>NW_026847438.1:243990647-244202893 GCF_025583915.1 Anolis sagrei ordinatus
GTCCTCCAAAGTAATTTATCTGGCCATTGCCCTAAACTTTAGTCCTAGGGTTGTCCTATGTCTGAAATGACTTGAAGGCACACAAGAAAGCAGTCCTAAAACTTGATTAACATGCATGAAAGACAATCATTCTCGGCCACAAGTCACGACCTGTGATGATGAGTTAACTTGACTATCTCATCAGGTAGAATCAGGCCCATGTTTCCCATCAAAATACTGGTAAGTTTAAGTTGGTTAAAATTATTCTTTATTTTAAATATTGTAATGTTCTTTTGTGTTTATTTTTATAAGATATTTGCAGTGTGCATAGACATTCATGTTTTTCTTTCAAACTGTAGTCCTGCCCCAAAACAGTCTGAGGGACAGTTTGAGGATCCCTGGGTGATTCCACTGTCTAACAGCCCTTACTACCACCAGATTCTTCCTCATATAGAGTCAATGTATGCATCCATTGATGTGGGTACTACCCACTGGAACAGCCAAAAACAAGGGTATTACATCTTCGACATGACAGTCTTTCAGATACTTAAAGTTGGCTAGCACATCTAAGTCTTTTCTTGCTTCTGCTGACATACTCAACTTCCTCATAAGACTTGGCTTTCACATTTTTGTTCACCTTAACTGTCTTCCTTGGGTATGTTCCAGCTGATCAATTTCCTTTCATAAATTCTCTCTGATGTGTTGTGTGCCTATAGTGACTTTAGGGTGAACTTATAATAGGGGAGGGGGACTTGCAAGATTTGTTCACAAGAGCTTTTCTTGGCAAGATCTATTCAGGATCAACCTTCCTAATGTCATGACCTATTCAGTTCCTCATGTTGTGGTGACCCCAACCATAAGATTATTTTTGTTGCTACTTCATAACTCGAATTTTGCTACTGTAACGAATTGTAATGTATATAATTGATATGCAGGATGTATTTTCATTCACTGGTTGCAATTTGGCACAAATACCCAATACGCCCAGATTTGATTGGGATTGATTTTGTCATTTGGGAGTTGTAGCTGCTGGGATTTATAGTTAACCGACAATCAAAGAGTATTCTGAACTCCTCCAACAATGGAATTGAACTAAACTTGGCACACAGAACTCCCATGACCAAGATAAAATCCTGGAAGGGTTTGGTGGGCATTGACCTTGAGTTTTGGAGTTGTAGTTCACCAACATCCATAGATCACTGTAGACTCAAGCAATGTTGGATCTGGACCAAACTTGGCACAAATACTCAATATACCCAAATGTGAACACTGGTGGAGTTTGGAGAAAATAGACCGTTTTCATTTGGGAGCTGTAGTTTCTGAGTTTTATAGTTCACTTACAATCAAAAAGCATTCTGATCCCCACCAATAATAGAATTCTTCTATTATTCACACACAGAATTCCCATGTCCAACAGAAAATACTGTGTTTTCTGATGGTCTTTTGCAACTCATCTGACACTCCCTTGTGACCCCCCTCCCAAGGATTCCAACCCCCAGGTTGAAAAATGCTGCACTACAGCAATTAATCACCATCATCCTAATAATCTGATGAAAAGAGCTTCAATACGCAGCAGCATTGCCCAAAATCAAGGAACATGAAAGGCACTGCAGACTATTTCAGCCAGAAAAGTCAGCCATAGCAGAGCACCTGATGAACCAACCTGGACACAGCATTTTATTTGAGGACACAGAAATGCTGGACCACTCACAACCACCATGTCAGACTACACAGAGAAGCCATTGAAATCCACAAGCATGTGGACAATTTCAACAGAAAGGAGGAAACCATGAAAATGAACAAAATCTGGCTACCAGTATTAAAAAAAATTCTAAAAGCACAACAACAGAGAGGAAACAAAGAAGGACATCTAATCACATCTCAACAAAAGTTTGCTCCAGGCACAGTCAGGCCATTGTATGCTAATCAAGGTGGTCAGTTGAAACATTCACACCTAGCTCCAGCAGACAAGAGTCCTTTGTCCCACCCTGGTCATTCCACAGATATATAAACCCTTTTTCCTAGTTCCAACAGACCTCACTACCTCTGTGGATGCTTGCCATAGATGCAGGCGAAACGTCAGGAGAGAATGCCTCTAGACCATGGCCATACAGCCTGAAAAAACCTACAACAACCCACTGTAATAAAGAAAGTGATAATCTAGATTTTCTGGGAATTCAGATGTATTTAGTGAGTTACTTTAATGAGTTTTATTTTGATGTGTCTAAATTTCAAAAAGCTGAGGATCAAACCTTTGCCCAAATTCTAACCGGCGCTTTTTTTTGTTCTTCTGACTCCTGTTCATGTGATTTTGCATGGTATTGTGTTATTCCCACATACCTGCTGAAACAGCATTTCGGGCAGCAAAGACACCTGTGATTTACCAACTCTCTTCTTCCCTGATGAACATTAAAATGATGTGGCAATTGATCTCATGGAGCTCTTTAGTGCCCTTCAGGCTAACCTGATGAGCTGTTCACATCATGTTGCTGACTGAGTTTCAGATCTTAAGGAGTGCCTCCGTACTTATCTGATACCCCATATTTCTCTTTACTGGCTGAGAAAGAGAGAACATCTTTCAACTTAATTATATGTATTTGCAAACAGATTCTGCAAAGTATTCACAGGAAAGCACTTATTGCATTTCTAGTGCCTACAGTTGGGAACTTATTTATTAACATATCACCATTCTGCCCTCAATTGGAAGACCTTAGGGCAGGGTACAGTCATCAGAACTAGTTCAGAAGGTTTTTAAGAGTTTGCAACAATTTAACACAATAGTAAGCTATGACCAAAGAATCCAAGACCTATTATTGTTGAGCCCCAAATGCTGAATGAAAGGTTTTTACTTGACACCAGAACAGCGTTTCTCAACCTGGGGGACAGGACCCCTGGGGGAGTCGTGAGGGGGTGTCAAAGGAGTCACGAAAGACCACCAGAAAACACAGTATGATTGTTTTGTTGTTCATTCGTTCAGTTGCTTCCGACTCTTCGTGACCTCCTGGACCAGCCCATGCCAGAGCTCCCTGTCGGCCGTCACCACCCCCAGCTCCTTCAAAGTCAAGGCAGTCACTTCAAGGATACCATCCATCCATCTTGCCCTTGGTCGGCCCCTCTTCCTTTTTTCCTTCCATTTTCCCCATCATAATTGTCTTCTCTAAGCTTTCTTGTCTTCTCATGATGTGGCCAAAGTACTTCATCCTTGCTTCTAATATCCTTCCCTCCAATGAGCAGTTCAGTATGATTGTAGTTGAACTATAAATCTCAGCAACTACAACTCCAAAATGTCAAGGTCTATTTTCCCCAACCTCCAGCAGGGTTCACATCTGGGCATATTGAGTATTCATTCCAAGTTTGGTGCAGATTCATCATGGTTTGAGTCCATGGTGCTCTCTGGATGTAGGTGAACTACAACTCCAAAACTCAAGGTGGATGCCCACCTTGTACTTGCATTCGACATGGAAATAAGTAGCTGCCATGGCTTCTGTTTTCTGATCCATTTGGATGTGTGGAATGTCTAACAGAAGCAATAGACTAGGAGTTAGTTTGATGTGGTTCTCTACCAGGTTTGTTGACTTGCTAAGGAAACTGCCACTTTAACCACTCTAATAAAATCTGGAAGTGCAGTAATGATAACAAAGCAATCTTCCCTTTCATTTTTCCTGTGCATCACAAAAAGTTAGCTGCAGAAGGTTAACCACTCTGCCTTCATGGATTCTTGGAAGCCTCCCAAAAATGCTACTTGCTGTCTAGACAAATTGGCTATCTTGTTTCAAAAGTCACCACGGTCAGCACTGCAGTTATTCTGTCTTTCCCCACTGATCTCTTCAGTATTTTACAGATTTGAAATTTCTGGGCATAGTTTGGTGGGCATCTTACCAGTCTTTCACTTTTCAAAGGGAATAAATGCTTCTCTAAGCTAGACCCTTCAAGACTGCAGATACGTTCCTTAGCATTCTCATTGGGCAAAAGTCTCATTGAAATAAGTAGGGTCATCCTTGTGATTAAAAAACAAATAGAATCTTCTTTCAGAGGCAATGATTCCCTGAGGGTTTCAAGAATCATTGACTTTCTCTCCCACCCCTTTCAAACAAATGCAAACAGTGGAATTTAATACCAGTTGTGTTCACCAAATCAAATTATGGTGTTGAAGTTTTTAGATTTTGGAGTTGTCTTTAAAAAAATGGAGAAAAGCTTTGATCAATACTAAGGAACAAGAAGCAAGCGAACATTTATCTGCATTTGCTGAAAACTAAATGAAACTCAGGGCCTCCCAAGCAAGACAAAGGCTTTCTCAGTGCAACATTCAATGCCTTTGAGATTTCACCAGAGCTGAAACCCTTCTGCCCTCTAATCTCTTTCCATGTTTCAAGTTTGATCATCATAGCAATAGCCTAAGGCATGTGCAGTATAGGGACATGCATTTCATAATGTGATAATAGCTCCAAATCTTTTGTTCCAACAAACCCATTAGAACAGAGAAGTCGAGGTTGGAGATCAGACTTGGGGAACAGGATTTCCCATACCATAGAGCAACAGAGATTGGGAGATCATTTTGCTGTCCTCATGAGGATGGAGGCCTGCTGTCAATGTGTCCTGGCATAATTTGCCTGAGATGGGGAGAGGGATGAAATCTAACCCTCTCATAAGAGGCAGCCTCACCCTCCATCTTTCCTCTTGCATTTCTTTGGCCCACCCTCCCACCTCCTTACAGAGTTTTGGTTGCTACGGATAGGGATTTTATTCCACCTTTATGGGTTTTTTTCACCTACTCTATACCACTGTGAAAAACTAAACAGTTGGCTAAGGGTGGTGTCTTATGTAGGTCTCCATGGCAGGTGTTGCGGGGAGATACAAACCGGCGATACACCTTGTTATTAGGCTTGGGTAACAACGGAAAAATTTGTTTCTAAACTCATTTCATTTTTAGGGGGTCCATTGCGTTTCGTTTTTTTAAAGAATTCCGAATTTTTTCTTTAAAAAATTTTGAAATTTACGAAATTTTGTAAATTTTGAATCGATTCGTTAATGGCGGACGCGATTGCGCAATATGCTAAAAAAAACCTCCAAATGGGACAGGGGGAACTTCTGAAGCTTCCCTCTCCCTCTGTTGTTGACTGTTGGTGTGATAATTTATTTTTTATCACTGATAAAACAAACAACAACTATAAAACTTGCACCAGACATACGGAAATAATTACAAAACAATTACGAAACAATTTCGAAACAATTTTGAACCAATTACAAAACGAAACAATACGAAATAAATTGAAAAATTGTTTCGATTTTTAATTACTTCCTGCATGGCTCAATATCGGATCGTAAGCTAATTTAAATACGAATTAATAACAAATTACGAAATTAACGAACGAAACCGCCCAAGCCTACTTGTTATACATTTGCGTAGAATGGAAATTTAGAACCACCCCAGAGTATTCTGCCATATGGGGGACTGGAGAAAAATATCTTATCTGTGGGGCTGGTCTCTGTGCTCACAGGAGGCTTGGCAGACTAATGGTTTATACTCTCTGACTAGCCTTCCAGACAATTAGTTTGCCAGGGTGCAACCCTGACTTTCAGGGATTCCTCTCATAGGTTATAGTCCAGCAGAGACTAGAGGGGTCTGGTCTGGAGAGACCAACAGCCCTAGCTGCTCCTGTGCCAAATTGCTCCCCCATTTAGGTTTGCTTATCACCCAAAAAACCCACAATTAAATAGCTAACAGTTCAATTAATAAAGTCGCCATTACTTTATCCCATCTTTTGTGTTGGACCTCTTTATCCCTTGGGTTGGGCAGCAAAATGCATTCTCTTTACTATAAGTGGTACCTGAAAGTCATTTTTTATTATCAAGTCCTCCTGTTAGTCCCCTGAAGTTCATGGAATCATATCATTAGCTGCTTTGAGTCTTGTTTGTAGAAAAAAAATGAAGCCTTGTGAAGATTGCCAGCTCTGGATTCAGAGTAAATACTTGTAGGTGAGCCTCTCGTCTACTTCCTCAGATGCAGTTCAGACTTTGAACATCTTTGAGTTCAAAATTAGGACACATTCAAATGAACATGACCAAGATGAACAAAGTTGTGAAAACCCAAACTTTTGTTGTTGTTCATTCGTTCAGTCGTCTCCGACTCTTCGTGACCTCATGGACCAGCCCACGCCAGAGCTCTCTGTCGGCCGTCCCCACCCCCAGCTCCTTCAAGGTCAGTCCAGTCACTTCAAGGATGCCATCCATCCATCTTGCCCTTGGTCGGCCCCTCTTCCTTTTGCCTTCCACTTTCCCCAGCATAATTGTCTTCTCTAGGCTTTGCTGTCTCCTCATGATGTGCCCGAAGTACTTCAACTAACCCAAACTTAGGAATATTGAATTAGGGACTCGGATATCAGAGAAGTTGATATGAGAAATGATAGGATAACCATCTTTAAATTTTGGAATTGATGTTATCACAGAAACCAAAACATAAACCAATGGATTAAAATTCCAAGAAAAGAATCTGGCAGCTTGATAGTGGAATAGATTATCTCAGAGCTTGGTGGAGGTCTTTCAGCTATGTTTTGGTGCCCATCTCATAAGTTTTAATTGTGTGTTCTTTCACAGCAGATTACCCTTGTGGTCCCTTACATCACTATGATTCTGTGATCTCACATTCCCTCTTTTTGATTGTATCATTCCATCTTCTGGCCTTCCAGAGTCAAGTTTTCCCTACAAGCTATCTCAACCATCCATTTACACACATACAACAAACTATCAAAATTCAAAAGGAAGTGCGTAAACCAGACCTCCCAGAGTATGCTTTTTTGTCTTCCTTGGAGCCTTCTGCTTTAACTGTCAGGATCCAGACTGTTATCACCTCATAAAGCAAGACATTTATCTCCTCAATGTAATTTATTGCCTCTCTAAAAATGAAAAATGGAACAGCAAAGAGTAAGGATTGCTACCTCAGAGCCCATTCCAACATGTCTCTTTCAGCAAGTGCCTGAACTGGCACCCCATGAATGATAGGAGAAGAAAAGAGCTTCCTTTCTATATTATAATCACCAAATTCAAGAGTCTGACAGTGCCCAAGTGATTATTTCCTATTCCTTGGAAGGGAAGGTTTTGTGGAGTGCTTAAACCCAGGGTGCTATGTTTATGAACATACTGTCAGTTTTATGACTGTAGGAGGTCATAGTCACTGGCAAATGAGATGTTTCTGGCATTCTTAAAGATCTGGTTCTTAATACAGTAGGACACCTTGAGGTTCTTGAGGTGCTCCTCATGACTTAGGTTGATAGCCTTTGCATCACTGACTTACAAGCAAGGCCCATTCAATGTCAGCGATTGTATTTCTGGGTAAAACATCTCAATGATTGTGCTGGTTAAGCACTAGTGCATTTGGGGTAATCATGGAGAGCAAAGTGGACAAGATGGTTGTGAACAACACACATCCTTTCCATTGGGTTCCCTGAAGAACCAGTCACCTGAAGCTCCCCACCTCATTTTAATGGTGCAGTTTTCAGAAAATGCATGCCTCTTTCAAACATACATAAAATACCCCCAGACACATCACATGGAGGTAATTCAGCCTAGAACCCCCACAAATTCTTCAAGACTTTAATTTTTGTCTGAAGGCTCTCTCAAAGTAGTGACAGAACATCATCTGTATCATTTCCTGTTGTCATTTGAAAGTGACTGAGAGGAAAATGATATGTTTGGGGTTGCTGTGGAGGTAGAAAATGGTCTGTGGAGGGGGATCTAAGATGGAAATTATCAACTGATCCCCATGAAGTTTTCCATCCTGATGTAGATGATTGCACCTCAATCCCTTACTAAACTGGGAAATGTTTGACCTTCAATCAAATAAGGGTAGTTCTCATTGCTGATTTGGGTGGTCTGGGGTCTCTCTTGCTTTCCTAATTTTTTGACCCCAAATGTTTCCAACTCTACATACAAGGTCCTATGTCAACCCAACCCACTGTATACTGGGATTTGGGATTACTTCCTGGGGTTATCTTGATTTTTTTGGTAAGTCGTTAGTACAAAATGGAAGGGTTCCACAGAACAAATGAGAGAGTGTGTTCCAATGTATCATTGATGGAGATGCAGAGCCTTGCCATTCAGGAATGGCTGAAATGTGGAATAACCCATGGACCAGCTGGTATTCCACCTAGAATTATGTGTTTACAACATCTTAATAAGGTTACTCAGGATAGCAATCACTTCTAACTCAGAGCTAGACATCATTCATGCTAATTTGAGGGAGTGCTGCTTGTTTGGCCTTCTATTAATAGTATCCCAGATGGTGGGCGTATGGATTGACTCAATGACAGAAGCCAAGGGCTTAAGTTTGCAAGACCTGAGCGAGGCTGTTATTGGGAAGTCTGTCAAAGACATAAGAAGAATATTTGAAAAATGACCAAAAAGGTTTTTAGCATTCTAAGAGTCTGCAACAAATGCCTTCACAGTTTAGGATTATTCTATGCAATGTTTGTATGATTTGCACACAAAACATCATTTTTCCAAAGGAAGCAGCAGAAAAATAATGTTCTTGGAAATAGATTATCTTCTATGAAGAAAAAACTGTTTCTTAGGCAAATAATGCTGTTTTCTATGTAATAATACCTCTGTGTGAATTTTTGCATAGAAGAAATGTGAAGCCACAAATTATTTTCAAAAGCTGCTGTTTTCAAAAAGAAAAAAAAAGGGGGGGGAGCTAGAAGAAAAGTACAAAAGTTACTTGATGCTTCATTGAAGAGGAAAATCATCAATGAATGCCTTACGTAGCTTCTCATTCACAGAGCCACTATAAGTTGAAGTCAACATCAACTTATGTAACACCCATTGTTGCACAGAAAGCTAGTGTCCTGTTGGTGTCACTTACAAAAATTCCTCTATGGAAGTGGGTGGATGTCTTTGTATCACTGAGAATGTCCATGTGTGTTCTAAACTGTGTGGATGCAGAATTGCACATGGATATGCATAGGTTGTAAATGCTCAGATGTGCAATGATGTACACTATGCTTTGCTATTGCAGATGTGCATTTGGTATTGCAGTTCATTAATTTCATGAACATAAATTAGTAGACCATAATCTGTACATGAGTCAACAATGTGATGTGGCAGTAGAGATTTGCAATTTGGCCAAAAGGCATGCCGTTTTGGGTTCCATTGCCTGTCGGACCCTCATTCTGTTTACCAGGAAGTTACTCGAAAGGGGAGGTGTGGTTCCGTTTCATTCGACAGAGATTTGGCCCATTGACTACAATGGGAATTTTTAAAGGCTCAATCCTTAAGGCCTATCTGCATGAAACCTACTTCAGTTTTAGACCCGATTTACAACCGCAGGCCTGCCAAGTTTCAAAACAATTCACCAATCTACTAATTTTTAAAGAATTATTTTAAGTTTTAACCATAACATTTTTAAAAATAAGACAAACCACAAGAGAGGGTTCTGGGAATTGTAGTCACCGGTTGTGTCCATTTTAACCAATCAGAGCATAGATACCACCAGGCTTTTTATTGGCTGAGAAACAGGGAGAGAGAAAAACTTCCATCATGTTCTGAGATGAACTTTTCAATGGCCACCCTATGCAAGTAATGTTGGGAAAGCAAGTTCCCAGGGCCCTCTCTGGAGAAGGAAAATTTCCATGAAAAAATTGATGGTCCCAAAACCATGATTTTAATTTTTTTCTAAAAGCCAGGAGGGAGGGAGAGAATCTTACTTCATTTGGGAGTGTGTTCCATAGGCGGGGGACCACAGCCGAGAAGGCCCTGTCTCTCGTCCCCAGGTGCATCTGTACTGTTGATGGGAACGAGAGCAGGGCCTCCCCGGATGATTTTAGATTACGAGGTGGGATGTAAGGGTGGATGCGTTCAGACAAGTAAGCTGGGCCAGAACCGTAGAGAGCTTTATAGATCAAAACCAGCACTTTGAAATGGGCTCGGAGATGGACCGGCAGCCAGTGGAGTTGGCATAGCAGGGAGGTAGTATGCTCCCTTTATGCCGCCTCAGTTAGTAATCTGGCTGCTGTCCAGAAGGAAATCAAGAATCTGGAAATTTTCTAAAGACATGTAACCTGAATCATCAAAATCTGGAAGCCTATCCCTATGAGGAAAGACTTATGGAGCTGGATATATTTCGTTTGTAGAAGATTAAAAAGGACATAACAGCAATCTGGAATATTTGAATAGATGGCCTATAGAGGAGGGAGCAAACTTGTTTTCTACTGTTCTAGAGACTAAGACAAGCGGCAATGGATTCAAATTGGCTATTGCTGAAGGTGAACCCGACGAAGACTGAGATTCTCTGGCATGGCCGTCCGACAGGTCTGATTCATCCACTATCCACCTTCGATGGTGCCACCCTATCTCCATCGACAACTGTTAAGAGCTTAGGTGTCGTCCTGGATTTGCAGCTGACAATGGAAGCTCAGGCCACTGCTGCCAGCAAACAGGCCATTTTCCATATACGACAAGCCAGGCAATTGGCTCCCTACTTATCTGACAAGGCTCTGGCAACAGTCATCCATGCCACGGTCACATCTAGGCTAGACTATTGCAACACCTTGTATGTTTGCCTTCCGATGTCTACCACTCGAAAGCTCCGTATTGTTCAGAATGCGACAGCCAGGTTACTCACAAGAACGCCCATGAAATGTCATATAACACCAGTGCTGCAACATTTACATTGGCTTCCAACTGAGTACCGTGGTCTGTATAAGATGTTAGTTCTGACCTTTAAAATTCTTTACGGCCAGGGTCCATCGTACCTTAGGGTCCGCCTCTCCTTCTCCCATCATCGGAGGTCGCAACGACCATCCCAACGTGACTTAATCTATATACCGGGTCCTAGAGAAGTGCACTTGGAAAGCACCAGACACAGGGCTTTTTCTATTTCTGCCCTTACCTTATGGAATTCCTTGCTGCCCTATTTGAGAGCCATGCATGACTTAGGGCCTTTTACTCTAGCACTTAAGACCTGGCTTGTTACTAGAGCATTTGATCTATGTTCATTATTAAATTTTGTATGTATATATTTTTATCTTTTACTATTTAGCTTGTAAATCGCCTAGAGAATCTCGGATGGAGGGGGATTAATAAGTAATTAAATATGATGATGATGATATGAAATTGCAGGAAAAGAAATCCCACCTAAACATTGGGAAAATCCCCTGATGGTAAGAACTGATTAATAGTGAAATTTGTTGCCTAGGAATGTGTTGGAGCTTTCTTCTCTAAAGGATTTTGACCAGATCTGGATGACTATTTGTAGGAGTGCTTTGAGTGTGCCACGCTGCACTGCAGAATGAGGTTGGATTGGATGGACTTTGTAGACTTTTCCAACTCTAGTATTCTATGATGCTATGAATTGTGAATCCATCTTCTTGATACAGGATCTTAACCAGTACTTCTTGTTAAATAAATGTGTGGCCCTAGTTAACCTGGCATATGTCTTTGTTCATTATTCTTGTCTCTATGCAGATTTGTAATCCCCACACCTAATTACAGAATATATGGCTCTTGGTTCCACACCCAGATTTCTGACCTTTCTAGTTATAGACTGAGAAGGAGATCATAATCATATCTTAAATTTAAAATGTCTTTTCCTTTGAAGTACATTAAATCTTGACTTCGATTTATAGTCACATGGAGGAGGAATAATGCTTGTTTTCGTGTAGAATAATTCTGACAGTTTCTGGGCCATTACGACATCCTTTAATGTCCCTAAATATTTCATCTTTCTCTAATATTGTATTTTTTTTTATTATTTACATGTTACAATCTTTGCCATCTCCCACTGGCTGCCTTAAAGAAATTATTTCCCACTGTAGAAAATAAATTGCTTATATATATGGATTTCTTCTTTCCTCTTTAGGGAAGCTGCGATACAAATAATAATTTGCCCTCCCGAGCAGTCACAGATCACAGCCTGATAAATTGTTATTCTTAGTAACTGCTTTGATTTGCCCACAAATATATTTATATGTGCATAGCATTAAACAGCATGGTTATCACAAACCACATTGCCTTTTGGGATAGATACTACTTTGAGTTCCTTGGGAAAAAGCCATGCTGGGTTTGGGTCCTGGAAGATGAACTCATTTTGGGGGAGGATGATGAAGGGATGAAGATGCAAAGATTTCAAAGTATATGCTGACATGGATGTCTTTATAGGCCAGTTCAATTTCTACATATTATGTTGAACATTATTATTATTATTATTATTATTATTATTATTATTGTATTGTCGAAGACTTTCATGGCTGGAATCACTCAGTTCTTGTGGGTTTTTTCGGGCTATATGGCCATGTTCTAGAAGCATTTCTCCTGACGTTTCGCCTGCATCTATGGCAAGCATCCTCAGAGGTGAGGTCTGCTGGAACTGGGAAAAAAGGGGTTTATATATCTGTGGAATGACCAGGGTGAGACAAAGGCTTTTGTAAGTTGGGCTAGGTGTGAATCTTTCAACTGACCACCTTGATTAGCATACAATGGGCTGACTGTGCCTGGAGCAAACTCTTCTTGAAAGGTGATTAGATGTCCCTGCCTGTTTTTCTCTCTGCTGTTTTTGCTGTTGCAATTTTAGAATTTTTTTTTAATACTGGTAGCCAGATTTTGTTCATTTTCATGGTTTCTTCCTTTCTGTTGAAATTGTCCACATGTTTGTGGATTTCAATGGCTTCTCTGTGTAGTCTGACATGGTGGTTGTGAGAGTGGTCCAGCATTTCTGTGTTCTCAAATAATATGCTGTGTCCAGGTTGGTTCATCAGGTGCTCTGCTATGGCTGATTTCTCTGGTTGGAGTAGTCTGCAGTGCCTTTCATGTTCCTTGATTCGTGTTTGGGCAATGCTGCATTTGGTGGTCCCTATGTAGACTTGTCCACAGCTGCATGGTACTCGGTAGACTCCTGCAGAGGTGAGAGGATCCCTCTTGTCCTTTGCTGAACGTAGCATTTGTTGGATTTTCTTGGTGGGTTTGTAGATTGTTTGTATGTTGTGTTTCCTCATCAGCTTCCCTATGCCGTCAGTGGTTCCCTTGATGTATGGCAGGAACACTTTTCCTCTGGGTGGATCTTCACGATGGGGTGCAACTTGTTAGCTATTCACATTCAAGCTGATGCTGAGTTATAGTGACCCCAAGATTTGTCCCAAGGAGATTGGACTTTTCCTCCCTCCGAGGCTCAGAAAGAGTGACTTGGCCAAGTTAACCAAAAGGTTTCCATGTCCATTTGTTGTAATTTATTGTGAAGTTAACTTCAACTTATGACAACCTTTTGAACAAGATTCTTCCAAATCAAGAGCTAGAAGCATTCATCAAGAAGGCCCTTTCACATGTCCTCATCAGACTGGCCTTTGGCAATGTTGGGATGAGGAGAAATCCTTCCCAAGCATCTCAAGTCTTAGGCAGGCTCATAGAGACATGTGGACTTTCATATATGGAGCTATATAGATGACCAAAGGTTCAGTGATGCCACAAAATGAACCAGTAGTAAATCACATTAGAGAGACTGTTTGAAACAATTTCAGACATAAAGCATTATTTAACAAGCCAAACATGAGAGCTTAAAGCAACATAATAATAATAATAATAATAATAATAATAATAATAATAATCCTTTATTTATACCCCACTAACATCTCCCGAAGGACTCGGTGCGGCTTACAAGAGGCCGAGGCCCAACACATCAATAAAACAACAGCATAACAAATACAACAATAAATAAACTCATAAAAACAAAACAATAAACATTTAAAAACTAGCAGTAAACATTAAACAATAACACCACGACACATTTAAAACTAAGGCCAGGCCAAATGTAATGATTAAAACTTTTAAAAATGCTGGACATGACAGGTGAAATGGATAGGTTTTTGGAGGTAGGTGCGGTGTGCAGACAATCTTAAATCTCTAGGAAAGTGCATTTGGGACATGATGCTTGGAGTTTCCTATTCTGGGAAGGCACACTGGAACAACCACGTCTTCAAGCTCTTCCTAAAGACTGCCAACGTTGGGGCTTCTCTGATGTCCTTGGGGAGAGAGTTCCAGAGTCGGGGGGCCACCACAGAGAAGGCCCTGTCCCTCGTCCCCACCAATCGTGCTTGCGACGCAGGTGGGATCGTGAGCAGGGCCTCTCCAGATGATCGGAGAGATCGTGTGACACAGTGATGCGGTCACGCAGGTAGGCGGGTCCCAAAACGTTTAGGGCTTTGTAGGTAAGCACCTGCACCTTGAATTGGGACCGGAAAATGAACGGCAGCCAATGGAGCTCCTTAAACAGGAGGGTTGACCTCTCTGTAAGGAGCACCAGTTAACAACCTGGCCGCCGCCCGTTGGACCAGTTGGAATTTCTGGGCCGTTTTCAAGGGCAGCCCCACGTAGAGCGCATTACAGTAGTCCAATCTTCATACATCACAAACATGTTTAAGGAGATGAGTCCATGTTGGGTTCAACACAACAATGCATTACGGATTTTAATGCAATGCAATTCTGGACTTTAATAAGAGGAGTACAATGTCTAGGGACCTCATCACATTGAGGTCCTCAAGCTGAGGGAAAGTGGGGGCACCTGTGGGGTAGTGGGACCAATCTGGTAGGCAGTGGGGGAAACTGTCCCCTTGCAGCCTGCCTCTCCTCTAGGGGAGGTAGGGTGGGATATAAATAAAGTTGTTATTATTATTACCCACATCGCCCCATTCCCCATCCCATGGGGGAAACTGTCACTGCCCAGCTTCCCAACGCGCTTTCCACAGCTTATCAAATGAGATCACAGGAAGCCTCCCATGTTCTCAGGGCTCCATCTCAGGATGCTTCTAGGACAGAGGCCCACCGGAAGAAGTCCTGCATCATTGTATGGGCTCTGGTGGGCTCCATCCTGGCTCCATCCATGAAGCGTCCTTGGATGGGGCCCATACCTTGTGTGATGAAGTCCCAGGTCAAAGGAAAGTAAGAATACCACTCTCTTCTGCTTTGGTCAAATATCACCTGGAATAGCCCTGTGCCCTCATGAATATCTCAGATGAGTGGCTTAGGGAACTGGCCATGTTTAGCCTGGAAAAGAAAAGGTAAGAGGTGACATGATAGCCAGTTGAAAATGAAGCAAGCTTGTCTTCCTTTCATCTGGAAATTAGGACAAAGGACTATGGGTTCAAACTGCAAGAAAACAGTTTCTACCTGAATATTAGACCTTCATGATCATAAGAACCGTTCAACAATGGAATACAGTGCCTTGGAGAGTGGTAGATTCTCCATCTTTGGATGTCTTTTAACAGTTGAATAGGCATCTTTCCAGGGCCTTTCAGTTGTAGGAGGTTGGATTACATTGTCCTTGTGGTACACTCCAACTCTGAAATATTATGATTCTATGGAATGTATCCTGCATTTTCAATGAGCTATTCAAGGTTTTGAAATCACAATCAGAAATAGATTCACCATTTCAGGCACTTCCTTTAAAGTTCAGACTAACCCTGAGCAAACTCTCGATATAACAGTCACCATCCCCTACTGCTCTTTAAACTGTGAAGGTGGGAAATTATGGATTTCCTTCACAGTGTGTGAGGAAGGATGTTATTAATGAAACCACGATGAACTCTAAGCATATCTTGGAGGAGATTTTTCCAGGGTCTATGCATGAAAAAGAGAGCAAAATTGACTGGTGCTTCTTCCATTGCTAGTATGATTAAAAGGAAAATTCAGCACATTTTACTCCTTAGGCATTTCCTTAATATAAATATTCTTCCCCGAGAAGTGACAGAGAATACTAATCTTGATTTTGATGGCTGAAGTGGTGTTAAAAGGAGCAAAAGGGAGAGTAGAAAAATTGGTAGGATTCACCCTTGAGGAGAATGGTGGGGGAATAGAAGCTGGTGAAGAACCAAGTTGGAGAAGTGGCTGCTTAATCAATTGATCAATTTCATTACTCACTTCTTGCATTCCTCTATCGAGACTGGATGTTACTTGATTATAATAGATTGTTCACTTTTTGAATTGCTGAAAAGATTCTCTCATTTTTTTCTACTCTCATTTTCTTTTGGCCTTTAAGAGGCATCTTTTTATTGCTCGAGGCTTGCGCAGTTCAATGGGGTTGTTGACTAGATTTTGACCTGAGGCTCTTTTTATGCTGTTACATTGCTTTGATTCTATTTTAACTACAATAACAACATCTTACATTATCCTGGGATTTGCAGCTTAAGGAAAGGTATTCGTAATTTTCAGCTAGAAAGCTCTAGCTTCTCAGAAAGACACAAACCCCTGTTTTCTATAGGATGTAGCCATAGCAATTAAAGTGGAAATGTAGGACTATAATTGTGTGGTATTAAAGAGCCCTTGGGAATAATGGTTCTGCCTCAGAAATATGAAAACAGGCTTGGCCTCAGTACTTAAAGTAAGAAACATAGAGTTGCTTTAAGGAGAAATGTTCTGAAATAGAGGATTTCTCATTCTATCCCACATATCAGTGAAAGCGTAGGACTTCTGAAGAGTGGAGTACGATCTACTAAGCAACAAACCAAGCATGAAAGGGCAGCCATGTTTGTTCATGTATACGGTCCACTTAGGAACACTATTTAGAAGTATAATTTTGATAATCAAAGTGTGAAAAGATGGAGGGAATCTCAAAATGAACTCTCCTTTTGGAAAGTAGGAGTTTCCTTTTGGAACTCTCCAAAAGGAAATCAGGAGTCAGATGGTCATCTCCAAAGAGTGTCATAGCTGGGTGTTCCTGCAGGACAGAAGGCTGCACTAGAGCAGTGGTTCTCAACCTATGGGTCCCCAGGTGTTTTGGCCTACACCTCTCAGAAATCCCAGTTTACCAGCTGTTAGGATTTCTGAGAGTTGAAAGCCAAAACATCTGGGGACCTACAGGTTGGGAACCACTGCACTAGAGAGTCATAGAATCATAGAATCAAAGAATCAAAGAGTTGGAAGAGACCTCATGGGCCATCCAGTCCAACCCCCTGCCAAGAAGCAGGAATATTGCATTCAAATCACCCCTGACAGATGGCCATCCAGCCTCTGTTTAAAAGCTTCCAAAGAAGGAGCCTCCACACACTCCGGGGCAGAGAGTTCCACTGCTGAACGGCTCTCACAGTCAGGAAGTTCTTCCTCATGTTCAGATGGAATCTCCTCTCTTGTAGTTTGAAGCCATTGTTTCGCATCCTAGTCTCCAAGGAAGCAGAAAACAAGCTTGCTCCCTCCTCCCTGTGGCTTCCTCTCACATATTTATACATGGCTATCATATCTCCTCAGCCTTCTCTTCTTCAGGCTAAACATGCCCAGCTCCTTAAGCCGCTCCTCATAGGGCTTGTTCTCCAGACCCTTGATCATTTTAGTCGCCCTCCCCTGGACACATTCCAGCTTGTCAATATCTCTCTTGAATTGTGGTGCCCAGAATTGGACACAAGTCCTTCAAGTCCCTTTCAAATCTCTACTTTTATATCTACTTTTTAAGAAAGGCGATTCCATCTGAATATCAGGAAGAACTTCTTGACTGCGAGAGCTGTTCAGTAGTGGAACTCTCTGACCCAGAGTGTGGTGAAGGCTCCTTCTTTGGGAGCTTTTAAGCAGAGGCTGGATGGCCATCTGTCAGGGGTGTGATTTTCCTGCTTCTTGGCAGGGGGTTGGACTGGATGGCCCACAAGGTCTCTTCCAACTCTGTGATTCTATAATTCCATGAGACTGCCAAGTCAGGGAAACAGCCAACTCTCTGTTTGAGGAAGTCATTCCCTAGTGCCTATAACCAGGATGGAGAATTTCAAGAATCACCTTGGGCACAAGTCTAAACAATCCATGGTATCCAGGTTCATGGAGGGATAAGCCCATGCATCAAGAGAAAGAGAGGGAATTGGTTGCACATATTGATTGCAACTGAAACAAATCCAAACACAGGGACATGGAACAAATAACGCAGAAGGCTGCTCAGTTTGCAGTGATACAATTAAAAGGTTTTAAATTGATGTTTGGTCTCCAGGGCTGATAAGTGAAGAACATCATCTGCTCCGCAATGAAAGAGGCCAATCTCCTGATACTTGTAACATTTATTTCCAGTTCAGTTCTACAAACTTATGAAGGTATCAGAAATATACTATGCAGGCAATAGGAGGAAGTCCCTTTAAACTAAATGATAGTGTAATATCTAATCTGGAAGAGGTCTTCTTGAAAAAGGAATCTAATTCATAGGATCATTATAAATTGAAGTTGTGCTGTCGCACGCTGGGTCTGTACTTAAGACTGTAGACAGGACATAAATTCTGCGTGCCCAACAGGACGCCGGGGTTGCCTCAGATTAAAGGCCTTTGGATTTCCTTAAAACAGAGTCTTTAGATTGCTTAAAGGTTCAACAAAGTTCTTTATTAATGAAAACAAACAGGTACTTTAAGGCTTTCTTAATAGTCTATTGGCTCTCTCTCAATCTTGTCCACAGGGAACAGGCACTATCTTCATAACTGTATTTAACTAATGGGGAAATCCTTAACTTCTAATCTGGGCAGTCTGTCTTTGCCTCTGTTGGCGTGGAGCCCCTGCACCTGGTACCAACTGCTTCTGGCTTCCGCGAGTGACCCTTACCAAGCAGAGCTTTGTAGACTTCCAGAGGAAAAAGGAGTTCAGGTTTCAGTGATAGCTGGCTGAAGTGCTGTGGGACCAGATTCCCTCAGCAAAGGAGCTGTAAAGCTGTAAAATCCTTGGCCAAGCTATGGGGCCTTTTCTCCCCGGCCAAGCTGTAAGGCTGTATATCTCCCGGCCAAGCCGTAGGGCTGTATAACCCCGGCCAAGCTGTAGAAGACGAAGCTTTCTACAGGAGCTTCTGGTTTTATGTCCTGCATGAAAGGCTTCTCTGTGTGGACTGAACCCAAAATGGCTCCTATTCCCTCCAAAACCAAAAAGGGGGCGGGACCAGGGAACCTAACTATAATTGACAGGTGGCTTGTCCTATGATTGCAGCCAAAAGAAGCCACCTATCTGCAGAGTCCCTGAAACTTAGGACTACAACAAACATTCAATGCAAAGCAAACAAAATTGGAGCTCCTGGTGCAGTTGTACCTGCACAGAAGTCAACAACAAATAATTATTCTTGTAATGCTCTCCAGATGTTTTCAGCTATAAGACAATGGCAGTTGGAACTGATGTGGAGGAATGCAATGGACAGATGAAGTAGAGGTCTGAGTCCAGCTTAAGATGACTTCACATATTTAGAAAATCATAGGTTTTTTTAGAGCTGGAAAGGTCATGTAATCCAGCCCTGCTGTGCAGTGTGCAACTGTAATATCTCTAACAGATGGCCATGTAGGTTGTTGAAGACACAAGATCCAAATAAAGCATGTTTGAGTTCTACTAGTGGAAAAAATAGCAACACCTAGTGCTTTCAACAGAAATTTAAACCAATAAGTTTTACATTAGAACATAGGAAAAATGCTCTCCTGGATCAGACCAAACTCTTATGCAATCCCATCTTCTGTTCTTTCCATGCCCAACTGGATGTCTCTGAGAAGTCTATAAGAAGAATTGGAGCACCCTCCCACTCATATTTTCCTGAACAGAGAAGTTGTTGTTGTTGTTGTTCATTCGTTCAGTCGTCTCCGACTCTTCGTGACCTCATGGACCAGCCCACGCCAGAGCTCCCTGTCAGCCGTCACCACCCCCAGCTCCCTCAAGGTCAGTCCAGTCACTTCAAGGATGCCATCCATCCATCTTGCCCTTGGTCGGCCCCTCTTCCTTTTTCCCTTCCACTTTCCCCAGCATAATTGTCTTATCTAGGCTTTCCTGTCTCCTCATGATGTGGCCAAAGTACTTCAACTTTGTCTCTAGTATCCTTCCCTCCAGTGAGCAGTCGGGCTTTATTTCCTGGAGGATGGACTGGTTGGATCTTCTCGCAGTCCAAGGCACTCTCAGAACTTTCCTCCAACACCACAGTTCAAAAGCATCGATCTTCCTTCGCTCAGCCTTCCCTAAGGTCCAGCTCTCACATCAGTAGGTTACTACAGGGAATACCATGGCTTTGACTAGGCGGATCTTTGTTGCCAGTCTGATGTCTCTACTCTTTACTATTTTATCGAGACTGGACATTGCTCTCCTCCCAAGAAGTAAGCGTTTTCTGATTTCCTGGCCACAGTCTGCATCTGCAGTAATCTTTGCACCTAGAAATACAAAGTCTGTCACGGCCTCCACGGTTTCTCCCTCTATTTTCCAGTTGTCAATCATTCTTGTTGCCATAATCTTGGTTTTTTTGACGTTTAGCTGCAACCCGGCTTTTGCGCTTTCTTCTTTCACCTTGATTAGAAGGCTCCTCAGCTCCTCCTCGCTTTCGGCCATCAGGTGTCATCTGCATATCTGCGGTTGTTAATGTTTCTTCCAGCAATTTTCACCCCAGCCTTGCATTCATCAAGCCCCGCACATCGCATGATGTGTTCTGCATACAAGTTAAAAAGGTTGGGTGAGAGTATGCAGCCTTGCCGTACGCCTTTCCCAATCTTGAACCCGTCTGTTGTTCCATGGTCAGTTCTGACTGTTGCTACTTGGTCCTTGTACAGATTCCTCAGGAGAGAGACAAGGTGGCTTGGGATGCCCATCCCACTAAGAACTTGCCACAATTTATTATGATCCACACAGTCAAAGGCTTTAGAATAGTCAATGAAGCAGAAGTAGATGTTTTTCTGAAACTCCATGCTTTTCTCCATTATCCAGCGGATATTGGCAATTTGGTCTCTCGTTCCTCTGCCTTTTCTAAACCCAGCTTGAACATCTGGCAACTCTCGCTCCATGTATTGCTGGAGTCTTCCTTGCAGGATCTTGAGCATTACCTTACTGGCATGAGAAATAAGGGCCACTGTACGGAAGTTTGAGCAGTCTTTCGCATTTCCCTTTTTTGGTATGGGGATATAAGTTGATTTTTTCCAGTCTGATGGCCATTCTTGTGTTTTCCATATTTGCTGGCAAATGGCATGCATCACCTTGACAGCATCATCTTTTAAGATTTTAAACAGTTCAGCTGGGATCCCGTCGTCTCCTGATGCCTTGTTGTTAGCAATGCTTCTTAAGGCCCATTCAACCTCACTCCTCAGGATGTCTGGTTCTAATTCATTCACCACACCGTCAAAACTATCCTCAATATTATTATCCTTCCTATACAGATCTTCTGTATAGTCTCGCCACCTTCTCTTGATCTCTTCAGCTTCTGTTAGGTCCCTGCCATCTTTGTTTCTTATCATACCAATTTTTGCCTGAAATTTACCTCCAATGTTTCTAATTTTCTGGAAGAGGACTCTTGTCCTTCCTATTCTGTTGTCTTCTCCACTTCCATGCATTGCTTATTTAAAAATAGTTCCTTATCTCTTCTGGCTAACCTCTGGAATTGCGCATTTAACTGGGCATATCTCCCCTTATCACTGTTTCCTTTTGCTTTCCTCCTTTCTTGGGATACTTCCAGTGTCTCAGCAGACAACCATTTTGCCTTCTTGGTTTTCTTTTTCTTTGGGACGTACTTTGTTGCCGCCTCCTGAACAATGTCGCGGACTTCTGTCCATAGTTCTTCTGGGACTCTGTTTACTAAATCTAGTCCTTCAAATCTGTTCTTCACTTCCACTGTATATTCGCTAGGAATGTTAGTGAGATCATATCTAACTGGTCTGTGTATTTTCCCAGATCTCTTTAGTTTTATTCTAAATTGAGCAATAAGAAGTTCGTGATCTGAGCTACAGTCAGCCCCAGGTCTTGCGTTCACCGACTGGATGGATGTCCACCACCTTTGACTGCAAAGGATGTAGTCAATCTGATTTCAGTGTTGACCATCTGGTGAAGTCTATGTATAAAGCTGTCTTTTAGGTTTGGAAGAGAGTCTTCGTTATACACAGCGAGTTTTCCTGGCAAAATTCTATCAGCCTGCGTCCCGCTTCATTTTGTTCTCCCAGACCATGCTTGCCTGTGATCCCTGTTGTCATTTGACTTCCCACCTTGGCATTCCAGTCTCCTGTAATGAAAATAATGTCTCTTTTGGTGTATTATCCAGTAGTTCCTGCAGATCCTCATAGAACTGATCTACTTCTGCTTCTTCAGCAGCTGTGGTTGGGGCGTATATTTGGATCACTGTAATGTTGAAAGGCTTTCCTTGCACTCGAATTGAGATCATTCTGTCATGTTTTGGGTTGTATCCAAGCACCGCTTTAGCGAATTTCTTATTAATTATGAAGGCTACTCCATTTCTTCCATGTTCCTCTTGTCCGCAGTAGTAGATCTGGTGGTCATCTGATGTGAAGTGGCCCATTCCAGTCCATTTCAGTTCGCTGACCCCCAGAATGTCTATCTTTAGTCTTGACATCTCACCAATAACAACATCCAATTTGCCCTGGCTCATAGATCTTACATTCCAGGTTCCTATGGTGTGTTGATCTTTAGAGCATTGGATTCGTCGTTCACCTCCAGTACCGTCGGCCGCTAGCCTTCCTTTCGGCTTTGAGCTAGCTGCGTCATCACATCTGGGGCTAGTTGAACTTATCCTCTGCTCCTCCCGTAGCATTTTGGCCATCTTCCGACCTGGGAGTCCCATCTTCCAATGGCATACCGACATATCTCTGGTTGTACTGGTCCATTTAGTTTTCTTGGCAAGGATACTGGAGTGGTTTGCCATTGCCTTCCCCAGGGATCACGCTTGGTCTGACCTCTCTGCCACGACCGTTCCGTCTTGGGTGGCCCTTCACGGTTTCGCTCATGACATCATTGAGGTGCTCAAGCTCCAGCGCCCCGACAAGGCGGTGATCCTTTGCTGGACAGGAAAGCCTAGAGAAGTACAACTTTTCATATTACAGGCAATATACAAACACCATTTCTTTTATGACTTTATGATTTTTTGAACAAATTCAAAGCCAAATACATGGCTCTTTTTTCCCATCACACAAAAGGTTCTGCATAAAGGTTGTCAAGCATGCCGTCAACCTCTACTTGTAGAGCTATGTCATAATTGTGATGTGAAGCCTTTGTGTTGAATGGCAACATTGCACAACTGAATTTGGAGTTGGTTGTGCCATAGTTGAATGCACATTCACATTTACATGCTACCTGCATACACAATGGCACTGGATGTGCACCTTGACTTCCACAAACCTGACTGGAACGCAGATATCCAGTGCCAGGAAAAAATGCCCAATTAATTCCTAGGTGAGGCTTATCTTCACCAGCTTAGTCATTTGCACTGACCCTGTCTTCTCAATGCCCAGTGACTTGAGGACCTTATTGCAGATTAAGTACTCTGGAGTCTGATAGAAACTCTGGGGCAGCTCTGCAATTTGACGTCAGAACTGGGTCCAATATGGATCAGTCCCTGTCTACATGGGCCATTGCCTTCCTTTTCTCTGTTCTCATTACTACAGGGAAAAGAGAATGAATAAGCTTCATGTTATACATGATAGCCATGTATAAATATGTGAGAGGAAGCCACAGGGAGGAGGGAGCAAGCTTGTTTTCTGCTTCCCTGGAGACTAGGACGCGGAACAATGGCTTCAAACTACAAGAAAGGAGATTCAATCTGAACATGAGGAAGAACTTCCTGACTGTGAGAGCCGTTCAGCAGTGGAACTCTCTGCCCCAGAGTGTGGTGGAGGCTCCTTCTTTGGAAGCTTTTAAACAGAGGCTGGATGGCCATCTGTCAGGGGTGATTTGAATGCAATATTCCTGCTTCTTGGCAGGAGGTTGGACTGGATGGCCCATGAGGTCTCTTCCAACTCTTTGATTCTATGATTCTATGATTCCACTGTTATCACTGCCAGATGGCTACAAAGCTTCATGAGAGTTCTTGGCCATCACAGATATCCTGTCCTGAAATCTGCTCAGCATGGACACCAGACCTTTGTGACCACTGGCAGCAATGACAGGGATGGTATAGGGATGGTCCAGTTAGGCTCAAGTAGTCTCAGCACATTTGGACCATAGAGACTCCACTCCATTGCCTTTGTGAGTCAGGGACACAGTGTGTGACTGCTTCCCGGCTACAAGCAAGTGTGTGACTGCTTCCTGGTTACTGCTCCAGGTTAGCTGTGGATTAATCAGCCAGTGTAGTTGAGCCCTCAGACATTAATAAGAAACAAGCAGGTTTGAGTTCATCATCTTGACTATACCCTTGCAATGAATAACAGGCTGAGAGCATCAAATGGGTCCCAAGGTCACTTGTTTTTTAATTAATGCTTGAATAGGGACTTGAACTTGGCTATCCCACACTTTAACTCCACTTTATCTCTATTTTTCCATTTTAACTCTCATGACTATATTTGCTTTTCACCATCTGAATGTAGCCTTACCCCCAATTTGATGAGAGATCTTATATAACTGTACCACTTGCTTCTCTCTTTGATCTTGCCATTGTTTTATGCATCAGGAATCATGGCTTGTTCCGCCCATTAAAAGTTTGAAGCAGCATCTGTATTTACCCCCTTTGTTGATCTCCAAGCCATCATCCCAGAATAATTTCTTAATTATTTTTCTAGTAATTAGCTTTGCCTCTCATTATGAGGGCCTCATTTGCAAAAGTTTCAGCAGCAGCGTGTGCCATTTATCGGGCAAAAGATAGCACTTGCTAATTTTTAATTACAGATGGATGTGTTAGCTAATTTGCGATTTCCAGAAAGAAAGAAGAAAGGTTAATTCATTAAAAAATCTTTGTTGACCATTTCAGGTGATCCGTTTACTCCTGGAGGAAATGAGCAAACAGAAGAGGTTGAAAAAGAGAGAGGAAAGGAAATACATCTGATGCAGGCTGAATAGATGCAGTCCTCCTTTTCTTCAACAAAGCCTTATATGTTGACTTCATGTAGTGATGTGTGTATTTCCCACTTTTGGCTTTGAAAAAGCTAGTCCCAGCAGAACTGCTGGACACCCATCCCAGAAAGCACACACTTTCTGCGGTGGGTGTAGACAACCCCCCAGGAACATCTGCATTTTTAAACATGAATGATCCTGGGATAAAGGGTGGTCTGGAACCGCCCTGGCTTTACTACTTCTTTAAGCTATCCTACTCTAGAGGAGAGGCAGGCATGCACTTTCTTTACTCCCAGCACCACCAGCTTTCCAAGACATTTTAAGGAGGCCCAGGGAAGGAAGAGTGATGACCTGTAGCTCAGTGGAGCTGTATCATCCCTGGATTACCTCAAAAGTCCCCTGTCTGCAATTTCCTTTCTGCATGTCAGTTTTGCTTCCTTAAAGCTGTTTTTACTTTCTGCTCTAGAGGAGAGGTAGGCTTCTCTTTTTGTTTGGCGGGATTGCTAACTAGCTGTCCCCTGCCACGCGTTGCTGTGGTCCAGTCTGGTGATCTGGAAAATAAAGTAATGAGAAAGTGTTGGTTTCTAATATATGTAATTTCTTTATGCTTGTGTTGATGTAGAGATTGTCTGGTTGGCCTTTAAAGCCCTAAACGGTTCCGGCCCAAGCTACCTATCTGACCGCATCTCTGCCTATGAACCCACCAGGAGTTTGAGATCTTCCGGGGAGACCCTGCTCTCGATCCCGCCTGCTTCTCAAGCTCGGCTGGCGGGGACGAGAGATAGGGCCTTCTCGGTGGTGGCTCCTCGGCTGTGGAACGCCCTTCCTACGGACATTAGACTAGCACCATCTCTAATGGTATTCCGCAAAAAGGTGAAGACCTGGATGTTTGAGCAGGCGTTTGAGTAATTTAGTGCAATCTGGTAATGGAACATAGGAATGGAACAATGGACGACTAACCTGGACTACGCTTGGATGATGAGAAGATTGGGTACGGTTGTTTTTTGTAATAATTGTGCATTGTAATTGCTTATTGGTAATTTATGGATAATGTGTTAAGTCAATTGTTATATGTTGTATGGAACCACTGCTGTTTCTACTGTTTTTACTGTTTGTGAACCGCTGTGAGTCGCCTTCGGGCTTGAGATACAGCGGTATATAAGCAAAGTAAATAAATAAATAAATAAATAAATAAATAAATATAGCATGCAACATAGAATTGTCCTTGTTTAGGGGTACCTTTCAAATCTATGATACAATATCTCTCTGTGTGAGAGTCATATATATCTCTCTATATCTATGGCTGGATGGCTCTTTGTCAGGAGGGCTTTGATTACATTTTCTTGCCCTGGTGAAGGGAGTTGGACTGGATGGCCTTAAATATTTTCTGTTGGTCATGGGGGTTCTGTGTGGGAAGTTTGCCCCAATTCTGTCATTGGGGGATTCAGAATGCTCTTTTGTTGTAGGTGAACTATAAATCCCAGTAACTACAACTCCCAAATGTCAAGGTCTATTTTCCCCAACTCCATCTGTGTTTATATTTGGGCATGTTGAGTATTTGTGCCAAGTTTGGTCCAGATCCATCATTGTTTGAGTCCACAGTGCTCTCTAGATCTAGGTGAACTACAATTCCAAAATTCAAGGTCAGTACCCACCAAACCCTTCCAGTATTTTGCTGGTGGTCATGGGAGTCCTGTGTGCCAAGTTTGGTTCAATTCCATCGTTGGTGGAGTTCAGAATGCTCTTTGATTACAGCAACTACAACTCCTAAATGACAAAATCATAATTTTTTGAGTGAGGGTCACTCCTTGTGTTGTGAGGTTTGTTGCCAAATTTGGTGTGATTTCAGTTCATTGGTTCTTTTGTTTTTAAGGCACTCATTATGCACAGAGCATTTTATATATATATGTATATTAGGCCTGGGTAACAACGGAAAAATTTGTTTCTAAAATCGATTTGTATTTGGGGGGTTTTTTTGTTTCCATATTTAAAATAATTACAAAATTTTCCTTTTAAAAAGTTCGATATTTACGAAATTTCGTAAATGGTAAAAATTTAACGAATCGATTCGTTAATGGCGGACACGACCGCGAAATACACTAAAAAACCTCCAAAACCTTCTGAAGCTTCCCTCTCCCTCTGTTGTTGACTGTTGGTGTGATATTATAATTTTTTTTCACTAATTAAACCATAAAACTGGCCCAGACATGCGGAAATAATAACGAAACGACCTCAAAACAATAACGAAACGAATACAATATCGAAATACGAAGCATTTACAAAACGTTTTTGAAAATTTGTTTTTTTTAATAATTGCTCCAGAATGGTTCGTTATCGTTTTGTAATTGAAAAAATTAACGAATTATTAACGAATTACGAATTAACGAAACGAAACCGCCCAGCCCTAATATATAGATAATATTTTAGAAGTATTTCCTGAAGGAGAGGAAGGGAAGGAGAAAAAGAAGGAAAAAACGTGAAAGCCCTCAAATAGAAAATAAAGGAAAATCAAAAAGATTCAACAATGATGCTGAATAGGGGAGGAGAAGCTAGAATTACCTCCTGCATGTTTTCCTGTCAGAAGAGTTTTCATGCTGGGAGGGCCTTTACCATTATGAGCTCTCAAAGTACTGAAGGTACCAAAGGAAATGGAGGAAATGAAATCTGCACACAGCCCTTTTAAAGATGCATCCTTGGATTTTTTTAAAAAAAGTTTGAACTAAAGTACAAGATGTATTTATGGCCACTTGTTATGATAGGGGAATTCTATAAAATATTGATTAATAGAATAAACAGGTCAGCCATGAAGAAGAATAAGATTATGGCAACAAGAATGATTGACAACTGGGAAATAGAGGGAGAAAATGTGGAGGCCGTGACAGACTTTGTATTTCTAGGTGCAAAGATTACTGCAGATGCAGACTGTGGCCAGGAAATCAGAAGACGCTTACTTCTTGGGAGGAGAGCAATGACCAATCTCGATAAAATAGTGAAGAGTAGAGACATCACACTGGCAACAAAGATCGACATAGTCAAAGCCATGGTATTCCCTGTAGTAACCTACGGATGTGAGAGCTGGACCTTAGGGAAGGCTGAGCGAAGGAAGATAGCTGCTTTTGAGCTGTGGTGTTGGAGGAAAGTTCTGAGAGTGCCTTGGACTGCGAGAAGATCCAACCAGTCCATCCTCCAGGAAATAAAGCCCGACTGCTCATTGGAGGGAAGGATACTAGAGACAAAGCTGAAGTACTTTGGCCACATCATGAGGAGACAGCAAAGCCTAGAGAAGACAATAATGCTGGGGAAAGTGGAAGATAAAAGGAAGAGGGGCCAACCAAGGGCAAGATGGATGGATGGCATCCTTGAAGTGACTGGACTGACCTTGAAGGAGCTGGGGGTGGTGACGGCCAACAGGGAGCTCTGGCGTGGGCTGGTCCATGAGGTCACGAAGAGTCGGAGACGACTGAACGAATGAACAACAACAAAGAATAAACACATTATCTGTCATAGTCATGCTGGGCAGGCCCGTAGCCAGGATTTCGTTTCGGAGGGGGGGGGGCTGATTTTTTTTCAGGGGGGGGGCAGGGGGGCTGAGTTTCGGGGGGGGGGGCTGAGTCTGAGTGAAAGAGGGGCTAGCCTAGCAAACCTTTTGTATCATTACCCCAATACCCCCATGCATATGGGATATATTGAGTATGGTGATCAGATCATGATATGAATAAACATAACAGTTTAAATAATGCACCAGTAAGGCCTTTTCGAGAACCACCATGAGAATTTCGGNGGGGCTGAACCCCCCCGCCCCCCCCCCCCCCCCCCGGCTACATGCCTGATGCTGGGGCTTGTTAAAACTTTGATCAAAATTATTGTTTATTGCCTGTTAGCCTTTCTGCTCATTTTCAGGTTTTCTCCTTTATTCTACTTTTACTATCTATCTTTTCTCCTCTTTTCTCCAAAATTTCTTACCTCTCTTCCTCTTTCCTTTTCACCTAGATAATACCTTTAATGCACTATCTTTGTCACTGGATAACAGTCATTTCCATAATGGTTTTGAATACTAACACGACACTCTCTCTCTCTCTTTAGTTACCATTTCTGTCTTGCCTTTTAGCAGAGGCCATGAAAAGGTGTTCTGCCTACAACTCCATCCTGAGCCCATTCACGATCCCTTCTGATGCAGACGCTATTGATTAGTTGTCCGCTGCCTGCAATTGTGAGATTGCCAAGGGTTGGTTTTCCCTCAGGATGAGCTACATCAGATTTAATTGTTCCTTTGCAAATATCATTATGCTGTTCCCTTCAATCAATTCAGAAGAAGGGGTTTAATTTTAATGTTTTTGTAAAATTAATTGAGGTGCTCAATTGGTATTGCCAAGCTTGTGATGAGTTTAGAAATGTAGACCATAATTCTGACGGAGGTTAGGGAACTGTGGTGTGGGAAGACTTTAAAGAAATTGTTACCAATTTTTTTCACATCAGTTGGGCATTGTATCTACTCTTTGTTTTGATCTGAAATTGAAAAGAAGTTTCTGAAGTTGCTGAAGTTTATTGCCCAATACAATTCAGCACCTGCTGCCATACAGAGAAGTTATTGGAACTAGGTTTGTACGTGTATCCATTTTCCTTCATTACATTTGTGCTTTCATTACTTTTTGGGAGCATGTAATGGGAACCCTCCTCCTGGTACAAAGTGTTGCATCCCAGATCAGGAAACAAGATCATAAGATTAAATCCACCACACTGGACTGTAGGAAAAACAATTATTTTGTATTGATGAAAAATTGGTTACAAAAGAAAGGCACATGCAAAGTCAAAAAACCACAATGGAAACACAGCAGTCAGGAAAATCTCTGAGCTTGAGCAAAATTCCAAAAACCATAATACAAAAAACCAGGAACCTGTTAGCATCTCACTAACCATGTACTTGAAAACTAGAAGCCTCTGGGATTACCGGCCATGGAACACAGGAATTCTGCCAAGGCATAGCCGCAGTACAAAACGTTGCTTGATCTAACGAGACACCCGGAAGGAGGCCCCTTAAACCAAAAAAAACTATTCCTTGAAACACCCCTTGACTTTGAAGCCTGGGCCTGTCTCTCCTGTAATCTATTTGACCTTCGTAGAAACTGTGAATCACTCCTGTTTCTAGCTATCTGTTCCCTTCGGTCCTTATTAAAAACCCAGGTGTGATTTCCTCTGGAGAGCTATCACGGCTGTATTCCAAAACATTTTCATCAGGGTGTTCAGTTTCACTTTCCTCGCCACTGAGCTCAGCATCAACAACAGATTCCACACTATCAGGGAGAGATACATGTTCAGTGGCTTGCTTTTTGTGAGCAGCCTCTTTGCTTTGGAAAAAGTGCATGTGTGGCACGCTGGCCCAGAAAGAGTGCTCACCTATCTGTAGCTGAGCATCTCATCTAGAGTAAAAAAGTCAGAACTTGCCTCCTAGCCTTGGAAAGAGAGTGTGTGTGATTGGGAATAAAAATAGGAGAAAGGAATTGGGAAAAATTATGGAGAGCAAGACACCTCAAGAATTTATCAATTAGGATAAAAGAAAACTACTACAAGATGGTATGGAAATGGTACCTGACCTCGACAAAGATACACAATATGGGTAAGGGTTGCTCATAAAAATGTTGGAGGGTTGCCAAGAAAGGGGTACATATATCCACATGTGGTGGCAATGCAAATATGTACAGAGGTTCTGGGGAAAAGTGATAGGAGAAATAGAAAGTATTATGAAGAAAAACATTAATATAAATCTGGTGACTATACTGTTATCTATTTACAATACAGATGAATGGAAGGAAAATTAAAAGAATCTGATAATGATGTTGTTAACAGCTGCAAGGCTACTAATAGCAAAATATTGGAAAGAAGAGGTGGAAATTAAGATAGAAGAATGGTACAAGGAAATTTGGAAATTAGCAATAAATGATAAACGAACATGCAATCTAAAGGTTAAAAAAGGCCTAAGGAAGGATAATAATTTTGAAAATATTTATTGAGGAAACATTAAGGAAAGAAGATGGGAACCAACCCCCACCAGAAGAAATGTGATTCTAGAGGGAGCATAAAGCAAAGAAGAACTCCGGAGATGGGGAGCACAAGGGGTAACACAATTGGGGAAAGGAGAAGAAGTAATTATATGAATTATAGAGGTTTTTTGTAATGAAATGAATATAAATTGTGCAGGTACAGCTGTACCAGGAGCTCCAATTTTGTTTGCTTTGCACTGAATGTTTGTTGTAGTCCTAAGTTTCAGGGACTCTGCAGATAGGTGGCTTCTTTTGGCTGCAATCATAGGGCAAGCCACCTGTCAATTATAGTTAGGTTCCCTGGTCCTGCCCCCTTTTTGGGTTTTGGAGGGAATAGGAGCCTTTTTGGGTTCAGTCCACACAGAGAAGCCTTTCACACAGGACATAAAACCAAGAGCTCCTATAGAAAGCTTCATCTTCTATGGCTTGGCCGGGGAGATATACAGCCCACAGCTTGGCCGGGGTTATACAGCCTTACAGCTCCTTTGCTGAAGGACTTCAGTCAGCCATCACGGAAACCTGAATTCTTTTTCCCCTGGAAGTCTACAAAGCTCTGCTTGGTAAGGGTCACTCGCAGAAGCCAGAAGCAGTTGGTACCGGGTGCAGGGGCTCCACGCCAACAGAGGCAAAGACAGACTGCCCAGATTAGAAGTTAAGGATTTCCCCATTAGTTACAGTTATGAAGATAGTGCCTGTTCCCTGTGGACAAGATTGAGAGAGAGCCAATAGACTGTTAAGAAAGCCTTAAAGTACCTGTTTGTTTTCATTAATAAAGAACTTTGTTGAACCTTTAAGCAATCTAAAGACTCTGTTTTAAGGAAATCCAAAGGCCTTTAATCTGAGGCAGCCCCGGCATCCCGTTGGGCACACAGAATGTATGTCCTGTCTACAGTCTTATGCACAGGCCCAGCGTGCGACAGCACATAAATGCAATAACAATTTTTTTTAAAAAGAAAAAAAGAAAGAGAGTGTGTGTGGAGTACAGGCCCAGAAAGAGCATGCACCTGTCTGCATCTGAGTGTCTCTCATCTATAATAAAACAGTATATATATATTTTTGGAATTACAGGAGAGGACAAACTTTTCTGACACATAGATGTTATTTTTCCATTCAGTCTTCATTGGTTCATTCCCACCCTGATTTGGACTGCCAAACCTGAGATTATAATTCTGGCAGACGAAAGAAACCTGCTTTTTTGCTTATACTGTTACAGAGGGAAAGAATCAGCAATCTTGACTGAATAACTTGGGAGGCTCACGGGAAATTAATCCTGATGCCACTGATATGTCCACTTGGAATATAGTGATGATGATGACAGACAGCAAACAGCTTTTTTTTGTATCAGTTCAGGTGGTTTTAAGTGATCTTAATGCAGGTAGGGGCCACTTTTTGGCCATGTGGGAACTAGGGACAAAGAGCAATGAAAGACATATAATAATATCTCAACTGTTTTAGCAACAGAAAAGTACCTCCCCTTGAGGTCCAGACATTAAATTTTGCAAGTAGGAGAGATGCAGCCACCGAGGAGCAGAGAAATGAGGGCATTGCCCCCAAATAAGAATTCTACATCCCCAGTGAAATATTCCTTTGGTCCACAAATTTCTTGCATTTCAGAGAATGATATATTGAAAATAGTTCACAGCTAGAACTTTTCTGTTTTCTGCATCAGGAGAACTCTGGTAGTGCCAGCAGGCCCATTGGGAAACCTTTTGAGGGGAAAATTGAGGTCTGGATTGTTGACCTGGAAGGGCATTTAACCATCTCACGAGGGAAAGCCCAGGGTTTGGGTTGGGGTGGGGCAAAATCCCAGGAGGAACTGGGTTAAAATAACCCAGTTCTTCCAGAAATTTGGGGCAATGTGGAAGAGCTCTAAGTCAAATAACTTACTGAATAAAGCAAAGATATCCTTTATCACCTTGGATATTTGGGATTTTTCTTTGCAGGCATGACTGTTGGCCACATGAAAGTGCTTCCATTAGGTGGCAGTCTTACAGAATTAATAGCAACACCATTCTCTTTGGAGATGTATGTTTGTCTGTGAGCCTCTCAGTCCACTTGCAACATATACATCTCTGCATTTCACAAGCAGGTTATTTGCTTAACCGTATGGTGCTCAACTACATTTAGTCCCAACCACAATTTTCACACAGATTCCAAAAAAGAGATGCTCAAAAAAGCGTATGCTGTAGGATCGTAGAGTGGGAAGAGACCCAAAGGACCATTGAGTTTAATTCCCCATAGTGATAAAATCTATTGCTGAAATATTCCTGAGAGATGGCCATCAAAACTCTGTTTCATAACCTCCAGTGATAACCAGTGAGACCAAATACCAAAAATAGGTTAAATGTAGGTTAGTTTATTGGACCTAACCTACTTAAGATGCATGGGCCTGGAAATAAAGTAGGGACAGGGGTGATGCAGCAGGGAGAAAAGGACAGGAGGTAGCAGGGTCTTGACCTTCCCTATAGAGAATAGCAAAAGCAAACCGCCTCAGAACTCAGAACTTGCCTGTTTTTGTTGTTATCAATAACTATTGCCATATTGACCGCTCTCTGATGTTTTTGCCTAACAGTGTTCTGGTTTTCATCTGTAATGTTGAAGAGGATGCCACAAAGGTCTATTTGGCCTTTATTTTACTTTCCCTCCCCTTGTATTTGGAGAATATTACCACACATCCTATATATCAGGCATGGGCAAACTTTGGTCCTCAAGGTGTTTTAGACTTCAACTCCCACAATTCCTAAAAGCCTAGGAATGGTAGGAATGGAAGTTCAAAACACCTGGAGGGCCAAAGTTTGCCCATGCCGGATATATAGGATGAGAGACACTTGGCTTGAAAACAGTCCATGTGGAAAGGATCTAGGGGTCTTAGTAGACCACATCTGAACATGAGTCAACAGTGCAATGCAGCAGCTACAAATGACAATGCAATTCTATGTGGCCTCAATAGTATAGTTATAGGACAGACTATGGGTCCTTCCACACAGCTCTATATCTCAGAATATCAAGGCAAAAAAAATCTGACAATATCTGCTTTGTACTGGGTTATCCGAGTCCAAACTGCCATATATTCCAGTTCAAAGTAGATAATGTGGAATTTTATTCAGCTGTGTGGTCCTTAGTCACCTCACATAGGACTTCTCTATTCTGCTTTGATCATCCCTCACCTGGAACATTATATCCAGTTCAGGGCAGTACTTCAAGAAAGATATAAACAAGGTGGGATGCGTCCAGAGAAGAGTGATCAAAATGGTGATAAATCTATAAATAATGAATTTATAGATAATTTAGGGAGATGGATGTTTAGTTTGGAGAAGACATGTCTAAGAAGAAAAGTCTAAGAAATTTCTGAAAGAATGTCATATCGCTGCTCCAATGACTAGGACATGGAGCAATATATTCAAATACCAGGTAAAGAGATTCCACCTAACCATTAGGAAGATCCTCAAGAGAGTAAGAGTTTTGTTTTTGTTTTTGTTTTTTTGACGCAAAATATACTGTGGGAAGTGTGGTGGAGTCCTCTTCTCTGGAGGTTTTTAAATACAGGTTGGATGCCCTTGTAATCTCTTCCAACTCTATAATTCTATGACTCATCATTTGTACATTGAAATATCTTTCTCATCCTCATCATCTATTTCTTATCCACCTCTCCCCATGGATCAAAGCAAAAATAATAAAGTACAACAGATGTACATACAATACCAACCGAAAATATACAACTCATTTTTTAAAAAAAAAATCAACATCCCAAAGATGGATTTAAAGATTAGCCTAATTTATTTATTTAATTATTTATTATTCGAACTTATATGCCGCCACTCCCCTGGGGCTTAGAGCGGCTTACAAGAATGGCTAAAATCTAACACAATTTAAAACAATTTAAAAACAGCAATATTAAAAATCAAAGGCCTGTCGAAACAGGTATGTCTTACATGCCCTGCGGAAAGCTGATAAGTCCCGCAAGGCACGGACTTCAGGTGGCAGAGTATTCCAGAGTGATGGTGCCACTGCTGTAAAGGCTCTGCGTCTGGTTGCTGTGACACTGGGGACTTCCAATAGGTCTTGGTCCTCAGAACGGAGGGATCTCTGGGGTTGGTATGGGGAGAGGCAGTCCCTCAGGTACATCGGCCCCAGACCATGCAAGGCCTTAAAGGTGAGTACCATCACTTTGAAAGTGATTGGTAACCAATGCAGCTGTAGTAAGATTGGTGTTATGTGGCATCTCATCAGAATTCCCGCAAGAAGCTGAGCAGCTGCATTTTGTACCAACTTGAGCTTCTGGATCACCGACAGAGGAAGGCCAATGTAGAGGGCATTACAGTAGTCCAGTCTTGAGATGACCGTAGCCTGGATCACCGTAGCTAGGTCGTCCCTGGACAAGTAGGGGGCCAGCCGTCTAGCCTGCCGCAGATGAAAAAAGGCGGTTCTGCTCACGGCAGAGACCTAGGCCTCCAATGTCAGCAGAGGGTCCAAAAGGACTCCCAGACTCTTTACCAATGATGACGGGCGTAGCGCCTCGCCATCCAGGGTAGGCAGCTGGATATCCCCACTGCCCGGTTGACCCAGCCATAGGATCTCCGTCTTTGCTGGATTCACCCTCAACCTGCTGGCACGCAGCCATCCAGTAACGGCCTCGAGGCACTGATGGAAATAATTGGGTACAGAGTCCAGTCGGCCTTCCATCTTCAGGACCAGCTGAGTGTCATTGGCATACTGATAACACTCAACACTAATGGTTCAATGGGGAATGGAAGAGGCCATCATGTTGCTGTTTTCCTCCAAGTAGGAGGAGGAAATTTTGGATCTTGTTATTTTCATGGAGAACTGCTCCACCCTGCTAGCGCCTAAGGCATGGACCAAAGTAATATTAACCAAGGCACACATTTGCCAAGGCAGTAGACCTTGAAGGAAAAGTTGCCACTTAAAATGAATGTACTTGGGACCCAATAAGGGTTTTCTTAGCTGCCATTTTGAAAGTACCTGTTCACAAGGTGCATCAGTGCTACAACCATGTTTAGTTCTTTTGTGTATTTCAGTTCCTTGAACGCATATCAAAGAGCTGGAGGCTGATGTGGGGGTAGTTTTGTTGAGGCAATTTCTTCCCGTATATATTTTTGGCAGGTAAGCAGCATACTGTATTACCAAGATGATAAATGAACCTTTCAAAAACCTGTCATGTATATAATTGCACATACAGACAAAACAATGAGCCGCTTATTAGTTCAAAGCAGCATTGTGGACAGCTGAGCACAAAACAGCAACTGAGGTGCAGCTTCATGGGAGATTACATGGGGACACTGTTGTTTCAGCAAGGCAAGGTATTTCTCTTTTAAATGGAGTCAACTGTTTCTAGTTGCATTTTGCTGAAAAGTGAATCAAGAATGGGCATTTGGGGAATTAGCACAAATTGGCTGCCTTCTTAGTCAACGAAGAATTGACCATAGGATCTCTCAAGACTTCACCTCTGTTGAACCTTCTTCTGTGATATAGTTTGCTTCTTTTTTAAATAACCAAACCAGAATGGTATTGGCTTCAGAGACAAAATCTGGGCTTTATGACTGAATTTGAAGTCAGGAAGCAGCTGAGATTTGACATAACAGAAATAACAGAAACATAGAGTTGGAGGATACTATAAGGGCCACCCAGTCAACTCCATTTTGCCATTCAGGAGGATAGACTCCAGAGAGAAATAGAAGTGGAGTAAATTGCATTGGAGGGTAGTGGACTTCCATCTTTAAAAGGAGGTTGGATGGGCAACACTCAGGAATGTTTGGCAAGAGATTGGACTAGGCCATTGATTCCTAAACTCTAGGTCTCTAAATATCTTGAAGCCTCTGCTGCCTTGCCCCATGGGATGGGAGCTGAAGTTTAAAACATCTTGTGCTAGTACAGCTGTACCAGAAGCTCCCACTTTATTTGCCTTGTATTGTTTGCAGCCCAAGGCTTGGGATTCTGCAGAACGGTGGCTTCCTGTTAAAGTTATAGGGCAGGTCCCCTGTGCATCATCATTAAGTTTGGTTCCGCCCCCTGTTCAGGACAATTGTGAAGGGAAAGGAGCCATTTTCAGTCAGTCTCAGCAAGGAAAGTCAATGTACAGGATGTGTACAGACTTTCTCCTGTACAAAGGATTCAACCCTTAAGACCTCCCGGGGGAGAACAGTCTTAAGAGCAAAAGGATTCCCAAAGATTCCCAGGGAAACACCCCTAAAGCTCGGAGGAATTTTGGAGGGAAAAGCAGCTATGAATATCTAAGAACTCCAGCTGAAGTGACTACAGGCCTACTGGTAGGTCCACTTGGTGCTTTGAGATGCAGATCAATCCGGTAGTGGAGCCCACATCAGTTAGGTTTAGGTTCGCAGTCAGCCTGGGAGAAGTTTGGAAAGGGATTTTCCTTTAGAGTAAAAGTAACAGTTAGAAGCCACCAGTTGCACAAAGCCTGGAAGCATTTTGAAGACAAAGGAAGTTTCTGTTGATTGTTCACCAATAAAAGACTTTGTTATATTTTACAAGCCCTCTAGAGACTGTTTATGGTGAAAATCCTTAAGACTTTTTCTTCAGGCCCCCTGGCTTCCCACTGGGCGTCCTGTTTTAAAAGGCAATTCGTTTCAAGTCCAGCGCGCAACAGAACAATCCAGAAGATCAGAGTCTGGGGAAACACTGGATTAGATGAACCTTTTGGTCCCTCTCCATTCTATGATTATACGATTCTACACTGCTATATAATCCAGTTCAATGCGATAGATCTAGCCTGGGAAAGTGTCTACATTATAGAATTAGCACCACCTTAGCTGCCATGGATGTGTATTTCTGCAAGGTTTTTAGCCTTCTCTGCCAAAGAGGGCTGGTGTCACAAGAAACTACAGATCCAAGGATTCCGTAGCATTGAACCATGCCAGTCAAAGTAATATAAAACTGCATTAATTTGACTGTGTAAATGCACAACAGGAGAAGTACTGAATGCCTCTATGTGCAATAGGCTTGTGCGCGAATCTGTTTTAGCTGTTTTCCTTTGGCCAATCTAACTTCTTCAACTTGGTCAGATGGCCATAATGGCAAGGGCCCAGCTATCACGGTTTCCCATCTGTAACGGGACCACGTGGCCACTAATCATGGCTCCTCCCCTTTTTGGCAGCACATAGAGAGCAAAGAGGAATAGAAGAATGATGTGTTTTACTCAAACAGTTTCTACTTCCTTAATCCCATTGCTGAAACACAGGCTCCCTTGAAGGGAAGAAAGGAAAGGTTCCCAGAAAGGTTGCTTCCTTAACCTCATTGCTGAAACTCAGGTTCTCTTGAAGGGAAGAAAGAAAAGTGTTCCAGGAAGGGTGCTTCCTTAACCCTATTGCTGAAACCAAGGCTCCCTTGAAGGAAAGAAAGGAAAGGTTCCCAGGAAGGATGCTTCCTTAAACCCATTGCTGAAACCCAGCTCCATTGAAGGGAAGAAAGGAAAGGGTACCAAGAATGGAAAGGGGAGACTTGTAAGTTCCCCTTTGCCACCAAGGGCCAGATCTAACCATATTTTTTGGGTGCAGACTGAAAAAGGCTATATGGCTACCAGCCTGTTTCGGGAAGTGCGCAAAAACAGATATCGGGGTCTACTGGAATCAGGCAAGTAGAAATGGATTGAGGTTCAGCTGAAATGCACAAGCCTAATGTAAATGTTTTTTGCAATTACCTGTACTTAGTTATGCTGTCAGAAATAACCAAGAAGGTTCCATCCATCCTCTCCACAAATAGTAAATGTAATTAATTTAACTTCTGTTCCTCCCAATATGGGATCCAAAGTGGCTCAAAGTATAAGTTAGAACAAAATCCTGTTAAAAGAAAACATAACATCAAAGAATCATAGAATCAAAGAGTTGGAAGAGACCTCATGGGCCATCCAGTCCAACCCCCTGCCAAGAAGCAGGAATATTGCATTCAAATCACCCCTGACAGATGGCCATCCAGCCCTTGTTTAAAAGCTTCCAAAGAAGGAGCCTCCACCACACTCCCAGGGAAGAGAGTTCCACTGCTGAATGGCTCTCACAGTCAGGAAGTTCTTCCTCATCTTCAGATGGAATCTCCTCTCTTGTAGTTTGAAGCCATTGTTCCGCGTCCTTGTCTCCAGGGCAGCAGAAAACAAGCTTGCTCCCTCCTCCCTGTGGCTTCCTCTCACATATTTATACATGGCTATCATATCTCCTCTCAGCCTTATCTTCTTCAGGCTAAACATGCCCAGCTCCTTAAGCCGCTCCTCATAGGGCTTGTTCTCCAGACCCTTGATCATTTTAGTCGCCCTCCTCTGGACACATTCCAGCTTGTCAATATCTCTCTTCAATTGTGGTGCCCAGAATTGGACACAATATTCCAGGTGTGGTCTAACCAAAGAGGAATAGAGGGGCATTGTCCCCCATTCTCTATCTTTGCATTTTGTTTTTTCTGCCTAAGTGGAGTATCTTGCATTTGTCCCTGTTGAACTTCATTTTGTTAGTTTTGGCCCATCTCTCTAATCTGTCAAGATCGTTTTGAATCCTGCTCCTGTCCTCTGGAGTATTAGCTCTCCCTCCCAATTTGGTGTCATCTGCAAACTTGATGATCCTGCCTTCTAACCCTTCTAATCAGGTGAACAAAAGAAAGAAAATAAACAGATACAATCATATGGTATGTTGTTGTGAAGTTACATTATAGCAAATCAGCTTACAATCATGTAACGTTAAAGTGCACTGTTGAACAATGTTAGTGTTTCAGGACTAGAGCAGAAATGGCCCACCATGTTATTTTTAGAGGCTTTCCTTTCCAGGCCAACCAAGGGCCAAATGGATGGATGGTATTCTTGAAATGACTGGCTTGACTCTGAAGGAGCTGGGGGAGGTGACGGCCGACAGGGAACTCTGGCGTGGGATGGTCCATGAGGTCATGAAGAGTTGGAAACGACTGAACGAATGAACAACAAGAGTTAGATTGCACCAAATCAGACTTTGGGACATTTTCCAAGCTGCAAGTAGAAAAGTTCTAGTGAAAGACTCCATCCCAATTCGATGCCTATTTTAGTCTAGTCTAGCCTTTTGTATCAGTGCCAAGTCTATAGTTGTAGAATCAAAAAATGTCTCTGCATACTGAAGCAATTGCAGCTTTGATTGTCAAGGACTTTGATTGTACGAACTGTGTCCTTTTTAAAAGTAGCAGCCAAGAACTGAGCAAGCAACCCTGGTTCAATGGATGTTCAAATAGCTTGTATCTGTCAGATGATATTTTTGCATAATGGTCCTGGCTTTCGTGCATTCTCCTTTAATATCAGGACCACGTCGCTGCAGGGCAAAAATGTGAATTAGAGTGAGGAGACATCTACAACCTCCACTTCATCTGCAGGTTGAAAATATTACTATATTTCTCCCAAAAAAGCATGAAGCTGGACTTGAGCATAGAATGGCCCATTAGATAAAGCACCTCGCAGATCGATAAGGCTAACCACTGTGAACTGGCTCCCTTGGGGCTCGTCTGGCAGGTTGCCTTCTTTAACACGGTCATGACTCTAGCAGTGAGAATATGTCAGCTGGAAAAAGATTTTGGCTTATGAAATTTGAGAATATATTTTTTATGTTAAGCTCTGTCTTGTGGGGATGGGGGGATGAAGTTCTGGACTTACTAGTTTCAATGCAGAGCTGAGAAGGACAAAAAGAAGAAGACTTTAATGGGATCTTGGTAAAGGTCTCTTATTGGGAAGGGATCTTGGTAAAAACTTGGTTTGAGGCTTATTTCAGCTGTGTAAGTAGACTAAATGCTTTTGGGGATGACTGTTGTGGTGAAGTGTGAATTTTAATCTACAGTTATATATGATTATAGATAGGTGTTTAAAAGGGTAAGCATTTAAAATAGCATAACTGGGGTGGGGGGTAGCCAGCTCACTTTGAGCTGGGTTGCCATGGAAAAATGGGCGGAGCCAACTGCCACTTGGCAGGGCAGCCATTTTAAAAATGGTTAGTCTGTAGTCAGCGAACTACAGGGAAGGCTGGTTGTGTTGTGTGTTGAGAACCAGTAAGGTAGTCTGTAGTCTAAGAACTATAGGGAAAGGCTGATTCTACTTTGTTGAGGATCAGGAAGGTTTTGGATTTTATACTGTGCAGTTTAGATAGGTCGAGTTGACTTATTTATACTATTAGTCAGTGTATGAGCAAAAGGGGGAGAGAACCCTAATAAGAATCGTGACTGCAACAGAAATAACATAAGGAAAGGATAAGCTTGTACCTAAAGTAATCTGTTAAAGAAAGAAACACATTTTGAAGGAAAATAAGTTTAAAACCTGTTTAGTGGAAGGAATAGTCCTCCTAAGAGTTGTTTTATGAAATTTTATAAATGTAACCTCTGAAGAAATGTGCCTCTAAGAGTTAAGAAACATTGAAACCATCAAGCTTCTTCTATACTTCAATAAACTTGTTACAGTTTCTTCTAAAGCCAAGTCTCTGTTACAAATACTTTGAAGTTAAGCCACGCTACACATTGAAGAAAGACCAATTCAATATTACAAGCCATTAGTTGTGTTATCAATTTAGTAAGTCCTTACATAGTGGTGGCTACTTTACAAACTGTTACAAACTGGTGGCCTCTTTACAAACTGTTACAAACTCGTGGCCTCTTTACACTGTTTCATACTGGTTCAGGATTCTGAGAGTCCTGAAGGTCTCTCTCTCACACACACACCATATTCCAAAGCCTTCTTCTAGCTTAAGGTCATGCAATATTGCCTTCAGTGCTTAGTTGGGAATTAGGAAACTCATGGACTGGATAACTCAGGTTGCTTGCTAGGAAACTCACTGCCTTTTCCTCCCCTGCTTTGAAGTGATCACAGTTGAATGATGGAATCTTTGTTAGATAGAAGAAAACATTTCTGGAAAATAATAATAATTTTGGCTTAGGGATAGACCAGTGGTTCTCAATTTTCCCAATGCTGCAATGCCTTAATTCAGTTGCTCATGTTGTGGTGATCCCCAACCATAACATTATTTTCGTTGCTACTTCATAACTCTAATTTTGTGACTGTTATGAATCTTAATGTAAATATCTGATATGCAGGATGAAAATTCACTGGACCAAATTTGGCACAAATACCCAATACGCACAAATTTAAATGCTGGTGGAGTTGGGTGGGGGAGGCTTGATTTTATCATTTGTGAGTTGTAGTTGCTGGGATTTATTGTTAACCTACAATCAAAGAGCATTCTGAACTCCACCAACGATGGAATTGAACCAAACTTGGCACACAGAACTCCCATGACCAACAGAAAATACTGGAAGGGTGGGCACTTGACCTTGAGTGTTTTAGTTGTAGTTCACCTACATCCAGAAAGCACTGTGGACTCAAACAATAATGGATCTGGACCAAACTTGGTATGAATGCTCAATATGCCCAAATATGAACACCGATTGAGTTTTTGGGAAAGTAAATCTTGAGATTCGGGGGTTGTAGTTGCAAGGATTTATAGTTCACCTACAATCAAAGAGCATTCTGAACCCCACCAATGATAGAATTGGGCCAAACTTCCCAACAGAACCCCCATGACCAACAGAAAATACTGTATTTTCTGATGGTCTTTAACCCCTCTGACACCCCCTTGCGACCCCCCCCCCAGGGGTCCCGACCCCCAGGTTGAAAAATACTGGGTTAGGCTGTATGGACAGGAAAATTCAGACTCAAATTCTGGCTGTTTCCATGTTTTCTTACCTCCAATGAGTATCATGGGTTTCAGGGGGTTGAATCAACTTGTGGACATCTCTGCCCATGTCAGAAAAGGGGACCTGTGATGGCCAGGAGTTCACATAAAGTCCTGTGTCCTGCTAGAAGAGCAGATATAGCCAGGTGCATCTGGACAACTCTGCATGAGGAGGAGAGCAAGGGGAAGCTCATTGACTCTACTTCTTCTATCACATTCTTAGCCCTTGTTCTCATAGGTCTCTATGTAAGGTTACGGTTAAGAAAAGATTGCTCCTAGTGACATTCTCCTCCTCCCCAATTCCACAGTTATGAAAACATTGATAATTTGAACCAACAGAACAAAGGGATAGAAATATGCCATACAGATCATCCTGAAAAGCATTACCCAGAACTACAATTAGCAAATAATTGCAGAGTGTCAAATCAATGTCTAGCCGCTTTTGTTGCTGGTGATTTCTAAACACTATTTAAAAATCTTCTTCCCTTTTTTCAAGCATTGTTTGAAATGATGGGTAATGCCCTCATATTCTGCTCATCTGCACTAGCTCCACTGATATCAGTAATATTGCAGCCATATAACTGTCAAAACTAGAATCTTGTTGGGGATTCACATCTTTGTAAGTGCAGCCCCAAAAAAGTTTGCTCGTGGCTGACTTAGATGGAACCAGAAAGACAACTGGGACTCCAGACTTGGAGGATGGGTTGTGGGAAGCATGCAACTCAGGGGAAAAATATACTACCTGCACCATTTCAGCAGTTTCTTGCACATAGAAAGAAACTATAGCTGAATTTGGTGCGCTTTGTAGAGCATTGTAGAGTTGGAACAGGCCTCATGGGCCATCACATCCCACCTCCTGCTCAATGCAGGATCTCCAGTTAAAGCATCCCCAGCAGGTAGCTGTCCAGTCTTTGTTTGAAGACATCCTCAGACGAAGAGCCTACTACATCCTTAGGCATTGATTCCATTACTAAACCACCCTCACTGTCTAGAAATTTGGACAGTTCTTTTATGTATATTTATTATTATTACTATATTATTATCAGTATTTATTACACTGCTTTCTTTCTCTACAAAAGATACTTAAAGGAATTGCTATTTGGATACTATATGGGAAGCCAGCCAATGGACTGATGCATAGTGGGATCTATGCACAATGGGACCAATGTGCACCAATCCTTTTTTTGCATCTGGACACCAGAAAAGAAATGGCGATGCACTGACAATTGCACATTTTTGCAATTTACTAGCAAGGTTTCTTAGTACATAAGAAACCTTGCTAGTAAAGGTTTCACTAGCAAGCAATGATGGGCATAACCCATCATTGTTTGTACATAAATAAGTATACATAAAGTTACTTGACATAAAAGTGGTGGCTGGCACATGTGCCTGAGACAGAGATTGGAGATGTATTTGGGCAACATGCCAATCACTTCTGAGTGGACTCTACACTGTAGAATAATGTAATTTGCCAGCACTTTAACTGCCATGACTTAATGTTATTGAATTCTGACTAGCACTCTTTGGCAGTGAAGGCTAAAGACCTTGCAGAACCATCATAATTCCATAGCATTGAGCCACGGTGGTTAATGTGATGTCTAACTGCATTAATTCTACTGTGTAGATACACCTGCAATGTGGAGGGACTGGTTCAGCCATTGCCCAAACTAGATTAAACAATTGCTGGCACTCAGACATTTATATTTAAGGTAGAATTAGAAAATTCCCACAATCCTAGATGTCTGAAGATGTGTCACACTACAGAATTATGGTACAATGATTCTGTTTTAACTACCATGGAATCCAGGAATCTGGAGTTTTATGAGGTAACTTCTATTCCCTGGTCAGAGAGTTCAGGTGCCTCAACATGTGATTGGAACACGAGATTGGTTACGATTCTATTATTAGACGAAGCGGATTAGTTAGTGTAACTTTAATTGTTGTATTGCTATTTTTGCTAATATGTTGTTTGTAACTGTCTTTTTGTATATTGCCTTTTTATGCTGTACACCGCCATGAGTCGCCCGAGAGGGCTGAGAATGGCGGTTAATAAATGCACCAAATAAATAAATAAATAAACATGTCTCAGGATTGCTCTCTAAACTATATCTCCCAGGATCTCCTGATTTAAAAAGGCAAGGAAGCCAATCTCTACTCACTGTTAAGTAGGTCCATGTCTTTAGGTAGAAAATAATTGTGCTGGAAACCAGGACAGCCATGGCTAGTTATAGCTGGTGATAGTAACCTAGATGCACCAAGGATTTGACTCAGAATACATCTTAAACTATGCAGTTACACTGAGTTGATTCTACTTGAAGTTCCATGGTTTCATCCCTAGGATATGTAGACTAGTGAAAGCTTAGAATTCTCAAGTAGAAAGCTCTAGTGTCATATTAATTGGTAAAGAGGAGGGCAATAGGAAAAGAAGAAGACTACATTCCAGATGAATGGATTCAATCAAAGAAGCCACAGCTCTGGTTCCTCAAGACCTATTCAGGACTATTAAGCATCAGGGTGACTTGAGGGTGTTTTAGTCATGGGATCACCATAGGTCAAAGTCCACTTGAGAGAAGTTAGCAACAAAGACCAAATGCTGGGCTATCCAACTTATGTCAATACAGATTTCCAAGATAGAAAATTAGGAGTCATGACCTTGTGCTAGGCAGCTACATCTAATAGTGCACTGAAATGACCTCAGGTTGCCATCTGTGAGCAAATCTGCTGCCATTGTGTTCTCCTACTACAACCAATGCTAACAATGCAAAGAGCTTCTTTTATTTCTTGGGTAGTTTCCTTGTCTCACATTTCATAAAAAATGGTTACTAAACTATGTCATTCGACAAATGTCAATTTGAGACTAGAGGAGATAGGTGAAATCATAGAACTTGGATGGACCCAGAAAGACATCTGAGACTCCAAACTTGAGGGAGGGTTGTGGGAAGCATGAAACTCATGGACAATATATACCTCCTTAACTATTTCAGCAGTTTTTTGCACATAGAGATCATCTGGGGAGGCCCTGCTCTCGACCCCACTGCTATCACAAGTGAGGTTGGTGGGGACGAGGACAGGTCCTTCTCAGTGGTGGCCCCTCACCTATGGAACTCACTCCTGGGGGAAATTAGGTCATCAACATCCCCTCCTCTCCTTCAGGAGGAAATTAAAAACGTGGTTGTGGGACCAGGCCTTCGGGCAATCTGACAACTAGAGAAAGACAATTGGACGACTAGGACTGACAGGACTGACAAAGTGGAATTGGAATTTGGACTATGAGATGGCGAACACTGAGTGTTAATTAGGTGAAATTGGTTTTATTGGTTTTATTGTTGCAATGCAGAAACTGATTGTTAATTGTTTAATTGCTGCTATATTGTTTTTGTGCCTTTGTAAGCCGCCCTGAGTCCCCCTCTGGGGTGAGAAGGGCGGGGTAGAAGTAACCGAAATAAATAAATAAAATAGAGAGAATCTATAGTTGAAGTTGGTGCACCTTGTAGAGAATTGTAAAGTTGGGAGAGGCCTTATGATATTTTTTGTTTATGAGTTTTATTTTAATTGTTTATTGTTGTTGTTATTGCTTGTATTGATGTATTGTGGGCTCGGCCTCATGTAAGCCGCACCGAGTCCCTTGGGGAGATGGTAGCGGGGTACAAATAAAGTTATTATTATTATTATTATTATTTATTATTATTATTGGCCATTCCTATTATCATCATCATAGAATCATAGAATCAAAGAGTTGGAAGAGACCTCATGGGCCATCCAGTCCAACCCCATTCTGCCAAGAAGCAGGAATATCACATTCAAATCACCCCTGACAGATGGCCATCCAGCCTCTGCTTAAAAGCTTCCAAAGAAGGAGCTCCACCACACTCCGGGGCAGAGAGTTCCACTGCTGAACGGCTCTCACAGTCAGGAAGTTCTTCCTAATGTTCAGTGGAATCTCCTCTCTTGTAGTTTGAAGCCATTCCATCCAACCTCCTGCTCAAAGCAGGATCTCCAGTTACAGCACCCCTAGCAGGTAGCTGTTTAGTCTTTGCTTGAAGACATTCACAGATGAAGAGCCTGCCACATCCCTAGGCACTGGTTTCATTGCTAAACCACCTTCAGTGTCAAGAAATTCCTCACAATGTTCAACTGAAATTGACTCCCATGAAACTTGAAACCATTACACCTAGTTCTATCCTCTAGGACAGATATATATATATATATATATATATATATATATATATATATATATATATATATATATATATCTATCTCAGTTGATGACCAGCACCCAAAAATGAACAAACATCGGAATAGAAACATATACAATAGGAACATGCTGTCCTACCTTCTGGGAAAGCATCCTTCTCTCAGTTGCACCCCTTGAAGTATTTCAAGAGTGAAATCATGGTACTTCTCAGTCTTATGAACTTGTCCATATCCTTCCTTAAATTAGGCATCTATAACTGGGCACAGTACTTACTTAGTGTGCAGGACTTACATAAATCCAAGAAGACACAAGGATTGAGTCAGAGAATTTGTGGAACACTTTCACCCAGATGTGTTTTAGCTCAAGGTATTCACTTTTGCCATATCCTTTTTGCAATTCAGTAGCATCAATCCTCAGAAACAGAAATTAAATAAAAACTCTCCAAAAAGATACATTTGCATTCCTCAGTGCCTAACACTTAGGAAGATCTCGAAATTGTATCGTAAAACATTATGGCTCAGTAGTAACACCCTTGATTTTATACCACCCCATGAGAACTGCGGCACACAGCCCACTTCTGTCCCACAATAAAGGCCTTATGAGACTCAATTCCAGTCTCTGAGGATGAGATAATAAAGTCCAGTTTCTGCAATACTCCAGAGGAAACTTGCTAATACATACTTCAGCAACCTTCTTAGGGCTGCGTGTAAGAGGAACAGCTGGGCTTAAGATGGAGAAGTGGAAATTCTATATTGGGGCTATATATTGTACATTTCCATATGCAGAATTATATCATAAATGTGCTGCACAACTCTTGATTGAATGCTGACATTTCCCAGCTTGTACGCTCAAAAAGTGATTACCACCCCATTAAATTAATCATAAAAACAGATGTTGAGTAGCCCAGAGTGTCAAATAAATATCCATCGAACCTGGTCTCTGTGGGGCCTAGATGGCTCAAGTGGTTTGAGCCCTAGAGTGTTAAGGTTATGAACCTACTTAATGGACCAATATTGGGAACTTGTAGAGATACGATCCTCAAATGTACTATGGACCCAATAGAGGGTTATCAGGAAAATATTACTTCCCTTAAACCTTATTTAATCCATGCAGAACCTGCTAAAGCTTACAAGCCTCGTAAGGGAAGCTTGTTCAATGCAGAATGAAGGAGCCTAGAAAAGGTCCCATCTCTGTCTATCGGAGCAGCTAACAAAAATGGGATTAATGTATTGTCGAAGGCTTTCATGGCTGGAATCACTAGGTTCTTGTGGGTTTTTTCGGGCTATATGGCCATGTTCTAGAGGCATTTCTCCTGACGTTTCGCCTGCATCTATGGCAAGCATCCTCAGAGGTAGTGAGGTCTGTTGGAATTAGGACAATGGGTTTATATATCTGTGGAATGACTGGGGTGGGGAAAAGAGCTCTTCTCTGCTGGAGCTAGGTGTGAATGTTTTAACTGACCACCTTCATTAGCATTAAAAGGCCTGGCTGAGCCTGGGGGAATCTTTTGTTGAGAGGTGTTAAGATGTGCCTGGTTGTTTCCTCTCTGCTGTTTTGCTGTTGTAACAACCACCATGCCAGACTACACAGAGAAGCCATTGAAATCCACAAGCATGTGGACAATTTCAACAGAAAGGAGGAGACCATGAAAATGAACAAAATCTGGCTACCAGTATTTAAAAAACTCTAAAATTACAACAGCAAAACAACAGAGAGGAAACAATCTAATCACCTCTCAACAAAAGATTGCCCCAGGCACAGCCAGCCATCAAATGCTAATGAAGGTGGTCAGTTGAAACATTCACACCTAGCTCAAGCAGAGAAGAGCTCTTTGCCCCACCCCAGTCATTCCACAGATATATAAACCGATTTTCCTAATTCCAACAGACCTCACTACCTCTGAGGATGCTTGCCATAGATGCAGGCGAAACGTCAGGAGAAAATGCCTCTAGAACATGGCCATATAGCCCGAAAAAACCCACAAGAACCTAAAAATGGGATTGACAACTAAGCAAAGATACAATCACATAAGCACATTTGTATTCATCCATATACATAGTTTATCCATATCCATGAGCAATGCAAATGCACCACCAAATGGACATATGCAGTCATAAAATACATGTGCAATACAGCAATGCACACCCATGTTCCATGGCATTGTGTGCCGAATTCTGCTTTTACATCCTCAAGTTGAATGACAATATTATTGTAGAATTATTGGAGATTGACACCACTTAAGCTGCCATTGCCCAAAACTATGGAATGCTGGGAGATGTAGTTTTATAAGGTCTTTAGTCTTTTCTGCCAAAGAGCTTTCTTGCTTCATAAGTTCTCAGTATTCCACAGCACTGAGCCATGGCAGTTAAAGTGTTATCAACCTGCATTAATTCTGCACTATTCTATAGTATTCTTTTTTGTTTTTCATTTGGTCAGAAGACCACTTACACCTTTTCTCTATACAGGGCATGTCTGTACCTGTGGGTAAAGTGCATGGATGAAATTAAGCATCACTCAAAGCCAGAGCATCTTTTCTAGGCAATTACACTTACCTTGTATAATCTAATGAGCTGTTGCAATGTCTTAATGTAACATTTTTAAAAAGTGGGTTGTGTTATTTCCTCCTCTGCTCTCCATAATTCTTCTTTTTCACAAATAGCTTGAGTGGAGAGTTAATTGATTTGCCAGGCCAAATCCCCATATAACACCTTGGCTTTCATTCTTTTCCGAGATCTCTGAGTTCTTAAAATATTTTTCCAAATATATATAATATAATACACACACACACATACATATAGGAAAGAATCGTGTTTTCCCTGATAACATGCACTATCTTGAAAGGTCATCTCAGCAATCTAGTCTCAAGTGGTAAGCCAGTGATAATAATAAATTTACTTCCATTCCAAAAAGGCAAAATAAAACAAAAGTTACAATAGGAGTATTACCTTTCTCAGAATATTAAGAACGCACAATACAATTTTATGCATGGATCCTTAAGCATCCAAGGTTGGACAAGATTCCTTTGCCATGCCAGGTCCAGGTTAGACCACACCTGGAATATTGTGTCCATATCTGTTAGTGTTTACTACAATTCAAGAGAGATATTGACAAGCTGGAATGTGTCCAGAGGAGGGCGACTGAAATGATCAAGAATCTGGAGAACAAGCCCTATGAGGAGCGGCTTAAGGAGCTGGGTATGTTTAGCCTGAAGAAGAGAAGGCTGAGAGGAGATATGATAGCCATGTATAAATATGTGAGAGGAAGTCACAGGGAGGAGGAAGAAAGCTTGTTTTCTGCTTCCCTGGAGACTAGGACGCGAAACAATGACTTCAAACTACAAGAAAGGAGATTCCATCTGAACATGAGGAAGAACTTCCTGACTGTGAGAGCTGTTCAGCAGTGGAACTCTCTGCCCCGGAGTGTGGTGGAGGCTCCTTCTTTGGAATCTTTTAAACAGAGGCTGGATGGCCATCTGTCAGGGGTGATTTGAATGCAATATTCCTGCTTCTTGACTGGATGGATGGCCCATGAAGTCTCTTCCAACTCTTTGATTCTATGATTCTATGGAAAAGTTACTCTTGCACCCTGTCTTTCTTTTCTACTCCTAACTTCAGATGGTCACGGTAGACCGATTTAACTTTTCTTGGATGATAGGAGGGCATTTCTGAAAAATCGGCTAAGAGATTGGCTTTGAAAGAGCCTCGATTTAGGTGTGCTTCTTCTCCTTCTATTTATGTAAGCCCTATGAAGGATGGGAGTGGCTGGTAGCTCCAACATAATGGGGGTCAATGAATTAGCTCCAGTTTTTATTTAAGACTTTAAGGAGTTATCCAAGGTGCTGAACTGAAGCAGCATGATAGATTCACTGTGTTTGAAACACATCTATACTGATGATTCCACCTCCTATCTTTAAATCCCCAGGGGACCATTTCTTTATAGATTTACTGGCCCATTTAGGAAAGAAGGTGGAAAGTATCTCAGACTTAGCTGAGAGGGGAAAAGAAAAGAAGAATGTTGTTTAATATGGATCATATCCTCATTTCACTGCCCCTTGCAGTTGAGATAAAAATTTTCTCTCTTACCTGTTGCTTGTCCTTTGCTCTTCCTCCAGCTTGAGATGTTGAAACAGGCTAAAAACATACATCCAAGCACAATTATACAAGTTATGATTTTTGTGCATTTCAGCTGAACTTCGATCTGTTTCTGCTGGCCTGATAATGGCAGACCCCCGTATATGTTTCTCTACACCTCCCAAAAATGGGTGGGCAGCTGAATAGTGATTTTTGGTCCATCTATATAAATAAAAGTGTAATGTTCATTTGTGAGATTAACATAACTCAAAAACCACTGGACGAATTGACACCAAATTTGGACAAAAGACATCTATCAGGCCAACAAGTGACCATCACTCAAAAAAATGATTTTGTCATTTGGGAGTTGTGGTTGCTGGGATTTATAGTTCACCTACAATCAAAGAGCATTCTGAACTTCACTAACAATGGAATTGAACCAAACTTGGCACACAGGACTCCCATGACCAACAGAAAACACTGGAAGGGATTGTTGGGCATTGACCTTGAGTTTCTCTGATTTATATATACTTATACAGGTTTAATATGTTTATACAGGTTTAATATTTTGTTCGGAATTTCAAAAACCAAAATACTCCAAAACCGCTCGATTTTTGCCTCATGGACAGATTTCAGGAAATTCCTTTATTGTTGATATCTGGTTGCAGAAAACATTTGCTGATGTCCCAACTGGTGACCCTTTCCATAGTCATGTAAATGAGTGTTCATTTATGTAGGTGACAAAACTGTAATTAAAATCACCAGCACATTAAATTCAAATTCTAATCACTAGGAATAGGTTGAAGAGGAAGAGTTGGGAGAAACACCCAGGTCTAACAAAACCACTGTACTTAAAAGCCAATTAACCATGCCTATTAGTTGTCCATTATCAACCACGGCTCATGTAAATAAACTGCTTTAATTGCTGCAGGTCCTTCTGTTAACTGCTAAATAAATCCATAAATATTTCAAGGTCTGTTAATAGTAGTTTAGCTTGCCATTTTAGTGTTTACTTTGTGGAAGCATGGGCCGATATCTTGTAAATAAGGGGCAATCATGTTTGAAAAAAGCTGATGGTCTTAGAGGAAACTGGAGCCAGATTGTTAGTGTCATACATATATTTGAGTACCTTACAGAAGCAGGAATACTTTGGGATATTTCCCATGTAAATCAAGGTTGTACATGTTGTGTGTTTGCTTCCTTGCTTGCAGCCTATCTATTGTCCCCTTCTCAAATAGGTGACAGTATTCTTTGGTTGAAAAATTTAGTACCCTAAAAACATCAGATCCCATTTGATGTTGGGAGCTAGGTCGAGTCAGCCCTTGTTAGTGCTTTGAAATGAGACAGCTGACAAATAACAAGTGCTGTAGGCTATGTTTCATGGCAAGGAACCAGAAAAAAGTGCTCTCCAAGTATTCCTTGCCTTGAAACATGACACAAAATTCATGAGATCACTCTAAATCAGGCATGGGCAAAGTTTCAAACTTGAGAGCCACGTGGCAGGCCGGGACAGAGGGGGTTCTCCCCTAGTCACCTCCCTGCCCTTTCCTCCACTTTCTCTCCTCTTTTGGAGGCAGAAAGTGAAGGAAAGACAGGAAACATCTGGATTCCAAAAGGGTCAGGATGAGATGGTGGATGGGAGAGAAAAAGTGTATCCATGAGACCCCATATTGCCTACTCCTGATATAGAATCCTAGACCTGGATGAGCTCTTCAAGGGCCATCTGGTCCAACCCCCTGTCATGCAGGGAGGCATAATTAAAGCATTCCCAATAGATAGCCTCTGTGGAAAAGCTTCCAGAGAAGGAGACTTCACCACACTCCCAGGCAGTCTATGCCACTCTTTTTAGTCAAATCTCTGTCCCTGCCATTTGAACCCATTTCTCCTTTTGTGCCCTGTCCTCTAGAGCAGCAGAAAGTCAGTTTTCCCCACCACCTCCACCTCCTCAATGGAACACCCTTTTTAAATCTGGAAACATGGTTCTCATGTTCCCTCTCTACCTTCTCTTTTCCCAGCTAAATATCCTCCAGGAGGAAAGGAGGAAGGAAAAAGAGAAGGAAGGGAGGAAGAGAAGGATGAAAAGAAGGAGAGGTAGAAGGGAATGCAGGGAGGAAAGAGAGAAGGAAGGAAAGACAAAAGGGAAGGAAGGAAGGAAGGAAGGAAGGAAGGAAGGAAGGAAGGAAGGAAGGAAGGAAGGAAGGAGGAGGTGGAGGCTCCTTCTTAGGAAGCTTTTAAACAGATCCTGGATGGCCATCTGTCAGGGGTGATTTGAATGCAATATTCCTGCTTCTTGGCAGGGGGTTAGACTGGATGGCCCATGAGGTCTCTTCCAACTCGATTCTATGATTCTAAGGAAGGAAGGAAGGAAGGAAGGAAGGAAGGAAGGAAGGAAGGAAGGAAGGAAGAAGCGAAAGAAAAGAGAAGAGGGAAGGAAGGAAGGGGATGAAGGAAGGGAGGGGAAGAGAGAAGGAAGAAGGAAAAGAAGGAAAGAAGGAGAGAAGGAGAGAGGGATGAGGGGAAGAAAGAGAGAAGGAAGGAAGGGTGAAAGAGCGGAAGAGAAGGATGGAAGGGGAAAGAGGGAGGTAAGAAAGAAGGGAAAGGATGGAAGAAGGAAGGAAAGAGAGCAGAAGGAAGAGAGAGGAGGGCCTGAGAAAAGAGCCCAAGGGGCTGCATCCAGCCCCCAAGCCTGGGTTTACCCAAACCTGCTCTAAATAGACAGGTGACTTGGAGGCACATGCACACATTAATTCTTTGATTGCATATTTGGTTGACCAACAGTTGTGCATTTGATTGTGCATTCAGTTAACAAGGGTGGCATAATACAACCAACATGCAATTCTGGATTAAATGTATGCAATTTTTGCGTAGGATCAATTAACGTTAGTGATGAAAGAACCACAAAATAGTCTACTCCAATTTCCTGCCATGCAGGAATATACAAATAAAGCACTTTTGAAAGGTGGTCAACCAACAGTTGTCAACTTCTAGAATTCTTATTCTTATCCAGTTTTCCTCTCTTCGACTCAAAGCATCTCAGAGCATCTCATAACCTTAAAAACAATGCAATTTAAAACCTAAAACTTCTAATTTGCTTCCAACTTCTTTGTTTTTAAGGTCTCATTTGTACTTAAAATGGTCTGGAAGGGAGTAGCTAAATTGCCCCTCTTATGTTTGGAGTTTGTGGGCATTTGGAGTTTGTGGGACTGATGAAGAGAACACTGCTTTCCATTGTTCTAACAAGGGAATAGGATCATCCCATCTCCTAAATGTTGCTATAAGTATATGCTAAATTTATAATAAGAAACAGGTATAATCCTGCAACCTTGTGGGAGATATTTACAACAACCTAGCCATTGCAAATCTAGATACTTTATAGATTTCCCTCCTTTCAGCTCAAATGCTAATTTCCTTGTGGAATCGCAACACACTCCTCCATCTTGTTCACCGGAATACCTCCAAAAGGCCCAAGAGACCCCTCTGCCAGGCAAACACGATTTCATATCTGGATGTGTGCTCATGGGGTGGGTTGAAGTGAATTGTTACATCGGAGCCTTCCTCACCTTTGATCGAAGATAAAGGCATTTGGGCAGGAATTGATTCCCCTCTTCCACCCGAATCAATTAAATCCCCCTCACCTTGCCTCTCCGCTTATCTAATTAATGCAGAATGTCAAATAGGAAATCAGCAACTTAGGCAGAAAAAAAAGTACCACTGCTCAGAAAAAAATTAATTAGCTTTTCATTAAGACGGTAAAGTGCAGGAGCATTGGGTTTGGCGAAAATGTTAATAATCATGAGCCGTTCTTTGAACTATAATTAAAATGTTGAGTTCAAATGTGAGAAAAGAAATTACAAAATGCCCCGGTGCCTAGAGGACAGGTGGCTGGGGCCATAATAATAATAAAAAAATCTGACAGGAGGTGGGAAGTGTATATTTTGCTAAATGGAATGGGATCAACATTTTAATGGCAAAATGGCTTTGATGAAGGACCCAAGCAAAGGTTTCCTTTCAAGGTGTTTTGAGAATGGGCACAATACAGTTTCTTTAGTAATGAAAGGCAAACAATATGCCCCGTTAATTTGGAACTGGGTTATGTAGACCAAAGCTTCTTAAAATGTGGGTCCCCTATCTGAATCTGGGGGTCACACAAATGCGTGTAGTTTGCCACCTAGTGGCTGTTTTCAACATTTACATGTACAAGGCCATTATATGGCAGTGTTGATGACGCATTCAGAAGAAGACCTACAAGCCACTCTAAACACCTTCACAGAAGCATAAGAGAAGCTCGGCCTGTCATTGAACATCAAGAAAACCAAAGTGCTGTTCCAGCACTCACCAGCCAACCCCTCTCCAGTGCCAGAAATACAGCTAATTGGTGTAACATTAGAAAATGTTGACCATTTCTTCTATCTTAGAAGCCACCTCTCCACAAAAGTCAATATTGACACTTAAATACAAGACCACCTGAGCTCTGTGAGTGCAGCATTTTTCTGAATTAAGCAAAGAGTGTTTGAGGATTGGGACATTGATAAGGATACCAAGGTGCTTGTTTATAAAGCCATTGTCCTCCCAACCCTCCTATATGCCTGTGAAACGTGGACTATCTACAGATGGCACACTCAACTCCTGGAATGATTCCATCAGCATTGCCTCCAAAAAATCTTGCAAATCTCCTGGGAAGACAGGGACATTTTTTTTGTCGTGTAAGGAGCAACTTGAGAAACTGCAAGTCGCTTCTGGTGTGAGAGAACTGGCCGTCTGCAAGGATGTTGCCCAGGGAACGCCCAGATGATTTGATGTTTTTATCATCCTTGTGGGAGGCTTCTCTCATGTCCCTGCATGAGGAACTGGAGCTGACAGAGGGAGCTCATCCGCCTCTCCCCGGATTTGAACCTGTGACCTGTGGGTCCTGCCAGCACAGCGGTTTAACCCACTGTGCCACCGGGAACTCCAGGTGGACAAATGTCAGCATGCTGTAAGAAGCAAAGACCACCAGCATTGAAGCAATGGTCCTCCGTCATCAACTCTGCTGAACTGGCCACATTGTACGAATACCCGACCACTGTCTCCCAAAGCAGTTGCTCTACTACGAACTCAAGAATGGAAAATGGAATGTTGGAGGACAGGGAAAGAGATTTAAAGATGGGCTCAAAGCCAACCTTAAAAACTGTGGCATAGACACAGAGAATTGGGAAGCCCTGGCCCTTGAGCACTCCAGCTGGAGGTCAGCTGTGACCAGCAGTGCTGTAGAATTTGAAGAGGTGTAAATGTAGGGCAAAAGAGAGAAACATGCCAAGAGGAAGGTGTGTCAAGCCAACGCCGACCGGGACTGCCTTCCATCTGGAAACCAATGCCCTCACTGCAGGAGAACATGCAGGTCAAGAATAGGGCTCCACGGTCACCTACGTACCCACCGCCAGTACACCGAACTTGGAAGACAATCTTACTCAGTCAACAAGGTATCGCCTAAGGAGAGATGGGGCCCTAGTCCCCAATGATGTGGCTCTTTGAGAATTTCTGGATGTGCCCATAAATGCCCCCATTGGCCTTCTGTTGTTTAGTAGATGCAAAGTTCCAAAGGCTGTATAACTTTCAGAAAAATCAGGAATTTCTCAGTTTTCGAGCCAATAAAGCCTTTGTTTTCTCATGTTCACCACATGTGCTCCATTATAGCTAACTCTGACCTTTCCCTGCCCTGTGGACTTTTTGTTACTTTCTGGAGAAAGATAAGTATGGTACCCATTTTTTCTTCTTTTCTGATCTGTGCAGCCCATCCATCCTCATTTGTTTTTGCGCTTTTACATTCAAACCTTCCTGTTTGTAAGCAACACATGGCAGCTCCCAGTACAGACCTTGTAGGACATTCATTGATTCTGCCTCGACTGAGAATGTTACGATGGCGCTGGGGCAGAAAATAGAGTGTGCTTTAATGTGACACTTGAAGGCAAGCATGAGCCATACAAATGGGCAGCGGGAGCTGAGGCATGGCAGAAACTAGCATTGTTTTTCGCTTTGCAAAAATCAAGTCACTGAACTTTGAAAACCCCTTTTTCTGTGGCTTTGCTTACTCACACCCAGATAAGATGACCTTATAGTGGGTCTTCCAGGTGGCACCAACTCCCTATATTGGCAGGAGACAACATGAAATAGAAGCCTCTAAGAATGTTGAGAAGGGAGACAATCCTCTCCTCCCAAGAGTCATGCAATTTTTTTTATTTACACAGCCATTAGGAAATAAAGAGATACACTACATGAGTGAGAAAAACCTGACTCATCCTGAATTGACTTCTGGAAGCTCTCATGGTGCTCCTGTATTTCTGGTGATTATCTCACGTTTTCTAGGGTACAGTTGGCTTCACTCTGCTTCAGGCAAAATTTGGGATAGTTCAGAGTTTTCTGGAAATTCCAGAGTACCCTGAAGCTCCATGACAATGTAGACAGCTAGATAAAGACTGATTCAGCTGTTCAGACCAGATGTTTCCTTGTCCTCACCAGCATATTGAGCCATGGTCATCACGGCTGCCACATAAGCACCTGGTTCTGACATCAGCATAGGAGACCATGTTTTAATTAGAATTTTATTAATTTTTATATAGATTACAACTAAAGAGTGAGAACAACAAAGTATAGGAAAGTGAGGAAATGAAGAAAAAAAAAGAAGAAACAGAAAAGTATACTAAAATCCCAAATAACCCCTAAAAAAAAATTCTACAAAAATACACAAAAAACACAAAAAAGAAAAACAAAAAAAATGACTTCCATTCCATCTTCTTGGATCATATCTTCTTATTATTCCAAAAATATAAAATAAATTCAAAAAGAAATTGTCTCTCTTGTTTCTTATTTTCCCAAATTGTCCAGATATTCATGGAAATTATCCCAATTCGTTCTTCTTAGTATCATACCTGTATTTTTCTTGTATTTAACATAGGAGACCATGTGACAAGCAAGATGGGGGGAACAGCTCTTTAATGGGTAAACACTCAGGCCTTAGCCCCCTCCCATAATCCTATGTACTCCAATCCCCTCCCCCATATAAATATATCTGAAAATTGAGTGCATCCTAGAATCACAAGTGCGCTCTCTCTCTCTCTCTCTCTCTCTCCATGCATATATACATACATACATACATACAGATATATACAAAAGTAAACCTCATCTCACACATTATTGGCTTTATTTCCATGTTCCCACAGAGGCATCACATAATGTAAGGGCATATCTGGTGGGACCTCGTGGGACTCCATTTCTGAAGCACATGAAAATAGAGCATTTTGAGGAGTTAGATGCTACCAGACTCCAAACAGGGGAAAGCAGGGAAAAGATGGACCTCAACTGGGAAAGGACATGGCATGCCTGGCTATCCCTGAAGATGGACCTCAATGGGAAGGAACAGAGTAAGAGACTTCCTTCTGCTTTGCCCCACTCATCCTTAACAATCAATGGCATTTCAGAATTGAAGAAATATGGTAACTATTCCTTGCCATCTTTTCCTAATCTTGCCAATTGGGTGCATTATGGCCAAACATTCCTGTCCAGTCCTAAAGCAACCAGCATAGGCTTGAACCATCATCTAAATCTTTACCGAGAGCCCCAGTGTCTCACCAATGTACAAAATATAGGATTCTGCAGAGCATAAAAGGTAAACACAATATATGTGCTACAGTCATGTAATGTGAAAGATCCTGCAGTATTTCCAAGCATAATTCATGATGTTGATGTTTACCATGAAAATTCACCTCTGTTATAAATGCTTTGTGATATAGATGTAGTAGTTTGAGTGTTGGTCAAGTCATACTCTCTCATCCTCTGAGGAAGGCAATGGCAAACCTATTTTGAACAAATCTAGACAATGAAACTTTGTTATAAGGTTTCCTTTTAGCTCTGTCTTCCAAAGAATGTTAGGGCAGTTCCAGACAGGCCTTTAACCTGGAACCATCCGTGTTAAAAAAAAGTGGATGTTCCTGAGGGTCTGTCTACACACACCCCAGAAAGTGCGCACTTTCTGAGGTGGGTGTCCAGATGCACTCGTGGGACTGGCCCACGAGAACATCTAAAGGCCCTACCACCCTTCCCCAATGCCCCCAAACCCCTTTGAAAAGTAAAAAAAAAAAACTTTCCTGGCCTCCAGTAGACTGTAGCTGGACCTCTCCTGATACATAGAAATGACATGCCAGGAGAGGGGGGTAGGGAATAATTTTCCTCTTCCCCCCTCACTCTCCTGGTGCATCATTTCTACGTGCCTGGAGAGCTCCAGCTACAGCCTACTGAAGGCCGGGTAAGTTTTTCTTACTTTTCAAAGGGGTTTGGGGGCTTTGGGGGAAGGGGGTGGGTATTCCCACAGTTTTCTGGATGAATTTAGTCCAGAATACTGTGGGAATGGTGTCTGGACTGCAGTCCAGACACCAGGAGTAGTGGGTTTATCCTGTGCCTTCCAAGAAGGCATTGAATAAATCTATTTCATTAATTAACTACAAACCAGGGTTTTCCTGGTTTGTGGTGAATTAATTCAGGATTGTCATCTGAACAGCCCCTTCTTTATTGCAGGAGTTACTGCAAAAAAAGGACTATCTGGATCCCACCAAACTAGAACCCCCAGAATTCCCTAGCATTGAGCCTTGGTAGTTAAAGTGGGGTCAAACTGCATTCATTCTACAGTGTAGATATAAACCTTAATGGTAACCCACATTGAGAAATATTTTTCTTGATCATGGGGTCTATGCAATTTACAATAAATAAACTCGATTAAGTCTTGAGCTAAGTGAGGAGCCATTGTAGAGACCAGACCTCATCTAGGCAACAATGCAAACACAGGCACCAACTTCCTTTTTATATTCCTATGAATATGAGGCCTTGTAGATTTTCCTTTTATTGTGTGTGAGTACCGAGGGGGGCAGAAGTTAACACAAAAAGCAACAAATGCATTTTCAAAGCAGAGGGCTGGCAAATTGAACAACGCTGGAAATTAAACTCAAGTGAAAAATGGGACTTGACATGTCTGAAATGGAACTCTTAGTATACAGTTTACGCACTGTGGGGATTCCTGCCCCTCCCTCACGCATGTCGTGCACTTTTTCATTTTATTCTTTTATGTGGAACAGAAAAAGCAAACGCCGTCTCATCTTGCATAAACAAATATCAAAGAAATATAGGTAGCAGAGTCTGGGAAGACACTTAACATTTGCACAGAACAAAGGATTGGTTTAATTCTGTCAGCGTTTCCTCACTTCAAAAAAAGAAATCTCACATAAGTGGAAATGACTGGAATCCTACTGGTGTTTTACACATGCCTAACCTCCCCTGCAGAAGAGGGTAGACTTTTTTTTACAGGCAATGGCCACATTTTGTTCAAATTTGCAAATGAGAGTGTCTATTTAATTGCATATTAATTAGTCAGACCTTTAAGATCAGGCACTAATGAAAGGATCTTCTTATGCCATACTCTGTATACTCAAGACACGGTAGGTTTATCATGAAGACACTTAAGATCCTCGTAGCTATGGCAAAGGGAGTTCTGCAAAGCTTAACTATTGTGCAAATATTTGTTTGGGATTTCATGCTAACTTAATTTGCTTGAGCTGCCTCAGGTTTATAATTACAACTTTTATAGATGGTAGCCAACACTGTTGCCTTAAAGCAATCAGTGAACAAAACCCTGGGGAAACATTATTGGGTATATTCTTCAGATATGCTCCCCAGATTCAATCCACCAACCTTTTGGTCAGCAGTCCTGCCAGCACATGGGTTTAACCCATTGCACCACTGGAGGCTCCAGTATTCTTAAATGATGGGAGGCCGACTTGAAATACCTTTTCTGAAGTGTGTGATAAGGTCTTAGAAGTCACACAGTATAAATCAATGATGTGACATGCACTTTTCATCCCATATATTAGGGATGGTTTGTGGATGAAGGAAACCAGAGGGATGACTGCTGAGGCAAGCACATCTCAAATCCTGGTCAAGGTTAGGGCATTTTAAAACCACTGACCACGTAATTCTGAAAAGTAACTTTCCCTAGCTCTGCCATTTTTTAGATTTAATTATGTTTGTTAGCACCATAACAAACATAATTACATCTACTTCACCAAACTACAGTGAAGTATAATAGAACTAGGCCAGTATGGGAAAGTGATTTGATTAAGGATGCAGCTTGTCACCACTTTAATTGAATGGCTCAACACTATGGGATCCTGGTTTTGTAATTTTGTGAGGCACCAGGACTCACAAAATTAAAAGATCTTTTACAAGTGATTCAATAGCATTACATCATAGATGTCAAAATAATGTGAAATTGTATTCATTCTCCAGTGAAGAAGCACCCTAGGGCTTTAGAAAACTAGTATTGTTGAGATTAACTTCACAATTCAGAGGCAGATCAGTTGCACAACTTCAGCGCTTTCCAGTAGCTTCTTCCTGCACAGTATTTTCAGTCAACTGCTCCCACAGCCTGCAGTCACTCTGGAACCTTTTACAGACACTTGAGCACATGCCCGGCCATTGTCAGTTTTACCATTGTCTTTCCCCCAGTCTAGATGATATTACAAACTTACCACAGCATACAGTTATATCTTGTCTTAGCAGACAGGTTCTTTTAATTACATATAGCCTTCGACGAACAACATCACAGCACAAGGAGAAATATACACTGTACATGACTTCCTTATATACAATTCTATACAATTACACATAGCAATCTCTGATTGGTTCCCAACTCATTAACTTAACTCAGACCCAGGATTACTATCATTCACAATCACCTGGACTAGGCCAGAACACATTCCCCAAATGATTCCCTATATACAGTTAATGCATGACTCAGCATTTCCAATAGAAGCCTATTAGCAGTGCATGACTCAGCTATATTACATTACAATACATTGTAAAACCTGACAAGTTTCCAATCGGCACTGAGACATGGAAACTCACTGGACAAGTCTTACATTCTCATACAAGTCCTATGCTCTTAGATGTTGTGGTTCAGCAACAGCATGATGGACATGATGGGACTGAGAGTGCAAGTGGGCATGATGGGAATGGGAATACAGATGCAGGTGTGAGATTTCAGATTTCTCAGTTTTCTCAGCCACAGTCTGTAGCTAGAGAGAATCCCTTGTTCTCAAGGGAAAGGAATGTGGCTGATAACACACTCGGTGAAGGTCAGCGCGAGCTGCAGGTGTTAAGGAGAAGTTTACGGATTGCGGCCAAATCTTGAGGCCATCTGCTGGTGGGAAAACTGCTCGTTAGCTGTTCTGTTTAATGTTCAATGTTTTGATGATTTTCCTATAAGAAGACTGCTTGAAAGCTGATTCAGTGTCAGATCCAACTTTGCAATATGGATTGCTGTACCTTTGGCTCTAGGGCTTGGGCCTTGGGGTTCATTTGCTTCCTGTAACTTCATGCTATTGCCTGGATTGTATCCTGCTTCTTTGCCTCAATTTTCCTGCTTTGAATCAACAGAACTTATGGGACCTATACTTTGTACTATTGAACTTTTACTGCTTTTACTTGGATTTGTTTGAAACTTCAATAAACTTCTTTCTTCTCAAGTTTGGCTGGTTTGTCAGAGAGCAAGGTGAAGCTTAACCTGAGACACAACATTAGAAGAAGATGATGCCAAACCACGTCTGAAGAAGTATTGCCAAGGAAACTCTATTAGAGGTTCACTGCAAATTGGAGTCCAGTTTGAAGGACATAAGAAAAAGCATGGACACACTTAATCAATTGTTGAACATTGAGTCAAAGACATGGGTAAATCCTTTTGATTCAATGGGCCTACTCCAATTGGGATGACCAAAAAGATTTAAGCAATTTTAGGTTGTTTCTTCATTAACACAAATTTCTGGCTTTGAGTTCTTATAAATCGTTCGAGCAGACTCAGCAAGCCTTTGGAATGATGCATGATGAATAGGTAACACAACTGTGTTAGTTAGAAATGCCATTCTAAGTACGACATGGTAGTAATTGATTTATTTACTGCCATGTAGGGGAAAAGTTTTCGTCCAAAGAAGCAGGATGGGAAGGGAGAGAGTTTTAACTTTCAGGATTTTATTTATGCCAAAGTAAAGAATTGGTAAGAGGTCAACTGGAAATATTTTGAGCCATGTGTCAACAGTGATTTGGTCATCAATAAACCATAAGGTGTACACAGAGCAGCCACCTGTGTCTCCTTTAGAAAGTAAACTGTTCTTTATTGCTTGACCCGTGGATAAGCCCTTCAGTACCATTTCTATATTTCGGGGCTATGAAATGGAGGATCGGAATGCCAGCAGCCAAAAGAATAATACACGGGGGAAATGGAGAAAGCAAAACTCTAGTAACATGAACCTGGAGCAGAAAGGATGGAGTTCATTATTTTCCTTCCTCACATTGAAATATGTGTAAAGAGGATATTTTATACACAGAAAGGATAAACTTTGACCTGTAGTTGCTGGAGATCCATTGGCCCAGTTCGTGCATACACATCACAGATTGTCGAAGGCTTTCATGGCCAGAATCACTGGGTTGCTGTAGGTATTTTCGGGCTATATGGCCATGGTCTAGAGGCATTTTTTCCTGACGTTTCACCTGCACCTATGGCAAGCATCCTCTCACTACCTCTGAGGATGCTTTCCATAGATGCAGGCAAAATGTCAGGAGAAAATGCCTCTAGACCATGGCCATATAGCCCGAAAAAACCTACAACAACCCACATCACAGATTAATACATGAAAATCACCATGAGCTTTCCATCTTTTATTTCAGTCGCTTCTGCCTGGGATTAATATAGGAGGTAGACATGTACACGGATCCATTTTTAGTCAGTCCCTTCGGATATTCAGCTTATCTGTTTTGTTATGGGTGTTCGAAACTGTAAAGGCCCTCTCGGTACAAAAACCTGCCCGACATAAAAGCAAGTGGGAGCCAATCTCGGCTCCTCCTCCCCTATTTGGCATCACAGTTGCATCTTTTTGGTTTTTCTTTATTTTCCTGATTCTTTGTATTTAGTGGGACTTACTGGGAGTTGGATACCTGAGGGATGGTGGTTGGGATGTGCACACTCGCATTTAGGGGATTGGAGAGTCACTTTTTAGCTTCTTTTTCTACTTCCCTTCCTCTCCTTCAGAAATGTCACAAAAAATTAATGTGCAGATTTTATAAATGTGGTTTAATATGATGTGTGGAAATGAATGGAAGGATGTATGGAGCTAATAATTTTGTAAATACCAGTAACAGACCCAGGCCTGCAATGACTAACTAGCTGCTTGCTGGACTATAATTAAAAGTTGCTAATGAGAAATGAAAAGTAAACTCTGATAAGAACTGGGACAATGGTAACAGAAATGTTTGAAACATTCCTTATGTTAAGAAGGAAGTCAACACAAACCTTGTGTTTGTCAACACCAATCAAGAAGAATCACCATCTGGCCAGGAAACCGAGATGGAGCCAGGATGGAAGAAATCTGTCATTCATTTAGAACTTTGAGATTACATCAGCAGAATATTTCTATAAAAGACTCAGTCTAATAATGCTCAAAGTGTGGCAGACTGAGGAGTCTGTTCCACCCGCTATGCTCTACTCCATGGGAAGGAAAGAGATAGTGTACCTATGGATAGTGGCAGTTTTGCACTGGAGCAGTCTGGTCGTTTGGGGCTTCTTTCTCAAGAGAAGAAGAAGTGTGCTTTTGAAGTGCTTTTGTGCAGGGAGTCAGGTTCTGCTGTATGGAAACAGAAATCCGGTCCTTGGCATTGTGCTTAGGGAAGGATTTTGGCATTTTAAAGTTATGAAAGTTTTGGAACTATGAATTGACAGGCTGTAGGGAAGCAGGGTCCGGCCTAACAGGTGCTTCTCCAAGGAGGGAGGAAATGGTATGGTAATATTTGAATGCCTGAAGATGAATGTGTGTACATGTGGTATGAATGTTGAGTGAAAATTTGATTCCCCTTTGTTTGTTTTTTTTGTTAGCCATGCAATTGTGAATCCAATGTAGTTGCATAGAGTCTCTATGTCTGTATGTGCAATGTCATTCTATGTCTAAATGATTTTCTCACAGTGGAAATTGCAATAAAAAGAACCTATCCTTCAAAGTTATTGAAAAGTCATTCATGACAGAAAATACTTCTAAAATAATAAGTTTATTAATAATAGTAATCCCAGCAAACAAAAGGAGAAGCCTATCTCTTCTCTAGAGTAGAAATTAGAAACAGCTTTAAGGAAGCAAAATTGGCAAGCAGAAAGGAGATTGCAGGCAGAAGAGAAAACAGAGGAGATTTGTAAGGTCATCACTCGTCCTTCCATGGACCTCCTTAAAATGCCTTGGAAAGCTGTGTGGCATGCTGCTGGTGCTGTTGAGAGAAAGTGCACGTGCCTGCCTCTCCTCTAGAGTAGAAAAACATTTTAAGAAGCATTAACCTGAGTCTCCTCTACAAACAAAAGGTAAAGGATCCTGAAAGAATGGTATCTTAACTATGATGCTTTTTAAAATCCAGGTCTTAGTGAAGTATATGGAAGGGGAGCCTGTGGGAAGTCCCCCCCCCCCAATAATGGGCTGCATAGTAGGTTTGGGCGGTTTCGTTCATTAATTTCGTAATTCGTTATTAATTCGTATTTAAATTAGCTTACGATCCAATATTGAGCCATGCAGGAATAGTGTGAGGAGTAAATTAGATTCGAAACAATTTTTTCAATTTATTTCATAATTATTTCGAAATTATTTCGTAATTATTTTCGCATGTCTGGTGCAAGTTTTATAGTTGTTGTTTGTTTTATCACACCAACAGTCAACAACAGAGGGAGAGGGAAGCTTCAGAAGTTCCCCCTGTCCCATTTGGAGGTTTTTTTAGCATATTGCGCAATCGCGTCCGCCATTAACGAATCGATTCGTAATTATACGAAATTTCGTAAATTTCAAAATTTTTAAAAGGAAAATTTCAGAATTCTTTTAAAAACGAAACGCGATGGACCCCTAAAAACGAAACGAGTTTAGAAACAAATTTTTCCGTTGTTACCCAGGCCTACTGCATAGGACTGGGTAGGATGACACCCAGGCTCCCTTGAAGGAAAGAAAAGAAAAGCTCTTAAGTTTCCCATTGCTGCCAATGGGCCAAAAAGAGCCACTTTTTCATCAGAATGAAAACACCCATTTGATAGTGCATCCATTTTCAGGAGGTGCAGGAAAATGGATACGGGGGCCTTCCAGTATCCGGTATTCACCTGAAATGCACAAGTCTAATAGGAAGTGTGGTGGAGGCTCCTTCTATGAAGGCTTTTACACAGAGGCTGGATGGCCATCTGTTGGGGGTGCCTTTAATATTATTGTCCTGCTTCTTGGCAGGGGGTTGGACTGGATGGCCCATGAGAACTCTTCCAACTCTATGGTCTATAAGTCTGCATTTAATGACAGGTTTTTGTTACATCTCAGTGGGAAAACCATGGTTATCAGGACTGAAACAAACTAGGAATCATCATCATCATAATTTATAATTATTATAAGTTGGCCTCTATTCCTAGTTGCTCGCCCTGGCAAATATTTCGCTGCTAAAAGCCAAAAAAGAGGAAGATAAGATGATCATATCTAGAGTAGAGATTGCATCGCTTTGATGGCACTACGAAAAGGTCCCTATCATGCATCAACATCCTTAGGAAAAAGGTTTATAATGTATTGGATCTCAATGTCCTACCTGCAGACAGGTGTTAGAAGGATCCCTCTCAAGCTACAATTTGAATGCAAGTGTCAGCATTACATTGATGATGCCTTTATGGGTTTTTTAAAGTACTGAGCTAACTGCATACAACTCAGGGGAAAAGGCTATATTAGTAGTAGGTGAAGAAAAGATCAAAATTATTTCTGAATTGTTCTCATCTCATGCCTCAGTGCTTCAAAGGAGCCCTTTCGAGCCAATTTACTCTTTGACCATTCACTAAAAATCTAATAACTTTGCAAGCAAATGAGGCATGAAATGTTGTCAAAAGGGCCTCCCATATGAAACACGTGGCATTAATATTCAGTCTCATGAGCTAAATGATGGCAAAGTTGAAGAATATCTCCGTTAGAGTCTCTGTCATTTTGACAACCACGTCCTACAACACATTTGAGACTGTTCCTCAATTAGAAAAGAGAATGTTTCCTTAACCTGGAAGGAGATACATAGGCTCTTTGCTCAAAGCGAATTCTAGAAAGTCAGAACACAAAACGGGTCAAGGTTTACCCAAATACACAACCCATGTCGGATTTGGACAGGGTGGCCCCTGCCTTAGTCACCTCCATGTTGGATTACTGTAATGCACTCTACGTGGGGCTGCCCTTGAATACGGCTCGGAAATTTCAATTGGTCCAATGGGCGGCAGCCAGATTACTAAACTGGAGTGACTTATAGGGAGCGGTCAACCCCCCTGTTTAAGGAGCTCCATTGGCTGCTGTTCATTTTCTGATCCCAATTCAAGGTGCAGGTTCTTACCTACAAAGCCCTGAACAGTTTGGGACCCACCTACCTGCGTGACCGCATTTCTGTGTACGAACCCACGCAATCTCTTTGTTCATCTGGAGAGGCCCTGCTCTCGCTCCCACCTCCTTCACAGTCGCGATTGGTGGGGACGAGGGAGAGGGCCTTCTCTATGGTGGCCCCCCAACTCTGGATCTCACTCCCCAAGGATATCAGACAAGCTCCCACATTGACAGTCTTTAGGAGGAGCCTGAAAACGTGGCTGTTCCAGTGTGCCTTCCCTGAATAAAGGACATAATCCCCTGCAAAATATCCTGGGAAGCACCTTAATTACCTGTTGGGTTGCTCCCCCTACTTTTTGTTTAAAACACTTATATTAATTGTATTGTTTATTTGCTTATTGTTTGTTGTTTTTATTGATGTGAGTTGGGCTTGGCCTCATGTAAGCTGCTCCGAGTCGCTTGGGGAGATGATGGCGGGGTATAAATAAATAAATAAATAATAATAATAATAATAATAATAATTATGTCAATGTGGCAACACATACATTATAAGTTTTAGTCCTACTTTAAAGAAGCTATCCCAGGAGCTGAATCTATCCTGGGGCTAAGGTTCAGTATGTTGGAAAGTTCTTACCAAATTCAAAGGAAACCGCATTGGCATCCAATTAGTTTATTTGTTTATACTTTCACCCTGAACCCATATTCCCATCCTATGTCCTCATGTCCCACCCCTGAACTACACAAAAACCCACATAACATTTTCAATAGAGTTTGAAATGTCATTGGAAATGGTCTTTTGTGCTTCACTAACTACAAGTGAGCTCGAAAATCAAATCCACTTACTTTTAAGTTGAATGGGGAAAATTTAAAACTCATTCAATCACCATTATGATAATGGCAAGGTAACACTAGAAGCCACAAGGACTGATAGAGAAAATGGGGTATTTAGATTGGCATTGTTGCCTATTAGAAGAATAGGGGTTTGTCCCTGGTTCCTTCAAAAATGTTCCTTGAAGGGGGGATTAAGTGACCTTCCCCATCTCAACAAATCCCTTAATGGGATTGTTGGCTGGGAAAAATGAAATTCAATGTCTGACATATATATATAAAGTATCACATTTGGAGATAACTTTAGTAATGAGTGATATCTAATGGTCTCTGCAAAGAATGTCGCAGGTGTAAGATGGGTGACGTCTGCCAACGGTTTGTGTGAAAGGGATTCAAGAGACTTAGTAGACCACAAGCTGAACATGATCCAGCAGAAAGATGCAGCTGCTAAAAACACTAACATGATTGTAGGCTCCAGATCAAACCCCATCTAGAATAACACTATGTCCACTTCTAGGTACCATGATCCAAAACCAGTATTGACATGCTGGATATGCCTGGAGAAGCATGCCCAAAATGGTCAAAGGCCTTCAAGGCAAACCCTATGAGGAGTGGCTTAGGAAGTTGGATATGTTTTGCCTGAAGAAGAGAAGGTTAAGAGGGGACACAATAGCCATGTTTAAATATGAGGGTTGAATGAAAAATAATGCCTCCACCTTCATAACTCCTCAACAGATGGCAGTACTGGTATGCAGCAGGTACTGGCTTGTTCAGTAGACTCTCCTCTACAGTTCCATTTCAGCAGAAAGCCTTAGCATTGAATGTTTGTGTTATTAAAGTGTGAAGTATGGAACCCTGTGCAGACAGTCTGTCAATGCAACTTAAGCAACATGCAGTCATTGAATTCTTGACAGCAGAAGGTGTCACCCCAAAGAAGATTCATCAGAGAATGCAAGCTGTTTATGGTGATTGTATTGATGCAAGTACTGTGCATCATTGGGCAAGTAAGTTTAAAGATGATGAGGTGGGAACATCTGAATTGCGTGACAAAGAGTTGGACATCCTGTGACAGCAACCACCTGTTTATGTTTCTCAAAATATTGTGTCTTAGGTTTATTGACAGTAATAAAAGTGTATTATTGTATTATTCCGTCCCCCGCCACCTCTTACACACACACCTCTGGCAACATGTATATTATTCACTCAACCACCATTAAAACACCATTAAATGGTCATTTAAGAAAGAGTGGCTTAAGACCTGAGATTCAGATCAAAACTGGCTAAAATTGTCTAAAAGTAATTATGATACATTAATTGCTGTGCTGTCACACGCTGGGCCTGTAGCAATTGTCTATGAACAGGACATGGTCTCTATATGCCCAGTGGGACGCCCAGGGTGGCTCGGCTGAGAGACCCTATGGATTTCCCTATACAAAGTCTTTAGAAGCTTAAAAAGTTTAACAAGGTTCTTTATTAACGCTTTAATCTTCAACAAATCAGTCAAATACTTTAAAACTCTGGAAAACTGGTAGCTTTCTTAATCTGCCCACAAGGGACAGGCAACTTGCTTCAAGAACTGTTTCTTTCTTCTATAAAGGAAATCCTTGACCTTTCCCTAGGCTGGCGTGGGGAGCTACTCCCAGTTCCGATTTGCTTTATGGGTAACCCGAGTAGACCTTACCAGCCAACACTTTGTAGATTTTCCAGCTGGTGTCCTTTGCCTTCCAGCAAAGCTGGCTATATTTCTTAGTAAAACTGTGGAACTGCTTTCCCCCAAAGTTTGTGAGAAACGAAGCTTTCTACAGGTGTGAGAAGCTCTCACGCCCTGTAACTCAGCTTCTAAACTGTAAGACTGAACTAAAAACTTTCTTTTCCCTCCCAGAACCTGGGGCAAAGAGGTGGAACTAAAGAACTTAACGATAATAGGCAGGTGGCTGGCCCTATGGCTGCAGCCTGGAAGGAACCACCCAACAACAAAATGCATGGCCAAAACAAACACATGCATAGAAAGGAAATTTAGGCTTCTGGTACAGCTGTAACAGCACAATTGCAAATTCAAGGCAAGTAGTGTCCTTCTCAATCATAACTCAATGATTACTAAATAATGGTTGACCTTCTGTTAGTTAGTCCAATAGAGTAGATCAATTTGATCATTTATGGAGTGACAAGGAAACCTAGGCTCAATAGATTTGCTCTGGTCAGAATTAACAATAGTATTCCGGCTAAAAGTCACTTCTTAAAATTGCTACAAGTAATAGTATTATTTCAACTTGTTACATCCAGGTGTAAAAGAATTAAAACTGGTAAATTAGATTTGCCATTTTTGCTGACATATTCCATCTGGTTCTGCTCTGTTTTCTCACCAGAACAGCCTATGAGTCTCTATTATTAACAAACTGCCAAGGGAGCTGAAGCATCTGGCAAGAGAGCCTTACCTTTTCTGGAAACCGAAAAACAAGAACAACACAGAACAGGGAATTATAAGAATGTCATTTCCTTTGAAGACTTTAAGACGTTGCCCACTCTCCTTACGAGAAGTGAAATTATTAGAACTGATAGCTCCAGAAACATATGCTCTGGCATCTGGCATCTCTCCACAGAGTTGTCACTGTGGCAAAGTCATTTCAACCAACATCCTGCCTCTCTCTGTATTCCTTCCTCTCCTGTCATGAAAGAAAGAATGCAAAGTTAAAAGTATAAAGCCACCAGATCACCTTGGTCCTATGGAAGAACAAATAGTAGCAATAATAACTTTATGTTTATATCTCACCACCATCTCCACAAACAGACTCGGGGAAGCTTACAAGCGAGACCAAGCCCAATAATATAATAATAAATAATAAACTTTTATTTGTACATTGCTCTATCACCCCAGGATGAACTCAGGGTGGTTTCCAGCATAGGTCAAACATTGCAATAACAGGCATAAAAATATACAAGTAGTCATTATAAACAAAAACATCTATATATATATATATGCTCTGTGCATAATGAGTACCCTAAAAACAAAAGAACCAATGAAAGAAATCACACCAAATTTGGCAACAAAATGTCTCACAACACAAGGAGTGACCATCACTCAAAAAATTTATGGTTTTGTCATTTGGAAGTTGTAGTTACTGGGATTTATAGGTCATCTACAATCAAAGAGCATTCTGAACTCCATCAATGATGGAATTGAACCAAACTTGGCACACAGAACTCCCTTTTTTTTTTGTCGTGTCAGAAGCAGGAGCATCCTGTTGTGAGAGAATCGGCCGTCTGCAAGGACGTTGCCCGGGGGACGCCAGATGATTTTTGATGTTTTATCATCCTTGTCCCCGCATGTCCCCGCATGAGGAGCTGGAGCTGATAGAGGGAGCTCATCTGCCTCTCCCCGGATTCGAACCTGCGACCTGTCGGTCTTCAGTCCTGCCGGCACAGAGCTTTAACTCACTGCGCCATCGGGGGCTCTAGACCAACAGAAAATCCTGAAAGGGTTTGGTGGGCATTGACCTTGAGTTTGGGAGTTGTAGCTCACCTTCACCCAGAGAGCACTGTGGACTCAAACAATGATGGATCAGGGCCAAACTTGGCACGGATACTCAATATGCCCAAATATAAACACAGATGGAGTTTGGGGAAAACAGACCTTGACATTTGGGAGTTGTAGTTACTGGGATTTATAGTTCACCTACAATCAAGGAGCATTCTGAACCCCACCAATGACAGAATTGGGACAAACTTCCCACACAGAACCCTCATGACCAACAGAAAATACTGTGTTTTCTGGTGGTCTTCGGCAACCTTTCTGACACCTCCTCGCAACCCACAAAGGGGTCCCAAACCCCAGGTTGAGAAATGCTGCCTGAAGGCCATCCAATCCAACTCCCTTCACCAGGGCAAAAATACATAATCAAAGCCCTCCTGACAAAGGGCCATCCAGCCATTCACACACACATATATATGTGTATACGACAGATGCAGTATCAAAGATTTGAAAGGGACCCCTAAAGAAGGACAATGATATGTTGCATGTTACAGAGTAAGCAAACCAGACATCAACACTGGTAAAGTAACAGCAAGAAATACTGTTTACCCACAAGCAGAAAGACGTTACATATATTAGAAACCAACACTTTCTCTTTACTTTATTTTCCAGATCACCAGACTGGGCCACAGCAACACGTGGCAGGGGACCGCTAGTAATACTATAAATCAGTCATAGTTAAGGTAAAGGTAAAGGTAAAGGTAAAGGTTTTCCCCTGACATTAAGTCCAGTCTTTTCCAACCCTGGGGGTTGGTGCTCATCTCCATGTCTAAGATGAAGAGCCAGTGTTGTCCAAAGACACCTCCAAGGTCATGTGGCTGGCATGACTGTATGGAGCACCATTACCTTCCCACCAGAGCAGTACCTATTCATCTATTCACATTTGCATGTTTTCAAACTAAGTTGGCAGAAGCTGGGGCTGACAGCAGAAGCTCACTCCGTTCTCCGGATTTGAACCTGTGACTTTTCAGTCAACAAGTTTAGCAGCTCAGTGGTTTAACCCACTGCACCACTGGGGGCTCCTTAAAACAATCATACATATTTAAAATTATAACAAAGTTAACCAAGTAAAAACACATTTAAAAACACAATAGTTATATAACAATCTAATTAAACAATTAAAACAGTAAAGTATAAAAAAACATAAAATAAATCAAAGACAACCTCAATAACCAGAAGCAGCAATACAATGGGCATATCAAGATTAGAAAGGGTGGGGACTGGGCATGGGCTTGTGCAAAAATGGATTATATGGCTATGGCTGGGGGTAAAGTGCTGAATTCAATCTGACAGTCAATTAGGCCTGGGCAATCATAGACAGGGCCTCACCATTTGCAAATGAACATTGAAATAGCCATGTTTTAAGGTCCCAACGGAAGGTAGACAGAGTGGGTGCTAGCCTAATCTCCCTCGGGAGGGTGTTCCAGAGCTAGGGAGCCACCACGGAGAAGACCCTCTCTCTCGTCCCAACTAACCATGCTTGTGATGGTGATGGGAGTGAGAAAAGGGCCTCCCCAGCAGATCTTGGGATCTGTGCCGCTTCATAGGGGAAAATGCGGTCACAAAAATAGACAGGACCTGAACCATTTCGGGCTTTGTAAGTGATACTTTGAATTGGGACTGGAAACTTATTGGTAACCAGTGGAGCTGTTTTAATAGGGTGTTGTCCACTCCCTATAATTAGTTCCAGTTAGTAACCTGGCTGCTGACCTTTGCACCAATTGCAGTTTCAAAGGACGTCTTCAAAGGTATCTCCATGTAGAGTACATTACAGTAATGCAGTCTGGATGTAACTAACGCGTGGACCACCATGGCCAAGTCAGGCTTCTTGAGGTATGGAATCAAGCAAGAGCTTTCTTAATAACCTCACTTCTTTACTTTCTGAAATAGTACTACATTAATGAAGTGATGTAGAAGGTCCACCCCTCCTCATCTTCCTCCCTCCACTTTCTCTTCATCCTCTTCCTTCCCTTCTGCTTCTTATGGGAAATCAGGTCAACTATGACTTCTACTAGCTCTTTGAAATATTTCTACACAGAGATTTGCCATGGTCCTCCTCTAAGGCTGAAAGAGTGCAACTTTTCCAAGGCCATGCAATTGATCTCCATGGCTGAGGGAATATTTGAAGCATGGCCTCCTGAAGCATGCTTCAAATATCCCCTCAGCCATGGAGATCAATTGCATGGCCTTGGATATTTGAAGCATGTCCAACTCCTAACACTATGCTGGCTCCATGGAAGTCCTAGGAAATGTTTTTTTTTTCTTGTCAGATACCTTAGGAAATATGCTCTCCGTGTATATAAGTCAACGTCATATAAAAATTCTTGATTTTGGTATGACCTATGGCTAAGTTGAGGGTCATTCCATGGAGAAGGGAAAGCACCAACGTTGTCTCACATGACCGATCCACTGGCCTCTGCCACCATTTCCCTGCCTTGGTATTCGAAAAGTCCAGATATGTTGCTGTTCTGAGCTAGTAAAGGGAAGCAGTCCTTCTTTTGGGTTGTCCCAGGATGAACTAAGCTCTTGCCTCTCATCAAAGATAGTTCTTTTTAAAAAACAAACAAGAGTTAAGGTACAGTACTCACAATGACCTGCTGTTAACTTGACCCAGTTTTATGGAATTGATTTTTTTCAGTGAAAGTTCTAGGCTTATATGTGAATTTATAAGGTAGATTTCCCAGGGCTCTTTGAACAGTGCTATAATTGATTTTCTAGGACCAAAGAAAAAGACTGACTTACCATCTACAACTACATCTGTGTTAGCAACTATTTTCTGTGATCAGTGTTGAACTCCAGGCACCATAATTCAAAAAGAGTATTGACAAGCTGGGCTACATCTAATGTAGTGGTTCCCAACCTTTTTTTGACCAGGGACCACTTGACCAGAGACCACTTTGACCAAGGACCACTCTACAACATTAGTATCAAAAGGATTATGAATCAGTTTTTGGTCATCTTTAAGTTCAAATTTGGTTATTTGGGGTGCTGATTCAGAGAATTGCATTGGATAGCCCACATCAGCTCTAATTTCTGATACAGAACATATGCCATCTTGTAGTTGCCATCTGCCCGCCCACAGAAAACCATATTTAATTATCTACAGGTGACGTGGTAGTAGTATTCTTTCATGGGTAGTCAGCCTCCCACTCCCAACATCCCCGTTGACTTGGTACTATAAGAGGGTTTCACAAGATCAGTTGCTCTTGTTGTGGTTTTGAGGCAACAGTGTAGTAATGGTGAGGCTGTGGGCCATATTTTTGTTCTTGGGGACCACTGGTGGTCCATGGACCACAGGTTGGGAACCAGTGGTCTAAAAGAAGGCAACCAAAATGGTCAATAGTTTGGAAACCATGAATCCTGTGGAGGAACAACTTAAGGGTGTGTTTGGTCTGGAGAAGAGAAGGTTGAGAGTTGACTTGATAGCTATGTTTCAGTATTTGAAATGATACCACATTGAAGAGGGATCAAGCTTGTTTTTTACTGCTTCAGAGAACAGGACCTGGAGCAATGGATTCAAACATATGGAGCAGACTTCAACTTCCATGTCCTTTGACTTGGGATGCTAGGGATGCTTGTAGTTCAACCCCCAATCCTTTACACTTTAGTTTGGATCCTTTAAGTTTGCTAGAACTACAACTATAGAAAAGTTTTGTTTGACACTTGATAAAACCTGACATTTTCCAAAAGTGAAGAAACCATTAGATTAGAAACAAAATGCCAATAAACAGAACCAAAGATATTTTAGGGGGAAAGTCCCATAGGAACTAAATTTAGTTGCTTGTTCCCTTTTAAGGAACATTTCATCAAATGCTTGGAAGTTCGTGTCCCTCTTCTTTCTGAACACTTAAAAGTACGGTTTCTTTTGAGGGGAAAAAAATTACTACCTGTGTCATAATCCGGTTACTTTTTTTTACACCTCCACTGTCCTGATTATCAAACTAAGTGAAATAATTACTCCTTAAAAACTTTGAAATTGCTTCAAAAAGCATTTTTTTCAGAATTTATTCTGAATTACGAAGATTCTGACCGAACCTAACCATGCCTAGTGTTTGTCTTGATGTAATTGTCTGTATGGTTTCTTCCCGGTGATTGAATGTTTGCTTTACATGTTGGAAACCACCCTGAGTCCCTTTGGGGAGATAGGGCAATATACACATAAAGTATTATTATTATTATTATTATTATTATTATTATTATTATTATTATTATTAATAGGCTGTATAACAGTCAGCATGTGGTGCCATGGATAGTTTAGATAGAAAGGTTGAGGAGATGCTAGTTGGAGGACTAGCTTTTGAGCTGGAGCCCAGCAAATCCCTCATCTGTGCTTACAAGTGTCTATGAAGGTAGCTGCCACTTCTCAGTCTGCAGAGCAAGTGCAAACAACCTCTTCTGAGCAAGTGGAAAAAGGACTAAGTGCCCCAGATTTTTTGAACCTGCAAGGAGAGAAGGCTCAACTTCACAGGTCTTCTAGATTAACAGAGAAATGAGCTAATAATATATGACACCTGAGAACTTAGCATAGAAGGATCTCAAATCTGGAACCTGGTTGCTGGCAGCAATATCCGCGTTTTGAGATGTGACCTTGGACTGTTGCTTATCTTGGATATGTGATCTCTGGTCTTACCTTTGGACACTGGCTTCTGGTTTCTGAATTTACCTTGGATTCTAGACTCTTGGATTTGGCTTTTGACCTTGGAATGGACACTCTTCTTTTCTAGTGTATTACCCTGCTGTTATTGCCTTCCAGCTAGACCATCTGGGCTTTAACTCAGACTTAGTCTGAGTTAAAGCCCATCCAGTCCAACCCCCTGTCGTGAATGCAATATTCCTGCTTCTTGGCAAGGGGTTGGACTGGATGGCCCATGAGGTCTCTTCCAACTCTTTGATTCTATGATTCTAGTTAACTCCTTGCTTGTAGATCGGGTCAAAGTTTTGGACATATAGTTTCTATGCACATGCCCATGGTGTCCATTCATCAGCAATGTTTAGTAGCACATCTAGACATGCATTCATTTGGGTAACTAACTATGCTATTTAATACAAGGATTGCATAACACAATCAAAGTGTAACGCCATATGTGGCAAATTATATTACAGAAGCCTAATGTATCACCTCAGCTACACACATTACAAGTCTGTGGTGCAAAACACATCATACTTCTGATGACCTCATTGTGGGTAGGGATGTTATGATAGAATCAGAGAATTGAAGGATGCCTCAGGGACCACTGAGTCCAAATCCTTGCTCAATGCAGAAACACCAGCCAGAAACACCAGCAGGTAGCTGCCCCGCCTATTTCAGAAGACATCCAGAGAAGGAGGCCCCATCAGCCTTCTAGGTAATTGTTTCTATGGCTGAATCGTTCACATTGTCTAGAAGTTCCTTCTAATATTCAATCAAAATCTACCATTATGAAATTTAAAATCATTTTAAGGTTATGGAAGCTAAAGTGGCATTAGACTGCTGCAACTATACAGTGTGGATACATCCTTGTCACAGTATTCCAGCCCTGCTGATACCAATAGTTGTTGTGCTGCATAGGATTTTAGGTGGTGTCACATATGTACAGCCAAGTTCCACCATCTGCATTTGTGCAAAGTAATTACACAGCTGAGATACATTTATGTAACTATAGAGACTTAGGTAATTAGGTCTTAGGCTGGGGTAGAGCAACGGATTTGCATGCGGGGCACACCCATCAGATGAAAACACAATGGAGAAGTTGTAAACCCCTTTCAAGCCTCAGGTGCAGTATAAATGTAAGTTAATTAAAGAATAAATTAACAAGAAGTACAGGTTACAGTCCTGTCTGGCTGCGGGGAAGATTGAACTGGATATGTTTTCATCTGTTTTAATTGGATTTTAATTGAAATGTAATAGGATGTTTTTATATTTGCTTTAATCTATTGTCTTCTGCCCCAAGCTTTCAGAACTGGTGAGGTGATACTTTTCAGTTAATTGCTGTGGCTTATTTTTATTTTTGAAAACAGTACAAAGCAAAAAAAAGTAAAACAACCTGACATGTTTCCTTACAACATCCATAGATATTGAACTACCAACAAGTGATTCTTGCCACAAAATCATTACTTTGGGAGAAAGTGTTAGGTTTTGCTACCTCTATGAATGTCATAGGGTATCATAAGCAAGGGATCCTCAGATGTGTTTACCAGAGCTGACATTCCATAGCTTCAAAATCAGATATTTAGGTAGGTTTTGCACACAGGTTGTTGTTTATTTGTTCAGTCACTTTTGACTCTTCGTGACCTCATGGACCAGCCCATGCCAGAGCTTCCTGTCAGCTGTCACCACCCCCAGCTCCTTCAGAGTCAAGCCGGTCACTTGAAGGATACGATCCACCCATCTTGTCCTTGGTCAGCCCCTCTTCCTTTTTCCCTTCTATTTTCCTCAGCAACATTGTCTTCTCTAAGCTTTCCTGTCTTCTCATGATGTGGCCAAAGTACTTCAACTTTGTCTCTAATATCTTTCCCTCCAATGAGCAGTTGGGCTTTATTTCCTGAAGTATGGACTGGTTGGATCTTCTCACAGTCCAAGGCACCCTCAGAACTTTCCTCCAACACCACAGTTCAAAAGCATCTCTCTTCCTTCACTCAGCCTTCCTTATGGTCCAGCTCTCACATCCGTAGATGACTATGGGGAATACCATTGCTTTAACCATGCGGATCTTGGTTGCCAGTGTGATGTCTCTACTCTTCACTATTTTATTGAGATTGGTCATTGCTGTCCTCCCAAGAAGTAAACAACTTTGATTTACTGGCTGCAGTCTGCATCTGCAGTCATCTTTGTGCTTAGAAATACAAAGTCTGTCACTGCCTCCATGTTTTTTCCCCTCTGTTCACCAATTATCAGTCAGTCCAGTTGCCATAATATTTTTTTATGTTTAATTGTAACCCAGCTTTTGCACTTTCTTTTTTCACCTTGATTAGAAGGCTCCTCAGCTCCTCCTCGATTTCAGCCATCAAAATGGTGTCATTTGTATATCTAAGGTTGTTAATGTTTCTTCCAGCAATTTTAACCCCAGCCCTGGATTCGTCAATCCCTGCACATTGCACGATGTCTTCTGCATACAAGTTGAATAGGTTGGGTGAGAGTACACAACTCTGTCATATGTCTTTAAACAGTGTGTTGTTCCATGGTCAGTTCTTACTGTTGCTACTTGTTCCTTATACAGATTCCTCAGGAGACAGAAAAGGTGATTTGGCATCCCCATACCACCAAGAACTTGCCACAATTTATTATGATCCACACAGTCAAAGGCTTTAGAATAATCACTAAAACAGAAATAGATTACACACAGGACCCCATAACAGAGGCTAGGGAGGCACTTTGATGAAGGCCAGGGGGACAAGGCATTTAATGTCAATATCAATATTTTCTTTGATTGCCCAGATTGACTTCTTGATTTATCTCCTTGTATAGATCTTGGTCCATCCTCCAGGAAATAAAGCCCGACTGCTCATTGGAGGGAGGATACTAGAGACAAAGTTGAAGTACTTTGGCCACATCAAGAGGAGACAGCAAAGCCTAGAGAAGACAATGATGCTGGGGAAAGTGGAAGGTAAAAGGAAAAGGGGCCGACCAAGAGCAAGATGGATGGATGGCATCCTTGAAGTGACTGGACTGACCTTGAAGGAGCTGGGGGTGGTGACGGCCAACAGGGAGCTCTGGCGTGGGCTGGTCCATGAGATCATGAAGAGTCGGAGACGACTGAACGACTGAACAACAACATAGATCTTGGACAGACTGACTATGTGAAGGTTCTTGCTCCTGCTCTGCTGGTAACTTTTGGAAAGTACCTTAGGGAAAAACTTGCTCTGTTGTTTTTTTTTTTAAAGGACAATATGCAGCTTATGAAAACCAGAAATTGAGGGGATGGTGCCCTCAGATGTACCACCGATTTACTAGATGTTCTCAAAGCTTTAAACCTTAATGGCTCTTTGTCACAAAACTGCAGCACATCTGCTGAAGGGACCAAGAAAATCTATTTGACATGGTTCACTATGCATGAGTCCTCCATAATATTCCTCTGAACCAACTGTGGGTTGTTGTTTTCCTTTGTTGTTGCTCTTGTTATTGTTGCTGTTGCATGAAGCAAATATGAAATTTTAAATTGTTGATACAGCAGAGCAGAGCAAGGCAATACACTAAATGTTTAATGCAGCAATCCTGCAGTCTGGGCAACATTTACCTCATTGAAAGTAACATTAGCACTCAGATACAGTATGTAAATACAGCATGCAATTGTTACTTCAGATGAAGGGAGAGGTTGTAAAATGCAGACGAAGGAGTTATTTTTCTCAAGGATAGTTCTGGTTTGACACACTTTCTGAATTAATTCTTATGTGAAAAGAGACCACAGTTGAAATCTAACATAGTGTATAGCATTGCATAGTGTAAGTCCACTAACAATATGCATGAATTGGATGGAAAGATTTGTGCCACTGGATCAAGACCCCAAATCTGCAACTGAATGTGCAATCAAATGTGCATCTATTCCCACTGCATTTTCATGTACAATTGGCACCACATGGTTCTATGGTTCTATTTAAACTTGAACTGAATATAGACATTCTCCATTGGTAAAAAAAAAAAAAGTCCAACCACGTATGTAGAGAAAATTAAACAAGTGTAAGACACCAACATGTTTGAGGATGTGATATGTTACATTTTCACCTAGTAGCAGGACTGTGCTTTTGGTCCTGCATTTTTTGGAGAACTGTGGATTCCTCAGGCCAACACTTCATCTCAAAGGTGGGGTCACCATGACTTTGGGAAGAATGGAGCCTATCAAATCTCTAGACTGATTCCAAACTAGCTATCTAGGTTTTCTCAGATGACTTTGGATGGTTTCCCATATTTTTGTGGAGCATTCTCCATTCTAAAAGGCTTGGCTAGCTCTTCCAAAAATAAAATATCGGCAGTGAGAACTTTAAAACTAAATATGCTAGTATTTTTGTATATCCTTATGTCTTTGCTCTACTCCCCAGTGGAATTTGGCCCCCATTAAATTCCCAAAAATGGAATTCAACCTGCAGGCAATCCTCAATTTGTCCATACTTTGGGTCAAGAAGGCCATTGATGATCAAAAGATAAGTAACTAGATAGAGATAGTTACTGCTTTAACTACCATAGTTCATTTTTCTCAAGTTATAGTAGTTTGGTGAGACACCAGCATTATTGGAAGAGAAGTCTAAAGGTCTTGTAAAATGATAGTCCCAAGAATCCATAGAATTGAGCCATGGCAGTTAAAGTAGTGTCAAACTGCATTAATTCTACACTGGAGATGCACCCACAGTAGTGAACACTTGTCAAGATCTCGTTCTTTGAAATGCTAGAAATTTGAGACAGAAGGAAAATTTCACAGGGGAAATTCTTATTTGGATGGGAATGCTCTCATTTTCTCCCCCTCCCTTCCCATAATGACACTCCTGGGAGCTATTTTTCCCCGTTTAGTCCATCTCACAGAATTATCACTAATTAGAGAAAATACCACTAAATAGGGAATGCAAATAGCTCCTTTAAAAAGTGCAATGGGGCTATTTATACTGTGTGCTGATTATAGCAGTGAGAAATTCCCTTGAAATCCACAGTGGGTGGTATGGAAAGTAATTTGTGCCTGAATTTATGATTCTCGTAATTCATTACATCTTCCTCCCACCTCTTCCCAAGCCAATAATGTCACAGAAAGTATGGTTCTTTGTTTATATCACACCCCTCTTCCTGTTTCTGTCCAGGCCATTCAGAAAACAGCTGATCTGAACAAAATGCTAGTCAAGATAAATGCACATCCATCAATGAACAAGTAATGCTGTGAGAATAATATACTTTATTTATATTCTGCTCTATCTCCCCGAAGGGACTTAGAGTGGATGACAGGTACATATATGGCAAACATTCAATACCATTATACAATTGACAATCGGCAAAGATAGACAATACATAAACAGAGGCAAGGCTTTCCTCTTTCCATCTTCGGTATCCGGCTGTGCTTGACTCAGCCATGGGGAGGTGCTATTGTTTCATTTTCCACACTGAGGAGTCTGTCATCCATTGATGCCTTTCCTGGTTGGATATTTCCCAGCATGTTTTTTCAGGCCTCCTTTTACCTCCCTGCCAAAGTGGTACCTATTTATCTACTTACATAGTTGTTTTCAAAGTTTTCGCTGAGCAGAAGCTGGGCTGACAGTGGGAGCTCAACTCGACCCGGTTTTGAACTGCCAACCTTCCAGTCAGCAGGGTCTTCTATAGCAGACAGTTTAAGCCACAGTGCTAGCCCAGAAAGGAAAGAATTCTTCTCCATCTTCATATGAAATAAAACAGGGCAAAAGAAAAAGAAATGTATTGTGATAGTATAAGTAGAGCAGGTCCTGAAAATATTGGCAAAGGTATCACAAACAAACAATACTACTTTTATTAAAATATTTGATTTTCTCTCAGTCAAACAATAGTGGATTGGCATCTTGGGTTGCATCTACACTGTAGAATGCAGTTCAATACCACTTAAAGTGTCATGGCTAAATGCTAAGGAGTCACAGGAGTTGTAGTTTGATGAATGACCAGCACTCTTTGGCAGAAAAGGATAAAGACCTTGTTCTGGTACAGCTGTACCAGGAGCTCCAATTTTGTTTGCTTTGCATTGAATGTTTGTTTGTAGTCCTAAGTTTCAGGGACTCTGCAGATAGGTGGCTTCCTTTGGCTGCAGTCATAGGGCAGGCCACCTGTCCGTCATCATTAAGTTTTGGTCCTGCCCCTTGCTCAGGGCAATTGGGAAGGGAAGTGGGCCATTTTGTTAGTTAGTCTCAGCCAGGTTAGTTTATGTATAGGATGTGTGTAACTTCCCCTGTACAAAAGCTTCAACCTTTAGGAACTCCAGGGAAGCATTCCTAGAGCTTTAAGAATTTCCAGGAAAACCGCCTTAAAGACTAAAGAACTCCAGCTGGAGAATATCCACTGCCTTGCTGGTAAGTCCACTGGGCATCCGAGAAGCAGTTTGGCCCGGTAGCGGAGCCCACATCAGTGAGGGTTGGATTTCAGTCAGCCTGGGAGAAGTTAAAAAGGGGAATTTTACTTTAAAGAAAAGGTTATTGAAGATAGTGCCTGTCCCCTGTGGACAAGATTGAGAGAGCCTATGGTTTATCAAGAAAGCCTTGAAGTACCTGTTTGATTTAATTAATAAAAGACTTTGTTGTACTTCTCAAGCCATCTGAAGATTCCTTGTAGTGGAAACCTCTGAGAACTTCTCCTTGGGCCCTGGCTTCCCGCTGGGCAAAGGTTACACATCCTATTTTTAAAGTCAACCAAATACAGGCCCAGCGTGCGACAGAACAGACCTCCTCTGTCATAGAAAGCCATTTTGTTTGTATAGAAAGCTGAAAGTAAGAAAATCAACTCATTTGAGATATGTTGCTGGAGAAGAGCACTGCAGATACAATGGACTACTAAAAACACAACTAAATGAGTCCTAGAACAACTCAAGTCTGAACGTTCCTTTAGAAGCCAAGAGAATTAAACTTAAGCTATCATACTTTGGTCATATCATGGGAAAAGATGGCTCACTGGAGAAGACATTAATACATGGAAAGGTAATTGCAAAATAGAAAGACCCCATTCTAGAATTAATCAAGGAAAGCACAACCCTGAGTCTTCAAGACTTGAGTTGAACTGTTGAGTATAGAGTGATGGGAAGCCTCTCATTCATTAGGTCATCATAAGCCAAAAGTCATCTTGAAGGTAGCTAACAACACATCTTGTGCTGGAAGATGTGGTCTTTCACATAGTCTGGATTCAAACAATAGGTTGATCTCTCTGAGTCCTTTGTGTCCTAAGATATTGTCAACCTTTCCTTCTTGAATGAGGAATTAGTTTCTAATTGGTATCTGCTTTTAAACCAATATGTGAACAGAAAGCTCCCTCTGTTGAGCAGCCTAGATCAACATGGTTTGCATCTCATCTCTCAACCTCATCATAGAATAAAACAGTGGTGACTGAGCTTCTTCAGGTTTTTGGATTCACAATACTTTATGACTTAGATCACAACCAACCAGAAAGACTTATTGAGCTCTGTCATCTAGTTTGGATCTCTTTTCTTTTTATGCATGAACTTAAGCCATGGATGAAAAAAAAACCCTCATAATATATACTCTGTCTTTGGCTTTCACATCTTCTGTAGTTCAAGTGAGGTCGTATCCGTTGTTTTGGTTACCAGCCTGGTTTGTAGATATGTAGCTGTAATCATAATCTTTACTCAGTATTGGTCTAGTCCAGAAACATACAACTCAACATTTCCATTAGTGATCTGTTCATTCTGTCCGAAATTAATTTTCTTATATTCTCTGCCTCAAATAATATTATGCCTTGAACTTCCAATAATCCAAATAATCCTCAATTTTAAAACAATAGGCAAAAAATAGACAATGATATGGCTATTAATAACAGAAATTGGCTTTGCAATCTCTCCTCCCTCCATTTTTCTCTGTAACTTTCAGGCTCAGCAACAGGGACTAGAACGGCATTTCATCATACACTGCTGTGCTTTTCCCCATTGTCACCCAACCTTAGTCTAATATGCAGAACTGTGATGGAGTGGGAAATATATGATTTTATACATGAATTTAGCATCATGGTTTCAAAGGCGATGTTCAGTGTCTGGTGAAATCTCCGGCATTAATCGGGAAAGTGAGTAAGCCCTGCATCTACTCAATCATTTTGGCATGTTGGTGGACTGGAAACATTTAGTCTAGTGTTTCCTCACTTCCTTTGAGATAAGGGTTTTGTTGTTTTATTTTTTTAACTTGGGTCCTGGAATTACTGGGGAATAAAATGCAATGATAACAGTGTGATGCAAGACTAAGCCAATACAATTCTAGGCTGCACCAATAGAACATTGTGTCTAGATCAGGACTGGGCAAACTTTTTTCTCTTGGGGCCATATTGTGGGCCCAGCCAGGAGGGTTGGGCCAGGACAGGGGGGTTTAAGTACATGCTGAATGAGGTGGCCCCGGGAGGGGAAGGATATGGGAGAGGGCATGGCCAAGAGAGGGCAGAGCCTAAGTCAGGAATGGGAAAACTTTTTTGCCTTGGGATTGCATTGTGGGCTTGGCCGAGAGGGCTGGGCTGGGCCGGGCATCCACTGGGTGAGACAGGCCCAGGAAGGAGAGGGCTTGTGAGAGGGTAGGGCTAGGAGGATGTCGGTCACCCTCAGTTTGTCATCCTGGCGGGAGGAAAATGGTGGCAGAAAAATGAGACATTTAGTGACTGTGTTGCATCCCAGTTCAAAAAAAAAGACCATAAGATTAAATCCACCACTCTGGACTGTAGGAAAAGCAATCCTTGTTTATTGATGAAAAATTGGTTACAAAAGAAAGGTAAATGCAGAGTCAAAAAGCCACAGAAAAAAACACAGTAGTCAATAGGATCTCTGAACTTGAGCAAAACTTCAAAAGCCACAAAACAATAACCAGGAGTCTGTTAGCCTTTTACTAACCATGAACTTGGAAACTAGAAGCCTCTGGGATTACTGGCCATGGAACACAGGAATTCTGCCAAGACCAGCCACAGTCCCGAACGTTGCTTGACCTAAAGAAGCACCCGGCAGGGATGCTCTTAAACCAAAGAAGCTATTCTTAGAAACGCCCCTTGACTTTTCTGTTTGGGCCTCTTTCTGCTGAAGACGCTGTGACCTTCGTACAGACTGGGAAACAGATCTATCTCTCACTATCTGTTCTCTTCGGACCTCATTATCAAGCCCAGGTGGGGAGATATCACGGCTAACTTCCAAAACATTCTCTTCTAACTGTTGGGTTTTGTTTTCATTCCCACTGACCTCTGCATCAACAACAGATTCCACACTGTCGGAGTCAGGGAGAGCTTGCTCAGTTTGAAAAACTATCAGAGAATCCTGTTCACACAGATCAGGATCAGGCTGAACCCCAACAGACTGCCCCAATTCTCCTTCTCCAACCTTTGGACCATCCTCTCAGCATTGTGCTGGGAGGATAGTGAGGTAGACTATGGCTGGGACCACTCTGGAGGGCTCTCAATTGCTGTGGGCTCTCAATTCCTTCGGCTGTCCTCTCAACATAAAAACAGGGCCACTCGTACCATCTTTATGGTACGAGATAAAATATTGCAACGGGTATGAATATATGAAACGTCTTCTTTTAGACAATACATTCTCTTCTTCTTCTTCTTCTACTTCTTCTTCTTCTCCTGAGCACAGCGAGGACAAAACCATTTCCCTTTGGGTTTTGTTGTAAGGTCCACGCAAGCAAAATGAAACCATTCAATTGGACAATCAGGGTTGTCACAGCCAATCATTTCTCCATAGGATACTTGGTGGCACAGGCAATAGGTGGGTTCGTTTGGGTCCACTGGCATGGGTCGTTTGGGTCCACTGGCACTCCAAAGGGCTCTCACCTGCTGCATGTCTTCCTCCCCTGTGCTTTCTGCATAAGGATGTGGCAGGCCACTGTGTGCGAGAGGATAGATAAAATGAGGAGGGCCTGAATTAAGTGCCCCAGAGCCCACAACTGCCTGGCCTAGGTCATACTCAGGTTGTCCTCCCAGCATAAGGATGGGGTTGCTTGCCCTATCCTTATGCCGGGAGGAAGGTGGGACACACAGTGCCTGCCACAATCCTCCCTCTGATCCCCATCCCCAATCCTTCTCCCCATCCTCTTACCTCAATACTTGGGTTATCATCTTGGCATTATGCTGGAAGGAGTGCAAGACAGAGGGTGGTTGAGGGTGCTATGGAGGGCTCTCAGCCACAATGTGCCTTCTTTGAGCCATTCCCCCAGCAAAAAGTTGGGAGCACTTGCAATGTCCTTATGCTGGGAGGAGGTCAAGACCCTTGGTGGCTGAGAGCACTCCAGAGGGTTCTCAGCTGCTACGTGCCTTTCTCCCCGATCTTTTTGGCATACAGTGGGCCACTGTGTTCTTCCAAGAGGACAGGAAAAATGAGGAGGGTCTGCAGTAAGCACCCAGGGGCCACATCCAGCCCCTGGGCCTTAGTTTGTCCATGCTTGCTCTAGATTGAGTGAGGTCATTGTTACACTTTATTCTGCATTGGTCAAACTTCACTTGAAATCCTTTATAGAGTTTTGGGCCCGCGGTTCAACAAAAAAAAATTGGTAAGCTGGAATGTGTCAAGAGAAGGATACCTAAAGTGATCAAAAGTCTTGAAGCCAAACCCTATGAAGGGATCTGGGTATGTTTTGCCTAGAGAAGAGAAGACGAAGATCATAGAATCATAGAATCATAGAATCAAAGAGTTGGAAGAGACCTCATGGGCCATCCAGTCCAACCCCCTGCCAAGAAGCAGGAATATTGCATTCAAATCACCCCTGACAGATGGCCATCCAGCCTCTGTTAAAAGCTTCCAAAGAAGGAGCCTCCACCACAATCTGGGGCAGAGAGTTCCACTGCTGAACGGCTCTCACAGTCAGGAAGTTCTTCCTCATGTTCAGATGGAATCTCCTCTCTTGTAGTTTGCAGCCATTGTTCCGTGTCCTAGTCTCCAAGGAAGCAGAAAACAAGCTTGCTCCCTCCTCCCTATGACCTCCCCTCACATATTTATACATGGCTATCATATCTCATATGATAACCATGTCTAATTTGAAAGGATGCCATATTGAGGAGTGTGCAAACTTATTTCTTGCCATTCCAGAGTTTCAGAATTTTATTTTTCTACCTTAAATAAAAAGGTTAGGTGTCAACATTTGATCAATCCACTTTGAGGTAGAATTTTGTGTCACACGTAAATCCTTTCAGCAATGGCTGAACCAGTGCCTTTACACTAGGAGTGCATGTACACTTTGATACCAATTTAACTACCATGGTTTAATGTATATAACTATGGAAGTTGTAGTTTTGTAGGTCATTAGCCTTCTCTGTCAAAGAGTACTGGTGTCTCACTAAACAACAAATCTTGGAATTCAATAGCATTCAATAGCATTGCACCATGGCAGTTAAAGTTGTATCAAACTGCATTAACTTTACGGTTTGCAGATCCATCTGAGGTCCACTCAGTAGTGATTGATGTGTTATACAAATACACCCACATTTTTATTGAGTCTGCTAGTGGTCTGGCACTCTTCACCACTGTCTACATTGTGTAACTTTATATGTAGTTAGTTATATAGCAGAGGTGACCAAAAAGATGTGAAAAGTTCAATTTACATAAAGATCTACTGAGTTGATTTGGCACTTCTTTTCTGCTATTCCAATACACAAAAGTGTCAATGAAAATTGGTACCATTGTATATCAATCCTGATAGGCATCAGTCATTTTGTTGCTTTCTCTACATAATATTCATTCAAAGAGCAGCTCCCTAATGGATTTATCCATAATAGAACTGCCCAATTCAAATGTCTGTGTATGTAAATCCACTTACAAAAATGTAAGTCCCCAAGAAGATTCCAAATATCAATTGTGCTAATGAGGTTGAGCAGAATACAATTGCATTACCCATTGTTTCCGTCAGTCTTTGAGAAAGGGAAGAAGACTTTTAAATAGTGTTTAGAAAGAACCGTCAACAAGAGCAGCTAGACTTTTATTTGACACTCTGCAATTATTTGCTAATTATAGTCTAGGTAATGCTTTCCAGGATGATATGTTTGGCATATTCCTGCCCCTTTGTTCTGTTGATTCAAATTGTCAATGCATTCATAACTGCACAATTGGGGAGGAGAAGAATGTCACTAGGATTATTCTTTCCTTAACAATATTCTTACATGAAGACCTATGAGGACAAGAGCTAAGGACACGAGGGACGGAGTAGGGTCAATGATGGATGGCCATATCCTTAGGCGAGCCCTCATTGTCCAAGGGTGATGGCAGTGTAGTGTCTTGGCGGTGGATACGAGGTGACTGTGAAGCCCTATTCTTGACCCGCATGTTCTTCCACAGTGACGGTCTCAGTTTCCAGGTGGAAGGTGGTGCCAGTAAGGGTTAGCTTGATGTGTCTTCCTCTTGGCATGTTCTTCCCTTTTGCCTCCATTCGTGCCACTTCAAATTCCACAGCACCACTCCAGCTAGACCTCCAGCTAGAGAGTTCAAGGCTTCCCAGTCCTTGGTGTCTATGCCACCCTTTTGAAGATTACCTTTAATCTCACCTTTAAATCTCTTTTCCTGTCCACCAACATTACGTTTTCCATTCTTGAGTTGGGAGTAGAGTAACTGCTTTGCGAAGTTTGTCAATGTGGCCAGTCCAGCGGAGTGGATGTTGTAGGAGTATTGCTTCAATCCAGGTGGTCTTTGCTTCTTCCAGTACACTCATGTTTGTTCACCTGTCTTCCTAAGAGCTTTGTAGGATTTTTCAGAGGCAGCTCTGATGGAATTGTTCCAGGAGTTGAGTGTTCCAGGAGTTGAGTGTTACAGTAAGTTGTAGCAGGACCAAGTGTGTGTGTTGGGGTTCAGTCTCCGTGCGAACCTGAGCCTCAATCTCTGTGTGAACCTGATTCTCTAATTGTATTTCCTGATGCAACTGAACAGGCCTCTGAACATGATTCTGAGGCCAGTGGTGGGGAAAGTGAAACTGAACTTCCTGATGAGAATGTTTTGGAATCAAGCAGTGATAGCTCTCCGGAGGAACTCACACCTGGGTTTTTTAATGAGGATCGAAGGAAACAGATTTGGAAAAACAGGAGTGAATCGCAGGGGCTGCGAAGGTCAAGTAGATTAAGGGAAAGGGAGGCTCAGGCTTCCAAGTCTGGAGGCGTGTCAAGGAACAGTTTCTTTAGTTTAAGGGGCCTCTCTCCGAGCTGTCTCGTTAGATCAAGCATCGTTTAGACTGAGGCAGTACCTTGGCAGATTTCCTGTGTTCCTTGGCCTGCATTCCCAGAGGCTTCTAGTTTTCAAGTATGGTTAGTGATATGCTAACAGGTTCCTGGTTTTTGTATTGTGGCTTTTGGAATTTTGCTCAAGTTCAGAGATTTTCCTGACTGCTGTGTTTCTATTGTGGCTTTTTGACTTTGCATTTACCTTTCTTTTGTAACCATTTTTCATCAATAAAAAGGATTGTTTTTTCCCACAGTCCAGTGTGATGGATTTAATCTTATGGTCTCGTTTCCTGATCTGGGATGCAACAGTGTGTGTGTTGAAGAAAAACCTTATGGTGGTAATTATTATGTACAGCTGGTAATGTAGGTCAACCAGCAATCTTGGACCACACCTGAAAGGGTATAACTCTATGGGTTTTTTTAGAATACAGTTCTGGAGAGCTTTTTCTCTGAGGAGATCTATGCTCAAAGATCCTGCTCTGAGGAGCAGGTTGGAGAGAAGCTGTTATGCTGCTCTAAAAGAGGCTACGGTGGAATAGCTGTTTGCTCAAGGTTTATGTTTTGCTTTCTCATTTGACTGAAGATGCCTTATTTTGTGTTACTTACAAAGACTATGTAAGTCTATTGCATTGGTTTTTTGTATGCAGCATTGCAAGTTTGTGTTTCATCTCTGCTATTAAGAGTTAAGATTTTTCTGTACATTTCTACTCTTGTCTGTGTGTCTTGTGCATGGGACATGGCTAAGATCCACTTGCTGAGCAACAAATGTGACATCTATAGACAGTCCACTTTTCACAGGGTTGGGAGGATAATAGCTCTATAAACAAGCACCTTGGTATCCCTACAATGTCCCGATTCTCAAGTACTCTTTGCTACATTCAGTGAAGGATGACCATATGTCAAGAAGATGCTGTGTGTTCCTGCATGTCAGAAGGTAGGACTTGATGGCCTTTGTGATATCTTTTCTTCCACCTGTTATGATTCTATGATAAATCATAGAATATAGTCTGAAGTGAATTCTTCTTGTGAATATAAAGAGAAAATGTATTGACAGGTTGAATGCAGTCTGAGAGGTTGTCTACATGGACAAAAAGAATGCTTTTTTTCACACAACAGTATCTTTGAGTGCTGGCAGTTAAAGCTGTGTCAAACTGCATTCATTCTGCAGTGTAAATGCACCCTGAGAAATGCCAGACAAACACATGATTATCTTCTTGGAACTTGTATTTGTGGAACACTCCTTGCCGAGGCAGGTTTTGATGTAATAGTAAATGAAACACAGGAAGCCCAAGATGTAAATAGACATTCACAGTGCAACCTGTTATACAAGGTGGAAGAGGATGTAAAGAATTTGCAACTGTCACAATCGCCTTAGAAACAAGGATGTAATTGTTAGGAAGGAAAAATGTGTTTGCTATTGTAAACCAGTCTACAGGTATTTAACTACAACATTCATTGTACTAGGAGGGTTGGAAGTTGAACATACCTGGAGGCTGTCATTTTCTTAAATTGTGCATTTTTCTTTGAAAGTAATAGTCTCAACCAATCAGGGATCATGTGAGTACTTTTTGTGATGTTGTATTCTGTATGCAGTGTATTAACATGAAAAACAATGGAGCCAATTGAAAACCTTGTAGAATGGAGCACAGTAGGCTTGTGCATTCAGGGTGAATTGTGAAGGCGGATCTGGCCTGGGTGGTCCATGCCTTAGTCACCTCCAGATTGGACTACTGTAATACACTCTACGTGGGGCTGCCCTTGAAAACGGCCCGGAAATTCCAGTTGGTTCTACAGGCGGCGGCCAGGTTGTTAACTGGTGCTCTTTACAGGGAGAGGTCAACCCTCCTGTTTAAGGAGCTCCATTGGATGCCATTCATTTTCTGGGCCCAATTCAAGGTGCAGGTGCTTAGCTAACAAAGCCCTAAACGGTTTGGGACCCTCCTACCTGCATGACCACATTTCTGTATACATGATCTCTTCGTTCATCAGGAGAGGCCCTGCGCACGATCCCACCTGCATCGCAAGCGCGATTGGTGGGAACAAGGGACAGGGCTTTCTTGGTAGTGGCCCCATGACTCTGGAACTCCCTCCCCAAGGACATCAGGCATGCCCCAACACTGGCAGTCTTTAGAAGGAGTTTGAAAACATGGATGTTCCAGTGTGCCTTCCCAGATTAAGGTATCCCAAACAATTTGTCCCAAATGCACTTTACAGAGAGTTAGAATTGTCTGCACAACCACTTATCCCTAAAATATCCATCCTATTTCACCTGGACATGCCCAGCATTTTTAAAAAAATTTAACCATTACATTTGGCCCTGCCACAGGTTTTTAAATGCATCATGATTTTTGTTATTGTTTTGCTTTGCTATGAATTATTTATTGTTGTATTGTTATTGTTGTGTTTTTTGTTTCTGATGTATTTGGGCTCGGCCTCTTGTAAGCCGCACCGAGTCCTGCGGGAGATGGTAGTGGGGTATAAATAAAGGTTTATTATTATTATTATTATTATTATTATTATTACCCGTTTCTATATGTTTTTTTCTGCAAGTCCCCCATATCTGTTTTCCAGCGCCTCCTGAAAATGGGTTCACTGTAGAATGGGTTTTTTGTTAAGAATTTGAAAAAAAAACCTGTTCTTTTTAGCCCATTGGCAGCAACAGGGTTAAGAAAGCATCCATTTTTTTGTGTGTGTGGGGGGGGGGACTTGGACTTCCCACAATCTCCCCTTCCATACCTTTCATTAAGGCCTGGTTTTAAAAAAGCATCATAGGTACCACTCTTTCAGGATCCCTTCCCTTTGTAGAGGAGGAGACTGGGTTTAATGCTTCTTAAAGCTGTTCTACTCTAGAGGAGAGGCAGGATGTGGCTTGGCTTTGAGGCTCCTGTGGTGCCAGGACTATCTCTCTGAGAGAGAGACTGAGGGAGAGAGGGAGGGTCAAGTTCCTTGGCTCTTGGCTGCATGAGCTTAGCCTTGGTCCCTTCCCTCCTTCTGCGATGCAACTTGAAAGCCTGGTTGTTACTGCTGCTAAAGTTTTCCATGTTGGTGGTGGTGATGGAGAAGGCAGGACCTGGGAGGATTAAAGATACCACTCTTTCTGGGATTGTTTGTCCTTATCCAGGTTCCGGGAGGAAAGAAGGGAGGCTGTGTGTTTCAAGGAGACCCAGGGAAGGAAGAGCTGCTGACATGGAGCTTAGTTGAGCTAGGAGTGCCACATGGACACGAAAGCAAAGGGGGAGCCAGTTATCAGCTCCTACTTGCTTTCATGTTGAACTGATTTTTGTACCAGGAGGGGACTTCCCATTCTGTGGTCCCAATGGGAACAAAAGGATGAATGAAATGGGAGAATTCCACACACAACTCTAGAGCACAGTGGTCTGGTATTGTTGAAGGCTTTCATGGCCAGAATCACTGGGTTGCTGTAGGTTTTTCCGGGCTATATGGCCATGTTCTAGAGGCATTTTCTCCTGACGTTTCGCCTGCATCTATGGCAAGCATCCTCAGAGGTAGTGAGGTCTGTTGGAAGTAGGAAAATGGGTTTATATATCTGTGGAATGACCAGGGTGGGACAAAGGACTTTTGTCTGCTGCAGCTAGGTGTGAATGTTTCAACTGACCACCTTGATTAGCATTTAATGGCTTGGAAGTGCCTGGGGGGAATCTTTTGTTGAGAGTGATTTGATGTGCCTGATTGTTTACTCTCTGTTGTTTTGCTGTTGTAATTTTTGAGTTTTTAAATACTGGTAGCCAGATTTTGTTCATTTTCATGGTTTCTTCCTTTCTGTTGAAATTGTCCACATGCTTGTGGATTTCAATGGCTTCTCTGTGTAGTCTGACATGGTGGTTGTGAGAGTGGTCCAAATAAAATGCTGTGTCCAGGTTGGTTCATCAGGTGCTCTGCTATGGCTGACTTCTCTGGTTGAAGTAGTCTGCAGTGCCTTTCATGTTCCTTGATGTGTGTTTGGGCAATGCTGCTGCGTTTGGTGGTCCCTCTGTAGACTTCTTGTCCACAGCTGCATGGTATACGGTAGACTCCTGCGGAAGTGAGAGGATCCCTCTTGTCCTTTGCTGAACGTAGCATTTGTTGGATTTTCTTGGTGGGCCTGTAGATGGTTTGTATGTTGTGTTTCCTCATCAGCTTCCCTATGCGGTCAGTGGTTCCCTTGATGTATGGCAAGAACACTTTTCCTCTGGGTGGATCTTCATCTTTACTCTCGTGGCTTGTTCTCGGTCTTGCAGCTCTTCTGATGTCTGAGGTGGAGTATCCATTGGCCTGTAGAGCCCAGTTTAGGTGGTTCAGTTCATCTTGGAGGAGGTGGGGAAACGTCAGGAGAAAATGCCTCTAGAACATGGCCATATAGCCAGGAAAAACCTACAGCAACCCAATTATACCATTATTAGGAAACAACAATATATGAAACAAGAATGAGAGAAACACAATGATAAGAGCCATGCAAAATGTTGTACAATTGAGAAGCAAGTTCCACAGTATGGATCACCACAATTATTAAATAAAAAGTGAAGCTTCCTGTGTCCTCATATATATATGAGTTGCTCACCTCTACCCAAGAATAATAAAAGGAAGCAAACTTTTCAGAAAGGCATCTGTTCAATTATCCCACACTGTCAATTAAAAAGACATTATGAAGTGCTTTATCTTTTTAGGAAAATAATTCTCACAGAGAGGTGGCATATGTTTCCTCTAGTCCTTTTATAGGTCATTTTTTTCTAGGAGTTGATTTCCTTCTTGATGCTTGCATTTTTAATGTTTGAATTAGCAGAATGCTGATTGCCTGTCTTCTTTTGCATGCAACTCCAGATTGAATTAGCTATTTACATGCTACCAGCAGTTTGTCAGCATCTTCACATGCTAAGAAAGGGAACAGAAGATAAAAAAAGTGGATTAAACTTGGGTGACACCTTTTGATTATTTATGGGGCTGATCTTCAAGTACATGGAATACTGCCCAAGTTACTACATTGTCCTTGCCAAGTGTAAATCCACTCTCACAAGGCTACCGTTCACCTGAATGTCAGGGCTATACAACCCATTGTATCTACCAGTGTGTCAGTTTATCTTCCCATTGTACAATGGAGGAGCCATAATTACTCTTTTTGAAATCCTAATTAATAAAGTGGTTGTTGATGAGAATGATTAATGGTTATGTACCTTCCCAAAATTCACAGTTGGAATGGAATCCTGTTGGCAAGATCTGATTAGAGTGGATCCATTGCATCAATTGCTGAACGGTGAGTAAATGCATGGGCAAGTTGAGTTAATTATCAATAGCCCAAAACTGGTTGGAGAGAGTCAGTGTGGTCTAGTGGTTTGAGCATTGGACTACAACTCTGGAGATTAGGATTTGAATTTTTACTCAGCCATAATAACAATAATAATAATAACAACAGCAACAACAATAACTTTTATTTGTTTTGATTCAGCGTTGACGTTTGATGCGCAGGTGTCGGTGGCGGCCGATTTGCACAATTAAAACTTGTGTGTCAGCTGTGACCATACCTCATGAAGTCTGACTTGATCACGGTGGTCCATGCCTTAGTTACCTCTAGACTGGACTATTGCAATGCACTCTACGTGGGTCTACCCTTGAAGACGGCCCAGAAACTCCAACTGGTCCAACACTCAGCAGTCAGATTAGTAACGAGGGCGAATAACATGGAGCGATCAACTCTCCTGTTTAAGGAGCTCCATTGGCTGCCATTTATTTTTTGATCCCAATTCAAGGTGCAGGTTATCACCTATAAAACCCTGAATGGTTTGGGACCCGCCTACCTTCGTGACCGCATTTTCTTCCACAAACCTGCCCGATCTCTTCAATCTTTGGGGGAGGCCCTCCTTTCACCCCTTCCCTTATCACAGGCCTGACTTGTGGGTACGAGGGAGAGAGCCTTCTTTTCTATGGCCCCCTGACTCTGGAACTCATTGACTAGTGTGATTAGGCAAGCCCCCACTTTAGCAGCCTTCAAGAAGGATCTCAAAACTTAGCTTTTCCATGGTGCCTTTGGAGAGTGATCTGATATTTCCTTCTGTTGCTCCTCCCATAATTTTTGTCCTCATATTGTACTCCCCCCCCCGCCGCCTGTTTGAAGGCCTGTCTCCACTACTCCATCTCCTATGAGCTTCTTCCATATAAATATTTCTCTTTCATTTCTATCTCATCCTGAATTTTATCATTTTATCTCACACATTTTATCTCTCTCTGCCTTTGAGATCGATTCTGTATTGTATTATGTTGTATTGTTTTATTGTATTCTTATGCTGGGGAAAGTGGAAGGCAAAAGGAAGAGGGGCCGACCAAGGGCAAGATGGATGGATGGCATACTTGAAGTGACTGGACTGACCTTGAAGGACCTGGGGGTGGTGACGGCCGACAGGAAGCTCTGGCGTGGGCTGGTCCATGAGGTCACGAAGAGTCGGAGATGACTGAACGAATCAACAACAACATGTTTTTATTTAGTTAATTGTGATGTTTGTTTTGTTGTCCTGGTTTTATTTTGTTGTAATGTACTCTTGGGCTTGGCCTCATGTAAGCCGCCCCGAGACCCCTTTGGGGAGACGGTGGCGGTGTATAAATAAAGTTTATTACTATTATTAGTAGTAATACTGCCCATCTAACAAAGCTACAATGAGCTGCCTCCGTCCCAGTGCTTTGTTTGCACTGCAGAATATTGACTTCTTCTGTAGTTGATTGCTTTCGAAATTTCATTACAGCAAAGTTGCACTCAAGTTTGTCCAAAACCTGTCTCTTGATTTCCTTGATATCCCTTTGATCTTCACTGTTATTTCCACCTACTGTGTCCAAATCACTACTGTGTGCTGAGATACCTATGGTGATACTCAATTGCACAGCATGTTCCCATGCAAAGGCATAGAAAAGTAGCACAGGACTCAGTGATTCATATGTTATCTTCAAGTGAGCAATTGACTGAATTATGTATCATTTGTCTCCCAAAGCAATACAGCTATGGGAAATAATGGTGATCTGAACAAGTGCTTAACATTGTAAGTACCACTGGACAACATGCAGAGTTTAGACTTTAAAGTCTAAAGTCTCCATGGTCCTCAACAATAACATTTACAAACTTGCTCCCTGTTTTGGGTTGTTTCTCTGAAACCCCAAACATAAATATTCCATGTCAACAGTGGAAAATTACAGACCTATAGTGTTTGGGTTTCAATAACATCTTTCTACCCAACTACTTATAAAGCAGTTGCATTAACATAGAGGAGAAAAAGTAGTGGCCTTGAAACATTTCGAGAGTGTTTTAGATAAATAATGTGTCCAATAAAACACAGGACATGAGATTTCATTAACTCCTCTGCTTAGTCATCACCAGATATTAAAGCATTGCTAATTTGTTTTCTCATCACCAACTGAACAAATCCATTAGATCTGCTCATTGCACCAATCCTTGAACTTCCTTAGTGTGTCCTTCTCCAAGACATTTTGCTGGAGCTCTGGAGGTTAAATGATCCTCCAGAGACTCACATGGCACTTCAATGGATCGATCTACATTACAAAAAGCATTGAACCTGAAGCTAGGTGAACAATGGGCAGTTCAAATAATGTCACCAACAAACTCTCCCATTACGATTGTCCTTGTTGCCGCTTGTGAAACTAGATACAAGTGTACTTTTAGGACAGGGTAGGAAATGCTTTTGTTGGCAGGCCTTTACTTGCCTATGGATTGCTTTCCAATTTCAAATTGTAACTTATTTACTTACAGGAGGATGTACATCACAGATGGGGAGATGCACTCACCTTGGCATTAGGCAACACTTTTCCCCCTTCCTTTGTCCCCCAAAGACTATCGTCAAGACTGAACTTGTCACCTTATCACATACCAACAACTTTTGCATTTTTATGGCTGTAGTATTCACACGCGCAATCTGCTTACAAAGGTCTGTTTCTAGGACACTTCATGCACCTGATGAAGTAAATTTCTGTTTATGAAACCTTAAGCTACTAACTTCTTTTCCACAGTCTCACACATTACTAATGCTCAAGGTTTTAGAACTTTTCAGTCTGTTTTAATGTGTTAGTTGTATTGCATTAATTGCATTATTATTGGTGCTTAGTCTTTTAAAAAGAAAAAAACTTGTTAGTTTGGATTTCACTTGTGTGTAGAGCACAAATATTTGAAGTATAGGGAGGAAGGAAGGAAGGGAAGGAAGGAGGGAGGGAGGGAGGAGGGAGGGAGGAAGGAAGGAAGCAAGGAAGGAAGGAAGGAAGGAAGGAAGGAAGGGAAGGGAAGGGAAGGAAGGGAAGGGAAGGAAGGGAAGGAGGGAAGGGAAGGGAAGGAGGAAGGGAGGAAGGAGGGAGGGAGGGAGGGAGGGAGGAAGGAAGGAGAGAAGGAAAAGGAAGGAAGGAAGGAAGGAAGGAAGGAAGGAGGGAGGGGAGGGAGGGAGGGGGGAGGGAGGGAGGAAGGAAGGAAGGAGAAGAAGGAAGGAAGGAAGGAAGGAAGAAGGAGGGGAGGGGAGGGGAGGGGAGGGGAGGGGAGGGGAGGGGAGGGAAGGGAAGGGAAGGGAAGGGAAGGGAAGGGAAGGGAAGGGAAGGGAAGGGAAGGGAAGGGAAGGAGGGAAGGGAAGGGAAAGGAAGGAAGGAAGGAAGAAGGGAAGGAAGGGAAAGGAAGGGAGGAAGGAAGGAAGGAAGGGAGAAGGGAGGGAGGGAGGGAGGGAGGGGAAAGGAAGGAAGGAAGAAAAGAAGGAAAGAAGGAAGGAAAGAAGGAAGGAAGGAAGGAAGGAAGGAAGGAAGGAAGGAAGGAAGGAAGGAAGGAAGGAAAGGAAGGAGAGGAGGAAGGAAGGAAGGAAGGAAGGAAGGAAGGAGAAGGAAGGAAGGAAGGAAGGAAGGAAGGAAGGAAGGAGTGGCCTTGGAGAAATACCAACAGAGTTGTGGTTGTTGTGTGCTGTGGTTGCTGTGTGAGTTCAAGGCATTTCCTCAAAATTTATTTGGAAGGGGATTGCAATAGTCATCCTCTGAGGCTGAGGGAATGTGATCTGAGAATGTCATCCAGTGGGTTTCCATGGCTGAATGAAGATCCAAACTGTCTCCTACTGAAACCATTATTCAATATTGACTAAGATGCCATGCGCATCTTAGTCAACATGCGCATTTGGGGTAAACTTTGTCCTGTTTTGTGTCCTGGCTTTTATTGGGGGCTCTGATCCATTTTTAGTAAGCCTCCCAAAATTGGGAGAGTTGTTTTTGGTGGGTGGGGCGTGCAGGTAGGCCCAGAGCTTGCCTGCAGCCGAACTCCTGGTATGCCTGCCTGCATGCCGCACCACAAAAGGCAAGTTTGGATGCACACAAAAGTAGGCTTTCATGTCAAGCATTTTGTTTGTGGGAAGGGGACTTCCTGTTTCATGCTTCTGAATAAATGGAAGACACAAAAGAAACTGTAGAAATGGAAGGAAAAATGTTGGCACACATGTCTAGTACAGAATCCAATTTTCCATCTTCTCAGTTGATTCCTGTTGCTACCAAAGACTTTAGTGCTATTGAGAATCATAAAAATTAAAAATATAGCGGTCAAATTTACAGGTTATTTGGTGCATTTTATGTCCAGACTAGGTTTTTTTCCAACTTCATCAGTCTCAACAAAAGGAGCCGCTGGAGGCGCAATGGGTTAAACCCTTGTGCCAGCTGAACTGTTGACCAAAAGGTCAGTGGTTCAAATCCAGGTAGTGTGGTGAGCTCCCAGCTGTCAGCTCCAGCTTCCCATGTGGGGACATGGGAGAAGCCTCCCACAAGGCTGGTAAAACATCTGGGCATCCCCTGGGCAACGCCCTTGCAGCCAGCCAATTCTCTCACATCAGAAGCGACTTGCAGTTTCTCAAGTTTCTCCTCACATGGAAAAAGGTCTCAACAAAAAAAAATGAGATCATAGCTTTTTGCTTTCTACCAGCTAAAGCAACCAATTTCAGCACTGTATCTTACCAGCTTCTTGACATTGCAGGAAAGACAAAGGACATACTTCTAAATTAATTTAGAAGGTGAAGTCTTTCCAAAGGATATAGAGCTGAATCAATTTAGAAAATTTCAAATGGATCGCCAAAGATTCAAGAAAAGACTCAAGCAGGCTTTCTGCATTAATTTATCCATGTACGGTAGATTCCAACTAGTTTTGTTTTTGGCTCTATATTTGCCAGGTTGAAGGTTTTGCCACTAATTTTTCATGTCAAAAACGGAATGTTGCCAGTTTGATTCCCATCCTCTGGGATTTATTACCATCCAAGCGACGTGCACATTGATATTCACACCTAATGGGGTTGTGCATTTCCATTCTGGCAGCTTCCTTGTTTTCACCTTCCTTCCCCAATGTCCCTGCATTTTCTTCATCAGGTAGGGTAAAAAGCCAGTCTGCAAGTCACAAATGCTAATGCCAAATTGGATAATCCAGGGCTTGAATTTCAATGATCGTATCAGAGGAAAATGCAGGTTTTCAACAAGTAGCAATAATGTAAATAGAGCTTGGTCCCTATGTGTGTTTTTGCTGGAAAGCAATTGTGCCTAGGCAAAACCACATGATTTAGCAGCTCCTAAGCAAATCTATTTGATATTATGGGGGTGGGGGGATACTTTGCTGGGAGAGAAGTAATCATGATTCAAGTTCAGCTGGAACAAAAGACCCTGTGATGCAATACCACCATGAATTCAATCAAGAAATGAACACAGCATAAATATCCATATCTAGAGATGCACCTCCACTACACAACACCATGAAACAAAACAATGTTGTGCAATGCATGTACATGCCATGAGTGCCACTGTACAATGCGTAATGCACAGTAATTGGTGTGCATGCAGTGGTCAACTGCAGGCCAGTTGACCACTTTGAGGTTCCTTCCACCTCAAAGAAAGGAAAGGGCATATTCTCTCTGAATAAATTCCACCAAAAAAAAACTGTGATAGGTTCACTTAGGGTCACCATCAATCAGAATGAACTGACGGCACCCAAGTAAAAAATGCTGAAGTTATTTATAAGGCCTGACATAATAGTACTTGAGCTCATATAAAGCAGGCCACTCCAACTCATGGTAGAGGAGGAACAAGGAAAGGTATATACATGCACCTCTCCCATCACTCCCAATAGTCACTGGGTCATTTTAGTAGATCCTCCTCCACAGCTATGTGGACAGCAGGGGATGGGGCACCCATCCGAGAGCAGTACGTGTGAAAAAGATCTGATAGCCATGTATAAAAGATATGATAGCCATGTATAAATATGTGAGAGGAAGCCACAGTGAGGAGGGAGCAAGCTTGTTTTCTGCTTCCCTGGAGACTAGGACGGAACAATGGCTTCAAACTACAAGAAAGGAGATTCCATCTGAACATGAGGAAGAACTTCCTGACTGTGAGAGCTGTTCAGCAGTGGAACTCTCTGCCCCGGAGTGTGGTGGAGGCTCCTTCTTTGGAAGCTTTTAAACAGAGGCTGGATGGCCATTTGTCAGGGGTGATTTGAATGCAATATTCCTGCTTCTTGGCAGGGGGTTGGACTGGATGGCCCATGAGGTCTCTTCCAACTCTTTGATTCTATGATTCTATGATCTTGGAGTCCTCATGGACAACAAGTTAAACATGAGCCAACAATGTGATGCGGTGGCAAAAAAAGCCAATGGGATTTTGGCCTGCATCAAGAGGATCTAGTGTCTAGATCTAGGGAAGTCATGCTACCCCTCTATTCTGCCTTGGTTAGACCACATCTGGGATACTGTGTCCAATTCTGGGCACCACAATTGAAGGGAGATGTTGACAACCTGGAATGTGTCCAGAGGAGGGTGACTAAAAAGATCAAGGGTCTGGAGAACAAGCCCTATGAGGAGCATCCTAAAGAGCTGGGCATCTTTAGCCTAAAGAAGAGAAGGCTGAGAAGAGACATGATAGCCATGTATAAATATGTGAGGGGAAGCCACAGGGATGAGGGAGCAAGCTTGTTTACTGCTTCCATTGAAATTAGGACAAGGAACAATGGCTTCAAACTACAAGAAAGGAGATTCCATCTGAACATGAGGAAGAACTTCCTGACTGTGAGAACTGTTCAGCAGTGGAACTCTCTGCCCCAGAGTGTGGTGGAGTCTCCTTCTTTAGAGGCTTTTAAACAGAGGCCAGCTGGCCATCTGTCGAGGGTGATTTGAATGCAATTTTCCTGCTTCTTGGCAGGCGGTTGGACTGGATGGCCCATGAGATCTCTTCCACCTCTATGATTCTAGGAGGGATGGCAATCGAAACCCATGCACATATACCATTGAGATCCACTGTGGTTTCCAAGAGGTTTTGGTGGATGGTGTGCTCATTCAGCATCTTCCTATGGAGATATAGCCTGCATGGCTACATGCTCTCTCTAAGTATCTCCTACTCTTGACCAGCCACCAAATGATTGTAGAAGGGAGCTTTCATAGTGAAACAGGGGAGCTCTGAGGGGTTTTTTGGAGGATAAAAGAGAATGCCAACCTCTGTAATGACAAAAAGATACGCGGACATATACTGGATTTAATACTTTCTTAAAGCAGAAACTCCACCTTAGCTTGGAAATGAAGTAAAGTAAGCCCTGGATAATACTTAGACTAGAGCCCAACAATGAATGCCACATTCCGCAGGCTGTATTTCAGAGGAAGGATCTAGCCAAACCAACACTGAGTAGCCTGCAGGAGAAAAGGCTGAGAGGAGACATGATTAATGAAATTTCTGTAGTTTGTTGTATAAATTGTGTGTTCAGGGTGAAGGGATGGAGGGTGGGAGTGGGGTAAATGATAAAATAATAACAATAAAATTAAAAATGAGAGAAGACATGATAGCTATGTATAAATATGTGAGAGGAAGTCATAGGGAGGAGGGAGCAAGCTTGTTTTCTGCTGCCCTGGAGACTACGACATGGAGCAATAGCTTTAAACTCCAGGAAAGGAGATTCCACCTGAACATGAGGAAGAACTTCCTGACTGTGAGCTGTTCAGCAATGGAACTCTCTGCCCTGGAGTGTGATGGAATCATAGAATCATAGAATCAAAGAGTTGGAAGAGACCTCATGGGCCATCCAGTCCAACCCCATTCTGCCAAGAAGCAGGAATATTGCATTCAAATCACCCCTGACAGATGGCCATCCAGCCTCTGTTTAAAAGCTTCCAAAGAAGGAGCCTCCACAACAGAGGGGCAGAGAGTTCCACTGCTGAACGGCTCTCACAGTCAGGAAGTTCTTCCTCATGTTCAGATGGAATCTCCTCTCTTGTAGTTTGAAGCCATTGTTCCGCGTCTTAGTCTCCAGGGAAGCAGAAAACAAGCTTGCTCCCTCTTCCCTGTGGCTTCCTCTCACATATTTATACATGGCTATCATGTCTCCTCTCAGCCTTCTCTTCTTCAGGCTAAACATGCCCAGCTCCTTAAGCCGCTCCTCATAGGGCTTGTTCTCCAGACCCTTGATCATTTGAGTCGCCCTCCTATGGACACATTCCAGCTTGTCAATATCTCTCTTGAATTGTGGTGCCCAGAATTGGACACAATATTCCAGGTGTGGTCTAACCAAAGCGGAATAGAGGGGTAGCATTACTTCCCTAGATGGAGGTTCCTTCTTTGGAGGCTTTTGGATGGCCATCTCTTGGGGGTGCTTTGAATGTGATTTTCCTGTTTCTTGGCAGAATGGGGTTGGACTGGATGGCCATGAGGTCTCTTCCAACTCAATGATTCTATTCTATTCCTTGCCTAAGAAACCCCTGCCAAATTAATTGGGTCACCATAAATCAGTAGATGACGTGAAGGCACATATATACAGATGTCACTCACAGGTTGCCTACTATAAAATAATTACAAAATCCTTGACACATCAATATGTATGTATTAGGTTTTTCTTTTCTTACTAGCAAATACATACAAATTGATACTTTCCTGATTTATACTTTCCTGCACTTCACCAGCTGATTCCCTTAATTAAAGGAACTGTGTTGTATTAGAAGGAGAAGCTACTGCTCCAAATGATCCAAGACCCCAACCCTGCAATGATCCTGCTTTGCTGCCAAATGTGGAACACACTCAGCTGAAACCCAGTTCTCTGGTTTTTCAAAAGAACAGATGTATTGTATCTTTTTTTTTTTGTATCGCCTACCCTCAACACATGTTACTTGCAAGCCGGTATTCATCTGCCAGCTGAATAGACCTTTTCCCACTTCGAAGCTCATGTGATGTATTGGTTCAGCAGACTTCTAAATTGCCTTCTGCTTGACGTTGGAAGGGAGGGGGCTGTTTCTGCTGCTGCTGGGGAGAGCTTTGAGCAGATGGACCCAACCATCTCCATAAAGATGAGGAGACAGAAGGTGACCAGGTGTCTTTATTTTTCTTTAAAGCAAACCCATTTTGACCATGGCCTCCACTTAAACTGTGTAGTAATCATCGCTTAGAAACCCAGGTGTTGGCTGAAGCACTTGTAATTTAAAGAACCGAAAGAACAGCTACCTGCATATGCGGATGCACATCTGGCTGCCAACATCTATTTGAAGGAGATGCCAAATGACCAGAGAAATGAAAATTGCTGAACTGAGCCAACCACGGAGACGAGAGAAATCAATGAGCCCAGGATCATGGGATGGCAGCTGTGGAGGGTCAGGTAGATTTAGGTTTTGATTGATTATCAAGAAGACAAGTGCTTTGAATGTGATTTTCCTGCTTTTTGGCAGGGGGCTGGACTGGATGGCCCATGAGGTCTCTTCCAACTCTATGATTCTGTGATTCTATGAAATATGTCAAACATCATCAGACGTTTGGAAAATACAAACTTACCTGGAATCAGATGGAAGTAGAACAAGTGTTTTGGTGACTCTGCTAACTAAGACTTTTGAAACCATTCTTCACATTCAGAAAGGTTTTCTGTCAGAGACAGTGAGCTAGGTTTAAAGCACTGACGTTGACTGATTTCCAAGGATAGAAGCATTATTTTCATCCTCTATTATATGTCCCTTGTGGGATAAGGACAGGGAACTAATGCTCACTTGGAGATTTTATCACTTTTTGGTCCACGTATCAAAAGCAGGAGCTTTTGTAGGATCAGAATAGAAGCCCATTTTAAGGAGGATCTGAAAGCTTTTACAAGTCACAGAACCAAAAGAACAAACTCCTACGAAGTTATAACAAGATCCATTGCACAGCCGTGACGTGAGAAGAAAGATTTTTCCCCCATTACACGCTACAGAATAAAACCTGTTTAGATGGTCCATGATAAGGTCAACAATGGAGATTTAGGAGCCAGGAAGCACAATAATCAAATTGGTGAAGGGTCAGAATGATTTATCAACCATAATAGACCTATCATGATGAATAGCAAAGATTATCTTCAATTTGTGTACTCTGGCTCTTTGAGCAATCAGGATTTCAGTCAAAGCGCTTGACAAGGTGAGACCCCAATTGTGTCTGTATGTTTTGCTAAGCAATAAAAGGTATGGGAAAAGTCAATCTTTAGGTTCATTCAGTCCATGGAAGATTTTAGAGTTGGAAAGCCTGTTCCATTTATGGAATGCTATTATTGTTATTATGGTGGTAGGAGTGGTGTGCCTTCAAGGCATTCCTGACTTAGGGTGGTCCTAATATGAAACTATCATCGCTTTTTGCGGACTCTCTCAAGGTCATCAAGTGGGTTCCATGGCCAAATCTGGAATCAAACTTCCAGGGTCATTGACTTGAATACACTTGCTCCAAATGCTGCACGCCCTGTGAATGCATTGCTGTTTGTCCCCACAATGCACAGTGAGTATTGCAGATTTTATTTTTCTTAACCAACTCTGTTCAATTTTTAACAAAGTTGGGGGATGTTGTTGTTCATTCGTTCAGTCGTCTCCGACTCTTCGTGACCTCATGGACCAGCCCACGCCAGAGCTCCCTGTCGGCCGTTACCACCCCCAGCTCCCTCAAGGTCAGTCCAGTCACTTCAAGGATGCCATCCATCCATCTTGCCCTTGGTCGGCCCCTCTTCCTTTTGCCTTCCACTTTCCCCAGCATAATTGTCTTCTCTAGGCTTTCCTGTCTCCTCATGATGTGGCCAAAGTACTTCAACTTTGTCTGTAGTATCTTTCCCTCCAGTGAGCAGTCGGGCTTTATTTCCTGGAGGATGGACTGGTTGGATCTTCTCGCAGTCCAAGGCACTCTCAGCACTTTCCTCCAACACCACAGCTCAAAAGCATCGATCTTCCTTTGCTCAGCCTTCCCTAATTTATTTATTTATTTATTTATTTATTAGATGCACTTATTAACCGCCATTCTCAGCCCATACGGGCGACTCATGGCGGTGTACAGTACACATAAAAGACAATTACAAAAGTCAGTTTCACAACATACAGACTATACAACAACTACAGACTACACTAAAATCCGCTTCGCCTCTTAGTGGAATCATAGCCGGTCTCATACTCCTAGTTCCATTCCAGTTCTCATAACCATATTATTAGCACTAGATTAATTAAATGCCCTCTCAAAAAGCCATGTCTTGAGGCTTTTCCGAAAGGACATGAGGGAGGGCGCCTGTCTAATGTGTGCAGGGAGAGTGTTCCACAGCCGGGGGGCCACCACCAAGAAGGCCCTTTCCCTCGTCCCCGCCAAACGTGCCTGTGAGGCAGGCGGGATCGAGAGCAGGGCCTCCCCAGATGATCTCAAGGTCCTCGTGGGCTCGTAGGCCAAGATGCGGTCGGAAAGGTATTTTGGTCCAGCTCTCACATCCGTAGGTTACTACAGGGCCATGGCTTTGACTATGCGGATCTTTGTTGCCAATCTGATGTCTCTACTCTTACTATTTTATCGAGATTGGACATTGCTCTCCTCCCAAGAAGTAAGCGTCTTGTGATTTCCTGGCCACAGTCTGCATCTGCAGTAATCTTTGCACCTAGAAATACAAAGTCTGTCACAGCCTCCACATTTTCTCCCTCTATTTCCAGTTGTCAATCATTCTTGTTGCCATAATCTTGGTTTTTTTGACGTTTAGCTGCAACCCGGCTTTTGCGCTTTCTTCTTTCACCTTGATTAGAAGGCTCCTCAGCTCCTCTTCGCTTTCGGCCATCAGGGTGGTGTCATCTGCATATCTGAGGTTGTTTCTTCCAGCAATTTTCACCCCAGCTTTGCACTCATCAAGCCCCGCACATCACATGATGTGTTCTGCATAAAAAGGTTGGGTGAGAGTATGCAGCCTTGCCGTGCGCCTTTCCCAATCTTGAACCAGTCTGTTGTTCCACGGTCAGTTCTGACTGTTGCTACTTGGTCCTTGTACAGATTCCTCAGGAGAGAGACAAGGTGGCTTGGGATGCCCATCCCACTAAGAACTTGCCACAATTTATTATGATCCACACAGTCAAAGGCTTTAGAATAGTCAATGAAGCAGAAGTAGATGTTTTTCTGAAACTCCCTGCCTTTCTCCATTATCCAGCAGATATTGGCAATCTGGTCTCTCGTTCCTCTGCCTTTTCTAAACCCAGCTTGAACATCTGGCAACTCTCGCTCCATGTATTGCTGGAGTCTTCCTTGCAGGATCTTGAGCATTACCTTACTGGCATGAGAAATAAGGGCCACTGTACGGAAGTTTGAGCAGTCTTTCGCATTTCCCTTTTTTGGTATGGGGATATAAGTTGATTGGATACTCCTGAATTTTCTAGAAATGCATTCTGGGGCTTCAGCGCTGTGTAGACAATGGGATTCATTTGACTCAATCTATTGTGTAGATAATTGGTGCAGGGAAAGTGTCAGGTTTTACAATGTATTGTAATGTGATATAGCTGAGTCATGCACTGCTAATGGGCTTCTTTTGGAAATGCTGAGTCATGCATTAACTGTATACAGGGAATCATTTGGGGAATGTGTTCTGGCCTAGTCCAGGTGATTGTGAATGATGTAATCCTGGGTTACATTAATGAGGTGGGAAGCAATCAGAGATTGCTATGTGTAAAGGTACAGAATTGTATATAAGGAAGTCATGTAGAGTGTATACTCTCTCCTTGTGCTGTGCTGTTGTTCGTCGAAGGCTATATGTAATTAAAAGAACCTGTCTGCTAAGACAAGATATAACTGTGTGCTGTGGTAGGTCTGTAATATCATCTAGACTGGGGAAAAACAATGGTAAAACTGACAATGGCCGGGCATGTGCTCAAGTGTCTGTAAAAGGTTCCAGAGTGACTGCAGGCTGTGGGAGCAGTTGACTGAAAATACTGTGCAAGAAGAAGCTACTGGAAAGCGCTGAAGTTGTGCAACTGATCTGCTGCTGAATTGTGAAATTAATCTCAACAGAAAGGAAAGTCATCGGGCTTGTATTTCCATTGCTGTGTTGCTCTGTTCAAGTTCTAGGCCATTGTGGGTATCTCTGCTTATGTCTGAATGGGGCTTCCACATGACAAGAAAGAATATGGAGAATTCAACAAGTTGGAAAGTGTCCAGAGAAGGGTGACCAAAACGGTGGGATCCATGCCCTATGAGCAGCTGCATATGAAATTGGTCTTATTAAACCTGGAGAAGAGTAAATTGAGAGTCATGTTTAAATATTTGAAAGGCTGTCATATTGATAGTAAAGCAAATCTGTTTTCTATTGATGTCACCATTCCAGATGACAGTCGCATTGAGGAAAAACAACAGGAAAAACTCAGCCACTATCAAGACTTCAAAATCGAACTGCAAAGACTCTGGCATAAACCAGCACAGGTGGACCTAGTCATCATCGGCACACTGGGTGCCATGCCAAAAAATCTCAACCGGCATTTGGAAACAATAAACATTGACAAAATCATGATCTGTCAACTGCAAAAGGCCACCTTACTTGGATATGCGCGCATCATTTGAAAATACATCACACAGTCCTAGACGCTTCGGAAGTGTTCGACTTGTTATTTTGTGGTACGAAATCCAGCATATATATATATCTTTTTTGGCTGACATGCAGTGTAACATGTAAATAATAATAATAATAATAATAATAATAATAATAATAATAATAATCTTTATTTGTATCCTGCCCTATCTCCCCAGGGGGGACTCAGGGCGGGATACATATAATGGCAAGTATTCGATGCCATATAATAATAATAATATAATAATAATAATAGTAATAAATCTTTATTTGTACCCCGCTACCATCTCCCGCAGGACTTGGTGCGGCTTAGAAGAGGCCGAGCCCAAAGTACATCATTAAGAAAACACAACAGACAACAATACAATGCAACAATAAATAAGCAAACAATAAAACAATAACAAAAGCACGACACTGTTAAAAACCTGTGGCAGGGCCAAATGTAATAGTTAAAATTCTAAAAATGCTGGGCATGTCCAGGTGAGGTAGAATGGATATTTTGGGAATTAGAAGGGTGTGCAGACAAATCTAACTCTCTCATAAAGTGCGTTAGGGACAATTGCTTGGGATTCCTTAATCTGGGAAGGCACACTGGAACATCCAAGTTTTCAAGCTTCTTCTGAAGACGGCCAGTGTTGGGGAGTGCCTGATGTCCTTGGGGAGGGAGTTCCAGAGTCGTGGGGCCACCACCGAGAAGGCCCTGTCCCTTGTCCCCACCAATCGCGCTTGCGATGCTGGTGGGATAATATAACTAATATCCTCAGTCATTTAGGTTTTGAGAACTCCATCTGTGATGTGGCCATCCTCTTTTTCTTCCATATTGCACTGTTGTAGGTTTTTTGGGCTATATGGCCATGTTCTCACAACCTCTGGAGATGTTTGCCATAGATGCAGGCGAAACATCAGGAGAAAATGCCTCTAGAACTTGGCCATATAGCCCGAAAAAACCTACAACAATGCAGGGATTCCAGCCATGAAAGCCTTAGACAATATCTTCCATATGACTGAGCATTTTTGCCTTATTCAATGTCTCATGATTGTCCAAACTACAACAGCCTCCGTTTGCACAGCTATAGTACATCTATGAGAAAAAAATACAGAGTTCTGCCTGAGCCGAGATTCAATTGCATTGATAATGAGAGTCCCTGCTGTTCTCTGGTCAAATGCCTTTCAGCTGTCATTGCTCCCTTCTTCCACGGCCTTAGCTTCAGTACTTAGCAGGATAGCAGGTTTGATGAGTAATCTATGGCAAATTGCCAAGGGCAAACTCTACGGCATCCTCCCCAGTACCTAATGTGTTCCTAATAACAATTCAATAGACCATGCCCACTGCAAAATCCTTGTATTGATTAGAGTTAGGCATACTAATTGAACACTACAAACACTGCCTCGGAACGTGTCTCTTTTCCATTTGTCAGATGCGTGCACTTGAAAGGAATCTGTTCAGGGAAATGGCTTGTTAAGTAAAATATACTTCTCTCTTTATTTGCTGGTAGCTTGAGCAGAGGAGCAAACAAGGAAAGCTAAAAGACTAAGCCTTTATTGTCTTTGGACACTGTCCATCACTTGCAGCATACATTTTCTCTGCACTGGAACCATTTGGGGACTCATGATGCTTCACTATGTACATGTTAACTATGTATCTGATCCATTTATGCATCCAAAAAAGGGAATGGAAAGTATCCCAACTCATGCTAAAATAAATCAGTGAAACGTGTTACCATATTCCTTCTCCACTCACAATTCTTCCTCTTTTTTTTAACTATATACATGAATTGGTACTCTCAGATTTTATGAGTGGAAATCAATATCTTCTGACAAATTTAAGGGCTGTTTAGTATTAATGGCAGACTTTTGCATTGGGCCTCCCATGAAACATCGTAAAACATTGTCCTAAATCCTAGTGTTAGTTCTAACCAAAGCAGGGCCATTGAATTGGTTGGATTTACCTACATTGTTGATTTACGACTTGACTGGTTGATTCAATGAGTTTACCTCCTTTAGGACTAACCAACATGAATCCAACTTTTCTGTTAACATAACATAAAACCATAATATAGTATCCTATCCTCGTCAAAATCCCTGTTGCAAAGTAACTCTTATCTCAGGCTTGCTTCCTGGTGGGATGGTGGTGGAAATGCTGGTCTCTGTACTCAGACCAGACACTCAGTAAACCTCCTTCATTTGGAGCACATCTACACTTACTATTTCCCATGACAGGATGGTGAATCAGCTCCTTGGGAGCTCAATGATGCAATGAGCTGATCTGGGTTAATGTGGTACAAAGCTGCTTGACATGGTCTTAAAGTGCATTTAACAAAGTCATGGCTTGCTCCATATTCTCTCCTGGAATCTGGAGCAAATTGCAACTTTGGGCCCATGTAAATGATTGTGATTATTATTATTATTATTATTATTATTATTATTATTATAAACTTTATTTGTACCCCGCTAGCATCTCCTGAAGGACTCGATGCAGCTTACAAAGGCCAAGGCCCCAAAACACAACATAACAATACAAAACCTAAAGCAAATTAAAAACAATTAAAGCAATATTAAACAACAAGCAATAAACAATACACCAAGACACAATAAAACTGGGCCAGGCCAGAGTAAAGGGTACAGAATTAAAAGTGCTGATGTAACAGGTGATATGTAAGGATTATAGGGTAAGTGCGGTGTGCAGTGTGTGGCAGATCTTAATTCTAATAAAGTGCTTTTGGGACTTGTTATTGGAGTATTCCTATTCTGGAAAGGCACATCGGAACAGACAGGTCTTCAAGTTCTTTCTGAAGACTGCCAATGTAGGGGTCTGTCTAAGATCTTTGGGGAGGGTGTTCCAGAGTCGGGGGGCCACCACAGAAAAGGCCCTGTCTCGCYTCCCCACCAAACGCGCCTGCGATGCAGGTGGAATCARGAGCAGGGCCTCTCCGAATGAACAAAGTGAGCGCATGGGTTCATAAACYGAGATGCGGTCACGRAGGTAGGATGGTCCCAAACCATTTAGGGCTTTGTAGGTAAGCATCTGCACCTTCAATGGGGCTCGGAAAATAAACGGCAGCCAGTGGAGCTCCTTGAACAGTAGGGTTGACATCTCTCTGTAAGGAGCACCAGTTAACATCCTGGRCGCTGCCCGTTGGACCAGTTGGAATTTCRGAGCCATTTTCAAGGGCAGCCCCACATAGAGTGCATTACAGTAGTCCAGTCTAGAGGTGACCAAGGCATGGTCCACCCCAGCCAGATCAGCCTTTGCGAGGTACGGTCGCAGTTGGCACACGAGTCTCAGTTGTGCAAAAGCCCTCCCGGGCACCGCCGACYCCTGAGCCTCAAGCGTAAGTGATTAATCCAAGAGGACTCCCAAACTGTGGACCTGTGGCTTCAGGGGGAGTGTAACCCCATRGAACACAGGTTGCCACCCTATACCCCGGTCAGGTTTATGATCAACCAGGAGGACCTCTGTCTTGTCGGGATTGATCTTCAGCTGGTTCTGAAGATCAATCCCGACAAGGGATGGTTCTGAGAGAGAACCAGATGCTATTATTTACATAGGCAGCCCATTTTCCTTAGGCRCGGGCATTCTAGGACCAGAGTGGTCATGGGCTGTGCCAGTTGCTCGTTGACTGAATTGATGCTAACTGGAGCAACAAAAATATTGTGATTTGGTTTATGTTTGTAAGGCATTGAATGTTACCATTATTTCTGTGTAAACAGCTTTGAGTCTGCCAGGGCTGAGAAAAGTGGTATATATAAATGTTGTAAATAAATAAATAAATGATTGGGGAATGGAAGGAGGAAGCAGAGGGGGCAATTTCTCTTTTCCTCTGCTTCATCTCTGGTGTCCTGGCCACGTCTCCAGGTGATGAGCAACTGGCATAACCCAGATTGCACCCATTGTCTACCATGACAACAAGAATGGGAGGAGACGGTAAAAGTGGTCACTCCCTGGTGTCAAACCAGGTTCAGCAATGCTGGATGATCAGAATTCCCTTAACTTCCACAGCATCCTGGGGGCTGGTGGTCAAAATCTTTGTGGGATTGATCCAGCATTTGCCATGTTAGATTCACATCAGGATAAGCCTGAGCTCTGCGAGTGCAGCATTTTCCTGAATGACGCAGAGAGCGTTTGAGGATCGGGACATCCGTAAGGAGACCAAGGTGCTTGCTTATAAAGCTGTTGTCCTCCCAACTCTGCTATATGCCTGTGAAATGCAGACTGTCTACAGACATCAAACTCAACTCCTGGGATGATTCCATCAGCGTTGCATCTGAAAAATCCTGCAAATCTCTTGGGAAGACAGGCAGACAAATGACAGCATGCTGGAAGAAGCAAAGACCATCAGCACTGAAGCAATGCTCCTACACCATCAACTCCACTGGACAGACCATGTTGTCCAAATGCCCAATCACCGTCTCCCAAAGCAGTTACTATACTCCCAACTCAAGAAGAGGAAACATAAAGTTGGTTAACAGGAAAAGAGATTTAAAGATGAGCTTAAAGCCAGCCTTAAAAACTGTGGCATAGACATCGAGAACTGGGAAGTCCTGTTCCTTGAGCTCTTTAACTGGAGGTCAGCTATGACCAGAGGTGCTGTGGAATTCAAAGAGGCACAAATGGAGGGCAAAAGGGAGAAATGTGCCAAGAGAAAGGCACGTCAAGCTAACCGTGACTGGGAGCGCCTTTCACCTGGAAACCAATGTCCTCACTATGGGAGAACATGCAGGTTAAGAATAGGGCTCCACAGCCACCTACGAACCCACCGCCAAGACACCAAACTTCGAGAACCATTATCCTCGAGTTATAAGGGATCACCTAAGTAAGTAAGTAAGTAAGTAAGTAAGTGGACAGTGTAAATGTACCTTGATTTGTTTTCAGTATTTGAAACTGGTTTTTGTTTATGTGTGGTGGTGGTGGGGAGTGAGGCCAGGAGACCTAGGGCTTGTGTACACCTAACAAAAATGCTGGATTCACTAAGAACCCAGTGCAGAATGTCAGTTGATGTTTTTTTTGTTTGTGAGGAGGAAGGAAGAGGGAAATGACCTAAATATGTATCTTAAGGGTTCCACAATTTAACAAAACAGTTATTTTCTATGCAAAACAATCATTGTTATGGTCATCATAATATAAAAAGGCATGTGCAAATGTTATGTAAAATAAATTTCCAACGACTATATTGTCTGAGCAGGAATTAATACATTAGCTCTGAAGACTTTGTTTGCAGAACTTTTGCACACAAAAAGCTCTGAACTGGGGATAGATCATCTCACAATGAGGAAAAAATCTCCAAAATTACTATTTGCTTTCATTGTGCACAAAATGAGTGAAGAATTATATCCACATTGGGAAGTTACTTTTTTGGGGACTATACCTCCTCACAATTTCCCAGCTAGAGGATTCTGGAAATGTGTTTTCTTTGTTCAAAAAGCAAGGAGATGGTCCTCCGAGCATCAAATGAAGCAGCTCTCCAAATGGTGCGTGTTGTGCATTGTCTGAGGCAGGCAGCACATCTTAAAAAGCATCTTTGCATTCTCTGGAAAGGTCAGAGCCATCACGAGGCCTTAAAATGCAACTGACATTAGCAAAAAGCAACAAGAGTCCAAAATGAAAAAGGCTGTCTTTTGAAATAATTAAATAACTCGGTAAATACATCTAGGAACTTTTATGTGACTGGCATGATGGAATGCATACCCCTTCCACCTTTGGCAAATAGCTGGCAGATGGTTTCCTAATGCTTATGGAAAAATGTTGCAGAAAGGAGAGGTGTGCTGATGCCTCTGCTATTCAAGCTGGGAACTTGTGCTTTAATGTTTTTTAAGAAGGTTGGAGAAAGTCATGAACAAAAGGCTTTGGGATGACTTTGTTGTTATTAATTGCTGTCCAGGTGACTGTTTTATGAATCAAAGATATGCCAGCGTGCCTAGGGGCTGTAACTCTTAGTGAAAGAGACATAGACATGACATCTTTCCCCCAGGGGATTGCTTCTTGCCTTCCTTTAAAGAACTGGAACTTCCAAGGACCAAAACACTGTAGATAACTCAAAATAGGTTTATTGTTCACAAAGAGTTGTCTCTTTAAGGCAATAAGCTGGAAGTTTCAAAGGGGTAAAGGAAATATACATTTCAGTCTCTGGTTGTCTTGAGTCCAAGGAGATTTCGCAGCTGAGAAGCTTTTCCTGTTCCCTATTTTCTCAATGGCTGTGAAAGTCGGAATAAACACAACCCCCCAGTCCAACGGCCTATGTTAAAGGCACAGAGTCTTCCTTTTGATGCCAAAGGACCGGTTTGAATGTGCTTGGGTCTCCTCAACGTTGTCCAGGGCGATCTGGACATGAAGCATGAGTCGCAAGGGTAAAAACCTTAGAATTAGTGATGAGAGGTAACTTAATTAAGGGCTTTAGAGCCAAGTCTCTTTCTCACATCTATCTGATAGAAAGCTTGATGGTAGAATGGAAAAGGAAAAGCTCTGCCCTCCTTCAGGAAGAGGTGGAGCCAAGCAATTGAGCTGAGGAAGCAATATAACTGGTGCAAACAACATTGATTGACAGCTATAAATAACCAATCAATCCAACTATACATTTACAAACTAAGCAAGTTTGGGCATGTTATACAGTTTAAACCTTTGCACTTTAAAGTTCTACATATAGGTGGCTCCACTTGCACCGTGACAAAGGACCTCAAAGTTACCATTTCCTTAATAGCCCTGCTCAAGTGTTTTTGAGGGCCCTTTCACATAGTCCTATATCCCAGAATATCAAGGCAGAAAATCCCACAATATCTGCCTTGAATTGGCTTATCTGAGTCCACAGTCAGATAATGTGGGATTTTCTGCCTTTATATTCTGGGATATAGGGCTGTGTGGAAGGGCCCTGAGTCTATCCATCTGGAATCTGGTCTTGTCCCTTTTCCTTCTTCTCCCCACCTTGTTAACCATTATTATACCTTCTATTCAATCCTGTCCTCTCATGATAGGGCCCGAATATACCAGTCTCAGTTATTTATTTATTTTATTTATTTCAGATATTTGTACTCCACCCTTCTCTACCCCCAAAGAGGGACTCAAGGTGGTTTACATCCAGCAACAATTTGATGCCTCCCATATACACACAGATAAAACAGCAATTACAAAATAGATAAAACATTAATATAAATTAAAACCATTTAAAACAGGGCAAATTCAATTAGTTGGCCAAATCTAAGTCTGAGTTCTACAATTAACAATTTGGTCCGAAGCCTGTCCATAGTCCATTTACGATAGCATTGTCATAATTGTTATCAACCTACTATCCAAATGCCTGGTTCCATAGCCACATTTTCAACTTTTTCCTGAAGGACAGGAGGGAAGCAGTTGATCTAATTTTGCTGGGGAGCAAGTTCCACAGGCAGGGGGTGGAGGGGCACCACCAAGAAGGCCCTGTCTCTTGTCCCTGGCAAGCACGTTTGCAACAGAGGCAGGATTGAGAGCAGGGCCTCCCCAGAAGATTGTAAGCTTCGAGGTGGGATGTAGGGAGACATGCGTTCAGACAAGTATGCTGGGCCAGAACCGTATAGGGCTTTATAGGTCATAATCAGCACTTTGAATTGCGCTGGGAACCGGACCAGCATCCAGTGGAGCTGACATAATGGGGGTGGTGTTGGGGTTCAGCCTGATCTGTTTGAACCTGATTCTCTGATTGTATTTCCAACTGAGCAAGCCACTGAACATGTATCTCTCCCTGACAGTGTTGAAACTGTTGTTGATGCTGAGGTCAGCGACGGGGAAAGTGAAACTGAACAGCCAGCTGAAAATGTTTTTGAATCCAGCCGTGATAGCTCTCCACCTGGGTTTTTTAATGAGGACCGAAAGGAACAGATAGCTAGAGACAGGAGTGATTCACAGTTTCTACGAAGGTCAAATAGATTACAGGAGAGACAGGCCCAGGCTTCAAAGTCAAGGGGCGTTTCTTTGGTTTAAGGGGCCTCCTTCCGGGTGTCTCGTTAGATCAAGCAACGTTTTGGACTGCGGCTGTGCCTTGGCAGAATTCCTGTGTTCCATGGCCGGTAATCCCAGAGGCTTCTAGTTTTCAAGTACATGGTTAGCGAGAGGCTAACAGGTTCCTGGTTCTTGTATTGGGGTTTTTGGAATTTTGCTCAAGTTCAGAGATTTTCCTGACTGCTGTGTTTCTATTGTGGCTTTTTGAATTTGCATTTACCTTTCTTTTGTAACCAATTTTTCATCAATAAAAAGGATTGTTTTTCCTACAGTCCAGTATGGTGGATTTAATCTTATGGTCATGTTTCCTGATCTGGGATGCAAAAGGTGGTATATTCCCTGTATGCCGCTCCAGTAAGTAATCTAGTTGCTGCCTGTTGGACTAGTTGAAGTTTCCAAACAGTCTTCAAAGGCAACCCCACATAGAACACATTGCAGTAATCTATTCAGGATGTAACAAGAGCATGGACCACCATGGCAAGATCAGACATCCCAAGGTATGGGCACATCTGGCACACAAGCTTGAGTTGTGCAAAAGCTCTCCCGGCCACCACCGAAATCTGAGGTCCCAGGCTCAGCGATGAATCCAGGACCACTCCCAAGCTGCTCCCAAACTGTTTCATCATCTTGGCTTCTAGGGAAAGTTTCTGGATGCCCTGGGAAAAGAAGCCAGTGGATTATCCCTCCCTGCTGCATTATTGACTTATCCTGTGCAAAGCTCCTTATCTATCTGAATATTGCAGCCAGATCTTTAAAAATGACAGCTCAATTGTATGATTTTGCCTGAATTGTTCGACACTCATCCAGATTAATTTTGTGCCTGCTTCATGCTGTTTGCTGTGGAAATAGTGATGTACAATTAAGCCAATTTTGCATGCAATAGTCAACAGTTTTAGATATGTGCTTCTGTCTATGCTATCAAAAGCAGAATAATATTTGCCATTGAGATAATGAATATGCATGCACTGTATTATCAGGAAACAGCTTCTTTTAAGGAGAATTCTCCAACTGACTTTTGCAGCAAATTTATCTGGCATGTGCCAGACGCAGATGGACAATATCCATGATGACAATGACAACAACATCAACAAAACATATGTTCCTGGAGAAGATGCTTTCACTACCCCTTATCAAGGAGCCTGTATAGTCACTAGTCATTTGTTTTTTCAACAATATTGCTTTCCCAGAAAAATTGTGGCAAGAATTATATCTGTGTTTTACACATGCATGCATTGCATTCCTCCATGAAGGCACTTCACATTGTTGTCTAATGTGAAATTTTAGTTTCCATTCAGTTCAAGGTCATAGAAAAAGAGCTGTCGATGCAGTTCATTTGAATGTGCATTTTCCATGGAAACACATAGACAATTGTGCCTTCGGTTTGCGTTTGGTGTCTCTTTTTATTTGACATGCACAATTATTTATTTACAGTATTTATATTCCTCCCTTCTCATCTCACAGGGGACTCAGGGTGGATTACAGTGTACATATACATGGCAAACATTCAGTGCCATAGACATACAACATATATACACACAGGCACAGGAGAGGACCCCCCAAGCTGCAGACCTGTGACTTCAGAAGGGGTGCAATCCCATCCAGCACAGGTTGCCACCCAATACCCCGGTCAGGTGAGCGACTGACCTGGAGGACCTCTGTCTTGTCAGGATTGATCCTCAGCTTGTTCGTCATCATCCAGATCGTCACAGTGGCCAGGCACTGGTCCAGTATCCTCGGGGCTTCCTTGAAATCTCGTGGAAATGAGTAGTGGAGTTGGGTGTCATCTGCGTAGAGGTGGCACCATACTCCAAGACTCTGGATGATCTCTCCCAGTGGTTTCATGTAGATGTTAAATAGCATGGGAGACGGAATAGAACCTTGCGGGACCCCACAGGTCAATGGCCAGGGGTCCGAGCAGGAGTCCCCCAGCTTCACCAACTGGGGACAAAACTGTGCCCTCGAGTCCCATCTCAGTGAGTCTCCCCAGCAGGATACTATGGTTGATGGTATTGAAAGCCACTGAGATATCCAAGAGAACGAGCAGGGTCACACTCCCCCTGTCCAGTTCCCTGCGGAAGTCATCCACCAAGACGACCAAAGCTGTCTTGGTACCATGACCAGACCTGAAGCTAGAATGTGAATGATCCAGAAAATCGGTTCATCAAGGAATCCCTGAAGCTGCGAGGCAACCACCCACACCAGAACCTTGCTCAGAAAAGGGAGGTTGGAAATTGGTCTGTAGTTGTTACATATGGTCGGGTGAAGGGAGGCCTTCTTTAATAGAGGTTTTACCACTGCCTGCTTAAGGCTGCAAAGGTCGACAGCAAGCTACACAGAATGATCAGAAGCTCACTCTGACCCAGGCTGGCTTCAAACTAATGATCTTTCTGTCAATAGTGATCTTAATGCAGCTGACTCCCAGCGAGCTACGTCACAGTCCCAGTGCGCCACAATCCCCACAATTACTGTGTATCTCTTGCACAAGGAGATTTGTGTTATTCAACTCTAACAGAGAATGGATATCATATTGAAAAAGGTTCAAGTATGTTTTCAGATACGAAGGATGCATCTACAATGTAGAATTAATGAAGTTTGAGACTACTTTAACTGCAATGGCTCAATACTATGGAATCATGGGAGTTGCAGTACTACAAGGGTTATAGTTTTCTTTGTCAAAGAGTGCTGGTATCTCACCCAACTACAACTCCTGTTAGTCCATAGTATTGAACCATGACAGTTAACATGAAGTTAAACTGAATTAATTCTCCAGTGTAAATCCACCCCAAGAAATGGAGCGATGGATTCAAATGAGAGAGTTCAGCTAAACAACAGGAATTTTTTCCTGGTGATAAATGCTGATTAACAGTGGAATAAGCTTCCTTGGAAGGTAGGGAAGTCTCATTCTTTGAAGGAGACTGGATGGTCATCTATCAGGAGTGTTTTGACTGTGTTTTCTTGCTCTACAGAATGGCTTAGGCTGGGTGGACATTGGGCCCTTCCAACTCTATGATTCTTTGATCTTAGTTCATCTTTATGAGCTATGATTCTACCAATCAAAATTCAAAAAAAAGGCTAAGCTTTGTATATATCAGAGACATTGCCCACCCTCTGACACATGATACCAGCTCCAGTTGCACTGCCCCTTTATCCATATAGCTCGAAAGAAAGAGAGAAGCAGAAGGACATTCCCAAAATAAAAGCAGATGGCGGCTCTGTCTTTTTTATCAAGCCCTTAGAAGATCATACAAAAGAGCAGTGGGCATCGCAATTAAGAAATAGTATCTAATTAGTCTATTCCTGAGGGTATAATGTATTATTGAAGTCATCCTAATGCAAATGAGATTCAAGCAGGCAAAAATAAAGGATGCTCACTTGGGAAGCCTATTTGAGTGGCTGGAATCTATGGATCAAAATCAACAATTCATGGGGGTGACACACAATAAAACAGCTGGTCATCTGTGATGGAATTCCAGTTTTTTTCAGAGAAAGAAAAATCATGATTTTTTTTTTAAAAAAAGGAATTTTAGGCAGAGGCAGCTGACTGAATCTTACTCTAGAGTAAGAGGCATTCAACTGCAGGCAGTTTCAGGTGTGTGCTTTCTGGGCATGAATAATGAAACACCACCACAGACTAGCTCACCGAAATATAGAGGGAGCATAGTTGTTGTACCAACTGTATATTTCAAAATTAAGAACTGGGAACCACTGGAACTGAGAGACTTAAAATGATTCTTCAAAAGATTTCTGCTGCCACCACTATTAATAATAAACAGGCTGAGTTTATGTTGAGAGATGGTTCTGTGGCCCACACGGTGTCACTATAGTTTTCTTAGTGGCTGTTAAAAGCTGTCTTGAATAATACTTTGACCACAGGGGTATTCACACTGAGGCTGGTATAAGTTGATAAAAATAACAAGAACGTTTATTGAACAGGCTTGAATAATTCAGGTACAAATGCTTAATGGTTTTAGTAAAATACTGGCATAAAAAGCTTGTGGTTGGTTTGAGTAAAGATCTTAAAAACTTCTGGGTTACAAGTCTTAAAAGTTCCCCCACAGAAAATTACTTCAGGAAATGAATCTCCGAAAGTAACTCCCAAAAATCCCCCTTAGGAATCTAGCCAAAAACCCTGAACTAGACTTCCTTAGGAATTGAACAGTCCACTAATGGGGTACAGCTCCACACATTATTCCAGCTATTTACTCAATAACCGTTCTGAGTACTAAACAAAAGACTGACCCAAACTTCTTCTTCAAAACCCAAACTGCTCTCGCTAACACCCACACTTCTTCTCTCTACCCGTTCCAAACTCCAACTGGCAAACTGGGACCTCAAACCTCAGTTTAAAAGACATCATTTTCCTTTAGATCACTTAGGCTCCACTACCATCTTCCTAATCAATCCTAGCCTGATTTTCCCTCCTAGACTTGAACACGCCCCCTCAAGGAAAACCTAACCTAAGATGGCATCTCCCTGTCTTTCTTTCCTAATATGGATGCCGTGGCTTCGCCAGGCCCACTTCCTTAGGCTATCAAGCAGCTAGCTAAGATAAGGGATGCATTACAGCATGCATGCCACACTCTATCCTTCCAAGAAGAGTGTGTGTGCAGTGTGGCGTGTAGGCTTGGAAAGCATTCGTGCCCCTTCAGTGCCCGCAGCTGAGTGCCTCTTACTCCAGAGTAGAAATAGCAGGTAAGCAGCCTCCTTAAAGTGTGCACCAGGAAGGGGAGCCTGGGTGGAAAGTCCTCCCACCCTCAATAATGATCTGATAGATCATTATTTTGGATATTTTAGGGGTCCAAAATAAAAATAGATCTCTCCTTCTAATTTTGGGAGGTTCCCAAAAATGGATTGGGACCTCCACCGAAAGCCAGGATATGAAATGGTCCAAAGTTTACCCCAACTGCCCAACCCTATGTGCTGCCCCTCAAGATTAGTTGTTGTGCATTCTTGTGAACACCAATGCTGAGCAGGAAAAGGCTATTACTTTATATCAAGTTCTAGTTGGTATTCTCCACTATGAGAAAGAGAACAAAAAACTAGATAGCCATGTAAGGGTTTGCCAAGACATCTAATTTTGCGAAGTTTCCTTCAAAGCTGTCCTTGCCCATTCAGGGTTTCCATGTGCATCTTGTCACAAGAAACCTACAGGTTTCTCCTTGAACTGTGCCTCACAGATCTTCCCCGTGTGTGCTTTATGTTTGGCTTCCTTCCTTTTGTTTGCTTAAGCATGGCTCTCACTGCTGCTTCCTGCTGGCCTCCATAAACAGATGCCGCATAATTAGCAGGTGGAACAGCTGGCAATTTTTCCTTCTCAGAAGGTGGTTTCGAAATGAAACAGAGGTAACTTCAGTCAGGAAGCTGGCTCTGATCCAAAGGTGAACCTTGGCACGGCAAGCGTGAGAAATGGGTTACGGAAGTTCCTATCTGGGACACAAGCTTAGCACTATATGCAGATCTCTTAAGATGCCAAAAATAGATTGTGCTTGAGAGGTTCATCTGGTAGTTCAACATATTTGCATGTCTGTGCCCAGAGAAGCCGCACAATCAATTATGGTATATGTGTTTGGCCATATGGAGAATATTTGTGAAATATCTTGTTTCTAATGAGAGGTTGCCTTGACACATTGAGACCAGGGATTTAATTCTTTGCTAATTTTGTTCTCAAAGTAAGCAACAAGTAATTTGAGCAAGGAAGCCATCCCACACAGCCATTATTTGCTACCAAGGGAGAACTCTATAAAAAGTTGATAGTTCGGGATGAGAACCCAGGAATACTTGGTTGGCTGAGCTCAACGAGAGTAGAATGGTGAGTCAATACAGCAGTAAAGCCCATTAACCAAATGAGTCAACTCTAATCAGTATTAAACATGTGAATCGGTCTCCTGTATTATTTTTAATTCTTCAAGTAAAAAAGAGTCCACGCTCTAGTTACATCCCGTATAGACTACTGCAACGCTCTCTACGCGGGGTTGCCTTTGAAGATGGTCTGGAAGTTTCAACTAGTCCAACGATCAGCGGCCAGGTTGTTAACAGGAGCGGTGCTCAGGGAGCATACAACCCCCTTGTTGTGCCAGCTCCACTGGCTGCCAGTTTGCTACCGGGCCCAATTCAAAGTGCTGTCTTTGGCCTATAAAGCCCTAATCAGTTCTAGTCCAACTTACCTGTCCGAACGTATCTCCCCTTATGAACCACGGAGGACTTTAAGATCATCTGGGGAGGCCCTGCTCTCGGTCCTGACTTCTTCACAAGCACGTTTGGCGGGGACAAGAGACAGGGCTTTCTCAGTGGTGGCCCCTTGGCTATGGAATGCCCGCCCTAGGGAAATCAGATCTGCTCCCTCCCTCTTGATGTTTCAGAGGGAAGTTAAAACGTGGCTATTCGAGCAAGAATTTACAAATACAGAGTAGCTAATGTAGGAAATTGAATGACCTGACAATGGAATTGGACAATAATGAGACACTGATGATTTTGCTTTTATTGTCTTTGTGATGTTTTATACTGTTAATGTTTTTTTTATCTATTATGTTTTATGTATACTGATTTGTTGGAAACAACCTTGAGTCGCCAATTGGCTGAGAAAGGCGGTATACAAATACAGTAAATAAATAAATAAATAAATAAATAAGGTAGGTCTAGGAAAGAGTGAACTATTTATAATGATGCTGTCTGGAACTGTTGATTCTAACCCATCAAGGATGACATCTTCTTTAAAGGAGTCAGCAGCCACTTGCATTGAAATGCATTTGGGGGTAACCTAATAATAATAATAATAATAATAACAACAACAACAACAGCAGCAGCAACAACAACAATAACAACAGCAATAATAATAACACTTTTTTTATAGGCTTGGGTAACCACAGAAAAGTTTGGTTCTAAACTCGTTTTGTTTTTAGGGGGCCCTTGCGTTTTTTTTTTTTAATAATTCCAAAATTTTCCTTTAAAAAATTTCAAAATTTACGAAATTTCGTAAAATTACGAATCGATTCGTTAATGGCGGACGAGATTGCGCAATATGCTAAAAAAACCTCCAAATGGGACAGGAGGAACTTCTGAAGCTTCCCTCTCCCTCTGTTGTTGACTGTTGGTGTGATAAAACAAACAACAACTATAAAACTTGCACCAGACATGCGAAAATAATTACGAAATAATTACGAAATAAATTGAAAAAATTGTTTCAAATCTTAATTACTCCTCACACTATTCCTGCATGGCTCAACATTGGATCGTAAGCTAATTTAAATACGAATTAATAACGAATTACGAAATTAACGAATGAAACCGCCCAAGCCTATTTATTTATATTCTGCCCTTCTCACCCCAAAGGAGACTCAGGGCGGATCATAGTACATATACATGGCAAATATTCAATGCTGCTTTGTATAGACAATACACAGAATGTGCTAAACCTCCAGCCCAAAATGTATCTTGCAAAAGAAACCAGAGCTATGTTGGTTACTGAAGCTGAAGGCTAGCTTTGAAAGGAAGTTATTACCATACAGCTGTCATAAATTTTAATCTCTTGACGGAGTTGTCAAACTTATTTTCCATATTAATTCATCCTTCATAATAACAATTAGTCATTTGTGAAATTACAGCACATAGTTTGTTAGTTCGTGCATTTGCAACTTGTGCTTTGCAATTAGTGCTCAGTTTCGTCTGGCGAAGATCCAGCGAAACAGTTCAGGCAGGCCTGCAGGTTTGAACATGTCTCACGGGAAATATCAATTTCTTCTTTACTTCCTGTATGTTACCGAACCACAATAAACCCCCACCCCAAAAGATTTATAGTCCACCAAGGGCTTTGAAATAAATATGTGATTCTTTCCTTTTTTAAAAAATTAGAAATTTTTCCCTAAGGTTTAGAGTTGCCCAGAGAGAAACATACCAAGAGGACTTGAACTGTCTGTAGACCTCACATGCAATTTCTGGAACGATTCCATCAGCACTGCCTCTGGAATATCCTGCAAATCTCTTAGGAAGACAAGCAGACAAATGTCAGCGTGCTGGAAGAAGCAAAGACCACCAGCATTGAAGCGATGCTCCTCCGCCATCAACTCCGCTGGATCAGCCACGTTGTCCGAATGCCCAACCACCATCTCCCAACCGGAGGTTGCTCTCCTCCGAACTCAAGAATGGAAAAATGTAACATTGGAAGACAGGAATAGAGATTGAAAGGTGGGCTCAAAGCCAACCTCAAAAATTGTGGAATAGACACTGAGAACTGGGAAGCCCTGGCCCTTGAGCACCAGCTGGAGGTCAGCTGTGACCAGCAGTGCTGCAGAATTTGAAGAGGCACGAATGGAGGGCGAAAGAGAGAAATGTACCAAGAGGAAGGTGCATCAAGCCAACCCCGACCAGGACCGCCTTCCACCTGGAATCCAATGCCCTCACTGCGGGAGAAGATGCAGAATAGGGCTCCATAGTCACCTACGGACTCACCCTGGAAGATTATCCTACTCGAATAACGAGGGATTGCCTAAGTATATAACAAAGTATTGAGAAGAAGAGAAGGCTGAGAGGAGATATGATAATGTATAAATATGTGAGAGGAAGCCACAGGGAGGAGGGAGCAAGCTTGTTTTCTGCTTCCCTGGAGACTAGGACGTGAAACAATGGCTTCAAACTACAAGAGAGGAGATTCCATCTGAACATTAGGAAGAACTTCCTGACTGTGAGAGCCATTCAGCAGTGGAACTCTCTGCCCTGGAGTGTGGTGGAGGCTCCTTCTTTGGAAGCTTTTAAACAGAGGCTGGATGGCCATCTGTCAGGGGTGATTTGAATGCAATATTCCTGCTTCTTGGCAGAATAGGGTTGGACTGGATGGCCCATGAGGTCTCTTCCAACTCTTTGATTCTATGATTCTATGAACTTTTGTTATGGACCAAATACTTATTTTCAACCATCATTTGCAAATAAATACATTAAAAATCAGACAATGTGATTTTCTGGGTGTGTTTTCTCATGTTGTCTCTCATAGTTGAGGTCTACCTAGGATGTCAATTACAGGCCTCTCTCATCTTTTTAAGTGGGAGAACTTGTACAATTGGAATCTGACTAAATACTTTCTTCCCCCACTGTACATACATGTATATTAGATTCTCAAATAGAACACAAGCCAGTTGTCCTTTTAAATGGAATATAATTCAGTTATATGGAGAAGCCATTTAGGTGGCTTTTCATAACAATTTCTTATCAATAAGCTTTGAGTTTTACAGTTACTAGGCTAGAAGTATTTATGATCAAGAATACAATTGCAATTTTCACCTGTTAATGAAATTATTATTTTTGTTTGCAGTTATGTGCAAAATTACTCCTGCAATTTTTCATGTCCTTAAAACTTCCAGTAAATGTTAAACATAACAGCAGAATGCCTGTAAAGATATAAATGTCCCTCTCAGCAGAATTTGTGTTTCTTTGTTTTTCCCAAGGCAGGGCTTTGATGGAGTAATTAGAAGAATGTAAAACATAAAAGGTTGAGAAACACAGGGACATCTTCCGCCACTCTACTCAGAGAAGGAGGTGGTCCCTTTGTTGATAAGAGTTTAGATAGAATACTTGCATTCAACCATGGATAAGTCAACCCAAGTTTTTGGGGTGAATTTTAATCGTAAACTTTAGAGTTATATGAGTGTGTACGGTAACATATAATCCTGCACATGGAAGATCACACTATGCAAACCTAGTATAGAATCTCAGTGATGACATGTTGTCCTTTGACTATCCTATGCCTCCATCTTTAATCTAGAGTCCAGGGCAGGATATTTATTTATTTATGTATTTATTTACAGTATTTATATTCCATCCCTTCTCACTCCACAGGGGACTCAGGGCGGATTACAATGCACACATACATGGCAAACATTCAATGTGTTGTGGCTGAGCTATTTTCTGACTATGAGGATGATGGGATTCAGATTCCTGCTGGGATTCAGTTTCCTGTCTCTTTGTCTGTGCCTCAAAACTCTGGGCCTGCTTCTGAGGCTCCCACAGACAGTGCAGTGTCAACACAGCCATTTCCACCAGAAAGGAATTTTAACGAAGGAGATAGCGAGGAGGTGCCTTCCCATGCTGATACTGAAAGTGTAGATAGTGACGTGACCCGGCAAGCTCGCCTTGATTTCCGGGCCAGGCAGAGTTCTTGTCTGGCCAGCAGATGAGAAGCCAGCTCAGTGAAAGGTCGTCGCAATGCTTTTATGATGACGAGAGCCTAATGTTTTCATGTTAGAAAGGTATGGCCTTTTGCAAACTCTGAGAAAGCGTCAGTTCAATGTAGCTTACTAGCCTGGAAGCTTCAAGGAATAACCTTAGCCTGGAAAGCAGTACGCTTGGGATTTCTTGCATTGTGATTCATGGGGCAATTGTTTAATTGCTTGTACCTGGGACTCTGGTCTGAACTTTGCCAATAGGATTGTGTCTCTTGTTTTTACCTGAAGGTCTTTGGAACTATATTCTGCATTTAACCTTATTCTTTGGAACTTTGCAATGCTTATTCTTTATTTTGACTTGGATTTTTTCCTCAATAAACTATAAAACTACAGCTCTTGTGTGGTGGTGTTTGGACGCAAAATGAAGCTTACTCTGAGTTGCAACACAATGCCAATTAGACATGCAACAAATATTGACAGACATAGAGACAATTTACCATTCCAGGTTTTTCTGGCTTCATGAGGGTATGCTCAATTCCAGCTCGATTCCGGTCACAGGGGGGCTGTTGCTTCACTGTCCATTTGTAACACTGAGTCCTTTGATGGAGTACATCCTTATTATTCTGCACAGTGCTGTAAGGTTTTATGGCATTGCAAATTAGTTTAAATTACCCTCCCTGCATAAAGTGGTACCTAAATTTCCTACTTGACAGATGCAACTGTCTTTCGAGCTGCGTAGGTTGACAGCAAACTAATCTAATGGCTGGAAGCTCACTCCGACCCGGGCTGGCTTCGAACTCATGACTTCTCAGTCAGTAGTAATTTAATGCAGCTGGCTCCTAGCTAACTGCACCACAACCCGATCTTGAAATGGATTTCAAGGAACTTTTTTAAAAAAAATCATGTGAATTCTCTTGATTCTACCTGCCAGTGATTAATAGTTTTAGGCCACCATTTTATACATTAATATGATGACATGTTTCTACCTGGAGTTTTTAAAAAAATCAATGGCTTCAGCGAACGCAAATTCAAATATTAAAAAAGTGACTTTGATTAATATGCAAACTAAGCGGATTAAAATGAAGGCCTCACTGCAGTTCTTAAAGAATATGCATTTAAATGAAGTCATCAGAAGACCCTGAATATTGTATAGTCTAATTTCTCTGAATGACATCAGCATATAGCCAGGGAAAAGGCAATATCACACACTACACACTTCAGCAAATCCATCTTTTCCCAGTAAGTCAGAAATCAGCAGGGAGATGCAGCCTGTCCCAACGCCCTATCAAGCATACCATGATATGTTTATATTGTATTCGCACTTGAGCTTTCTTTACATGTGGCTTGATTTGATTTTTCATAAATTCCCTTACTAGAAAACAGCGGCAGCTGGGAAACCTCCAGGCCAGCAGGGCAGTAAATTATTGCCGGGTTTCAGCGTGAATTTGAATATGGCTGTCCAAGGTGCTGAACCTTATCCTCCAAAACAGGTTTCATACATTCGTTAACACAAGGATAGATGAACCAGCAGTTGATTAGTTTTAAGAAATTGCAGTTGCCTATGGCTCTGTGGGTGACAATATGCTTTGTATACAGATGTACTCAAACTTACTTGTTGGTATCTCTGTTAATGGAAAGGCCAGCGTTGGAACTGAGAAAGACACAACCCTGGGAGAGTCGAAGTAGGCCAATATCCTATATTAAGCTTTAATGGTGCAAATATATACCTACATACATTATGATCCCATGGATACCTGAAATGATGGATAACAGTGAACCCTGCATTTTGACTATACTTGGGCTAGAGGTATACCATAGAATTACACTGGAAGACCTGGATAGGCCCTTTAATCCAATATTTTTGGAACATGGGTATGTGGAACTATGGATGTCAAATCTGTCAATAAGCAAGCATGGCAAAGGAGCCCCCAGTGGCACACTGGGTTAAACCCCTGAGCTGCTGAACTTGCTTACTGAAAGATGCAGGTTCCAATCTGGGCAGTGAGGTGAGCTTCCACTGTTAGCCCCAGCTTCTACCAACCATACAGATGTGAGGAGATCAATAGGTACCGCTCTGGCGGGAAGGTAATGGTGCTACCTGCAGTTGTGCTGGCCACATGATCTTGGAGGTGTCTACCGACAATGCCGGCTCTTTGGCTTAGAAATGGAGATGAACACCACCTCCAAGAGTCAGACATCACTGGACTTAATGTCAGGGGAAAACCTTCACCTTTTACTGCATGGATTGGAAAACTGGAATAGAAATGTCTCAAGATAAAACCTAGCATTTGTATCATTTCCCTTTTTTTCTGAGTGAAAGTATGGTGCACTTGCAGAAACCGGTATACTGGAGGGACCGATTAATAGTTATTTGGCCAAACATCTGGAGATGCACAGGTTGAGAACTGCTGCCTTACATATACCAGAAAAGTGAGGAACCTAGTCTGAGTACAGATGCTTCCCTTAGATAAAACACCTAAGTCCCAAGGAGACCTATAAAATTGGGTTGGCTCCTTGGCCAGCTGAGTACCAGAAGCCCAATCCCAGTATTCCCTTTTCCTAAGTCAAAAGAGGGTTCATCCACCAGGACAACTTCAGGAGAAGGAGAGAGCAGATACAGTCATAAGAGGAGTCTCCTTATTTACCATTTGGAGACAAAGAGGGCTGATCCAGAGACTTCTTTTTCACCAAATAGATGCCAGAATATTCACCAGCTCCTTCTTCTCTTCCTTTACTATGTGTCCTCACTGACAATCTGTGACACCACGCTAATACAACTGTCAAGGAATCCAGTCTACAGTGGGGGAGTGGGTAGCAAACATGTTGAAAAAATTCCTTCCCAGTGACCTGCCAAAATTACACTGTTGGTGAGGCAGGAGGGAGAGAAGGAGGTATCGGGGGTTTACATAACCTCCAGCTGTACCCTTAGACATTCCCCAGCATGGTGCAACATATCCTGATATATTATTACCAGTCTCTATTCTGTGGAGACCAAAAAAGTTGAGTCATTAGTCACAGTACTGCATGGCACAGGTACAAAGCCCAGCAATGCAAAACAACTCTCCCACTTCTGCCTTCTCTTTCTCTTCCCCATCTCAATTGGTTGTTGATCACCACAAAGAGTGAAGCATTGGCATTCTGATCAGCACATTAGAAGACTTGTAAAAAGTGGTACAAAGCATAATGATTGCGATGTTACAGTTCATTGCAACATTTTTAAAAAGGTCATAACAACAAACATTTTTGAAAGAATGTCGTTACCCTCATTGTCTTGCTTCTGCCAATACAATGAGGAGCGGCTTAATAGTGATTGCCACAATCAGGGTCAACTAAATTAAGACATGCATATATAATGCATTGCATTTGCATAAACTGATTATTGGGTGAAATGGAAATGACAAACAAGTTGTTTCTCTCTGCAACACTCCCGAGCCTGTTTTTCTGTTGTCTGCAAGAGGTCTGCTTTTTTGCACCATGCATAAAGATCGTATAGGGCAGTGTTTCTCAACCTGGGGGTCACGAGGGGGTGTTAGAGGAGCCTCCAAAGACCATAAGAAAACACAGTATTTTCCGATGGTCATGGGGCTTCCATGTGGGAAGTTTGAGCCAATTCAGTCCTTAGTGGAGTTCAGAATGTTCTTTGATTGGAATGAACTATAAATCCCAGCAACTACAACTCCCAAATGTCAAGATCTATTTTCCCCAGACTCCACCAGTGTTCACATTTGGGCATATTGAGTATTTGTGCCAAGTTTGGTCAAGATCAATCACTGCATGAGTCCACAGTGCTCCCTGGATATAGGTGAACTACAACTCCCAAACTCAAGGCCAATGCCCATCAAACCCTTCCAGGGTTTTCCATTGATCATGGGAGCCAAGTTTGGTTCAAATCTATCACTGATGGAGTTCAGAATGCTCTTTGATTATAAGTGAACTATAAATCCCAGCAACTACAACTCCCAAATTACAAAATCAATCCTCGCCCAACCCCACTAGCATTCACATTTGGGTGTATTGGGTATTTGTGCCCAGTTTAGTCCAGTGATGAAAATGCATCCTGCATATCAGATATTTACATTATGGTTTATAACAGTAGTAAAATGACTGTTATGAAGTAGCAACAAAAACAATAATATGGTTGGGGTTCACCACAACATGAGGGACGGTATTAAGGGGTCACGGCATTAGGAAGGTTGAGAACCACTGGTATAGGGTAAAGGAGTTTTGCTGTACTTTAGAGACCAAAAAAGCAAAGTTGTTAGCATAAGCATAATCTTGCATAGACTTAAGTTTACTACTTCAAATAGCAGTGCTAGCCCTTTACAGGCAGTATATATATATATATATATATATATATATATATATATATATGAATAGCCAAATAAATGCACATTTTGTGATCATACTAATGAAATGTCAAGTTCAGTTTTAACAATGGTCATTGGTCAAATTTAGGGTGCTTCCAGACAGTACTAAATCATGGATTTTAAATAGGGGCAAAAAAAAAAAAAATCCCAGGACTTCAGAAGAGGTCCACACCCAGGATGTCTGCCTTCTTTGTCCAGACTTGATGCTTTGTTGCGAGATTTAGAGGTTCCCAAGATAGCTGCTGTGGGGCTTTGCTAGAAACTTGGGCAGTTTTTTTTTAAAAAAAAACCAAAACAAAACATCAAGATGCAGATATGCATAGTAGGGCTGGGTAACCACGGACAAATTTGTTTCTAAACTCGATTCGTTTCCAGGAAGCGCTAGCGTTTCCAAATTCTAAATACTTCTGAAATTTTGAGATTTCAAAGTTTCGTTATTTACGAAATTTCATTAATTTTGAATCGATTCGTTAATGGCGGACGCGATTGCGCAATATGCTAAAAAAACCTCCAAATGGGACAGGGGGAACTTCTGAAGCTTCCCTCTCCCTCTGTTGTTGACTGTTGGTGTGATAAAACAAACAACAACTATAAAACTTGCACCAGACATGCGAAAATAATTATGAAATAATTACGAAATAATTACGAAACAATTTCGAAACAATAACAAAACAATAACGAAATAAATTGAAAAAAATTGTTTCGAATCTAATTTACTCCTCACACTATTCCTGCATGGCTTAATATCGGATCGTAAGCTAATTTAAATACGAATTAATAACGAATTACGAAATTAACGAACGAAACCGCTCAGCCCTAATGTGTAGATATGCAGTGAATCACTGCAGCGAATCACTGCAAAAGTTCAGTTCTTTGTCCTGGGCAGAGAAACTGTGCCCTCCACATGTTTTATGGAGTTTCTGGCACACAAACAAAGTTTTTGCCTTCTACCCAAGTGTCACTTTCTTTTTAGGAACCGACCAATCAGGAACAAACTTGACTTCCAATTGCAGGGACATACAGACATGTGAATGTGCAGATATTTGGCTTAATACCACAATATTCCACCACCTGGAAATCTCACTTTTTTGTAGCGATTGCTTCCGTGTTTACAGGGAACAGCATATGGCCACCCTCCTGTTTGCTGCGTAAGTTCCTGAAATAAAGGTACTGTCTGGACGAGACCTTAGAGAATCTATCAATACAGAATTGATGAAACAGAATATGGGCCATAGCTTTCTCTGAAAAACTAACATGCAAAGTAAGATTTGAAGGAGGAGAAATAAAGGAGAATCTGTTTGAGGTTATATGGAAACCATTTATTAACTATACGTGTCAGAGCAATAGCAGATTTAAACCACTCTTAGATCAAGTGAGATTTTGTATAAATGAGGAAGATATGACTGTTATTAATGAAAACAATTACATAGATGATAAGTTATTTGTTAAAGGATTAACAGGGTCGGAGTTTGGATATGTCTACAACTAGGGAGGAGAAGAAGAATAGATGAGATAAAAGCAAAATCTTAAATTATGAATTCTTTCTGTACTGTTATATTGCTTCTAAGTGTGATGTTTAGGTGGAATCTTTTTTGTGCAATTTGTAACCATTCCTCCATGTCCTACGACCTTATCAGACGTCTCCCATAATGTTACGGCAGAGAGTGGAGGGCTGCGTGGTGACTCGAGTCACCCTGTAAGCCGCACACTCACCCTTCTCCTTCCCATGTGATGAGAAGAGAAGTGAACAGCGCTAAAAAAGGAAGAAAATAGTGCAAAGCTTACATCTATATGGGCACTGCCTGTGATTACCAAATTTCCATATGCCCATGCTTCCTTTCCTCACAATGTTGGGGCTTTGTGAAAGGGCTGTGGCCACGTACTGCATCATCTGATGGACAGTGTGTGAGGCCATAAAATAAGGTTAACAAAGCAGAGCCCAGCGTTATTTTCCATGCCTCCCCATCTGATGAGGTCCTAAGTCTTTAAAGTAGGCTTGGGTAACTACGGAAAAATTTGGTTCTAAACTCGTTTCGTTTTTAGGGGGTTTTTGCATTTCGTTTTTTAAAAGAATTCCGAAATTTTTCTTTAAAAAAGTTCGAAATATACGAAATTTCGTAAAATTATGAAACAATTACAAAACAATTACGAATCGATTCGTTAATGGCGGACGCGATTGCGCAATATGCTAAAAAACCCTCCAAATGGGACAGGGGGAACTTCTGAAGCTTCCCTCTCCCTCTGTTGTTGACTGTTGGTGTGATAATTTATTTTTTATCACTGATAAAACAAACAACAACCCTAAAACTTGCACCAGACATACGGAAACAATTACAAAACAATTTCGAAACAATTTTGAAACAATTTTGAAACAATTATGAAACAATTTTGAAACAATTACGAAAAAAATTGAAAAAATCATTTCGTTTTTTAATTACTCCTGCATGGCTCAATATCGGATCGTAAGCAAATTTAAATACGAATTAATAACGAATTACGAAATTAACGAACGAAACCGCCCAAGCCTACTTTAAAGCAGTACAAAACAAACTTTCATCTCCCTGAATGTGCAATCTTTCAAATATTTAAATATTTTATTTATTTATTTGACTTGTATACCGCTACTCCCAATTTGGCTCGGAGCGGTTTACAGCAGTAGATTAAAACAATACAATTAACTTTAAAATACAATAAAAACAAGAACAGACATAGTCCCGAGTTATTCACCCATCGAAAGCTTGTTGGAAGAGAAAGGTTTTACAGGCTTTCCGAAAAGCAAGTAGATCTCAGATAGTTTCAACTGGCAAGACATTCTATAAATAAGGGGCTACAATCGAGAAGGCTCTCTGCCTAGTACAGATGATAAGTCCGGATGTTGGGGACTTCAAGCAAATTTTGGTCTTCGGACAGAAGTAATCTCTGGGATTGATAGGAGGATAAGCGGGCCCTCAGGTACGCTGGCCCCAGACCATATAAGGCCTTAAAGGTTAGTACCAGCACCTTGAAAGTAATCCTGTACTCAATCAGTAGCCAGTGCAGCTATTGTAGAATTGGGGTGATACAACACCCCGGCGAGAAGATGAGCCGCCACATTTTGCACCAGGTTCAGTTTCCGGATCACAGCAGCTGCCATAAGATTGGTGTTATGTGGCATCTCATCGGAATTTCCGCAAGAAGCCGAGTAGCTGCATTTTTACCAACTTGAGTTTCCAGATCACTGACAAAGGAAGGCCAATGTAGAGGGCGTTACAGTAGTCAAGCCTCGAGATGGCCGTCGCCTGGATCACCGTAGCCAGGTCGTTCCTAGATAGGTAGGGAGCCAGTCGCCTAGCCTGACGTAGATAGGTAAATAAAATATGTCTTTCATGTCCCCTTCTTTTAGCCTTCTTTTCTCCAAGCTAAAAATCTCATAGAATCATAGACTCATAGAGACCTCATGGGCCATCCAGTCCAACACCCTGCCAAGAAGCAGGAAAACCACATTCAAAGCACTCCTGACAGATGGAGGCTTTTAAGCCTCTGCTTAAAAGCCCCCAAAGAAGGAGCCTCCGCCACACTCTGAGACAGAGAGTTCCACTGCTTAACAGCACTCCCAGTCAGGAAGTTCTTCCTAATTTTCAGGTGGAAACTCCTTTCCTGTAGTTTGAAGCCATGGTTAGAATCATAGAATCATAGAATCATAGAGTTGGAAGAGACCCCATGGGCCATCCAGTCCAACCCCCTGCCAAGAAGCAGGAATATTGCATTCAAAGCACCCCTGACAGATGGCTATCCAGCCTCTATTTAAAAGCCTCCAAAGGAGCCTCCACCACACTCCGGGGCAGAGAGTTCCACTGCTGAACAACTCTCACAGTCAGGAAGTTCTTCCTAAGTTCTGTGTCCTGGTCTCCAGGACAGCAGAAAACAAGCTTGCTCCCTCCTCCCTATGACGTCCCCTCAGATATTGATCCATGGCCCTTATCATGTCTCCTCTCAGCCTTCTCTTCTTCAGGCTATACATGCCTAGCTCTTTAAGCCACTCCTCAAAAGGCTTGTTCTCCAGACTCTTGATCATTTTAGTTGCCCTCCTCTGGACACATTCCAGCTTTTCAACACCTCCCTTCAATTGTGGTGCCCAGAATTGGACACAGTATTCCAGATGTGGTCTGGCCAAGGCAGAATAGAGGAGTAGCATGACTTCCCTGGATCTAGACACTATCTTCCTAGCTTTCTAATCTGTTCCTCATAGATTTGACTTTCAGACCTTTGATCAGTTTGATCACCCATCTCTAGAAATGCTGCCTCTTTCTTTCTATTCTCCCTTTCTCCTTTTGACAAGAGAACTTCTCCATGAGGAACTACCAACATTTGTCAGACAGGTTGTTGGCAAAAGAATGAGTGAAATCAGGCTGTGGCCCAGGGCTGCTCTGTCTCCTTACAGATGTTAGAAGCACAACTTTATTTTGGATTGCAACTTCCAGAAACCTCCAGCCAGCATGACCACCATGCAATTGTTTATTTACTGCTCATATGGAGGAATTTTCACTGTGAAATATGACTATTCTTGATGAAAAACAGACACAACCCTGCGTTACTAGGCAGGTGAGAGAAGAATAGGGCATGGGGTTACTACCACTTCATCTTTAAAATTACATACCACAGCAGGTTTTCCATAAAGACAAGCTGTTAAAGGACTGAAAAATAAGGTGGTAATGGTAAAGGAAGATTCATGAGTGGTTTCTCCTGAGTAAGAGGCAGACAGAAGATAACAACAGCAAATAGGATGCATGGAAGTGGTCCATTAAGTGCGCCCTATTTTCCAAATCCAATTCAACCCTCTGCGTTTTGTGCTTTGTCCTCCTGCTGTGTTTTCTCTGCAGAGGTCCAAATTGTGTACATTCTACTCCCCGCGTCTTTTCCTTCCCTTAAATCCAGCGTGAATATCCCAATCCCCTCAAGCACGGATGATTATAGCTGCAAACACCTGAATGTTCTCCAGCAATCGGTCCCTCCATGTCAGAACCCCAATCTGCAGTTGCCTTTCGAGATCCTAAAAACAGCCCACACAACTGCCGTTACCTGTTAATGGGAAGCAACAACGATGTTTATTCAGTGCGAGCTGGAGCTTTATAGGATAATACAATGGTCTCTTTGGTAATCGGGGAATCACAAAGCTTTCTCTTGTCAGAAGTGCAGTAGGTGATTATATCTGCTTGTGGTTCTCTCAAGGGGGGAATTCTGGCCTTGAAGTCCTAATTAACAAGCTGAGCTGGAGCACGCACATACAGCCCACCTTTCTTGTAATGATGGTTGTTGCTCCCTTCACAAATGCACAGGCAAACTGTCTCACTTGACATTCGGCTTCTCCCTCCCACTCCCCTCTCCTTTTCCTCTTATCCTTCCCTTCCTCATTCTTCTCATCCTTCCTCCCTGCCTTCAGAACAAGACACCACAGAGATCAGAACCCACACTAGTCTAACCCACACTAGTGCAAATCATATAAGGACTTTATTATATGAAGCAGGCAAACAGGCATTGCATTTCCTAATCATATGATGTTGTATGCAGATGAATGACTGCACAGGTATGTGCCATATGCATTAATGCAGATGTGCACACACAGTTTTCCATATTATGGTGTGCATTCCAATTGCCATTCAACTCAATTCTAGCACAATTAGAATTATAGAAATGAAAGGGGCTGCCAGGGCTATCCAGGGTTGCCCTACTAAAGCACTTGTGAGACAGGGCCACCTAATCTTTGTTTAAAAACCCCTATACATAGACATTAGTACTTACCTACTTACTTAGGCGATCCCTCATAGCCCAATGGTGATGGTTCTCCAAGTGTAGTGTCTTGGTGGTGGGTCTGTAGGTGACTATGGAGCCCTATTCCTTATTCACATGTTCTCCTGCAGTGGGGACATCAGCTTCCAGGTGGAAGGCAGTCCTGATCAGAACTTCCTCTTGGCACTGTAGGTGACTATGGAGCCCTTATCCACATGTTCTCCCACAGTAAGGTCATCAGCTTCCAGGTGGAAGGCAGTCCTGATCAGAACTTCCTCTTGGCACATTTCTCCCTTTCACCCTCCATTTGTGCCTCTTCAAATTCGACCAATAGCTTTATAAACATCAGTTTCCAGATGGAAGGCAATCCCAGTCAGGGTAGGCTTGATGTGCCCTTCTCTTGGCACGTTTCTCCCCTTTGTCCTTCATTTGTTCATCTTCAAATTCCACAGCACTGTCGATAGCAGTTGACCTCCAGTTAGAGCACTCAAGGGCCAGAGTTTCCCAGTTCTCAGTGTCCATACCACAGTTTTTAAGGTTGGCTTTAAGCCCATCTTTCAATCTCTTTTTCTGTCCACCAACATTACGTTTCCCATTCTTGAGTTGAGTGTATAGTAACTGCTTTGGGAGGCGGTGATTGGGCATCCCAACAATGTGGCCACTCCAGTGGAGTTGATGGCATCTGGGTTGAGAGGGGCAGTATACAAATATGGTAAATAAATAAATAAATAGCTTCAGTACTTGTGGTCTTTGCTTCTTCCAGGACACTGTCTTCCCAAGAGATTTGCAGGACTTTTCAGATGGAATTTTTCCAGGAGTTGAGTGTGACATCTGTAGACAGTCTATGTTTTGAAGGCCTATAGCAGGGTAGGACAATAGCTTTATAGACAAGCCCCTTGGTCTCCCTAGGGTTGTCCCAGTCCTCAACCACTCTCTGCTTCATTAAAAAAAATTCTGCACTCACAGAGCTCACGCAGTGTTGTGTATTTCAGTGTCATTGTTGACTTTTGTGAAGAGGTGGCTGCCAAGGGAGCATAAATGATCAACATTTTCTAATGTTACACCATTAAGATGTATTTCTGGCATTGAAGAGGGATTGGCTGGTGACTGCTGGAAGAGCACTTTGGTTTTCACAATGGTCTATGAGAGACTGAATTTCTTGTATGCTTCAGCAAAGGAGCTTCGAGTGGCTTGTAGGTCTTCTATTTGTTCTCCACAACCCAATGTAGCAGTCCTTAAATCAGCAGTCCTTTCCAGACATCGTCTGCATCCACAAATTTTGCAAATTAACAAATCTTTATCAAGATTCACTGATGTCCACTCTGAAGCTGATTATGACTGCAAAGTTTTCCCCTGAGGTAAAAAAAAAAAACCTCTTGGTTTTTTTTCCAGTTTTCAAAATAGGATATGCATATTTGGAAAATGAGTCTAATCTCTGTTTCAAACCCTCCAAATATGGAGAGTTCAACACCTTCCAAAGCAATGTATTCCATTATTGAATGAAAAGTTCTTCCTTTGGATACGTTTCAGTTTCTCACTATCCTTCTTGAACTGCAATGACCAGAAATGGGCACAGTATTCCAGGTGAGGTCTCACCAATACAGGATAGAATACTACTATTAGCTCTCTTGTTATGAATATTATATTTTTAGAATTGCATAGGCTTTTTTGGCCACTGAATCACACTATTGAATCGTGCTTAACATGGCTGAATCACCTTCTCATCTGAGACTACATTATCTCCCAGCCCAACCTTTAGATGCAAACTTAATCAGATCCCAGAGGGCTGTTAGTGAAGTGGAACTAGACTGCAATCTGTCATGAAGTTCAAACAAGAAACATCCCATACAATATTTATGGCACATGTTAAGACTGGAAACTAGATTGAACCACTTCTTCTTTCATCACCTCTCATCTGGATGTTCATTAAATGTTGTCAAATGTTGACACTTACTTGTTTTCCTAAGTGCTTTCTTCACATTCCTCTTGCAGAAGTTAACTCTGTATTAGCTTGCACACACGCATTCCAGATTCTGTAGACAAATCTACCCTTTAATCCAAACAACGGCATGTTATTTAATGTAAGCAACAATCACCTACTCAAATAACTTTGGAAACATAGCACAGATAAACAATACATAGAAGGCATTCTGTTGAAATGTTACAGAGTCTTGGATCATATGACAGTAAGGCGATGAAATGGCTCCTCAAGAAATAGTTAGCCCCCTATATTCACTGAGATTTGGAGTGAAAGTGAAAAACCACAAATAAATATGAGTGTTGAATGAAAAGTAATGCCTCCACCTTCATAACTCTTCAACAGATGGCAGTACTGGTATGCGGCAGGTACTGGCTTGTTCAGTAGACTCTCCTCTACAGATCCATTTTGGTGGGAAGCCATAGCACTGAATGGTTGTGTTGTTAAAGTGCAAAGAATTGAACCCTGAGCAGACAATTGGTCAATGCAACTTAAGCAACGTGCAGTCATTGAATTCTTGACAGCAGAAGGTGTCACCCCAAAGGAGGTTCATCAGAGAATGCAAGTGATTATGGTGATTGTGTTGATGTGAGTACTGTGCATCATTGGGTGAGTAAGTTTAAAGATGCTGAGGTGGGAACATCTGACTTGCGTGACAAAGAGTTGGACACCCTGTGACAGCAACCACTGAGTTTCATAAACAAAAGGTTGACAGATTGATTCAGGATGATTGTCGTATCACTCAGAGATAAATTTCAAGCATAATTGCCATTTCACAAGCATGTGTGGGTCACATAATTGCTTTGCTTGGTTATTGGAAGATCTGTGCACGATAGGTTGCAAAAACAGAGGGTCGACTTCTGTGATGGCTTCAGAAAATGTGTTCATTGTTGGCAGAGATTTATCCAATAGTCTGGTGATTATGCGGAAACATGAAAGGAGATTCCACCTGAACATTAGGAAGAACTTCCTAACTGGGGGAGCTATTCAGCAGTGGAACTCTCTGCCCCGGAGTGTGGTGGAGGCTCCTTCTTTGGAGGCTTTTAAGTAGAGACTGGATGGCCATCTGTCAGAGGTGCTTTGAATATGACTTTCCCGCTTCTTGGCAAGGGTTGAACTGCATGGCTCATGAGGTCTCTTCAAACTCTATGATTCTATGTAACAAGATATTTTTTGATAGAACTGAAGTCTAAACATGACATTCATTTATGTATGTTTCATATACACCTTATATGAATATGTACCTATATAGCCTGAAGATGATAACGATGGGGTTGATGATGATTAGCATTATTGTCATCATCAATTTATATGTAATATTTTAAATAATATTTTGTGCATGAAACAAATGTTGCGTATGTTGAACCAACTCGATCTCAACCACCCATGTGAACAATTTTGGATTTGAGGATATTTCAGATTTGGGGATTCGGATAAGGAATACTCGATCCATCCTTTCCCGTTCATCTCCCAGTGCAGATCTATAATATAATTTTAGTTCAAAACAAATGAATCCAATATGTTTTTAGAAGTTCATACTTTGAGAGCTCATGCATGCAAGATAATAGATTTGATTTTTTTCCCCCTCCAAATAAGTGCAGGTTAATTTGGAATGGGTATATAGGTGAACATAATTGGAAACAACACGGAACAATCCAATCACCACTCTTTGCAATTAACTTTTTAAAAATTGAGTTACAGTAGCAAAGAGGATTCACAAGAAGAATGCGGTTCAAGTACAAATTGCTCTGAAGTGTTCAGAGTGAGGGGAAAAAACGACTGCTTAGGGAAAGAGACTTTTTCTCATCTTTTGGAAACAAAAGAAATGGTGTGTTTGAGAGAAGGGCCTTTGAGGAATCAACAGGGAAATCTCAAAGCAAATTATATACTCCTTCTCATCCACCAATGCTGTGGGTATTCCTGCCTCACTCCCCAAAGTAACTAAACACATTTTGGCAGATGTTTAAGCAATCATCCCTTCTAATGGGAACAATGTTGATTAGTTCTGCCTGGAGGTAGAAATGCCAGGGTTTCTAAGTAAAGCTTTACTGGGATATAAGTTTGGATGCTGAAAAATGGATCTGCTCTTTGTCACTGCGGGAAAGCTTCCCTCATTACGAGTGTATGTGGTTATTTTCAAATCTCTTGGTGCCAGTGGAAAGTGATGAAAATATAATTGGGGACTGAGTGACACTTGAGGAAATATTCTTGCAAAACACTGCATGGGGGAAGCAGTCATACACATGCATGTTCAGGGTGAGCAAAAATGGTGTTCATTTATTGTTTCATGGCTGGTGTCCTGCATTGCAGTTATGGATACAGAACCTATTGATGTACAAGCATCAAATATTGAGAGCAGACATATGAGATCAGATGAACTAAGAGCGACTTCATTTGCCTTATTTTCTGATTAAGTTTTACACTTGGAAAGCTTTCTAGAAGGGGCGGGGGCAACTTGATTGAAGACAAAACCTCTCCAGTCTACCCTTCAGGAAAACACCTGACCTTGGTGGTGATCCATTATTTTTCTTCTACTAATATTACATTGCTAGGGCTCTGCCAGTGCACAGGCAGAGATGAACCGAAACAAACACCCAGCTTGTGTCAAACTGTTTAATTAAAGCAGCACTTACTTTCTAGCTGTTTTATTGGTCCAGATGTAAAACATAAAGATAGCAGCCACAGAATATAAAACAAAAACTGATAGTAAACGCTGATGCAAGTTCAAGAGAACACCGTAGTCAAATGTCCAATCCAGTGGTCAAACGCCAAGAGTTCAATGAGTAGAATCCAAGGATCAAGAGCCTATACCGTAGTCAAATGCCAGTCCAGATATTCAAAGTTCAGAGTTTCAAGAGTTCAGGCAACAGGTCAGGATACCGAAAATCCACAAACCAGGGGAAAACCACCAGCATCCACCACCAAAATAGGACATATACTTTTCTCCCAAGATCAGTCTCCAGGCTAGCTCCTTATAACCAGTAAAATCCAGCTGTGACCTATCCCTTGCATGCCTCCACCCTTAATTGCTTTCACCCGTAAACTTTTACTTACAGATTACTCAGCCCTTTAGACCTAAGACTTACATTAGCTCCTTCCATCACCAACTGCTAAGCCTGCCACCACCAACCACCATCAACTGCGAAACATGATACATGACAACTAACCCCCGAAGGTCATATTTTGGAAGATAGACCTAGGGAACCTCCCCCATCTCTCCCTTTGCAAGACACATATCTCAAAAGGGAAGATGTTTCTCTATGTCTGGCTTCCAAAATATGACCAACGGTCTTCCACTCCATGTTCAATCTCCTTCTCAGTTCACAGGCCCCAGAACCCAAGGATGCTACTCCAGAGCCAAACACTTCACTGAAATGGTTCCAAGGTGTACACTGGTGTTTTTTCTTGTTTTCTTCCCAAAATCAGCCAATGGAAACGTATTTAAAGACACCACCCTGAGCCAATTCCCCCATTCCTGCAGAAACAGTATGGGGTAGGCAGAAAACAGGAGGAAAATCCCCTACCCAGCTAAAATGTGACATGAGATGAAACCCATAATGTGCCAATGGTAGGAGGATGGGTTGAAGCAAGCAGAAAGGGGGCAGAAGAGGGCAGCTAGGTCTTGAAGACTTCTGGCCTCATACTCTGCATGTGCCCAGCCTCTGCGTGAACATGCCCTGGGATGTTTAACCCCGGTCTCTAACCAATGAGTCCATCAAAGGTGCTCCCTCATCCACAGCAGCTGGGTATAAAGAGTTGCCAATCTGTGTCTATTTTGTATTTGCTGATATATAAATGATTGAGATACCATTGCCTCTAAACTTACTTTAATGGCAAGCCCAATTCACTCTGACATTTGACATAAACAAAATTTAGTTGTCAGTTGTAAAGTGTATTGCAGTGATACCTTTAAATTTAATTTGTTCCATGAGCGAGCTCTTAACTCAGAATGCTCTTCTCTCACAAACTTTCCCATTGAAATGCATTAAAATTCTATTGTGTAATCTGTCCCAGCCCCCTAGAAACCCCTTCCCCAATAATGTATATTCTTAAATATGTATTAACATGGAACATTGAAAAAAATCAACTTTAAAATGGTAGAAGCACAAACTTGTGGCAAAGAAATACAAAGCACAAAGTGAGGAGGCAGAAGCACCATTTTCTTCATACTGTCCTCATTCCAGCCTCCCTTCCTCTCTCGCTCTCTACATGAAGCCAAACATACCAGGAAGAAAAACCACAGAAAATCAACTAACCCAAAGCTCCTCAAAGCGGACAAGAGGAAAGCGGAGAGCAATCTCCCAAAGCAGACAAGAACATGAGGCACAGAGGCTGCTACCTTTAAGCCCTAAAGCCCTGTAGATTTGAACAAGAGGACCTAGTTTTATAATTTTTTATTATTCATTGCCCTTATGTTTAAATGTATTGTAATGTTTCTTTTTGCTTTATCAATGTATGTATTTTATGGCATTGAATTGTGCCGACTGTGTATGTGCCGCCCTGAGTTGCCTTCGGGCTGATATGGGTGGGATAGAAATAATGTAAATAAATAAAATAAATAATAGTTTTACTCTAGCGCTCCCTCTGGCACTAGCTCATAACTCAAAACACTGCTCGTATGTCAAGGCAAAACTCAGGCCAAGCAACAGTTCTTAATTCAAGACACTCTTAACTTGGGAGGATCTTAATTAGATGTTCCATTATACATCAAATTTACTGGACTCATGACCTGAGGGCTGAATTATGGGGTGCAGAGTTTAACTCTTCACAGTCCCTTTAATGGAAAAATGGGCTTAAATTCTATTAATCATCCTCACTAGATGCATCAAAACAATGAGAACTGACTCATCGTTCAATTGCTGTTTTCATAGGTTAGATGACTATCTCTTGGGAATGTTTTGACAATGTGTCCATGTCCAATGTGCAGGGAATGAACTAGATGGCATTGCTGTTGCGATCCTATCCTTAGGTTCTGTCTTGCTCTCTCTTGTTCTGTCATGTGCTTTTGCTGAGCATAACCACATTTGCTACTGTGGGTATTAGGGCTGGGCAGTTTCGTTTTGTTAATTCGTAATTCGTTAATAATTCGTTATTTTTTCAATTACAAAACGATAACGAACCATTCTGGAGCAATTTTTTTTAAAAAACGAATTTTTAAACACGTTTTGTAAATGCTTCGTATTTCGTTATTGTATTCGTTTCGTTATTGTTCTGAGGTCGTTTCGTTATTATTTCCGCATGTCTGGGGCAAGTTTTTTGTTTAATTAGTGAAAAAAAATTATAATATCACACCAACAGTCAACAACAGAGGGAGAGGGAAGCTTCAGAAGTTTTTGGAGGTTTTTTAGCGTATTTCGCGGTCGCGTCCGCCATTAACGAATCGATTCGTTATTGTTTCGGAAATCGATTCGTTAATGTTTTGTAATTTTTTTCACATTTACGAAATTTCGTAAATACCGAACTTTTTTAAGGGAAAATTTTGTAATTATTTTAAATATCAAAACAAAAAAACCCCCCAAATACAAATCGATTTTAGAAACAAATTTTTCCGTTGTTACCCAGGCCTAGTGGGTATATCAAACTTTAATCTGTATTTTACTGTATCCCTGTATACCAAATATATTCACCTTCATTCATTGTACATATTTTGATTTTCATATGTGTAATTGGGAATTGGAATCATATGAGAAAACTGCTTGTTAGGAATTAATTGCTTGGTGGAGAATGGCACAGCAAAACCTCATTAGCAGGCCTATCTTGTTTGGCTTTTGTCTGGGGGAGAAAACTGAGAGATTGAAAAGCAGAAATGTTTTGATTACCTGGCCAATTAAGAAAAACCTGCAAAACCTCTAGTGTCAACTGCATTTTGACTAATAGTGTGCAAAATATTTGGATTGTACAATCTGTTGTAGTGCCTACTAGTTCTGAAAATAATCAGGATTTAGGAGCTTCTTCTTTTTCCCTTTGAATAAAGTTTCAATACCCCAAAATGAGTTTATTTTCTGAAATGGAGAGGACCTGTATCAGACAATAGTGTCCCTATCAACCTATGATTCTGTGCTATATTCATTGAATCATAGAGTTGGAAGAGATCTCATGGGCCATCTAGGTCAACCCTATTCTGCCAAGAAGCAGGAAAATTGCATTCAAAGTACCCCGACAGATGGCCATCCATCCTCTGTTTAAAAGCCTCCACCACACTCCAGGGCAGAGAGTTCCACTGCTGAACAGCTCTCACAGTCAGGAAGTTCTTCCTCATGTTCAGGTAGAATCTCCTTTCCTGTAGTTTGAAGCCATTGTTCCGCATCCTAGTCTCCAGGGCAGCAGAAAGCAAGCTTACTTGCTCTTCCCTATGACTTCCCCTTACATCTTGATACCTGGCCTTCATCATGTCTCCTCTCAGCTTTCTCTTCTGCAGGCTAAACATGCCCAGCTCTTTAAGTTACTCTTCATAGGACTTGTTCTACATACCTTTGATAATTTTAGTTGCCCTCCTCTGGATACATTCCAGCTTAGAGTCAACATCTCCCTTCAATTGTGGTGCCCAGAACTGAACACAGTATGATTCCAGTTGTTGTCTGATCAAGGCAGAATAGAAGGATAGCATGACTTCTCTGGATCTAGATTAGACTCCTATTGATGCAGGCCAAAATCCCATTGGCTTTATGACATTATTGGCTCATGTTCACCTTCCTGTACACAAGGACTCCAAGATCTTTTTCACACATACTGTTGTTGAGCCAGGCCTCCCCCATTCTGCATCTTAGCATTTCATTTTTTCTACCTAACTGGAGTATCTTGCATTTGTCCTCGTTGACCTTCATTTTAGCGAGTCATATTTTCTCTGATTATTATTATTATTATTATTATTATTATTATTATTATTATTAAACTTTATTTGTACCCCGCTAGCATCTCCCGAAGGACTCGATGTGGCTTACACAGGCCAAGGCCTCAACACACAATATAACAATACAATATAAGCAAATTAAACCATTTAAAACAAAATAAACAACAAACAATAAACAATACAACAAAACACTATAAAACTGGGCTGGGCCAGAGTAATGGGTACAGATTAAAAGTGCTGATGTGACAGGTGATATGTAAGGATTATAGGGCAAGTGCAGTGTGCGGCAATCTCAATTCTAGTAAAGTGCTTCTGGGACTTGTTGTTGGAGATTCCTATTCTGGAAAGGCACATCGGAACAGCCAGGTCTTCAAGTTATTTCTAAAGATTGCCAATGTAGGGGCCTGTCTAAGATCTTTGGGGAGGGTGTTCCAGAGTTGGGGGGCCACCACAGAAAAGGCCCTGTCTCGTGTCCCCACCAACCGCGCCTGCGACGCAGGTGGAATCACGAGCAGGGCCTCTCCGGATGATCGAAGTGAGCGCGTGGGTTCATAAACGGAGATGCGGTCATGCAGGTAGGATGGTCCCAAACCGTTTAGGGCTTTGTAGGCAAGCACCTGCACCTTAAATTGGGCTCCGAAAATAAACAGCAGCCAGTGGAGCTCCTTGAACAGGAGGGTTGACCTCTCTCTGTAAGGGGCCCCAGTTAACATCCTGGCTGCTGCCCATTGGACCAGTTGGAACTTCCGAGCCGTTTTCAAGGGCAGCAATATCAGTTTGAATTTTGCTCCTGTCTTCTGAGGTATTGGCTCTCCCTCCCAATTTGGTGTTGTCTGCAAACTTGATGATCCTGCCTTCTAACCCTTCATCTAAGTCATTAAAAAGATGTTGAACAGGACCGGGCCCAGGATAGAACCCTGCTTATGGCACTGCACTCGTCACTTCTTTCCAGGATGAAGAGGAAGCATTGGGGACACCCTATTCCAACTAATCTAGGAAAAATCTACATAATTTTAAATTCCTATGTTTCCAGGGCGCAGAGATTAAAATAGATGCTGAATTATCTCACCGGCATGACAGGGCTTAACTTGGGTTGGATCTCACTCATTTCATCTTTCGAGGCCATAAACTCCTTATAGACAAAACAATCCTGAGGGCTTTGAAAAGTCCTCTAAGTAATGGATTTTCAACTGACTTCAGGAGGGGAAAGCTCAAATCGATCATGTGCCTAACAAACTGATGAGCCAGTTAGTGAATCTAATTAGACGGGTCACATTCCCTGAACCCAAAACCATGGTTGTTTTTGTCTTCTGAAGCTTTCACCTACAGAAAATCTCAGGCACCAGTGTTTCATCTCTGCAGAGAATAATAAGATGAATGGAGCGAAGACAACAACACAGGTATGAACTCTGGGTTCAAGCTGTTTGCCAAGATACTATTTCAGAAACAATCTATGGAGACAAAGCTATTTTAAAACTATATTAAAATTGAATGTTGTAGGCACTTTGCTCTCTCTGTCTCTCTCACTCTTTGTCTCATTGTGGCTGCCAAACAGGATTTTGAAGACATGGATTAGCTAGCAAACCGGAAAGGCTACAATCACCAGAAAAGTGACTACACATATCCTGCATTTTCTATCTCTTGGTTCTGAAGGAGAAATGTGGGTGTGTTTCCCTGCCCACCCTGAAAATCACCTTCTCCTAATTTTTGTATTATTTTTAAACTTTTGGCTAAATAATAGAATTGGAAAAGACCACAAGGGCCACCCAGTGCAACCCCTTTCTGGCAGGAAGAAAGGCATAATCATAGCATTCCCGGCCAATAATGTCATGCAGTGGCAAAAAAAGCCAATGGGATTCTGGCCTGGATAAATAGGCGTCTAGTGTCTAGATTCAGGGAAGTCATGCTCCCCATGCTCTGTTCTGCCTTGCTCAAACCACACCTGGAATCACACTGTGTCTAATTCTGGACACCACAATGAAGGGAGATGTTGACAAGCTGGAATATGTCCGGAGGAGGGCAACTAAAATGATCAAGGGTTTGGAGAACAAGCCCTATGAGGAGCAGCTTAAAGAGCTGGGCATGTTTAGCCTGCAGAAAAGAAGGCTGAGTGGGGACATGATGAAGGCCATGTGTAAAGATGTGAAGGGAAGTCATAGGATGGAGCAAGCTTGTTTTTTGCTGCCCTGGAGACTAGTATGCGGAACAATGGCTTCAAACTACCGGAAAGGAGATTCCACCTGAACATTAGGAAGAACTTCCTGACTGTGAGAGCTGTTCAGCAGTGGAACTCTCTGCCCTGGAGTGTGGTGGAGGCTCCTTCTTTGGAGGCTTTTAAGCAGAGGCTGGATGGCCATCTGTCGGGGTGCTTTGAATGCAATTTTCCTGCTTCTTGGCAGAATGGGATTGGATTGGATGGCCCATGTGGTCTCTTTCAACAGTATGATTCTATGTTCATCCAACCTTTACTTAAAAACCTCCAGAGAAGGAGACTCCTGATGCGGCAGCATATTCCATTCATGAACAGCTCTTGCCATAAGGATGTTCTTCCTTATATTGAAATGGAATCTCTTTTCCTACTATTTGAATCCATTGCTCTGTGCCCTAGACACCAGAGCAGTACAAAACAAGCTTGCCCCTCCTTAATGTGACATCCTTTAAAAAGCCTGAGATCCTTTTGAGATCCTCAGGCTTTTGAGATAGGGCGGTCTAAAAATAATGTTTATTATTTATTATTATCATATATTGCAGGAAATGGTGCATAACTGTATGCATGTGTCATTAAGTTGAGAAATACAATGAAACCCTGTGCACAGTTAGGCCCCTTCCACACAGCTGAATAAAATCCCACATTTTCTGCCTTTCAACTGGATTATATGGCAGTATGGACTCAGGTATCCCAGTTCAAGGCAGATATTGTGGGATGTTTCTGCCTTGATATTCTGGATTATGTGGCTGTGTGGAAGGGCCCTTACACATATCTCATAATCAGAGGTCGCTCCAAAACACTTAGGATCGGTCTTAGGGACAGGCACATTGTTGAAAGAAGAGGTGATTGAAATTTAATTCAGGATATAATCCTTCACTAAAAGAAAGACAATGACGACCAGAGTAGGAAAGGACAATGGCAATGCTGGATGGATTATGGATTTATGAATAAGCGAACACTGACCACAAGATGATTTTATTTCTGCTATTGATTTGATTTGATAGTTTTAACTAGTAATAACTGTTGACGTTAAACTGTAATTTGTAATTTGTATATTGTATTTTGTGAATTGTTGGGCATCGAATTGAGCCTTTTGTAAGCCGCCCTGAGTCCCCACTAGAGAGTTGAGAAGGGCGGGGTAGAAGCACTCCAAATAAATAAATAAATTGTGTGTCTTTATTCCACAGCAGTGGGAGAGCAGACTCCAGAAAACCAGTTAAACCCCATTGGATAATAAACTTACTTTGGCTGTAACTGTTGCTGCTGTTGATGGTCACAGAGTTCCTTCCTCCTCCTTCTTGGTTGAGTAGATAGCCCATATGGACAGTTGACCAGTTTTAATTAGAGCTCATCCATCTGTCCACTGTATCTCCAGAGTATGGGACTTCTCTAGAGTCTTGTTGAAACCCTGGCAAATTCCCAGACTCTTCTAACAAAATATAAAACCAGGTTAAGGAAAGTTCTGAGAGTGCCTTGGACTGCATGAAGATCCAACCAGTCCATCCTCCAGGAAATAAAGCCCGACTGCTCACTGGAGGGAAGGATACTAGAGACAAAGTTGAAGTACTTTGGCCACATCATGAGGAGGCAGCAAAGCCTAGAGAAGACAATTATGCTGGGGGAAAGTGGAAGGTAAAGGAAGAGGGGCCGACCAAGGGCAAGATGGATGGATGGCATCCTTGAAGTGACTGGACTGACCTTGAAGGAGCTGGGGGTGGTGACGGCCACAGGGAGCTCTGGCGTGGGCTGGTCCATGAGGTCACGAAGAGTCGGAGACGACTGAACGAATGAACAACAACAACAAATCAGAAATCCCTGGAGATTATGTTGATATCTAGGAGCACCTTCTGGGCTGAATTGGGTTACAGATTGAGTATAGGTTAGCTCCTAGCTTACAAAAATACAGTGAAACCTTGTTACTGAATTTGAAAGATATATATTTGGGCAGCCATTAGAGTGTTTTGTTTGGGTACTTCTTATATACGTTGGAAATATTTTGTGCCTTGGTAATTCCTAGCTGCTGTCCAGATGCACGTTGGGGAAACAGCCAATGTGCACTGATGCTCACTGGACAGAAAGCCATAGTACATCCATCATTCAATGTGCTAGCATTTGTAATTGATATCCGTGTGAGATTAGTGGATTCTGGACCAACTGGCATGGGAGGCATTGACTGCTATTGCCAAGTGAAGAGGTGAATTGTGAATTTTGGCCTTGTCAGTGATATCCACAGGGAGGTTGAGTGGTTTTGGCTCAACTCTTATAACTAATGGGGCCATTTTCAAAGAGTGTCAGCGAAATGTCTGCTCAGCATTTCCAAAAACCAGAACAGTCCAGAGAAAAGGAGAAATACAATCCTATCAGCACTCACCCTTGGAGTTTGCTGAAAGAAGAGGTGATTGAAATTTAATTCAGGATATAATCCTTCACTAAAAGAAATTCAACTCAGGGTATAATTCTTCATAAGGGGGAAATCCTAATCTAAAACTGATGCAGCTTGACATCACTTTAACTTACATAATTCATGTCTATGGTATTCTGGGATTTGTAGTATACTGAGGCACCAGCACACTTTGAAAGAGGAGGCCTAAGACACTATAAAACTACATGATACCACAGCATTGAGTCATGGCAGTGAAACTGCATTAATTCTACAGTGAAGACGCATCCTATGCTCCTTCCTTAAGCAAACAATGATAAAACTCAACAAAGGAATGATTTCTTTTGCACAAAATTCACGTGTGGTTGCATTGTACACACACACACACACACACGCACACACGCACACACGCACACACACACACACATATGGGGGGGGAATCATATTTTTGCGCAGAAAATTGTGCTTCCTATGAACAAAAATCACCCATATGTGAATTTTTCACACCATAACTCCCAAGTAACATTTTCTGCACAGTCCTTTCTGCACAGAAAAAAATTACATATTTCTTCACTGAAATATTCTGTGGTCTGCATCTTCAGTTCTGATTAGAATATCTTTATAAATGATCTCTGAAGAAAAGTTAGCCAAGGACATCTCTCAAACAGAACAATTGGCATCTTCCAAGGAAAGTTGGTGATACAATATTTTTGTATGATTTCTTCAGTTTTACTGTGAATCTTTTCCATGATAAACACGTACACAGTTTCCACACAGTAAGTCCAATATTACAAAGATACTCTTCAATTTAGAATTTTAATTTTCAAATTTTCAAAACATCAAAAATATGGCTTTTAAACAGTTTTCTGAATTTTCTTTCCATCCCTAAAATTTACATTTTGTGGATGAGTTTGTAAAAATAAAAAGGTTGTATATGAAATGAAGTGTATTATTTTATAGATTTTTTAACTTAAACTGCTCCCTTAAGTCCAAAGACAGTGTTGTTGTTGTTCATTCATTCAGTCGTCTCCGACTTTTCGTGACCTCATGGACCAGCCCAAGCCAGAGCTCCCTGTCAGCCGTCACCACCCCCAGCTCCCTCAAGGTCAGTCCAGTCACTTCAAGGATGCCACCCATCCATCTTGCCCTTGGTCGGCCCCTCTTCCATTACCTTCCACTTTCCCCAGCATAATTGTCTTCTCTAGGCTTTGCTGTCTCCTCATGATGTGGCCTCATTATGACCAAAGACAGTAGGTTCTGATTTTTTGGATGACTTATTTATTTATTTATTTACAGTATTTATATTCCACCCTTCTCACCTCGCAGGCAACTCAGGGCAGATTACAATGTACACATACATGGCAAACATTCAATACCATAGACACACAACACATATAGACAGACAGTCAGAGGCTATTTAACATTCCAACTTTCCTGGCCACCAGGGGAGCTGTCGCTTCACCATCCATCCACAACATTGATGAAGTACTTTCCACATTCCCTGCATGCTTTTCTGGAGATTTTTTATGGCCTTGTAAATTTGTTAAATTAGCCTCCCCACACATAGATGGTACCTAAATTTCCTCTTTGACAGATGCAACTGTCTTTCGGGTTGCAAAGGTCGACAACAAGCTACACAAAATTGGTCAGAGGCTCACTCCAACCCAGGCTGGCTTCAAACTCATGACCTTTCGGTCAGTAGTGATTTTAATGCAGCTGACACCCAGCTAGCTGCGCCAAAGTCCCGGTGCAATTATAACTTATAATTCACACTATGTTCATTTACTCAATTTCGAAAGACTGCCTTTAACATTCAGGAGGGAAAACATTTAGTACCACTTAACTCTTAAGTCATACCGATTTCTTCTTGTTAACTATGAAACAACTTGCAAGCTCTTTATGGTGAGCCTTGGTTTAAATCCAAGCCATTGAGCAGCCATGAGGGATTTGTCAGTAGGTTATTTTGACCCCATCATTTTCCCTGACTAGGCTTTTCTGCCTCTGAAAGACACACAGTCCCTTCTTGGTGAGAAAAAACTTAACGTGACTGCCGAGTCAGCTCCCACTGCACACTTAGGAACATTGAGCATCTGTTGGAATAATCTGGGAAGGAACGTGGGATTTCACATTCCCCCTGCCCTTGTCTGCAAACTTCAGAAGACATAAACAGACATGAGAACAGTCCCCTTTGCAAGCTGGGCCAACGCCCATTTTTTTGTCAGAATATCTTTCTATTTCATCTCTAATAGAGAGTAAGCCATGGACAAGCAGAGCAATTGGCATGGCAGAATGTGAACAACCACCAATCTCATTTTTATTTTTATTTATTTATTTATTTACTTTATTTGTATACCGCTCTTCTCAGCCCTAAGGCGACTCAGAGCGGTTAAGCAACAATAATTCAGTATACACAATAGGAAATCATTGGACATTTAAAAACAGTAGCATAGCAATTAATTAGACACCAATACATCAATATAACAAATCCATCACATCTCATCAATAAAATCAGAATCCAATTTCATTATCCATTATTCCGTGTTCCAATAGTCAATTACACTCAATTATACTGCTTGATTGAATGCCTGTTCGAACATCCAGGTCTTCACTCTCCTCCGGAATGCCAATAGGGAGGGGGCCGATCTGATATCTGTAGGAAGGTCGTTCCACAGCCGAGGGGCCACCACTGAGAAGGCCCTGTCTCTCGTCCCCACCAAGCGTATTTGTGAAGCCGGCGGGACCGAGAGCAGGGCCTCCCCAGATGATCTTAATGTCCTAACTGGTTCATAGGAGGAGATGTGTTCGGACAGGCAGGTCGGGCCAGAACCGTTTAGGGCTTTAAAGGCTAAAGCCAGCACTTTGAATTGTACCCAGTAGCAAATTGGCAGCCAGTGGAGCTGGCACAACAGAGGAGTTGTATGCTCCCTGAGTGCCGCTCCTGTTAGCATCCTGGCTGCCGAACGCTGGACCATTTGAAGCTTCTGAACAGTCTTCAGAGGCAACCCCACGTAGAGAGCATTGCAGTAGTCTATACAGGATGTAACCAGCATGTGGAGTACCGTGGCCAAGTCAGGCTTCCCATACTCACACTTGTATGTGAATGAATACATATACTCGCATATATACACACACAGAATAGCATTGTAAAACACAGTCTTCTTTGATATACATTTACAAGAATCATTTACAAATACCTGTAAGTAATTACCTGTGCAGTCAAATATGTAGTCTAATGGTTTCAGGTTAACGTGATGCATGAGAGTATGAAATATATCCTGTACTCAAAATACTACAGAACAATATGCAAATGAGTTCTTAGTGAGTGTAATTAAGCAATGGTTGTTAACTCTGATAGAATCTCCCTTCTATCACAAAATATTATTTTTATATTTTTAAAATATTTATAGAATCATAAACTGAGATCTTCCCTCTGTTATTGAAGCCCTGGGACCCCAAGGAGAAAACTCCAAAACCACAACCATGGAAAGGTCTCACTCACCATCAGGGAACATAAAACAGAACCGCTCCTTCTATCCTGACATTTAGGAAACAGGTGAAGACTTGGTTATGGAAACAGGCATTCGACGAGTGAGCCAACACCCTGAGATATGGATGGAGGATAATGAGCAACGATTTTAGTGTGACAACTGACCATTATAGTTATTGATTGTAATTGCTGTTTTAATGTTTTACTGTAATATGTATTATGATGTTTTATTGATTGTATGTGATATTATGGTTGGAAACCGGTCTGAGTCCCTCAAGAGAGGTGAGAAGGTCGGTATACAAAACTTTTAAATAAATAAATAAATAAATAAATAAATAAATAAATAAAATAAAATAACCCATTACTCCTTCAGGCAGTAGGCATAATCCCATAGCATTGCTTCCACACACCTAACAATTGAGTCAAACCAAAGGACACAGACATTGCCCAACACCCTCATTTTCCTTTTCCCAAGAACTCATTAAGGACAGCTACCCATTATTTCATCAGCATGGACCAGTATCCTCACCCAACTTGGGAAAACTACCATAATTAGCTCCCATTACTTCAAACCTACCCACATTCTTTCCCTTCCCACACCCATTTGAGGCAGAACAAGCAACAGTCACAAAACCTCAAGCTGAGCAATGACAATTTATTAAATTTCCCTCCAAACCCAGAGATTAATCGGCAATAGCGAGAGACAGGGCATCACAGCCAGACACCCTGCAGATCCTAGCCTGTTATGATCTGGACTGATCGGCACTCGGAGCAGCAGAAGTCCTTTGTTTTAAACTGCTGTCAAGGTCCTATAAATATTTCTGTACATTTACATTGAGTTATGTCCATCTATGGAGCACAGACTGCTGACATCTTCTTTTGACTGAAGAAGAATAAAGCCTCTGTTCTTTGTGTTCATCCCATCTGTATCTTATTTGGTTCTTTGAGGAACTTGACATGCCGGGCTTCCAAATCTGCGGAGCTGAAATCACTCAACACATCAAGATTGCGTATCATAAATATCTCAATGTGAACTCATGCTACATGCGCTGCACAATTCTTATGCATATAGGAGCCACAAGATGTCAATATTATTGGCTTATAAACTCTTCATAGATTGCAATGACCCGTTGGATGGGAGACCTCCAAAATCCTGAACTTTTGTTAGGCTGACCCATATATTATTCTCATATATACTAGCAATGAAGCTCCTAACACAGGTATTCTGTGTTTCATTGTGAGCAGGCATGATTGGAGAATCATAGACTCATAGAATCATACAGTTGGAAGAGACCCCATGTGTCATCCAGTCCAACTCCATCTCATTCAAAGCATCCCCGACAGATGGCCATCCAGCCTCTGTTTAAAAGTCTCCAAAGAAGGAGCCTCCACCACACTCTGGGGCAGAGAATTCCACTGCTGAACAACTCTCACAGTCAGGAAGTTCTTCCTCATGTTCAGGTGGAATCTCCTTTCTTGTAGTTTGAAGCCATTGTTTTGCATCCTAATCTCAAGAGCAGCAGAAAACAAGCTTGCTCTCTCCTCCCTATGACTTCCCCTCACATATTTATACATGGCCATCATGTCTCCTCTCAGCCTTCCCTTTTGCCTTCCACCGCTAACATCCTACAAAATACTGAGGCTTGGAATGAACGTTATCTCGGTCAGTGCTGAGAATAAGTTGGACTGACAACAATATTGAATCTTGAGGAATCCTTTGGCCAAGGTTATAGTTTGTTGTCTCTTTTTTGCCTTCCTGTTCAGTTTCAGGGCTCTTCTGGGCTTCATGTCCCACTTTAGAGGATACAGTAGGGCTGATAATTCAGTTTTTCTCTACAGCTGTAAGCACATATATCGTAACTCTTTTCAAAAAAGGAACCATCCCTTTCTCTGAGCAGAGTGGCAACAAATTAAAGCTTTATCATCTTGAGGGAAGCGAAGGGAAATATCAAGCCTGTCTACTCTATCAGGGCCACCATTTTCCAACTAGTATTTACAAAGTCAAGAAGAACTGCCATCAAGGAGAAAATAAAGAAAATCGGTGCTTCTTCTAGTTTCTCTTAGGCTAGACTATGTTCTTACCTTTTGCCATTCTGCTCAGAGAATGGGATGATCTCTTTTTTATATAAGGGTTAATACTGTATCTTAACATTTATCAAAAAAACTAATCACTAGAGAGCAATGAAGGGGTTTTTTGAATACCTGGTTTGGAAAATGGCAACATCCAGTAATGGCAGTGCTGGTGTTTTCCTTTCTCTACAAAATGGTCCTCAATTTATCCACAGGTCATATCAAATCCATGTTGACCCTAAAACTGGTCCTCAATTTATGCATGATGTTGATTTATATATGAGTAGATATGGTGAGTTGTGAGGACTTTGGAACAACGTGCAGAAAGGAGAGGAATTGCAACTTCCACAGATCCATAAATGTAATGGGCATTATTATACACAGAACACTTTATAACATCTATGTTTTTTTAAGGAAACTTCATAACCAGGAGTTAAACACAAATGCCATATCCTCTCCCTGGTACTATAGTTTCTTAGTTTATTTGTGTTCTCCTCCTTTCTCAGTTTCACCTAAGAAATCCTTCTCGATCTCTTTTACAAAGACTTTTTACTTCATCTTCAAAGTTTGTTTTCGTCTTGCTCTTTTGCCAAATGCATTCAACGCTGATAAGGGCATTTCCATAATGCTTGGGGGTTTTCTTTGGAGTGCTTGCACACAAACAGAGAAGTAAATGTATTTTATTGGAAATGTTTTAATCTGAAGAGCTCCTGCAGATAGCTCCTACGGAATGCATTAACTTGCCTTCCTGCGTAAATAAAATAAAATAAATCTTACAGTGCACATCAACATGGCAAACAAACAATAATGATAGAAGTTTGCAAAAGGGTGGAACTGGGTGACCAATAAGATGGAGGGCTAGAACAGAAATGGGATTTCACACATCTGTAATAATTAACCAATTCATCTTAATTAAAGTTTCACATTTCAAAATCTATACACCTCAAACTGTTTCATTTCTACCCTTCCTTCCTTCCAGTATGGAGCCCGAGATAGCCTGCAATATAAATTAAAACAATGAATGACGGAAAAGCTGAAAAGCAAATAAATAACAATATTAAAAACAAGGGCTGGAATTCTGATTGGGGATTGAGTCTTCATAAATGACTCCATGTGAATGCAAGATTTAACTGAGTAATTTTGCAATATCTAGATCTCCACTTGGCCAGGGAAACCTCAGAGAACCCTTAGGAGATCCTAAGCAACAGAAACATTTAGACCTTTATATCAGAATCTGGAAGCTCTTGGAACAAAAGTATGTTCACAAAGGACAATCCTTGAGTACAACTTTATTCTTTCTTAACACAGCATAAGAAAGACAATTCTAAAGGTTTCCCATCAATCCACAAATCTGGAGGGAAACCAGCAGCATCTACCACCAAAATAAAACAAATACTTTACTCCCAAAGACCAGCCCCAAGGTTAGCTCCTTAAATCCAGTAACACCCAGCTGCAACCTATCACTTGCATGCCTTCACCCTTAATTGCTTTTACCTGTAAACTGTTACTTACAAATTACTCAGCTCTTTAGAACTAAGACTTACATTAACCCTTCCATCACCAACTGCTGGGTCTGCCACCACCAACCGGGGGATATGATGCATGGGATGTGCTAAACAGAAGGGATACAGCACATGAAGGTAGGTGATGGAAATGTGAGATTGGGAACTATAGATAGATTTTACCAATCAATATCTGGGATGGTATAATCACACGATGGAGGCAGACAGGCAGTGGGACACACATGTCGACATGAAATAAGGACCTTCACCAAAGGTAGGTAAATTCTATTGATTCAATAGGTAGGTGAATTCTATTTATTCAATGCATCTTCTCTCATTGAGAAAGATATTAAGGCCTGAATAGGGTCCACATCAGAACTCATACTGAAGAGATGTCAATACATCATCACCTCTGTAATTGGTTATTTCTCCCCTCATAGAATCATGGAATCAAAGAATCAAAGAGTTGGAAAAGACCTCATGGGCCATCCAGTCCAACCCCCTGCCAAGAAGCAGGAATATTGCACTCAAATCACCCCTGACAGATGGCCATCCAGCCTCTGTTTAAAAGCTTCCAAAGAAGGAGCCTCCACCACACTCCGGGGCAGAGAGTTCCACTGCTGAACGGCTCTCACAGTCAGGAAGTTCTTCCTCATGTTCAGATGGAATCTACTCATTTGTAGGCTTGGGTGGTTTCGTTCGTTAATTTCGTAATTCGTTATTAATTCGTATTTAAATTAGCTTACAATCCAATATTGAGCCATGCAGGACTACTGTGAGGAGTAATTAAAAATCGAAACAATTTTTCCAATTTATTTCGTATTGTTTCGTAATTGTTTCGTAATTGGTTCAAAATTATTTCCGTATGTCTGGTGCAAGTTTTATAGTTGTTGTTTGTTTTATCAATGATAAAAAATAAATTATCACACCAACAGTCAACAACAGAGGGAGAGGGAAGCTTCAGAAGTTCCCCCTGTCCCATTTGGAGGGTTTTTTAGCATATTGCGCAATCGCGTCCGCCATTAACGAATCGATTCGTAATTTTACGAAATTTCGTATATTTCAAACTTTTTTAAAGGAAAATTTCGGAATTCTTTAAAAAAACGAAACGCAAGGGCCCCCCTAAAAACGAAACGAGTTTAGAACCAAATTTTTCCGTGGTTACCCAAGCCTAGCATTTAGGCAGTAGGCCTGGTTGATCAAGAAAAAAATTTGTTTCTAAAATCGATTTGTAATTGGGGTGTTTTTTTGTTTCGATATTTAAATAATTACAAAATTTTCCCAAAAAAAGTTTCGGTATTTACGAAATTTCGTAAATATTTACAAAACATTTTGTAAAGATGGCGGACCCCCGCGCATGCGCAAAAACACTTCCGAAGCTTCGTTATTGGCGCGGGTCGATTCGTTAAGGATATAACGAATCGATTCGTTAAAATGGCGGACGCGATCGCGCATGCGCAAAAGCGGCTTCCGAAACGTCGTTATTAAATACGATTCGATATTGAGATAATAACGAATCGATTCGTTAAAGCGAATATTTTGTATTTTTTTAACAATAAAAGACAGGTATTTTTAGAAAATATTCAAAAATGGAAAATTAACCCAAAACTGGCCCTGATGTGGACCAAACACAGCCACGAGACAGGACAAACGAGAGCACACACCAACAGAAGAGTCTTTTCTTTTTTAGAATATTTTTTGTATTTTTTTAAGAATAAAAGACAGGTATTTTTAGAAAATATTCAGAAATGGAAAATTAACCAAAAACTGGCCCTGATGTGGACCAAACACAGCCACGAGACAGGGCAAACGAGAGCACACACCAACAGAAGAGTCTTTTTTTTAGAATATTTTTTGTATTTTTTTAAGAATAAAAGACAGGTATTTTTGGAAAATATTCAGAAATGGAAAATTAACCAAAAACTGGCCCTGATGTAGAGCTAACACAGGCAGGAGACAGGGCAATCGAGAGCACACACCAACAGAAGAGTCTTTTCTTTTTTTGGAATATTTTTTGTATTTTTTGAAGAATAAAAGAGAAATATTTTTCAGTAATATTTAAAAATGGAAAATTAACAAAAACCTTGCCGTCTTGTGGAGCGAACACAGCCACAGGACAGGGAGAAACGCACACACAGGCACACAAGGGTCTTTTCTTTTTTTAGGTTTTTTTTAATTTTTTGAAGAATAAAAGAGAAATATTTTTCAGTAATATTTAAAAATGGAAAATTAACAAAAACCTTGCCTCTTGTGGAGCGAACACAGCCACAGGACAGGGAGAAACGCACACACAGGCACACAAGATTTCTTGTGTATTTAGCACTTTGTGTTGGCAAAAGGAGCGCACTGGTTGGAACTACACAAATGAGCGAGCAAGCACTGTATTATAGCACTTTGTGTTGGCAAAAGGAGCGCACTGGTTGGAACTACACAAATGAGCGAGCAAGCACTGTATTCTAGCACTTTGTGTTGGCAAAAGGAGCACACTGGTTGGAACTACACAAATGAGCGAGCAAGCACTGTATTCTAGCACTTTGTGTTGGCAAAAGGAGCGCACTGGTTGGAACTACACAAATGACAAACGCACACACAGCCACCAAAGACTCTTTTATTTTTTTAGAATATTTTTTGTATTTTTTTAAAGAATAAAAGACAGGTATTTTTTAAAAATATTCAAAAATGGAAAATCAACCCAAAAATGGCCCTGATGACAGCTAACACAGCCAAAAGACAGGGCAGTCGAGAGCAAACACAACAGAAGAGTCTTTTCCAACAAAGAAGAGTCTTTTCCAACAATGCAAGTCTTTACCGCAACCAACTAAGCCAACCCAAAGCAAGCCAAGCAGCCCTCCCGTCCCGGACCTCTCTCCTCCCTCGCCTCCGCGCAAATGAGCTCTGCGGCCACGCGGAGCCGCTTTTAAAGGCCTTCCCGGCCAATCAAAATCAGCCACGGTGCACTGCTTGGGTGCTTGGGAGCGCCGGATTCGCTCCCAGGCACCAGCATCCTCCATCCAATTTCCGAAACGGGCGGAAGCTCGTTAAAAGGATGGGGGATGCCGCTTCGATATTTTTAAACCCTTCCGGGTTTGAAAAAGTGTTTTGATATCGATTCGTAAATGCTAAAAATAACGAATGTTTAACGAATAACAAAATTAACGAACGAAACCGCACAGGCCTAGTTTGAAGCCCTCCCAAACAACTAAGCTAAAGAGCTACATCAGGAAAAGGGATTCAAACATTATGGATTATGAGAACATTCAGGTAAGGAAAACCAAATTTACAAAAATTTATTGAAAACAGCAGAAAAAGTATTCTGTGAGATACATTGATGTAGATTACAATATATGTAATCAAGGCAGAAATATTTCATCTAAATTATATTTCCCAGTAATGAAGTGACTTAGATGTTTCCATGTTAATTAATGCCATCTAAAAGAAGACTTCTTTTTTCCTCTCTTTTAAAGCCAACTAAAGCTGTGGGTCTCTGCATACTTCTCTAATCCATATTGAACACAATGGGATTAGTTCCAATTAAACATGCATAGGATTGTGCTTTTAACTAACTCTTTATAACTTCCAGAGTTGCATCAATAACTTTTGTACTTGGAAGGCTTACAAATTCAAGTTTAGTGTTTCCAAAAAGCCACTCTAACAATTGTTAATATATAAAGAAATATTTATAACTGAGAGTGCACTGGTATGAATCATTTTACATTATTCAACAATATCATAGCCAGAGCAAGTGGGAAGAACACATGAAACGTGGTTTTAATCTCTCTCTTACTTTCTCTCTGTGAAAGTAGCATGAGAATGGGTTCAATTTCCTACAATAGGGTGAAGAGAGAGAGATTTTGATAATAAGTAAGCCTTTGACTCCATATTTTTTAAAAAACAACAACTGATATTTAGTCTATTTTTTCCTAAAAACCCATGTAAAATCACATAAAATACCCAACTCCAGCCCCCACAACAACCTCAGCACCCTGTATTACTATTGTTTTCTCTGTAACAATTCTCAAAATAAAGTCTGGAAGTGACAAAACTTCCTGACACAATTTTGAAAGGCACTGTGAAGAAAAATGGAAGTATTTGCACTTGCTTTGCAGATGGATATGACATATAGTGGTGGAGTGGACAAGAAAAACATGAATCCTTGCTCCAACAAAACAGACCATCTCTATTCTATTCCTACCTGGAATTTTCCTTTGGATCTGATCATGCATGTTTTCCTGCTTCCCTAACTGGAACCGCCTTCCACCTGGAGACTGATGTCCTCACTGTGGGAGAACATGTGGATCAAGATAGGCTTCACAGCCACCTATGGACCCACCGCCAAGACACTACACATGGAGGACCATCATCCTTGGGCTACGAGGGATCACCTAAGATAAGAAGGTATGGCAAGCCACATTCACATTCCAATTGGATGAAGGCGTTTACACAGGGCTGTGTAAACGCCTTCATCCACTGGAATTGCAGTGACCAACAAAATGAGAAAGATATCCATCTCCAAGCTGAGTTTAAGAGGAATTTCATCTGGATGATGTTGGTATCTTCCACTTTGTGAAATTACCTGAAGATCCTCAGATGCCATGCAGATGGCACTCTCCCTCTGGAACAGCCTACTGATGCCTCTCCGTACCTCCCAAACAGTTCGCATCAACTGTCTCACCGAACTCTTTGTTTCATTTTGTTTCCTTTCATGTCATTCTGTTCCCTCTTGGCTCATGGGGAAATGGTTTTTGTTGTCAAGTTCAACAGCAATGGAAAAACACATGGGGAGGCCAGCAGGGCCGAGAGGGAGAAAGGAAAGCAATTAAATGAGACCTTGTAACAAGCCGCAATTGTGATTGTGCCACTGCGGAGCCAGCCTTTATGGGAGATCAGCTCCTTCACAAGCTCTTAGAAATACAAGAAAGGAAAGAGCTATTACAAGAGGTCTTGTTGTCCATTCATGAGGGTCAGCGCAAAATTAGTTTCCTGCTATATAATCCCCCCTAGATTTGTCCAGAATAGGTTTAAATGGTATGAGGGCTGAACATTTTTATTGCCTTTCTAGGAAGCATATTGATTCATCCTGTCAGCCCTCAGGGTGGGGCTGTAAACAGCAACTTAAGGTGAAAAATTGTATTGAGTGGAATAGCAGAACAACTAGATTTGGTGTATCTTTCAAGATTTAAACTTCAACACACTGGCAGACCAGGTGGCAAATCTATAGGACAGTCCATTAGTGACTGGTCATTCTAATCTCAAAGGTTTTTAAAATCTATTCCAGGTTTAGTCTAAACTTTTAAGGGTCCATCCTTTCCAAGGATTTAGCTCCTTGGAAAGCTCAAATTAAAACCTAGGCTTCTCTCAACATATCTTCATAGGAAGCCTCTCTGGTGCTGGGCGAGTGTCTGGCCTCTGTGGCTGTCTGGATGAGGAAGAAACAAGCTGAAGATTAATCCCGACAAGACAGAGGTCCTCCTGGTCAATTGTAAACCAGATCGGGGTATAGGTTGGCAACCTGTGCTGGACAGGGTTGCACTTCCTCTGAAGTCACAGGTCCGCAGTCTGGGTGTCCTACTGGATTAATCACTGACGCTAGAAGCTCAGGCATCGGCGGTTGCCGGGAGGGCCTTTGCACAATTAAGACTCATGTGCCAACTGTGACCGTATCTCGTGAAGGCAGATCTGGCCAGGGTGGTCCATGCTTTAGTCACCTCCAGATTGGACTACTGTAATGCACTTTGCATGGGGCTGCCCTTGAAAACAGCCCAGAAATTTCAATTGGTCCAACAGGCGGTGGCCAGGTTGTTAACTGGTGCTCCTTGCAGGGAGCGGTCAACCCTCCTGTTTAAGGAGCTCCATTGGCTGCCGTTCATTTTCCGGTCCCAATTCAAGGTGCAGGTTCTTACCTACAAAGCCCTAAACGGTTTGGGACCCGCCTACCTGCGTGACCGCATTTCTGTGTATAAACCCACACAATCTCTTTGATCATCTGGAGAGGCCCTGCTCGCACTCCCACCTCCATCGCAGGCGCGATTGGTGGGGACAAGGGAGAGGGCCTTCTCGGTGGTGGCCCCTTGACTCTGGATCTCACTCCCCAAGGACATCAGGCATGCCCCAACTCTGGCAGTCTTTAGGAGGAGCCTGAAAACATGGTGTGCCTTCCCAGAATAAGGAAACTCCCAGCAATATGTCCCTCAATGCACTTTATTAGTGATCTAGGAATGTCTGCTCGCCCATTCCTCTCTGAAAATTCTGTATTATTATTATTATTATTATTATTATTATTATTATTATTATTATTAATATTATTATTAACTTTATTTGTACCCCGCTAGCATCTCCCGAAGGACTCGATACAGCTTACAAAGGCCAAGGCCTCAAACACAATATAACAATACAACACTTAAGCAAATTAAAAACAGTTAAGCAATATTATATTATATTTCACCTGGTCATGCTCAGCATATTTTATAATTTTAATTACTACATTTGGCCCAGCCATAGGTTTTTAAACGTTGTTGTGTTACTGTTAATGTTTACTGCTATTTTCTGTTTATGAGTTTTATTTTATTGTTATGTATTATTGTTATTGTTTTTCCTGATGTGCTGTGGGTTTGGCCTCATGTATGCCGCACTGATTCCCTTGGGAGATGGTAGCGGGGTACAAATAAAGTATTATTATTATTATTATTATTATTATTATTATTATTATTATTATCACTCGTGACATGGAATCATTGACATGGAAGGCGACAGTCACCTATAGAATATACTTACCATATCATATCATATTCCACATCAAACAGTTGCTATCCAAGACCTTTGGCTGAAGTCCTTTTTTCTTAAACAGAGCCTCTGATTCCTTCAACTGGAGATGCCAACAGCTGGATCTAAGATTGTACACATTACAATGTAATACTTTCCCCCCCTCAACTTCAGATCTACATAAGCTTTTGACTTCAGCTTCCAGAAGGCATCATCATCATTGCCAATGGCAAGGGAATCTGGGTGGTGAAGTTCAAAATATATAGACAGCTAAACATTAAGAATAAGTTGTACTGCATGTACAACTGAACTTTCATAAACTTGATTAACGCTGTTTCAAATAAGACAAAAATGCCCAACTGCTTTCATAAAATCATAGAATCAAAGAGTTGGAAGAGACCTCATGGGTCATCCAGTCCAACCCCCTGCCAAGAAGCAGGAATATTGCATTCAAATCACCCCTGACAGATGGCCATCCAGCCTCTGTTTAAAAGCTTCCAAAGAAGGAGCCTCCACCATGCTCCGGGGCAGAGAGTTCCACTGCTGAACAGTTCTCACAGTCAGGAGAGGCTTTGACATGAGTGAGACACCAACATGATTCTGACCCTTGTTTTCTTTCATAGAGTACAGTAGAAGTGAGGGGGTTGTTTCTACTATTTGATCAATCAGTCTGTCCTTCTGCTGTTTGCGGCCAGAATATTGTTGAGACATTACTCCAGTGTGATGGTCCATTATGAGAACAGCTGCACATCTTCCAGGGTCACATAATGGTAACAAGAGAAGGTAGTCAACACTGTCATTATCAGGAGAGGATGACTGCCAATCCCAAGCAGTATATTTCCCCAATGTCTGGCTTCTGAATGAACCTTCATGCCAGGATGTTCTGGCAAATCTGACTTGGGAAAATGCCTGTAACATGGGACAGACGGGTTTCCAAGCCAGCCTTCCTAGAACAGCCTGGTTCCATGAGCTCATTTAGAAGCCAGGCCAAATCTGCTAAGCAGTCAGCATTCCAATCTCAAAGACAATTGCAATGGCTTTTCTTGCCATCCATCTCATCCATGGTGCCTACAACCTTTTTTTTATTCTCTTGTGCTACCAAGAGAATCAAACTATCATAGAGCTGGAGGACACCTTACAAACCATCTTTCTTCATGAAGGACTACACAATGCAAACAAAATCTCCAAAAGGAAAACCGCCACACTTTGGAGCAGATATAAGCTGGAATAAGCTTGGTGAGACCATGACCCAACTGGGAGTTGTAGTCCTCTCATACTTTGTATAAGCAAACTAACAGAGCTTTATGTTGTTTCAGCACTGGATCTGTGATCTACACATCTACACAAATGACCAGCCACTGCCAAATAAGTGTTTGCTCCAGTCTATCATAGAGAGAAAGATGGGTAATGCACTGCACACCAAAAATAGGAATACTTTGGAAAAGGCACGGGAGGGCAGCTGAGGCTTTTGGGGTGTTGTTGGACCGTAACTCCCACCAGGCCTTGCCAGCATATTCAACAGTTAGTACTCTTCTAACATCTAGAGGTCCACAAGTTGCCCAGCCATGAAATAGGGACAGGCCACATTTTTACCCAGGTGTGCATTTGAAACATTGTTGTTAGCAGCCTTGAGTTGTTGTTATCCTCCTTGACAAAAGGGTGGGGTAAACTAAAGTAAATAATAAATAATAATCTGCCTAGTATAAATGTGGTCATAAACCAATACTCAAACCATTACACTACACTGGCTTTGGAGATGGATTCTTTTGAGTTGCATTCTGTATCTATTTCAGTAAGTTGCCAGCTGGCATCCTGTTGGTGTTTTTCACACACATAAATACTGTTAGGCATGTGCAACTGTAGTGTTAGATGTGGTATCATGCTTGCTTTCAGCTGTAGAAGAAGAGTTTCACAAGTGCAACTATTGCAAATACAGCTTTGCATTCTTAGAAAACATGTGAGGACTCCTCCATGCTTTTCATGTATCATTTGATTCACTGGGATTGTGAAAAGAGCAAATATTTTCACATCTATGCAATTGGTTGCACAGAACAAAATGATTAAAGTTAAGCACAAGCAAAAGCACACTGTGGATATTATTTAGGTACAAGTGATATCTGGAAAGTAAGGTTACAAAATTGTTTTGAATACAAAGAATGAATATATTGTCGAAGGCTTTCATGGCCGAAATCACTGGGTTGTTGTAGGTTTTTCCGGGCTATATGGCCATGTTCTAGAGGCATTTTCTCCTGACGTTTTGCCTGCATCTATGGCAAGCATCCTCAGAGGTAGTGAGGTGAATGAATATATTTTAATAAAACTTACATGCATTGTAGCCTAGGCATTGCATTATTTCTCCACATAATCACCATTCAGTTCAATACATTTTGTCATCAATGTGATGAGTTTTTTGATGTCTGTGTCATAGAACTCTCCTGCCACCTTTTTCTGTCTGTTTGTCACTTCGATTTTCACTTTGTTGTGGTCAGAAAAGTGTTTTCTACCCAGGTGTTCCTTCAATTTAGCGAACAGATGTTAGTCACTGGATGTGAGATCAGGGCTGTGAGAAGGGGTGGCTTAAAATAGCCCAAGCAAATGAAGTCAACAGTTCATGTGTTGCATGAGCAGTGTGCAGATGCGCATTGTCATGAAGGAGACACACAGAAGGGAAATGGAATGAGGACACTCGTTCACGACAGTGCCAATCAGCTACTGATGACTGACACTGCTCATTCAATTCTGCTGGCTTCCCGCTACACAACAGTTATAGAATCATAGAATCAAAGAGTTGGAAGAGACCTCATGGGCCATCCAGTCCAACCCCCTGCCAAGAAGCAGGAATCTTGCATTCAAAGCACCCTTGACAGATGGCCATCCAGCCTCTGTTTAAAAGCCTCCAAAGAAGGAGCCTCCACCACACTCCAGGGCAGAGAGTTCCACTGCTGAACATCTCTCACAGTCAGGAAGTTCTTCCTCATGTTCAGATGGAATCTCCTTTTTGTAGTTGTACCAACCTCCCTCCACAAAAAATCCCTGTGAGAGCTACATGCCTTGAAGCCTTACCTTCTGGATAACCCTCGTAATATTCCTAAATTTGTACCAATGCTTACCAGGATATTTATTTATTTGCTTTATTTGTAGCAAATACAGGGGGACTCAAGACGGCTTACAACTCTGGCGAGATTCAATGCTGCTTAACATAGTTATAACAGTAAGCAAACAGTAAGCAAAATACATAAAATAAAAACCGATTAAAACCATATAAAGTGCATGTTTATATGTTTATAAAAACATATAAAGGACATGGCATTTTTAATCAAAATTATGTGTCCTCTTTCCTAGTTTTGGAGAGGGATTGTGGTTTTTCCTTCTCTTGGAGAACCAATGGGTGCTGGTGCTGGCTTCATTTCAGAGCCATGCCAAAACTTAGTATCATATTGTTGGAAAGGGGCCCAAGGACCATGTCTTCTAACCTCTTGTCAATATAGAAATTTAAGAGCCCCCGGTGGTGCAAAGGGTTAAACCCTTGTGCCAGCAGGACTGAAGACCAACAGGTTGGAGGTTCGAATCTGGGGAGGGCACAGATGAGCTCCCTCTGTCAGCTCTGGTTCCCCATGTGGGGACATGAGAGAAGCCTCCCAAAAGGATGATAAAACATTTAAACATTGGGCATCCCCCAGGCAACATCCTTGCAGACGGCCAATTCTTTCACATCCAAAGTGACTTGCAGTTTCTCAATTTGCTCCTGACATGAAAAAACCATAGAAATTGTTGAAGGCTTTCATGGCTGGAATCACTGGGTTGTTGTCGGTTTTTTCGGGCTAAATGGCCATGGTCTAGAGGCATTCTCTCCTGATGTTTTGCCTGCATCTGTGGCAAGCATCCTCAGAGGTAATGACCTCACTACCTCTGAGGATGCTTGCCATAGATGCAGGCGAAACATCAGAAGAGAATGCCTCTAGACTATGGCCATTTAGCCTGAAAAAACCTACAACAACCCACCATAGAAATTCACCACTAAAATATTTCTGTGAGATGGACATCTAACCTCTGTTAGAAAATCTGCAACTAAAGAGAGTCCACCACCTTCCAAAACCTGGCTCTTTACAGGTCTTGTGGCGCATGATATGGTTTTCACCATTGTAGATTCTCATCCATTGTTTTATAATATTGATTGTAATCATAAACATTTTAGAATGTCCTAGAAATGTATAACAAGTTGGTTTTCAACAGCTTTGAAACTGAATTGGCTCAAGATCTGGTTTAATCCCTGAGATCTCAAGATCAAACCCACATAAGTTTTGTTGTTGGCTCCCATGGCCAGCACTGGCATGCCAAGAGTTGTAGATGAAACAAAAATATTTTCCCAAGTTGTATTTTAGTGTCTGACAAGGTAAAGTAGGCAGGGCTTCCACATCTCTCTAGGAATAAGAATTTCTGGATCCTCCAATGCACTCTGTAGTCAATTACCACCAGAAGTTGACTATGGAGTTATGCTAGGGATTCCTAAGGAGTGTTACTTCTAGCAATTTCCCAGAGCTCCAATGCAATCAAATGTGCAAATAATCAAATCCATAGAAGTTAAATATAGAGGACTGGCTGCATAAACCTTTCAAGAAATATTGATTAACTATTTAATATAGAAATAACCTCAAGCATTGACTACCGAACCAAGAGATTTCACATTACAATGTTGGATTAGCCCAACATTAATAGTGTAAGACATTTCCCATGAACTAGAAAATGCTAGCTTCCCTGCCTATTCTTTGTAAGAACAATCATCAGAAGTTCTGAAAGCCACCTGACCTCTAGCTATGGCTCCAGCAAATGCGTATTCACTCTCAAGCTGATCTCCTCGCACTAAATTATGGCAGGGAAGAAATAGATGTAACACACCTTGACACTGACCCAGTTCAATGCTGAGCCATATTAAAGATTAAAATGAGATTAAAACCACTGTTGTGTTTTACAAGGTTGTGATTTTGTCAGGAGTGAATGGAATTCATTCCTGCTCCCACACCTTGAATAAAGAAATATTGGGATCACATATAATTACGGCCCAGCTTGAGAGCACAGATCACATTTGGCAATGGAGATTCACCTGCAAGATACATTTTGGGGATTGGATTACACTTCAGGACTTATCTCTCCTTTGAGCACCCACCTACACAAAAAATATGTCATAGGGATGGATGAATCAGTCTATTTCTGGTCTCTGTCAGTTGTTCATGGATTGACTCATACATTTATCTTGCACAATTTCCACATTAGTCTGATATACATAATTTGCTTGGATTCCAACTCAATATCCCACCCACATCTCAGTACGATATCTCTACTTTAGGTTCCTTTTCCAACTGTAGCATTCTAGCTTTATGATTCCACCTTAACCACCATAGTTCCATTCAAAGGCATCTTGGGAATTGCAGTTTAGTGAGGGATACTTAAAATTCTCAGCCAGAGAGGGGTCGCGAAGGGGTGTCAGAGGGGTCGCCAAAGACCATCAGAAAACACAGTATTTTCTGTTGGTTATGGGGATTCTGTGTGGGAAGTTTGGCCCAATTCTATAATTGGTGGGGTTCAGAACGCTCCCCTGATTGTAAGTGAACTATAAATCCCAGAAAGTACAACTCCCAAATGTCAAAGTCTATATTCCCCAAACCCCATCAGTGTTCACATTTGGGCATATGGTGTATCCGTGCCAAGTTTGGTCCAGATCCATCATTGTTTGAGCCCACAGTGCTCTCTGGATGTAGGCAAACTACAACTCTCAAACTCAAGGTCAATGCCCACCAAACTCTTCCAGTATTTTCTGTTCATCATGGGAGTTCTCTGTGCCAGCTTTAGTTCAAATCCATTGTTGGTGGGGTTCAGAATGCTCTTTGTTTACATGTTAACTATAAATTCCAGCAACTACAAACCCCAAATAACAAAATCAATCCTCCCACCCAACCTCACCAGTATAGAAATTTGGGCATACTGGGTATTTGTGCCAAATTTGCTCCAGTGAATGAAAATACATTCTGCAGATCATTATTTACATGGCAATTCATAATGTTAGGGTTATGGTTGGGGGTCACCACAACATGAGGAACTGTATTAAGGGGTCACGGCATGAGGAAGGTTGAGAACCACTGCTCTAATTCCTTCCACTCTATATTATCTGTCATGAAATTTTAAGATAAAGTTCCACATTCAGGACTATACTCTCTCAAGGCAGATCTTTTCTGTCCAATGGCTTATAAGATCATTTTCCTTGTCATGATGCATTGTCCTCTATCAACAAGACTATGGCCAAAATCACACTGGTATCTTTTGCATGCATAAGTTCTGTACTTAAGTGACTGACATTTTTTCCCACAGGTTGAATGTGTCATTCCACTCACATTTCCAAAAGTGTCCTGTCTGCATGTCATATGGTCTGCAGTTGATGGTGGTTGGTGATGGAAGGGTTAATGTGAGTATTAGTTCTAGAGGGTTTGGTGATCTATAAGTGGGAGTTCATGGGTGAAAGCAATTAGGGGTGGAGGTGTGCAGGAGATGGGTTGCAGCTGGGTGTTACTTGATTTAAGGAGCTAACCTTGGGACTGATGTTTGGGAGAAAAGTATCTGTTGTATTTTGGTGGTGGATGTTGTTGGTTTTTCCCCCAGGTCTGTTGGATTTTTCGGTATCCTGACCTGTCTCCTGTAATCTTGGAATCCTGAAAACTTGAACCTTTGGACTGGCTTTTGACTACAGTATAGACTCTTGATCCCTGGACTTTGTTTATTAAACTCTCGGCATTTGACCATTGGACTGGACCCTTTTGACTACAAAGTTATTTTTGCTATCAGTTTTTGTTTATTCTGTAGCTGCGTGCTATCTTTGTGTTTTATGTTTTGGACTATAAAAACAGCCAGCAAGTAAGTGCTGTTTTAATTAAACTGTTTGTTGAAACTAGGAGTTTGATTCATCTCTACCTAAACAAGGTAGAGCCCTAACAACGTGACACTGCAGTCCAGATCACTTGCCATCTAAGTGGGATCTTGGACTATATTATCTGGATCATCAACAACATATAGTGGCTTTCAGGTTCAAAAATATAACTCTAAGATGATAATTCCTTTCAAAATTATTTGGGAGCAGATCCTACTGAACTGCACCCATAGCTTGGGAACTCTGACTTGGCCATGGTAGTCCACACTCTGGTTACATCCCATATGGACTACTGCAACACGATCTATGTGGGGTCGCCTTTGAAGACTGTTCGGAAGCTTCAATGGTCCAGCAGGTGGCAGCCAGGTTGCTAACTGGAGCTGAGCTCAGGGAGCAGACAACTCCTCTGTTGCACCAGCTCCACTGTCTGCCAGTTAGCTACTGGGCATAATTCAAAATGCTGGCTTTAGACTATAAAGCCCTAAATGGTTCTGGCCCAGCCTACCTGTCCAAATGTATCTCTCCCTATGAACCAACTAGGAATTTAAGATATTCTGGGCGGGCCCTGCTCTCGATCCTGCGTTTGTCGCAGGCGCGTTTGGTGGGGACAAGAGACAGGGTCTTCTCAGTGGTGGCTTCTTGGCTATGAAACTCCCTCCCTAGGGATATTAGATCATCCTCCTCCCTACTGACATTCTGAAAAAAAAAACCTGGCTTTTGAACAAGCCTTTGGAATCGCAGTTTAATGGATGAATATGGAACCCAGGAAAGAATGAACAGGGAACAGCTTGACAATGTCTTTGGAAAATGAGTGAATAGGGAGTTACTGGTGTTTTATGCTTTTAATGCTTTGTACATGGTTTTTATAATGTGTGTTAATTGTTTTAAATTTTTTTTTAATTTTGTGTGTCTATTGTGGCATCAAATCGTGCCAGTATATGCTGCCTTGAGTCCCCTTCGGGCTGAGAAAGGTGGCATAGAAATGCAGTAAATAAATAAATATACTCTACATAGGTGTATCTATGATCTAGAATCAATGCAGTTTGACTCCACTTTAGCTACTATGGCTCTAGTCTAAGGGATCATGGGATTTGTAATTTGGTGAGGCACCAGCACTCTTTGGCAGAGTAGGCTAAAGACCTTCTAAAATTACAATCCTGGGATTATATACGAGCATTGAGCAATCACAGTTAAAGTGACTTCAGACTACACTGGGAATGCACCCCTAAATAGATGAGAAGTTCAAATTGCTTCTCGGTTCTGAGACACTTGCAACTTCATTGCCCTTGCATGTAACCTTAGAGGATCAGATTGAGAGCGTGGAATGTATGCCACCTTGTGAACATTCATGAAGGAAAAGCAGAATTTTCATTTGAATAAACCTGCACTGGACATGACTGCATTGCTCAATGAACTGCCACTGTTTAAGATTCATTATGATTCTCACCTCATTTTGCTGTTCTTGACCTAAGCTGCCTTTTCACTCTGTTGAGTATGTGAGATGACCCTCTTGTTCTCTTGCATATACACTCGGCATGCCTGTGAAGTTCATTATTCACTCAGTCCCTGTGCCTTTGAACTCCATTGATTTTGTGTCCAATTCTTGATTGTGTCTGGGGAAAGTCGTTCCACTTTATTGGCATTAAGTACTCCGAATAATTAATATGGTAATTCATTCCTTGCCAATGAATGAAATATTGCATCATGCTTGGGAGGAACCAGTATACCCTTAAGGGCAGTTTTTCTGGGTACCTTTAATGTCAAAAATGTACTTTCATAAGAGAACAAAGAACCACCACTTCTCTTGCTGCCCTTCCCAGATATTTAGAGAGAACAAAACTGTATTGCCCATGTTGTTTTTCAAGATAATGTTCCAGATCCTAAATCTGGACTACATCAGCAGAAGGCTCAATTTCTGAAATTATGCATGACTTATACCATCATTAAATTGAATGGCAAACTTGTGCCATTGGGTGCTGTAGGCATCTTCTTAGACTTCTGAAGATCCCTGTGAACTTTCTGCAGATGACATCTTTGTGGTGCAAACATCTACAAGAAAATAGCTGAACACATTGCCACCCATCTTCCTTAATTTTCTGAAGGCATGAAAATGCCCATTAAGAGTGAAATACATTGTTTTTTAGGTTAATTTTTGAAAAGATGCAGCTACTTAGGCCATATCACGAGAAGACATAGGTAGTAAGTTGGAAAATAGGAAGACTGTATTTTAGATGGAAGCCATAGCTCTGAGTCTGTAAAACCTGAGCAGGACTGTTCAGACCAGGGTGACTTGGAGGGTTCTCACTGATGGAATAATCACAGGTTGACGTGGTCCTGCCCAATGACTGCTAACAATAACAAAGTTTGGCAATACACATACAGTGACGACTGCATAACTTCAGCTATGTTTTCCAAATTCTACAATATAATAATGCTAAAGTGATATTGCCATGAACATTGTTTTACTCATAAAGCACCATGCGCATTCATGTTATATAAACAGATGTTACTAATGATGATGTTATGAACAACATCATTTATTTAATGGCATTATCAATGTACATGGTACTTGAGAAGTAAAATAACCAAGTACCAACAACCAAGTGGTTAAACCGCTAGCTGCAAAAAAATCTGCTGACTGGAGGGTTAGCAATGTGAAGCTGGAAGTTGGGGTGAGCTTCTCGCTGTCGCCCCTAGCTTCTGCCTACCTAACAGTTCGAAAGCATGTAATGTGAATAGATCAATAGGTACTGCCTCGGTGGGGAGATAAAAGGGTGCCCAATCCAAACATGCCGGCAATGTAAGGAGAAAGTCTATGGACAACAGTTTCCTCAGCATGGAAAAATGGAACAAAAGCACCTCTCCATGGCCAGAGTTGAGCATCACCTCCAGATGCCAGAGATGGAAAGGGGAAGGCCTTTACACCTGTTTGTGTTTATGGTGATTGTGTTGATGTGAGTACTCTGCATCGTTTGGCAAATAAGTTTAAAGATGTTAAGATGACACCTTCTGCTGTCAAGAATTCAATGACTGCACGTTGCTTAAGTCGCATTGACCGACCGTCTGTGCAGGGTTCCATACTTTGCACTCTAACAACATAACCATTCAATGGTAAGGCTTCCCGCCAAAATGGAACTAAAGAGGAGAGTCTACTGAACAAGCCAGTACCTGCCGTATACCAGTGCTGCCATCAATTGAGGAGTTATGAAGGTGGAGGCATTACTTTTTATTCAACCCTCGTATAAAAAGAAAATAATGAAGAGCCTGTGGAACCTCAACCAAGAGGACAAAAGAAGAAGATACAATGACTTTCAGCTACTATATAAAATGACTAACCTGAGAGATGAGATGGGATCAGTAAATCTTTGGCCGTGGAGCAAATCCAGCAAAACAGCATAGCCAACTTTATTAAAAGCTGCAGAGAACTCAAGGAGAATAAAGCCTGAATATAGGCTTTTTGACTTGGCTTCAAGATCATCTGTGATTTTGGGGGAAGTTTTCTTTGTAGAGTGCAAAGAGCAAAATTGAGATTGAAAGGTGTCCATTACAAAAATACAAGCGAGAAAACCAAGGCAATATACCCAAACATCATGTTTCCAGACTTTCAAGAGGAGTGGCAACAATGCAACAGGGCAATAATTCAAAAGGGAAGTTGGATCGAGTGAAGGCTTCTTAAGAATTGGAGAGAGTCTCATACTTAAACTCTGAAATAAATGAACCATTAGAAAGTGAGAGAATAGCAATACGGTGAAGAGAAAGGAGAATAGCAGCAGCAACTGTAATTAGGAAGCAAGAAGGGACAAGATCAAGAGAACAGCTGGAACAATTCAAAGACATTGACATTTGGATACTTCGTCTAACAAGAAGATGGGGAATGTAGAAAACATAGGATAAATTGATATTTGATATGTTGATAATGAGGAAGGTCCAGGAGCAACAAGATCAAAACAGAGAGTTTCAACGCTAGTAGTATTTCTGAAATAGTTGCCAAATTTTCTACAGAAACTTGATGAAAGCAGTAAAAGAGAATTTAAAAAAGACATGAGCTGCTAGTATTGTGTATACCAGTGTTTCTCAACCTGGGGGTTGGGACCCATGGGGGGAGGGGTCATGAGAGGGTGTCAGAGGGGTCACCAAAGACCATCAGAAAATCTGTTGGTCAAGGGGGTTCTATGTGGGAAGTTTGATGCTGGTCATTGACTGTAATAATGTTTTATTTATTATTATGTGGGAAGTTTGGCCCAATTCTATTGTTGATGGGATTCAGAATACTTTTTTTATTGTAGGTGAACTATAAATCCTAGCAACTACAACTCTCAAATGCCATGGTCTATTTCCCCCAAACCCCACCAGTGTTCATATTTGGGCATATTGAGTATTCATGTCAAGTTTGGTCCAGATCCATCATTGTCTGAGTCCACAGTGCTCTCTGGATGCTGGTGAACTACAACTCCAAAATTCAAGGTCAGTGCCAATCCACCAAACCCTTCCAGTATTTTCTGTTGGTCATGGGAGGTCTGTATGCCAAGTTTGGTTCAACTCCATCATTGGTGGAGTTCAGAATCCTCTTTGATTGTAGGTGAAATTTAAATCCCAGCAACTACAGCTCCCAAATGACAAAATGCACCTCTCCCCTGAACCCAACAGTATTCAAATTTGGATGTAGCGGGTATTTGTGCCAAATTTGGTCCAGTGAATGAAGATACATCCCGCATATAAGATATTTACATTACGATTCATAACAGTAGCAAAATTACAGTTAAGAAGTAATAGTAATAACAACAACAACAACACTTTATTTGTACCCCGCTACCATCTCCCCTAGGGACTCAGTGCGGCTTACATGAGGTCAAGCCCAAATACAACAATACAAGCAATAATAACAATACAAGCAATTAAAATAAAAACATGGACAATAAAATAACACAACATTAACAATAAAATCACACGATTAAAACTGTGGGAAGGCCAAATGTAAAATTAAAATTGGAAGTAATGCTGGAACATGGGCGAAAAAGTGATGGGGCATTTGTGGAAAACATACAATGAAAGTAATGTTATGGTTAGGGGTCCCCACCACATGAGGAACTGTATTAAGGTCGCAGCAGTAGGAAGGTTGAGAAACACTGGTGTATACTATTAGAATGAATCAATGGAGTAGAGTATTTATTTTGTTTCCAAATTCTGGTTCCATGAGCATGAAAGCAGAAAGAGAAAAAGCTATGCTTCCTTTCCCTCTCTCACTCTTATGATACCTCAAAATGCTTTTACACTAGAGCAGTGGTTCTCAACCTTCCTAAAGCTATGACCCCTTAATATAGTTCCTTATGTTGTAGTGACCCTCAAACATAAAATTATGTTCGTTGCTACTTCATAACTGTAATGTTGCTACTGTCGGGAATCGTACAGGATGTATTTTCATTCACTGGACCAAATTTGGCACAAATGTTCAATACGCCCAAATTTGAATACTGGTGGGGCTGGTGGGGCTGGGGGGGGGGGATTGATTTTGTCATTTGGGAGTTGTAGTTGCTAGGATTTATAATTCACCTACAATCAAGAGCATTCTGAACTCCACCAACAATGGAACTGTGCTGGTTTGGCTGTACCTGGAGCTCCAACTTCTTTTTCTTTCTTTGAGTGTTTGCATGTATTCCAAAGTTCCATGCATTTTGCAATAAGGTGGCTTCCCTTGGTTTGCAATTATAGGGCCAATGACCCATCAATCATCATTAGGTTCTTTAGTTCCTCCCCTTTTTCTGGGCTTAGGAGGGAAAAGGGGGATCTCTAGTTCAGTTCACACAGAAAAGCCTTTCGTACAGGATGTGAATCAGTTCCACCTGTAGAAAGCTTAGTCTTTTACAGCTTTTGCTGGGGGGAATTCAGTCCCACAGCTCTACAGAGAAGCATAGCTTTTGCTGGGAGGATCCAGTCCCACAGGTCTACAGCCAGCTCTTTGCTTGAGAAATACAGCTCCATGGCTTTGCAGCCAGCCTTCGCTGGTAATTGAATACTTTCTTTCCTCTTGGAATTCTACTAAAGGACTCTGTTTGGTAAGGACCTCTCATGGCAGCCATAACACAATTTGGAACCGGGTGTAGGGGCCCACGCTAGCAGAGCCTAAACAGATTGCCCAGGTAGAGGTCAAGGATTTCCCTGATAGTAAAGAAACAGTTCATGAAGGTAGTTGCCTGTCCCTTGTGGACAAGATTAAGAAAGCCACCAGTTGATTCAAAGCCTTGAAGTATTTGTTTGATTTATTGAACACCTAAGCACTAATAAAGAACTTTGTTAAACTTTCCAAGTTTCTAAAGACTTTGTTTAGGGAAATTCAAAAGGTCTCTAATCTGAGGCACCCCTGGCATCCTGTTGGGCATACAGAACACGTCCTGTCTACAGACCTTTTCACAGGCCCAGTGCATGGCAGCACAGGAACCAAACTCAACTTGGCACATAGATCTCTCACAACCAACAGAAAATACTGGAAGGGTTTGGTGGGCATTAACCTTGATTTTTGGAGTTGTGGTTCACCTACATCCAGAGAGCACTATGGACTCAGACAATGATGGATCTGGACTTGGCAAAAATACTCAATATGCCCAAATGTGAATTCTGGTGGAGTTTGGGGAAAATAGACCTTGACATTTGGCAGTTGAAGTTTCTGGTATGTATAGTTCACCTACAATCAAAGAGCATTCTGAACCCTACCAACAATAGAATTAGGCCAAACTTCCCACACAGAACCCCCATGTCTTGAATGGACTTGCTGGTGTGAACCTCCCTTCAGCCTTGCATGCTCTCCCTCACCATGCTGCCATGCACTGAGCATACCTGCAGCATGTGCACCATGCTGCCATGCACTGAGCATACCTGCTCTCTCCTCCCCGCTTGGAGTCTCAGAAACAGCCCTTCCCTTGGCTGAGAGGCCAGCCAATCACAGAGGAGGGCTTTTGGTGGGAGGATTTTGCTGTCTGTTTCCAAAAAGGAACAGAAGGTCAGGCGGAGAGATCTTCAGCCTTCTCTGACAAAAGGGTTCCTAAGACCATCAGGAATATATGTTTTTCTGATGGTCTTTGGTGACCCCTCTGAAACTTCCTCATGATCCCCCTCCAGGGATCCCGACCCTCAGGTTGAGAAACACTGGACTAGAGTGACCCCAGAATGTAGAATGATGTGTCAAGGGAAAAATAAGGAACTGAGCTGAATGATCATTTTACAGTATATGTCAGACAGCTCTGGCACAGTCTGGTAATTCAAAACACAACACTCTCAAGGACACAGATTTGCCATTGTGATGTGTCTTGGCACTCGAATTCCACTCTGCAATGCATTTATTTGGCTGTCCGTCCGCAATGCAAAGCACTTAATATCTAGAGCAGTCTTAAATAATTCATTAGCACTCAATAGGCCTAATACCTCTGTAGAGAATGCTGATAAATGAGGTTAAATGGGAGCCCTGCTGGTTTCTCATGCATGTGTTGGTTTAAGTGATGATAAATATATGCTTTTCCAGACAGGCCTATAGCGCTAGGGAATAAAATCATTCTCCTCCAAGATACAATAAATGGGATGCATTCTCTTTTAGCCAGAAATGATGGGATAGAAGAACCCATAAAACCTTAAGCAAAAATGGGAGCAAATTTTGGGAATTCCTACTCAAATGAAAATATCTTACAGTGGAGCTCAGTTTTGCAAATACTGATAGCATTTCTCATGGACATTCTATTGAATTTTGAAATCTTCAGACAACACACTATTACCTGCAGGCTTTTAAATAATTTAACACATTTTTACACCACTTTAACACCATGGCTCAATGCAATGGAATCCTGGGAGTTGTCATTTTACAAGATTTTAGCCTTCTCTTTCAGAGTGCCTGAACAAACTCCCAGGATCCTGTAGCATGATATCAAACTGCATTCAATCCACAGTGTAGAAAGATCATTAGGTGGATCTCCAAAAAACCTTTCCATGAAATGCAATGTTCTGGTGGCTTCTTAGAAGACCCTAATGTGCAGAACAGCCATTCTTCTTCTTCTTCTTCTTCTTCTTCTTCTTCTTCATAATAATAATAATAATAATAATAATAATAATAATAATAATAATAATGCTGTTACGGCTGTACCAGGAGCTCCAACTTTATTTGCTTTGTATTAAATGTTTGTTTGCAGTCCTAGGTTTCAGGGACTCTGCAGATAGGTGGCTTCCTTTGGTTGCAGTCATAGGGCAAGTCACCTGTCCATCATCGTTAAGTTTTGGTTCCGCCCCTTGCTCAGGGCAATTGGGAAGGGAAGGGAGCCATTTTTAGTTAGTCTCAGCAAAGAAAGCTAATGTAGAGGACGTGTGCAAGCTTCCCCTGTACAAAGGCTTCAACCCTTAAGGCTTTCCGGGGGAGAACAGTCTTAAGAGCATCCAAAGACCTCCAAACAGCTCTAAAGCCTTGAGGAATTTTGGAGGGTACACAGTTTGGAAGACCACAAAACTCCAGCTGGAGAATCTACTAGTCTTACTGGTAGGTCCACACGGTGCTCGAAACACAGATCGACCCGGTAGCGGAGCCCACATCAGTAAGGATTAGATTACAGTCAGCCTGGGAGAAGTTAAAAAGGGATTTTCCTTAAAGTAAAGTAACAGTTACTGAAGACAATTGCCTGTCCTTCATGGACAAGATTAGGAAGCCACCAGTTGCATAAAAGCCTGGAAGTATCTGTTTAACTTTATTGAAGACAAGAGAAGTTTCTGTTTGATTGTTTATTAATAAAGGACTTTGTTATACTTCACAAGCCATCTAAGGACCATTTGTGGTGGAAGATCCCTGAGAGCTTCTCTTTGGGGGGCCCTGGCTTCCCTCTGGGCTCAAGTTGCACGTCCTAATTTAAAGACAATTCTTTACAGGCCCAGCGCGCGACAGAACAATAGTAATAATATTTCTAGGCCACCCTCTATCCCCAAAGGGACTCGGGGTGCTTTACACACAAAAAGGCAAACATTCATTGGCCAAACAAGTGCATACATCAAAACAATATGACATAACACAAAATAATAAGAACAGTGAACTAATTGCATTAAAAAAATAAACATCAAAAATGAAAAACAGGATACAAATAAACATGTAAAACAAAGTACTTTAAAAACAATCAACGTTAAAACATCTGTCGCAATAAAACAATTAAAATAGATGAATATTGGCTGTTCTAGTTGTTCTTTAAAACATACCATAATTTATTTTATTTATTTATCGTATCAGGAGCAAACCAAACAGTTTATTTATTTATTTCCTATATTTATATCCCGCCCTTCTCACCCCCGAGGGGGGACTCAGGGCGGCCTCACAAGCACCATATGGTGTCATCATAATAAAACAATCAACAATAGATTAAAATATTAAAAATATTTAAACAATAATTAAAATAATTGATTAACACACACCTATTACAATCACAGTCTAAATCCAGTCTGTATTGTATTTTTTAAAAATAAAAAAACCCACAAAATTTGCAAACTTGGCATTCTATTAAATCTCATTTGACCAGTAGCTGGTCACTTGGATTGCCTCCGGTGTTGCCGCAAGGAGGTCTTCCATTGTGCATGTGGCAGAGCTCAGGTTGCATTGTAATAGGTGGTCAGTGGTTTGCTCTTCCCCACACTCACATGTCATGGATTCCACTTTGTAGCCCCATTTCTTAACATTGGCTTTGCATCTTATGGTACCAGAGCACAGTCTGTTCAGCTCCTTCCAAATCACCCTGTCTTCTGTGTGCCTCCCCCCCCCTCCAATAACCAAAAATTACCATAATAACTACTGGGTACAAGTAAGGCAGCCAGCATTTCAATGGCATTAGTCTAGAGTATCCTAGTCCTCCTCCTTTCTATAAACCAGTGGTTCTCAACCTGGGGTTGCCAGATGTTTTTGGCCTTCAACTCCCAGAAATCCTAACAGGTGGTAAACTGGCTGGGATTTCTGGGAGTTGTAGGCCAGAAACATCTGGGGACCCCAGGTTGAGAACCACTGCTATAGACCAACGTGCAGAGGTGCATTTTTTTTAAGGAGAGGAGGGTCACTATTCATTACTTATCACATATCATCTTTCAGGAAGGATTTCCAGAGATGGGGAGTGATCATTGAGAAAGCCCCCTCTCTCATTCCCACCAACTGTGCTTGTGACAGGGGTGAGACTGAGAGCTGAGCCCCCTTTTGCTGACTGCAACGCATGAGACAGACTATATAGGGAGATGTGGTTAGACAAATAGCCTGGACCCAAACTGTTTAGGGCCTTATAGGTAATAACCAGCACTTTGTATTTAACTCAGAAGCAGACTGGCAGCCAGTGGAGCTGCCGCAACATGGGAGTGGTTCTCTCTCTGTGCGGAGCCACAGTTAGTTACCTGGCTGCTGATCTCTGAACTAATTGTAGCTTCTGAACTATCTTCAAAGGCAGCCCCACATAGAGAGCATTGCAGTATCTTTACAGAAGATACTTAAGGAAAATTAAATTGTCCTTAATGACCAAGCTAGTTTCGCTCATACTGCTAATTGTATGCATAACTTGGGAAGGATTAAGAATTTGTTCCAGGTAGGAAAGGAGAAATATTTGAGTGGTCCTTTCCCCCTTTCCTCTTCATCCTTGAACTACAACCAAAATACTTTATATAATATCCCGAGTGCTGTTTGGTAGGAGAAAGAGTGCGAGAAACTATTCATCAAAGTTTGCCAATATCTTGTATGACACTTAGAAATGGGCTTTTGAGACTATTTTCCCCAAATATGCCATTTCCCAGGTGAGACGTTTAACTGCAGTATTTCCATTTCTCATAAAGATAGTAATTTCACTCACACATACAAAATTTGTGGTATTGCCAGGAGCTGTGACCCGTTATTAATAGTCTTTGTTGAGGAAAGTGAGAACTTCCATCTTTTCTGCTCACTATGCTGTTGTCAGAAAAAATGAGATACCTTGTAGCTCCTGAACAGCAAATGTTAATGCAATAACGATCTCTGGACTACATCTACAGAAGTTAGATTATCTCCTTCTGTCGCAGAAATGGCTTGCCAAGGGGAGGTAAGATACTGATTCACAGATGTTTCTAAACCACAGCTTCCATCAGCCCCAGCCAACACAGTCAATGATGAGGGATGAAGAAAATTCAGTGTCCCAGAATTTTGGTGTCTGAATGCAGAATTAGCCCACATACTGGTGGGTAAAGTTTCTGCTACCTACATCTGACAAAATATGTCCAATGGAAAACATATTATTCTGCATCTCAATGTATATGCCTGCATATGTCCTTGACAGAATAATGATCAGTGAATACTTGAATCTCCTTGGGCATAATGTAGGGCATAATGTAGGATGGGAGGCAACTGACCTGAAAGTATTACTCATGAAAGTGGTCTAAAAGAAAGCTCGTTTGCATAACTCATGAGTATCATATGGTGGCCAAAACATAAAACAAACAGCTAATTTATTTCTAGGCTGCATCAGTGTCCAAAGCAAGGGAAGTAATAGCACCAGTTAGAAGCATGAATATGTATTATTTTTCATTTCAAGACTGAAATCACCCCTTTTAGGGAGATAACAGTCCGGGAGGAATCTTTTGCAATCCCCTCTGAGTATTTGAATGTCCCAGAATGGTGCATAGGAGTTACTCTGTGTAGAAACACACGTGGAGCTTTTATTTGACTCAATAAACTGTTTTCTGCACTGGAAATCATTGCTGGGGCAGAAAACAGATCATTTACTTTTTTAAAAAAACATGTTTTATTGGCAAAAGAATTCCTTTGCAACATTTTAGGACACCTGAATATGGGGGAAATTCTTAGTATTATTCTATTCTGCTTTGTGTCAGACGTCACCTGGCATACTCGATTAAGTTCTAGCTCCTGAAGGAGGACGGTGAGCTGGGATGTATCCAGATATCTTCCAGAGTCTGGAAACCAAGGCATATGAGGAACACCTTCGGGAGCTGGATATGTTCAACTTGTAGAAAAATTAAGGAATTATATAAAAGCTGCAATGCAGCCTGAGTCCAGCCACATGCCCAATGGAGGACCTTCTTGCAGCAACACCAGAGGCACTCCAAGTGGCCAGATACTGGTCAAAGGACATTTAATCAGCTACCAAGCTTGCAAGCTCTGTTTTGTCTGTTTGTTAAAAAAATTGTTTAAAATGTAATACAATTGTCTGGTTGATACTGACACGATAAATAAATAAGAGATGTAATGTGAAAGACGGAGGAAGCTTGTTTTCTGCTGTCCTACAGACTGGATTATGAACTAATTAATTCAAACTGCAGAGAAAATGAGAGAGAGAGAGCAATCCCCCTTAAACATCAGGAAGAACTTCATAACTGTCAGCTGTTTGATGGTGGAATAGACAATTTTATCAACTGCATTTTTAATTATTTTGAACCTTAACACACACATCTCAGAAAAAAACACATTTTAAGTAGCCAACAAATGCTAGGTGAGGACTGATACCTACTCAGCTTATCTCATGTGCCTGTTTCCTTTCTATATCTAATAAAATAATGCATGTCAGACTTATCACATAGACAAGAGATGGCTCTTCCCAATCTGTGCCATGTTCCCCAATATCACTGTCTTCCTTCTTTATTTGGCAGTTCTTGTGCAATCACACAAATTCATGGCCTCCTTCCCAATGGAGAAAGATAAAAATATTTTTGTTCCTACAGAGTTGCGTATTTCTGAATTTTTTTAAAAAAATAGAAAAATAGGAACAATAGAATCATAGAATCAAAGAGTTGGAAGAGACTTCATGGGCCATCCAGTCCAACCCCATTCTGCCAAGAAGCAGGAATATTGCATTCAAAGCACCCCTGACAGATGGCCATCCAGCCTCTGCTTAAAAGCTTCCAAAGAAGGAGCCTCCACCACACTCCGGGACAGAGAGTTCCACTGCTGAACGGCTCTCACAGTCAGGAAGTTCTTCCTCATGGTCCGATGGAATCTCCTTTCTTGTAGTTTGAAGCCATTGTTCCTTGTCCTAATCTAATAATTTGTGGTCTTTCTCTTATTTCCATTGGCACTGTACTGCTGACTATTTTGGCAAAGGAGAATTGAGTGGGATGAAAAGACTGGCCTCAAAAAACGCCTTGCAAGACATGTCACTGGCACAGAGGATGTGCTGCAGATGAACGTACCCATCACACATAAAATCTGTGCTTCTGATGCTCATGATGAAATTTAAGATGATTTAAGTATATTGTTCCCATTTTTCAAAAAGTATTCACATAATATCATTTGCCTATGTGTGTCTGATGGAATGTGATAGGACTCCTAGGCAGGCACCAGTCAGAGGCAGGCACCAGTCAGAAGTGTGTGTGATAAGGTCATTTGTGGGTGATTTTTTTTTGTTTACACTGAACCATCAGAAAGCAAAGGTATCCCTATCTCAGGGACTTATGTGGTCAGTGGGTGCTAGAAACAATATCATACGAAAGCTGACTGGCACAACCTGGGGATCACAACCAGACGCAGCAAAGACATCTGCCCTTGCACTATGCTACTCTGCTGCTGAGTATGCATGCCCAGTGTGGAACACATCTCACCATGCTAAAACAGTGGATGTGGCTCTTAATGAGACATGCCGCATTTATCATGGGGTATCTGCGCCCTACACCACTGGATAAATTACACTGCTTAGCCGGTATTGCACCACCTGACATCTGCCGGGAAGTAGCAGCCAATAGTGAAAGGACCAAGGCAGTGACGTCTTCAGCTCATCCCTTGTTTGGGTATCAGTCAGCATGTCAATGACTTAAATCAAGAAATAGTTTTCTAAGATCTACAGAGAACCTCGCTGGAACACCCCAGCAAGCGAGAGTCCAAAAGTGGCAGGCTCAAACCCAGAACCTCAATCAATGGCTGATACCAAATGAGAGACTTCCCCCTGGGCACACAGAAAACTGGGCGACTTGGAAGACGCGGAACAAACTGCACTCTGGCACCATGAGGTGCAGAGCCAACCTTAAGAAATGGGGCTACAAAGTGGAATCCACGACATGCAAGTGTGGAGAAGAGCAAACCATGGACCATCTGCTGCAATGCAACCTGAGCCCTGCTATATGCACAATGGAGGACCTTCTTGCAGCAACACCAGAGGCACTCCAAGTGGCCAGATACTGGTCAAAGGACATTTAATCACTACCAAGTTTGCAAACTTTGTGTTTTGTCTGTCTGTTTGTTTTGTTAAAAATGTAATACAAATGTCTGGTTACTCCTGACACGATAAATAAATATGTGGACAGTTTTGGATTTTGGGGTATTTTAGATTTCAGAATTACAGATAAGGTATGTTCATCCTGTATCATTAAAAGTATCTGAAATGGTTTTGTTATCTGAAATCTTAGACTTGGATCCCAGCTTACGGTCAAAATCCAATTGTTAGCCCCATACAACCTGAACAGATTCAAATGGAATCATTAAGAACATAGTCAGTTATCAATTGATTAAATGAATCTTTTTGAATTGGAACTAGCAATTAGTTTTAGGTCACAGAATCCAATTTGAATTTTCACATCCCTCCAGTTAATTTCTTCTGGGTCACCGTGTCCCCACATGAAGTCACGAGCTGCCTTTACAGTTCTTTTTCTGAGCCATGGATGATTCGCTGACTGAGTTCAACCTGCCCTGAAATTAGACTCTCTTCTCGCTTTTCGGCTTCACTCGGCCGTGACTGGAAGAGGCTTTTGGTACTGCAGGCAAGTAATCTCTTTATAGGATGTTTTATCATGGATCTTCACAAGACAACTATTAATCTTAAATCATACTTTTATCAAGTGTTTATTTTCTCTTTTCCCTCAGGCACTTTAGTGGATATCAATAACTCGCCTGTCACTAGGAGTTATAAACTGCATCTTTTGCACCAGGATGCTGCAGCAAGAAGAGCTGGTGAGGGAGGACGGTGGCATTCAGAGAAATCAATGCTGTTTTCAGGGATCTGCTCTCACAGGCAAGTCATTTTCTCAGTAGGCTTGATCACTCATAGTGGTTCAGTGGTCTCCTCTTGCTGGTTATAAGCTAATCCAGGGTTTTGGAATGTGTTAAACATGTCTGTCCTAATAAAATAAATATGTCCTACATCACACTTGTGCATTGTAAGGTCCTTATCCCATGTGTGTGTGTGTGTGTGTTACTTACTTAGGTGATCCCTTGTTGTCCAAGCAGAATTGTCTTCCAAGATCAGTGTACGGGCAGTGGGTTTATAGGTGATCATTGAGCCCTATTCTTGATCTGCATCTTCTCCCGCAAAGAAGGCACTGGTTTCCAGATGGAAGGCGGTCCCAGTCGGGGTTGGCTTGATGCGCCTTCCTCTTGGTACATTTCTTTCTTTCACTCTCCATTGGTGCCTCTTCAAATTCTACAGCATTGCTGGTCACAGCTGACCTCCAGCTGGAGCGCTCAAGGAACAGGGCTTCCCAGTCTTCAGTGTCTATGCCAGAGTTTTTAATGTTGGCTTTGAGCCCATCTTTAAATCCCTTTTCATGCCCACCAAATTCCATTTTTCATTCTTGAGTTCAGAGTAGAGCAACTGCTTTGGTTGGGATTGTGGACAACGTGGCCGGTCCAATGGAGTTGATGGTGGAAGATCATCAACTGTGTGTGTATGTGAGGGGAGAAGAGTAGTGTCATGTAATCATGGTGTTTAGTCCTATAGTGTTGCAAATCACTATTCATTACTTATCACATATCATCTGAATTTGCTGGTTTCTTCATTATTAATTGTTTTGATCCTTATCTCACGAGTGAGTGTATTCTCCCCCTCTCCCCCTCTCCCCCCTCTCCCCCCCCTTTTAAAAAGGGTCTTCAATACTGTGAGGGATTGAACTCTCATGGGATAGAGATTTGCAATAAAAAAGGACAGAAAAAGCAAAAAAACCTTGCTATTAAAGGCAAAGAAAAATAACAACCTACTAATGTAGTTGTCAGATTCCTCTCCTCAGAACTGCTGTTCAAACAATCACTCATAGACAAAAGGCAGTCCAGAGTAAGACATATAAGTCAGAGCACACAAGAGTGAAGCATAAGAATAGTCCAGAGATTTGTCCAAACAGTCTCACCAAACCAGAAACTGTAACCCAAAATGTAGTTTACTCACCAAAGTCCACATCCAATCAAGACTTCACCAGCAAAGATTCTGGCTGTAGCAGTTGCACCGACGTTGCTCCCATCAGCTAATTGATCCAGCCTCCAGCTACTTATGCTACTTCCCAAGAACCCCTCAAGATTCATACTAAACTGAGAGCAGATTGATGTCTCTACCAATATCACAGTTTCCAATCTCTGCTACACTCCAACATGGAATAAACAGTGCTATGTGTTGGAGTTCAGCCTGTATTTGTGTTTCAGGATCAAGGTGCTTTTGATGTGGGAAATGATGTCACTGAGGGTCACGATGGAGATGGTTTGGTCAATGATATTAATGTAGAGAATGGCATAGGGACACCGGTTCAAAGTGTAGTTTCCCATGAGAATGTTCCTAAAGGGTATAGGGATAATACTTTACTCCCTGACCCAAGAAGTTCCCAAGATTTGGGGTTTGAAAACAACTTGACATCCAGAGAAACTAATGAGCAGATATATAATGAGCACATAGAAAGACGGCTGGAATTCAGCCAAAACAGACAACTTAGCCAAGGGCTCTGCCGTTCTGCTAGGCTTCGAGAGATAAGAGCGAGAGACAGTCAAGGAAAACGAAACCAGTTTCTGGGTGCTGGGAATAACCTGGGATATAAAGTTCTCACCAGGGAAAATATAGTCAGATGAAGTATCATTTCAGATTCTTGCTTGTTCTATGGAAGCCTTGCTTGGAAGATTCATGTTAAGGATTTCTTGTTCATGGTTTGACTCTTTGTCTCTTGGAATTATATATTCATGCTGTGGACTAATGTTTTTCTGTCTCTGTGGGTTTTATTAAAAATGTTTGGACTTTGCTTTTGAACTTTGCTAAACCCTGTTCTGGAATACTTTGTTCCTGCTTATCTTCCTACCGTACTGGACTTCCGTATTTTCTTAAAGCATATTTTTACCTTGCTGTTTTTACTTATCTTCAGTACAAAAAGGATTGTTTTCCTACGCAACGTGTGGTGTTTTAAAGTCAGAGAGTTATTCCTGTTCTGGAGAGCAACACTATGCCAAAAACAACAACAACAACAAGCCACTCTCCAGTTCATTTCTGTTATTTATTTATCATGTCAGGAGCAAACCAAACAGCTGTATTGTTTTTTTTAAAGACACACACACAAAGTTTGTAAAGATGGCATTCTATTAAATGTCCTTTGACCAGTAACTGGCCACTTGGAGTGCCTCTGGTGTTGCGATAAGAAAGTCCTCCATTGTGCATGTGGGGACATGAGAGAAGCCTCCCCACAGGACTGCAAGACATACGGGCATCCCCTGGGCAACATCTTCATAGACAGCTGATTCTCTCACTCCAGAAGCAACCAGAAGTGACTTGCAGCATGCAACCAAACAAGTTCATTTAGGGAAGCTGATGAGAAAATACAACATACAAACTATCTACAGACCCACCAAGAAAATCCAACAAATGCTACATTCAGCAAAGGACAAGAGGGATCCTCTCTCTTCTGCAGGAGTCTACCGTGTACCATGCAGCTGTGGACAAGTCTACATAGGGACCACCAAACGCAGCGCCCAAACATGAATCAAGGAACATGAAAGGCACTGCAGACTACTTCAACCAGAAAAGTCAGCCATAGCAGAGCACCTGATGAACCAACCTGGACACAGCATATTATTTGAGAACACAGAAATGCTGGATCACTCACAACCACCATGTCAGACTACACAGAGAAGCCATTGAAATCCACAAGCATGTGGACAATTTCAACAGAAAGGAGGAAACCATGAAAATGAACAAAATCTGGCTACCGGTATTTAAAAACTCTAAAATTACAACAGCACAACAACAGAGAGGAAACAAACAAGGACATCTAATCACCTCTCAACAAAAGATTGCTCCAGGCACTGTCAGGCCATTATATGCTAATCAAGGTGGTCAGTTGAAACATTCACACTTAGTTCCAACAGACAAGAGTCCTTTGTCTCACCCTGGTCATTCCACAGATCTATAAACCCATTGTCCTAATTCCAACAGACCTCACTACCTCTGAGGATGCTTGCCATAGATGCTGGTGAAATGTCAGGAGAGAATGCCTCTAGACCATGGCCATATAGCCCGAAAAACCTACAACAACCCAGTGATTCCGGTCATGAAAGCCTTCGACAATACAAGTTCATTTCTGTTCTTAAGTATTTAAAAGCACATTTGTACTAATGCCTCCCAAAAGCGCTTATCTGCTTTTGAAAAGGAGCATGGTCCAAACAAAATTTGATTAAAACAGACATGAATTAAAGTACAACTTCTTGTGGATGTCATTCCACTGAAAATTGGTGAAACTTGGTGTAAAAGCAGTGGGCCATATGAAGGACATAACTGGGAGTGTATTTAAAGTACATGAGCATTGTGTGTCCACCAGTCATAGGGTAAATTTGCCCATGAGTTCAGCATACATGCCCTCCATACTATACATCATTTTGGATCTTATTTAGGGAAAACTCCACTGGAAGAACAAACAAGTGACCAAGAGAAACTAAGCTGAAATCTGTTGTTTTAAGAATCAGTGCATGACAAAGGGGAGATTAATGGGATCCAAGATGCCATCAATTATTTTTCCATTCTAAAGTCAATGTTTCTGCAATCTTTTGATGGATGGGAAAGAAAAGGTTGTGCATTCATCAAAGGTAATCTTTTAAAAATACCTGGCACAATGTTCAACGTATGGGTGGCACTTCATGAGCAAATTAAAATTTCTCTGCTCTAGTAACACATACATAAGAATATGTGTTTATTAGTGTAGGTATGTCTTAGGTCAGTGTGTTTGTTTTAGATTGAATTTTGTTAGATGTAGTAGTTTTAGTGCTATAAATTATCTTGCTTTTTTGTATTGTCTTGGTTTTTACTATTTATTTTCTTTGTTTCTAATTTTTTTTTAAAGAGTGCTTTTATGGGACCAGGCTTTAACATAGCCAGTAAATCACCAGCAATGGTAAAACATATCAACCATTCAAAGCCCCAGGTTGGCATGATCTCCTGACTGTCAGCCCAGCTTACTGTTTACCCAAGCAATTCAAAAATAGCTTTAGCTGTAAGTAGAGAAATTAGGTACCGCTAAAACAAGTGTGTGTGGGGGGGGAGGGGGGGAGGTATTTTACAGAACCACAAAGAAAAAGATCAGAAAATGCCTGGTGACCAAAAGGAAGGAGGAAGTGCTGATGGCTCTTTGTCATAGAGGATGGAGCGACAGCACCCCTGTATGGCTGGATTTGGGCACAACCTCCAAGGTGCCAAAAAGCTGGACGTCGACACAATATACCTCCTTTCTGTTCAGTCTGTCTCTGTCCTGTATATCCAAAATGACACTGAATGTTTGTCGTGTATGTGTACTGTGATCTGACCCCAAGTCTCCTTGGGGAGATAGAGCAGAATATAAATTATTATTATTATTATTATTATTATTATTATTATTAGGTATTCTGCATGGCAAGAGTTAAGACTGGATATCCCTTGTGGTCTCTTCCAACTCAATAGTAATAGTAGTAGTAGTAGTAGTAGTAATAATAATAATAATAATAATAATAATAATAAAAGTTACAGAGAATGAACATGTCAAGCTACTCTGGGACTTCCAAATTCAGACAGACAGAGTTCTGGAGCACAATACTCCTGACCTCACAATCATGTTAAAAAACAAAGCATGGATTGTCGATGTTGCAATCCCAGGTGACAGCAGGTTTCAAGAGAAACAACTGGAAAAGTTGACATGATATGAGGATTTAATGATCGAACTGCAAATATTCCAGCACAAGCCAGTAAAGGTGGTCCCAGTGGTGATCAGCGCACTGGGTGCAGTGCCTAAAGACCTTGGACTGCACTTAAACACCATTGGCGCTGACAAAATTACAATCTGCCAGCTGCAGAAGGCTATCTGGGATCTGCATGCATTATTCACTGATACATCACACAGCCCTAGACACTTGGGAAGTGTCCGACGTGTGATCCAATACAACAGCCAGCAGAGCGACCTTGTTTACTGTGGACTCAGCTTGTGTTTCAAATAATAATCTATATAAATAAAAATCTAATGTTCATTTGTGGGATTAACAGAACTCAGAAACCCCTGGATGAATTGGCACCAAATTTGGACACGATACATCTAACAACCCAATGTATGTCCTTCACTCAAAAAAATGATTTTGTCATTTGGGAGTTGTAGTTCCTGGGATTTATAGTTCACCTACAATCAAAGAGCATTCTGAACCCCACCAATGATGGAATTCAACCAAACTTGGCACACAGTTCTCCCGTGACCAACAGAAAATACTGGAAGGGTTTGGAGGGGAGTGTCCTTTGGTTTTGGAGTTGTAGTTCACCTACATCCAGAGATCACTGTGGACTCAAACAATGATGGATCTGGACCAAACTCTACACGAATACTCAATATGCCCAAATGTGATCACTGGTGGAGTTTGGGGAAAATAGAATCTTGACATTTGGGTAGCTGTAGTTGCTGAGATTTGTAGTTCACCTACGATCACAGAGCATTCTGAACCCCACCAACAATAAAACTGGGCCAAACCTACCACACAGAACCCCCATTACCACCAGAGTGGGCCACAGCAACGCGTGGCAGGGGATGGCTAGTAACAACAACAACAATAACAACCACAGTGGTTAAAAGGAACCCAGTGGCTATAATTATCTGCACTGCAGCTCTGCTCAGAGCAATGCACTGAAAATTGAAACAGGTGGATGTTCACATCGCTACTCATAAGTCATTTTCTGTGATAGAATAAAAGATTGGGCATTCAAAGGAACATTACTTCCTAAATATGTTAGCAACACACACTGCTTCTCAAAGAAGGAAAGGAACCATAACAGGTCAGTCATTGCTCAGCTTGCCTTCCCATTTGTCTGTATGAGCTAAAAGGGCAGACTGAACCGAGGGGTCAGGTAAAGTCGACACTTACCAACAGCCAATAACAAGAGCAGTGAGCAGCCCTAATTTCATTTCCACATAAAGAACAGCCTTTTGTGAAACAAACAAGGAAGGTTCTCTGCACTGTGGATAGCAGTCCGTAGATGTTGCTTAGATCCCTTCTCCTTTAACTCAGAAAAAGGCCTCCCAGTGCTTTTGCTAAATGCCCTCTGCTGAATTTTCTGTCTTGGCTACTTTGGAAAGCTTCAAAGAGTTTGAAACGTGAGCAACACAAAGATCTCTTTCATTGGAGGAAATGTCGATCTTGCCAAGTCTCTTAGGGTTTGAGGAAATTTATTTTTTTCAACCAATCACACAATTTAAAAATTAAGAAACATGCCTCCTTCATCAGAACAAGGATGAAAGAAGAGTGGCTTGCAAGTTACATGTAATCCCTGTGTCCTACTTTTGTGACCTCTATTTCAGGCCTTCCTCTGGTGGTCTAAAATTATTATATACATCCAGAGGTGGCCCTAGGTAATTTTCAATGGTAAGCACACAGTATTTTGCCCCCCCCCCCCCCAACCAATCACTGATATATATTTTCTGTTCGTCGTGGGAGTTCTGTGTGCCATATTTGGTTTCATCCATCCAGTCGGTGAAAACAAGACCTGGGGCTGACTGTAGCTCAAATCACGAACTTCTTATTGCTCAATTTAGAATAAAACTAAAGAGATCAGGGAAAATACACAGACCAGTTAGATATGATCTCACTAACATTCCTAACGAATATACAGTGGAAGTGAAGAACAGATTTGAAGGACTAGATTTAGTAAACAGAGTCCCAGAAGAACTATGGACAGAAGTCCGCGACATTGGTCAGGAGGCGGCAACAAAGTACGTTCCAAAGAAAAAGAAAACCAAGAAGGCAAAATGGTTGTCTGCTGAGACACTGGAAGTAGCCCAAGAAAGGAGGAAAGCAAAAGGAAACAGGGATAAGGGGAGATATGCCCAGTTAAATGCACAATTCCAGAGGTTAGCCAGAAGAGATAAGGAACTATTTTAAATAAGCAATGCATGGATGGGAGAAGACAACAGACAAAGAAGGACAAGAGACCTCTTCCAGAAAATTAGAAACATTGGAGGTAAATTTCAGGCAAAAATTGGCATGATAAAAAACAAAGATGGCAAGGACCTAACAGAAGCTGAAGAGATCAAGAGAAGGTGGCGAGACTATACAGAAGATCTGTATAGGAAGGATAATAATATCGAGGATAGCTTTGACGGTGTGGTGAATGAATTAGAACCAGACATCCTGAGGAGTGAGGTGGAATGGGCCTTAAGATGAAGCATTGCTAACAACAAGCCAGCAGGAGATGACGGGATCCCAGCTGAACTGTTTAAAATCTTAAAAGATGATGCTGTCAAGGTGATGCATGCCATTTGCCAGCAAATATGGAAAACACAAGAATGGCCATCAGACTGGAAAAAATCAACTTATATCCCCATACCAAAAAAAGGGAAATGCGAAAGACTGCTCAAACTTCCGTACAGTGGCCCTTATTTCTCATGCCAGTAAGGTAATGCTCAAGATCCTGCAAGGAAGACTCCAGCAATACATGGAGCGAGAGTTGCCAGATGTTCAAGCTGGGTTTAGAAAAGGCAGAGGAACCAGAGACCAGATTGCCAATATCCGCTGGATAATGGAGAAAGGCAGGGAGTTTCAGAAAAACATCTACTTCTGCTTCATTGACTATTCTAAAGCCTTTGACTGTGTGGATCATAATAAATTGTGGCAAGTTCTTAGAGGGATGGGCATCCCAAGCCACCTTGTCTCTCTCCTGAGGAATCTGTACAAGGACCAAGTAGCAACAGTCAGAACTGACCACGGAACAACAGACTGGTTCAAGATTGGGAAAGGCGTACGGCAAGGCTGCATCCTCTCACCCAACCTTTTTAACTTGTATGCAGAACACATCATGCGATGTGCGGGGCTTGATGAATGCAAGCTGGGGTGAAAATTGCTGGAAGAAACATTAACAACCTCAGATATGCAGATGACACCACTCTGATGGCCGAAAGCGAGGAGGAGCTGAGGAGCCTTCTAATCAAGGTGAAAGAAGAAAGCGCAAAAGCCGGGTTGCAGCTAAACGTCAAAAAACCAAGATTATGGCAACAAGAATGATTGACAACTGGAAAATAGAGGGAGAAACCGTGGAGGCCGTGACAGACTTTGTATTTCTAGGTGCAAAGATTACTGCAGATGCAGACTGTAGCCAGGAAATCAGAAGATGCTTACTTCTTGGGAGGAGAGCAATGTCCAGTCTCGATAAAATAGTGAAGAGTAGAGACATCAGACTGACAACAAAGATCCGCCTAGTCAAAGCCATGGTATTCCCTGTAGTCACCTACGGATGTGAGAGCTGGACCTTAGGGAAGGCTGAGCGAAGGAAGATCGATGCTTTTGAACTGTGGTGTTGGAGGAAAGTGCTGAGAGTGCCTTGGACTGCGAGAAGATCCAACCAGTCCATACTCCAGGAAATAAAGCCCGACTGCTCACTGGAGGGAAAGATACTAGAGACAAAGTTGAAGTACTTTGGCCACATCATGAGGAGACAGGAAAGCCTAGAGAAGACAATGATGCTGGGGGAAGTGGAAGGCAAAAGGAAGAGGGGCCGACCAAGGGCAAGATGGATGGATGGCATCCTTGAAGTGTCTGGACTGACCTTGAGGGAGCTGGGGGTGGTAACGGCCGACAGGGAGCTCTGGCGTGGGCTGGTCCATGAGGTCACGAAGAGTCGGAGACGACTGAACGAATGAACAACAACAAGCCATCATTGGTGGAGTTCAGAATGCTCTTTGATTAGGTGAACTATACATCCCAGTAACTACAACTTGCATATGTCAAGGTCTATTTTTCCCCCAAGAGTGCCTCAAGAGCGCCCCAGGGCAAAATCAACTATACGCAAATGCTTACTTTGAGTAATGGATGAGCCACCCCTGTATACATCAAAATTTGCTGTATATACTCATATATAATCATATACTGAAATACATTTGGAGATATTTGCAAAGTTATAAACTTAACACTTATTATATACATCAACATTTACTGCAAATATATTCTTTACACATCATACGCTAAAACATATTTAAAGGTACTTACAAAGTTATAAAATTGACATTTGTTCACCTTAGAGATACAGGTTTTTTATGTTGTGAGATCTAAATCAAAGGAGCAAACTGTGGCTGTAAATATTTGAAAGTTACATATATAAAAATGAATGTTTTGTCAAAATATGAACATATTTTGTCACAGCGGTAATAAAAGTTGGATTGATTGCAGCTATAAAGTAATACCACAGAAGTTAACAGGGTAAAACCTGTGCACCAACTGCACCTGTTCTTTGAGATGTCAGAAATGACCATGGTAATCCATGCCTTAGTTGAATCCCATTTACTGTGGCACATTCTACTTAGAGCTGCCTTTGAAGACTCTTCAGACTGGCACAAAAAGCTACAGCCAGATTGTTAACAGGAGCTGGTTAGAAGAAGGAACATAGAACGCTCTTGTTACACCAGCTCCATTGCCTGCCAGTTTGTTTCTAAGCTCAATTCAAAAGGTTGACCATAACCTATAAAGCCCTAGATCAGTGGTTCTCAACCTGTGGTTCCCCAGATGTTTGGCCTTCAACTCCCATAAATCCTAACATCTGGTAAACTGGCTGGGATTTCTGGAGGTTGTAGGTCAAAACACCTGGGGACACACAGGTTGAGATCCACTGGCCTAGGATGATTCATGCCCAGTCTATTTGGTAGACTCCATATATGAGCCATCCCAAGTTCTACGATGCCATTTCTCACTCCCATCACCATTGCAAACTTGATTGATGGGGATGCGAAAGACGACCTTCATGGTGATGGCCCCTAGACTCTGAAATTCACTACCTAGGGAGGCCAGAACGTTCAAACTCAGAGAAGGGCTTCTCCTGGTGACTTCAAAGCCCAATCTGGCTCATACAAGGAAATACAGCCTGCCACATATTTTTGGGAGTGTGGATCAGTGAAACCATAGATGTCGAATGTGGAGAGAGAAAGCAGGGCGAAGAAGAAGAAGAAGAAGAAGAAGAAGAAGAAGAAGAAGAAGAAGAAGAAGAAGAAGAAGAAGAAGAGGAGGAGGAGGAGGAGGAGGAGGAGGAGGAGGAGGAGGAAGAGGAGGAGGAAGAGGAAGAGGAAGAGGAAGAGGAAGAAGAAGAAGAAGAAGAAGAAGAAGAAGAAGAAGAAGAAGATTTGAACTATATATATTCCTGGTGTGTTTTTGTAATGAGCAATTGTAGGCAAAACTGGCCTGCAGTGATTGAAGGAGCAAGTCCAAGATGACTACTTTGCAAGTCAGGAAGGGCTTGATCTTTTCTGCACCTCTCAGCATGAAGAGGATTAATGAGCCAATAAGGTATCCCTCCAACAGTTCTTTCTTTTGTGTTCATGCCACACACCACCGATTAGTGACTGCAAGGAGGGAATCCCAGTTATTTAGAGCAGTTTTGCTTTACATGTAAAATATTCCATTGCCAGCAAGTTTTCTTTACTTTGTTTCACCATTTGCTCTCTGACATGCTGATGTCAGGCTCAGTGCTGTTTACTGGATCCTTGTTAGAGAGTTTTGTCTCCTGATGTTTTAAAGTAGGACCTCCACTGAGCAGGGATAAATAAGCGGCACTGCAGCGGCAACAATCCTTTCAGTCGATATTGATCCAGAGGCTTTTCTGCATTGCTAACACTTATTTTCTTTCCAGACAAAGAGAGGAAACACGTGACCTTTTCCCACTTACCCTTTCTCCTCACAACCAAAGCAATAGCCAAGATTGCAAGTTACAGTGGACGTTTCTCCTCTAAACTATCATCCATGTATTGCATCAATGTTTGCTTTCACATTTGGTTTTTTTTTTGTGTGTATTATTATTATAAAACAGACACCAAAAGCCAAAACTGCTTTATTTAAGTTGATATAATCAATTCTTTGAGCTGTGGTTCATTCTCCAAAGCTTCTTTGACTACTCTTTTCAAAAATCTCCACCTCTCCCCAAGACTTTGAGCTTGTTTTCCACAATTCTATTTTCTCCTTGGCCTTGTACCTCTTTTCTTTGTTCTTTTTCCATAAGTAAGAAAAGAGAGTAGGCTGCGTTTTATGGAAGTCCATTGCCTATTTCTTCCCAGCTTGGAGCATTTGGACTGCAAAATAGACTAAACCGACCCCAAATGTGGCCACACACTCCCTTCATAACCCCTCTGCTGCAGCAGGTTGGATGGTCTACATGATCCATAGAGTTGGAAGACGCCACAAGGACCAGTCCATCCTGCTGCCATGCAGTAACACACAGCACTCGCAATAAATGGCCATCCAGCCTCTGTTTAAAAACCTCCAGAGAGGAAGATGCCACCATGCTTCAAGGATACATATGCCACTGCTGAACAGATCTTACTGCCAGGATGTCCTTCCAAATGTTTGATTTGGGTCTCTTTTCCTGAAGTTTGACTCCATTGCTCCATATCCTGGTCCCCAGAGCAGTAGAAAACAAACTTCCTCCCTCCTCAATATGGCATCCTTTCAAATATATAAGTATGGCTTTCATGTCCCTTCATAACCTTCTCTTCTCCAAGCTAAAAATACCCAATTCACTAAGCTGCTCCTCTAAGGGATGGGCTCACCCTTCTCTGAACACATTCCAACTTATGCATCCAATGTTGCTAAGATTACATTTGCACCACTGGACTGCCACCTCACCTTCTATGTTGCCATTGCTGCAGAACTCCATGTGATCTCTTGGCCATTATGGCCACCACATACTGGTGCCCACATGGGTATGAAAGGAACAAGCCAAACTCCCATTTTCTTCCTGGTCTTATTGGACCACTGCTGAAGTTAGCACAAAGCACTCACAATGGCTAGGAGTTCACATGGAACCCTGCTGCTGACTGGAAGATGTGACAGTGGTGATAAACAGGAGAGATGGATGGTGACAATGCCCCATAAGGAAAGTGGAATTGTTCAAATCAGTCCTGATCCAGCTGTCCATACTGCCCCAAAGCTTTAGGATATTACAGAATTTCTAGCAAACCATGGACTGTCCTCGGACTTTAGAAAGTAGGTCAAGCTGGAGTGACCAAATTAACCCAATTTTAACCCACAACACTCACCATAAGGGGAGAGATATCTTTAAGACAGCCTTCCATTTTTCACTTTCGTTAGTGGGATTAACAAAAAAACCATTGTGCATTTACCATTGTTCTACGAAAGAATTAGCAAGTGTGTGAGGTCACCACAAGTTGACAAGTAACTTGGAGATACATACATGCATACAGTGGCAGATACACAATCAATTGTATAATGTCAGTATTTGGCAGAAAAGGGGTTTAGCACATTCATTATGCAATAAAAGCTGTGTACTTAAAAGGTGTGTTTTCAACCTCTCTCTCTTTCTTTTTCTCTGTCTCTCTCTCTCTCACACACACAGAACATGAATGGAAAACAATCCAGAGAAAGGTATATGAATACAGATGTGATATTGAAACCAGTAGGATTCGTTTTAATGGTATCTATCATCTATTCTATCTATTATCTATGGGCAAGAAGAATAAACATTAAAAACAAACTGAAAATAGTCCTTCGTTGTTTTAACAAACAGTTTAATCAGTCACAGCAGTTTCAAATGCTACGTTGAACAACATCATTTTAGCTGTCTGAAGAAAGTTGAAAGGAGAAGGAATAATAGACTAATTCTCTCAAATATTTAAACATGACTATCATTACCCATCTTTACCTCTTCTTCTCCAAGCTCCCTGAACTGCTCCCCATAGGACATGGCTTCCAGAGCTTTTCCACTGTGGTCATCCTTCTGTGGACCCATTTCAGCTTCTCTACATCCTTCTTAAATGCTGGTGTTCAGAACTGAACACATGTATTATTCCAGCTGAGGTCTGGCCAAAGCAGAACAGAGTGGGTCTATGACTTCCCTCAATCTAAACATTATATGATTATTGATGCAGCATTGGGTTGAATTGACTTTTTTTAAATGTTGGCAGGTATGAGAATAATCTCAATGAAAATAATCACAGTTGTATGACATTCTTTTCAAGCATGGAGAGGCACAGAGCTCATCACATGAGTTAAACTACTTCTGGCCATTATGGATAGACCTCCATGGTTGAAAAGAGTCAGAAGTGTCCTGAAAGGAGGGATCTCCAACAATCAACACATTGAGAACTTTTCTCCTGGTAAGACACTTCAGCTTTTTTCAAGCATGAAGAGACAAAGAGCTCATCACATGTTCTGGGTTTGAAAAGAGACAGAAATGTCCTGAAAGGAGGGAACTCTGAACATGGGCCATAGTTCAGACGGATGAGGGGATTAAAATTCCAGAGTCTGGAGGGCCAGGGAGAGCAGTGGCTGGCTCTTTCACTGAGGAAAATGAGGGGATTGTAGATCAAGATACTATGTGTGAGACAGGGCTTGAAAAGTGAAACTGTTTCTGAGTCCAGCAAACAGGGAGATTCAGTGAATGGTAGAGATGACTTTTCACATACAAATAGCTTAGCAACTCCTTATAAAGACCTGAAAGCCGAGATAGCTCACCTGAGAGAGCAAGTGTGTTCGACAGGGGTATCAGGCTTGATCTTAGGGAGAAAAACATCAAGCTCAGGAAATTCAAAAGGCTTAGTGAGAAGGAAGAGCAGAGAAAGTCTCACAAGACAAAAAGTCAAGGTCAAAGAAATGCCTTTATGTTTTGTGGCCCCTAAATTAGAGAGCGTCTCTGAGAATTCAGATCAGGCAACGCTGCTAGATAGTGAAGATCTGTTTCCAGTCCACGTTTTAGCCTAAGTTCTTGGTTTTTCTGGATTCATATTCATGTTTTCATTCTTGTTTCCCTTGTTTTATTAGCACTTTTGGAGTTCTGGTTCGTGCTAAAGGCAAGGTGAACTCTAGCTGAGGTGCAACACTACCTCTTATCACACTTTACTCACATCTTTACAACTGAAAAATAGGTGTGATGGGAACCAACAAAAGTTTCCCATCCTGTTTCATTGCCCAACCATCAGCAGTCTATTGTATCCTATGGAGTTTGATGCAGAACAATAGGATCCCTTGGAAAGTAATGGTTTTTATCCTGGTTCACTGTCTCTTGTATCCTCTGGGATTTGGAGCAGAGTGATTTTATTTCATTGAAAAAGTGGTTTTAAACTGATGCCAGTCTCCTTTAATGTAAGGGGCCTTGGGCAGGGCAAGGGATTTCTTGGTTTTCAGATATTGTTGTTTCTCCTGATTAAAAACAAAAAAGTAATACTGACCTTGAGATGAATGTATTGCCAGTTCTTAAGTTTCCACATGTGAGTCTGATTGGGAGGCAGAACTCCAAAAGTACTGCTGATGATATAAGAGGGGAGATTCTATACTCTTAAAGGGATAGTCATCCATGCTTTTCCCTCTCAATGTTATGGGCTTGATAGACATAAGTGGCTAAACAGCATCAAAATGTTATCAAGTAGACAAAAGTTAATAATGTTTTTGCCTGAGTCTACAGAGGAAAAACCTCTATCCCCCTTCTTTCCTCTTTTTCTCATGAGTTAATCGACTGCAGCTGCTTTTACACTTTCAACTTCATCTGTGGAAATTGAAGCAAGTTGAGGACAAGAAGAGAAATTGAGAGAAGTAGATGGAAACTGGGACTTTTTCAAAGCAGCCAATGGAGGATTAGTAAGGAATGTCCCCGTCAAATCAGAACAATTGCAGGGTATGCCATCATAACCTCTCCATGGTGGAGAATTCCTACAAAGAAGTCATGCAATGTGTGAACACACACTAGCTTGCAAGGTTGTTATGAAATGCAGTAGATCCTTCCCTATAGGGCCCAGAAGATGCCAAATTTCAGACAGGTTCATAAGGCTGCAGTCTCTCAGCTTTCCTAACTTCAAGCTCCAAATGTGCAACTATTTTAGCCATTTTTTCTGATCCACCATTCTTTCTAAATGTTACATTTGACTTTTCCATAGTTTAGGTAAAACCGGTGGCGCAGTGGGTTAAAGTACTGAGCTGCTGAGTTTGTTGATCGAAAGGTCGCAGGTTCGATTCTGGGGAGCGGCGTGAGCTTCTGCTGTCAGCCCTAGCTTCTGCCAACCTAGCAGTTCGAAAACATGCAAATGTGAGTAGATCAATAGGTACCGCTCCGGCGGGAAGGTAACGGCGCTCCATGCAGTCATGCCGGCCACATGACCTTGGAGGTGTCTACGGACAACGCTGGCTCTTTGGCTTAGAAATGGAGATGAGCACCACACCCCAGAGTCAGACATGACTGGACTTAATGCCAGGGGACTACCTTTACCTTTACCTAGGTAAAAAGAGACAAATATATATTTTACCATTCCAAGAGATGAAGCCATGTCTTCTAAAGATTAACCATGCAAGTTGGCAACTCTGAACTTTGTTCTTTTCTTTCCTGACTGTACTTTTTTCAAGTTTCAGTTTGTGAAATAGAGAAAGCAATGTCTCTGATTCCATTAAATGTTGTCTGGGCATGTTTCCTTTGATCGGAACACATCAACAGCAGCAGACTATCTCAGAGTGGCCCAGTGGTCTGAAGAAGGCGATCAATTCTTCAACACTTCTTCCTTGGCTATATTTTGGGAGGGATGGTGTCATTATTGAACAAAAGAGAAATGTGTCCTTATTTATCTCTTCCCCTATAACAAAATCCATTGCTTTATAAGCCTTAGGTTTTTATTTTGTTTTGTTTTATTATTGTTTTTAACTCTTCGCTTTCTGAGCAGAGGGAATTGGTCTAAATGAAACAAAGTGGAGAACAATCTTCTGGGATTTCACATCCAGCTCGGTCAGGATCAAAGGTCTACTCGCAAGAATTTTTGTCAGAAAGATACACAACTACTTTAGAGTTGCCAGATTTTGATATCCACACACTGATACCATGCACACATAAAAACATGCACAACAATATATTGGCCATCTGCTTACTGCCTTAAATACTGCAAGGTCTGCTAATAGTAATAATAATAATAATAATAATAATAATAATAATAATAATAATAATAAGTCTGCTTGTAATAATAATAATAATAATAATAATAATAATAAGAAGAAGAAGAAGAAGAAGAAGAAGAAGCCATGTATAAATATGTGAGAGGAAGTCATAGGAAGGAGTGAATTTGTTTTCTGCTTCCCTGGAGACTAGGACACAGAACAATGGCTTCAAACTACAAGAAAGGAGATTCCATCTGAACATGAGGAAGAACTTCCTGACTGTGAGAGCCGTTCAGCAGTGGAACTCTCTGCCCTGGAGTGTGGTGGAGGCTTCTTCTTTGGAGGCTTTTAAACAGAGGCTGGATGGCCATCTGTCAGGGGTGCTTTGAATGCAATTTTCCTGCTTCTTGGCAGGGGGTTGGACTGGATGGCCCATGAGGTCTCTTCCAACTCTATGATTCTAGGGTTCACTACTATTAATGGTTTCAAGTATCTACAAGGGATTTTAGAATATATTTCCACCCCTGAATACAGGGGCCATACTGTATTTGTTGGGTTCACAATCCCTATGTCATCCCCACCACTCTTCCCTTGAATGCCTAAAGGTCTCCTAAATGCCCAACTGGAATGCTTAGGGACTGATGCAAAACCTCATTGCTGAAGGGAGAAAAATCCTATTTTGGGGGCAATGTCCTCATTTAGTTTTGCCTATAGCTACACTCTTCCATGGGCTTTTTATGCACACTAGAATGCATACACTAGAAAAAAAACAAACTTAATAACAACTAGAACATAGTAAATAGGCAAAAGTTCTTTCTCTTCCCCATCTACTGGTGCTTCATTGCCCCGGGGTGAACAAGGGGGAAAAAACAGACACAATTACAGCATTGATTACAGTCTGTTATTGTGCTTTTAGTAATTAAAAACAAAAACAGCAAGCCTGTCTGAGGCATTAAGTCCTGATTGATCATACTCAGAGGCCTCGAACTAATAAATGGCTAATTTACTTAAAGCATTGAGAAGGAGATAATTTAAGGAGCTGAGATGATGTCTGAATAATGTTTTTGGATGTCTCCACATATTCCCAACCGGATTTAATTTGAGAGGGAGAAAGCTTGAAAAAAAAACCTTTGAGAGGCTCAAATGGAGAGAACTGGATTCAAAACCAGAAAGTTCTATTGGTGAAAATGGGAGAAAATTGACATCTGCAGAAATCCTATAGCTTCAAGTAGAAGAGAGCCACTTCACATAAACTGAAAAATAAAGACTGAAGAACAACTTGGAAAAGATATTTTCTGGACTGTAATTTCCATAATTCCCCCAAATAGTTATGGGTGATGCTGGGTTTAGAGATTCTGGAACTTATAGCATAAAAATGATTGTTTTCAAGGTCTAGAATTCACTTCCCAAGGACATCAGATATGCCCCAACGCTGGCAGTCTTTAGGAAGAGCCTGAAAACGTGGTTGTTCCAGAATAAGGAAAACTCTTAGCAATATGTCCTCAAATGCACTTTAATATTGATTTAGGACTCTCTGTGTGCCCTCATCTTTCTTTAAAAACCCTATCCTAGTTTACCCTACCCAGCATTTAAAATTTTAATTATTCCATTTGGCCCGGGCATAGGTTTTTAATTGCTGTATGTTATTGTTTATTGCTTATTGTGTATTTTTTGTTTTTGAGTTTTATTTTATTTTAACTGTTTTGTATTGATTATTTGTTAACGCTTTTGTTTATTGATGTGCTGTGGGCTTGGCCTCATGTAAGCCGCAATGAGTCCCTTGGAGAGATGGTAGCGGGGTACAAATAAAGTATTATTATCATTATTATTATTATTATTATTATTATTATTATTATTATGTATGGGTCACATTCATGTACAGTAGACATTACATGTATGGGGCTTGAAGCTCAGAAAGTGGAAAAAACTAGAAATAAACATTTTTTTAACCTGACAGAATACCTTACTTGGAGTCTCTAAGTCACAAATCCCATGGTCCAAATCTGGCCCACCATGTCATTTTATGTGGCCCTCTAGATCAGTGGTTCTCAACCTGTGGGTCCCCAGGTGTTTTAGCCTACAACTCCCAGAAATCCCAGTCAGTTGACCAGCTGTTAGGATTTCTGGTAGTTGAAGGCCAAACATCTCGGGACCCACAGGTTGAGAACCACTGCTTAGATGTTGGACTTCATGTTTTCAAAAGAACAAAGAGTTAACTGTAGCAACAACAAGAAGATATGCAGTGGTTCTCAACCTGTGGGTCCCCAGATGTTTTGGCCTTCAACTCCCAGAAATCCTAACAGCTGGTAAACTGTCTGGGATTTCTGGGAGTTGTAGGCCAAAAAACCTGGGGACCCACAAGTTGAGAACCACTGTGATACACTAACATCTGGAAGGTTGCAGTTTATTCTGTTCAGTTAGGAACGTGGGGTTTGAACTTAGATACAAGTCTTGTGAATATGAAGCCTGACTTTAAAATGTTCTTTACCCTTTACCCAACTTCAGATGCACAAGTGCTGTTGGGTTGCCATTCCCATTATCCACAGTCCACATTATGTATATTCAAAAGTGATGGAAGTTGTCATTTGATAACATCTGGAGACCCAAACCGAGTAAAAACTAAAGAGCATCGACCTCTTTGCTTTGATACATATGTACCAAAATTATAGCTGGACTTCTGTATTTACAGATTCTCCATTCATGGATTCAGAGGCTCTTTGAAAACAACCACAAGACTGATGCGGCCCTTGATGGAAATGGGTTTCACATGCCTGTTGTAGGACCTCTAACATGATCCAACTTCTACCACTTATCAGGCAAAACTGTGGCATCCTCTCCTACTTAGTGTGTGTTTTATGCTTAGTAGGTTTTGTTATCTTGACCACACTCTAATGTTTCATGGCCATACATGTTCCACTTCTTGTAAAATGCTGGAGATAGGCAAACCTCAACTTCATCTCTGCTGTAAATGAAAACAACAGAAATCATCTTGGTTCTACTCTCTCTTGAATGCACAATACACAATTCATCATGGATTGAACACTGCTTTATTCCAGACATTTATCTACCAATACTGAAATATAAGCTTTGTTTTAGCAGCAGAAAAAGATATAGGTTCACAACAGGCTGTAGACCTAGAAAAAGAAAGAAATTTACTTGTCAATTAGGTTAGGGACCTCAAGATATTCATGGCAGCTTCCTCTGGAGAAAATAAGTCAAAGCATAATGGTGGGATTTAGGAACACGAGTGGGGAACAAAGTCTTCCATGACCTGCTTCTCTGTGTGAGCTGAACAGAAAAAGACTTGAGCCACAAGGCTCCATTGTAACTGACTGAGACCAGTGATAGAAGTCATGAGAACAATGCAAGTTCTCAGAAGGGCTTGGGTCATGCACTGCAGAGATTGCTGAGAGGAAAAGAAAAACTAAACCGATCGGAAAGTGATGAATCAAAAGACATAATCCCTATCGGAGGACAATACTCTTGGAATCACAAAACAGGAGATATGGACGGAACTGCAAAGACCATCTAGTCCAGTGATTCTCAACCTGAAGTCCCCGAATGTTTTTGGCCTACAATTCCCAGAAATCCCAGCCAGTTTACCAGCTGTTAGGATTTCTGGGAGTTGAAGGCCAAAAACATCTGGGGACCAGGGCCGTAGCCAGAAAAAAAATTCGGGGAGGGTTGAAAATTTTGGGGGGAGGGGGAGTTGAAACCTGCCTCTTAGCTCACGCTGAAGCAATGAGCACAACAGGGACAGAGCAGCCTTCAATAGACTGCATCTCCGCCCCTGTCAACCACCTCCACCAAGTCTAATGAGAGCATTCAACACTCCCCCCCCCCCCCAACTTGGTTGCTTCGCTACATCGGCTATTGCTGCAAGTAATAACAGTGTGAATAAACTGTCAATATTTGCTTGAGATAGTGCTTGCAGTTCTGGAGGGAGTCTTAATTTTTTTGTGTCTCATAGACTTAGCATGGGGAGGTTTATATTTTTTAACCTGAATTTTTTTTGGGGGGGGGGGGTTGAACCCCTAAAAAATCCCTCGCTACAGGCCTGCTGGGGACCACAGGTTGAGAACCACTGATCTAGTCCAAAGTAATGCCAGTGTCACAATCTATGCCTAAAGCTCTGCCTGTCTCAATAGCAGATCTTGGAAACCTCATGGACAACAAGTTGTCTGCCAACCCACGAAGTAACACCAGAAATAAAGACACAACAACAATGTTTTGGATTCAAATTGGGCAACTTTTATTTAACGTTACCTATTTAAGTTCTGAACTAACTGAAGGGTGTAAGGAACTGATGCAACCTAACCCAGGTAGAGTCTCTACCCGATAACAACGACTTCCGGGCGAAGCACCTGGGTTTCGGTAATAAAACCGTATTACCCTCAAGGGAAAGGAATAGGGAGTCTCTTCAGAACTCTTGTATAGAGACTCCTTCCAATTAAAGGCCATTTAACTACACGTCCCCCTTTAAACTGGAGGCGAGTGTTTAACTTAACGGCCTTTCACCCCTTAAAGGGGTGCCCTAGGTGCACACCGACTAAAGGGAATTTTCTATCTATTTACGTCTGGCCTATTTAAACATAGCCGACCAACTCCATCTAGCCCCTAAACAGTATAGGGTAGGCAAAAAACCTCCCCCATGAAACAAGAAGAGGAAAAAATTCCTACCCGGTTCCACAGGCAACCAAGATATACTGTTAATGGGCGGGAGTGGTGGGCCAACTTCCAGGCTGGAATGAGCCTGAGAGGGGCTGGCCTGCGTTCTCAGGCCACGCCCCCCGGATGTTCTGGAGGGTTCCAACCGAACTCCTCCCTGCCTCGTGTGAGGCCGACAAATGTTTTTTCTCCCTCCCCATTTCATGGGGAGGGGAAAACTATTGTCTGCCAACCCACGAAGTAACACCAGAAATAAAGACACAACAACAATGTTTTGGATTCAAATTGGGCAACTTTTATTTAACGTTACCTATTTAAGTTCTGAACTAACTGAAGGGTGTAAGGAACTGATGCAACCTAACCCAGGTAGAGTCTCTACCCGATAACAACAACTTCCGGGCGAAGCACCTGGGTTTCGGTAATCAAACCGTATTACCCTCAAGGGAAAGGAATAAGGAGTCTCTTCCAGAACTCTTGTATCGAGACTCCTTCCAATTAAAGGCCATTTAACTACACGTCCCCCTTTAAACTGGAGGCGAGTGTTTAACTTAACGGCCTTTCACCCCTTAAAGGGGTGCCCTAGGTGCACACCGACTAAAGGGAATTTTCTATCTATTTACGTCTGGCCTATTTAAACATAGCCGACCAACTCCATCTAGCCCCTAAACAGTATAGGGTAGGCAAAAAACCTCCCCCATGAAACAAGAAGAGGAAAAAATTCCTACCCGGTTCCACAGGCAACCAAGATATACTGTTAATGGGCGGGAGTGGTGGGCCAACTTCCAGGCTGGAATGAGCCTGAGAGGGGCTGGCCTGCGTTCTCAGGCCACGCCCCCCGGATGTTCTGGAGGGTTCCAACCGAACTCCTCCCTGCCTCGTGTGAGGCCGACAAATGTTTTTTCTCCCTCCCCATTTCATGGGGAGGGGAAAACTATTGTCTGCCAACCCACGAAGTAACACCAGAAATAAAGACACAACAACAATGTTTTGGATTCAAATTGGGCAACTTTTATTTAACGTTACCTATTTAAGTTCTGAACTAACTGAAGGGTGTAAGGAACTGATGCAACCTAACCCAGGTAGAGTCTCTACCCGATAACAACAACTTCCGGGCGAAGCACCTGGGTTTCGGTAATAAAACCGTATTACCCTCAAGGGAAAGGAATAAGGAGTCTCTTCCAGAACTCTTGTATCGAGACTCCTTCCAATTAAAGGCCATTTAACTACACGTCCCCCTTTAAACTGGAGGCGAGTGTTTAACTTAACGGCCTTTCACCCCTTAAAGGGGTGCCCTAGGTGCACACCGACTAAAGGGAATTTTCTATCTATTTACGCCACGGATTAGGGGCAAATGTCTATTTCGCCCCTATCCCCCACCAATTCCTCTAACACCCTTCTGATACCTTCTTGTAAATTTTGCAAAAATAGTTGGTTGCCCAATTCAGATAAGTGTATTCCATCACTACGATATAACCTCTCATCATCTCGTGTGATATTAGGATGTGAGATAAAATGACCCCTCTGATGGATCATGAATACCCGCATGGCCCGGTTCACTCGCTTCCTGGCTTTTTCGAGCCTTCCCACGTCGCCTCCTCCAAGCCATCTGCGACGAGGTATGATAGCGGACCAAAGGATGTGCACCCCGGGCCATGTCCACCAAATTTTACGGATGTCTGCCCTTGCTTGTAAAAAGAGGGCTTTGCCTGTTAACAGGCCCAAATCGTTACCACCGAGGTGGATAACCAACACATCGGGAGGCAGAACACTCCCGGCATTAAACAACAAGGGGCACAAACTGTCCCAACGCAGGCCTCTCCTTCCTCTCCATTCCACCGCTGCCGTGGAAGCGAGCCCCAAATGCTGGCCATAGGCAGTCCTGAGGGCCTCTCTCCCTGCCCAAAAGACATAACTATGTCCGCAGACCAGGACCCGTCTTCTATGTGTCAGCCTGGAGAGACCTGCAACGATAACCACATCTAGGATGAAACTGACCGTACGTAACCTCTGAACGCGCTAGACCTCCATCTACCTATGGCTTTTATCTCATCATCGCCATATCCCACTCAGCTGCCGCTGTGGCAGCACCAATCGTAAAGGAATGCGTCCCAATTTAAGGTGACCCAATCCCAGCATGTCCAGCGCCTTAGCTGTGATGGTCCAGAATTGGTACTTGGTCAGCGGCTTGCCATCCTGATGGGAGAAAAGGTAACCTTTTTCACCGCCCCTGAGCGCCGTAAATTGTGTCATGGCCATCACGGGGCAAAGGTCCTCCTCGCTGCACTTTAGCAGCCTGAACACCTGACCCTTAGATTCTTGGTCAGTTTTGGAAGCTCTGATATTGATTTCCATGGTATCGTGAAGGACTTTAATGTCGGAAATCAACAATGCACGGTGTGAGGTATCAGTCTTGGATAATGCCACCAATTCACTCACCCGGAGAGCTCCAAAAATTGCAGTCAAAGCCGCGGCATGAAATAAAACCTGCTCATAATGTGAGGTGCACCATCTGGGCCATAGCTGTTTAAGTCCCTTCATGATAGCGGGTGTCAACGGCTGCCGTTCATCCCTGGGATGCCCGCGCTGCCTGGACCATCCCGTTAAGAATTTATGTATCCTAAAGTCATCAGTGGGGTCGCTAAGGCCGTGGGCCTTGAACCAATAGGCAAGCGCTGATAACCTCGATCTAATGAACTGGGATGCTAAGCCTCTCCTCCTATTGTATACACAAAAATGAGCCAGCTGCTCGTAAGGGACAGGCATGACTCCCGGCAGGTTATAGTGATGTCTAAATCTAGAAATTCTTGGACCGCCCTGATGTATGATTTTCTGGAGCTGGGTGCGAGAGCCAAACTATACCTAACGCTGTCTCGTCACTCCAACCCTCCAGAGATGGTCCGGCCAAAACTGAGGCGTGGGGGGGGGGTCCGACAAATGGACCCAAAACCCCGCCTTCTTTAACCTCTTTGTTAAWTTTTTTTTTTTTTTTTTTTTGTTCAACTATGTTTTCAAGTCCTTTGACCGACTTCAAATTGGCTGCTAGACAAGGGGAACGTGGCCCATGGGCCAGGATCCGAAAGCCCTCTGCAAAGCCAGCAAGCAGGTACTCTGCTGCTGCTCTGTCAGGGTATCTTTCTAGCAGACCACTAAGCGGACCCACCCTGATTGGGCTGGGGCCCTTTTGGAAGATTTCCTTGTCCTGGGTTTTTCCTATTGAACTGGATGGCCCTTGGCCCAGTCCCTGTTGCCTTTGCCTTGTAACAGCTCTTGGTGGAGTGGTTACCTTGGCATATCGCACAGGCGTGCTGGTATGTGCAATCCTTGCGCGKACAAACTCCGCGAGCCGCATATCCCCAGCACATTCCTTTTTGTCCTAGCGGCTGCTGTGCTGGGTTTCCCAGCCGAAAGGGCTGACTCCCTTTGGCGTTCTGTATAGTGTGACCACTATCCGCCTTCTCACCAGAAACTGCCCTGGTTGTGTTCATCACCTCCATCCACAATTGACTGTCGATGAGGTCCCATCTCTTACTAGGCTTTGTGGCGGCTTCTGTACGGAAGCGGCAATCATAAACCAGCCACGCCTGACCCATGTAGTTCACGTATGCCCCATAGATAATGTTTTGGTACTTGAAAAGTGATTTGGCCCTATATGGGTGAGCTTCAACTAACAGGGATGCATATATAGTATAACATGCAATCCAATTTTTCCAATTTTGCTCAACCCGCCTTTTCTTCATTTTTTCTTTTCGTTCCTCATCCATGTCGTCCTTCTCTTTTTTTTCTAACTCCCTAAAATATAGGGAGAAAATATCTATGTAGTCGTTCCTGAGTATCTTATCAATGGTTTTCTGTGATAAATGAGCCCCCAAAGAGGCTGAAGCTGCCGTGGCAACTATAGGCAGAACCCATTTATCAGTTCCCCAATACTGATTGTCGTCTCCTGACCTAGCCATCTCTAAAGTTATGGGGGCAACTATGGGCGCTTCAGGACCAGCCTTAGCGGCTACAGGTCCTGCTATCACCATAGTCGAACTTAGAGGAGTAGATGTAGTGTTTTGCGCCTGGCTCGGGCCCCAAGGCCAGACCAGTGTATTGTTATTACCTGATGATGTCGACGGCCCGTCTACAACACTGGCTTGTACGGAAGGCTGCCCCGCTGACACAGACCCCGAAACGGCCGGTGCCGCCGAGGGAGATGCTCGAACCGGATAAGCCGGGGCGGCGGCCGATGATGTTGCCATCGTCTCAGGCCGGACCTCTGGAATTTCCAGCTGAGGCCGGGATATCGCCGGCGCAGCGTCAGTCAGTGCTGATGGTGCTAACTGGTCCGCCGCCGCCTGACCCCGGGCCGCTTGAGGTTGCCCAACCAACGGGGCAGTGGGACCCTGTTCTTCWTGGCTGGGCTCTGGTTGTTCCGRCCCTTCTCCATCCCGCCTCACCGCTGCACAGCTGGCCTCTAAAACAGACATACGGGAGAGAAGATTTTTAAAAATCAGCTTCCTGCTCGCCCGTCGTGCCGGGCGCGGCCCCGCCTCCCTTGTTGACAACCCTCTCTCCCGTTCAAATTTTTCCATTCTGGCCATCAAGGCATTTAAGTCTTCAGCAGAAACGTCATCCTCCCCCGATGATGATTCGTTGGGAGGGAGGGGACGTTTTGCCGACGTCTTCTTGGCAGGTCCCTTTCCTTTGGGACCGCCCACATTCTTCCTTGGCGCCATCCTGAAATGAAATTAACAGTAAATGCGTCAATAATATAGAACACCACTGAGCGGATTGAACCTCAGGTGTCGGGTGACGAAACCAGCATGAAGCACACATAATCAATGGCAAATTATATTGATCTTTTCCATTTGCCTGCAGCCCCACTAACAAGACCACCTGCGATGTTAGTTATTACATCAGTTTAATTGAGAGCTCATATTTTTACAAAGCCCCAACCAGCGGTTGGGGTCATGCATGCTTCTTTCACTATCTTATTATCCCAATCTGCAGCACCCATCCAACTGCCGTCGCATTGAGAGGCTATTTAAAGTTGGGGCTGACATCAGGAGCTCCTCACCCACTCCAGTAGCCAGGCCCATTGCTAAGCCTATTGATCCACTCACATTTGCATTAAATCTTGATATTGGGCAACAACAAGTTGGGGCTGACCTCAGGAGCTCACCTGCACCCAATAGTTAAGGCCTGCAGTTGGGTCTCTTGGTCTGTTCACATTCGCCTTAAGTCTTGATGCGTGAGATGTACCATTGAGGCTCCCATCAAGACTATATTTAATTAATTAATTTTTAATCTCTATATATATATATATAGAAACGCACACATACATATACCTACATATACATATATATACATATAGACACATACACACATAGATGCGTGTAATAAATTTTTTTTTTTTAAATATATATTTCTTTATTTATTTATTAYGTAAATAAAATATGACGAATTCAAAATGGCGGCGGCGCCCATCCCAAGATGGCGCCGCGTTTTTACCATGGCAGCCGCATTCCCRCCAAGCGGCTCCATTGGCGCCCATAGCCGAAAGGCCTAGTGCCTTTAAATGCAGCTCGGCGGCTATAAAAGGGGGGGACCCATTCCAGCCTATAGCTATCCATCTTATCAGGATGGCGACCGCGTTCCCGCCCAAGAAATCCAGTCTTCCACTGCCCTGCTTGARCGAGGCTCGCCGCAGCCAACACTCCAGCAAAAGGAGGAGGGGCTCGGCCACTCGCCCGCGGCGCGCACGTGCACGACGCGARCGAGCYGGCCTGTACAAGATGCGCCGCCGACGCCACGTGGCGGGGAGAAAACAAGCGCTCCGAAGCGAACCACGTTGTAGCCGCCACCCACACCGCCGCCCCCGCAAGCGCACACTAAATTGGCAACGAGGCCCCTACCGGGTTGCGAGCGCGAACGTGCGCCCGCACCTCGAAGTGGGGCTGAGGGGGCGGCGGAAGGGAGGTAAGAAGGTGCGGAGCGCCGAGACCGAAGACCAACACTCCCCCAACCCGCGCCCGGCGGCCTGGACCCGTTCGGCCCAGCGCAACA
>NW_026847438.1:244204421-244282215 GCF_025583915.1 Anolis sagrei ordinatus
TTCAATAATATATAGCGCCACTGAGCAGATTGAACCTCAGGTGTCCCTTGCAGGTGGCGAGGCCAGCGTGAAGACGCATAACCACTGGCAAGTGGTATTGATCTATCTATTTGCCTGTAGCCCAACCTACAAGACCACCTGAGATGTTACTTATTACGTCAGTTTAAATGGGAGCTCGTCTTTTATACAAAGCCCAAACCAATGGTTGGGTTCATGCATGCTTTTCTCACTATCCTATTGACCCAATCTGTAACCCACAGCCAACTGCCATCGCATTGAGAGGCTATTCCAAGTTAGGGCTGCCATCAGGAGCTCTCAACCCACCCAAGTAGCCAGGCCCATTGTTAAGCCTATTGATCCACTCACATTTGCATTAAATCTTAATATTGAGCAAAAACAAGTTGGGGCTGACATCAGGAGCTCTCCTGTACCAAATAGTCGAAGCCTGCAATTGGGTCTATTGATCTGCTCACATTTGCATTAAGTCTTGATGTGTGGCATGTACCCATTGGGGCTGCCATCAAGACTATATTTAATTAATAATTTTTTTTATATATATATATATATAAATAAAATACGCCGAACTCAAAATGGCGGCGACGCCAACCACAAGATGGCGCCGCGTTTTCGCCATGGCAGCCGCATTCCCGCCAAGCGGCCACCATTGGCGCCAATAGCCGAAACGCCCAGTGCCTGTTAGAATGCACCTCGGCGGCTATAAAAAGGGGCACCAATTCCAGCATACCGCTATCCATTCTTCAGAATGCCAACGGCGTTCTCGCCAAACACATCCGCTCCCCCAGTGCCCCACCTGCACTAGGATTGCCGCTGAAGAAACTCCAGCAAGAGGAGGGGGAGCTAAGCCACTCGCCCGCGGCGCGCACGCGCACAACGCGAACGAGCCGATCCGCACAAGATATGCCGCCGCCGCCACGTGGCGAGGAGAAAACAAGCGCTCGCATGTGCGCCCCGCTGCCGGCGCCGCCCACACAGCCGCGCCCGCAAACCCTCGCAAATTGGCTACGAGGCCCTTATTGGGTAGCGGGCGCGACGTGCGACCCCCACATCGAAGCGGGGCTGAGGAGGCGACGGAAGGGGGTAAAAGGTGAGGAGTGCCTGAGACCCCGTTCCCCTAATCCGCGCTCGGCGTTCAGGACCAGTTCGGCCCCGCGCCACGCTGGCGGACTCAGTCCCAGCCCCCACCCTACCAAAAAGGAGGAGGGAGGGATGGAGGAGGGATGAGAGGGAGGGAGAAAAGAAAAGCCAGTACGGGGCCCAAACCCCCCGTCCAGCGCTCTCCCAAGGAGGAGAAAAAACGGGGGGGGGGGGAGGGGGGAGAGAAAACAAACCCCCCAAACCCCCCGGGCCCCGCAAACCGACCTTTAATACTTTTATTGTCCTCCAATCTGTTGCTTTCCTCCTGCCGACTTCGGTCTTCTTTCTTCTAGTCTTCCTCTTCTTCTCCTTCTTAACGTGCCTCTTCGTCTTCCCTCTTCTGGATCTTCAGGCTCCAGCCGTCCACGCGTCCGTCGTCCCCCAACTTCCAGGCTGGAATGAGCCTGAGAGGGGCTGGCCTGCGTTCTCAGGCCACGCCCCCCGGATGTTCTGGAGGGTTCCAACCGAACTCCTCCCTGCCTCGTGTGAGGCCGACAAATGTTTTTTCTCCCTCCCCATTTCATGGGGAGGGGAAAACTATTAAACATGAGCCAACAATGTCATGTGGCAGCTAAAAAAACCAATGGGATTTTGGCCTGCATAAATAGGAGTGTAGTGCCTAGATCCAGGGAAGTCACGCTACCCCTCTATTCTGCCTTGGTCAGACCACACCTGGAATATTGTGTCCTATTCTGGGCACCACAATTGACAAGCTGGAATGTGTCCAGAGGAAGGTGACTAAAATGATCAAGGGTCTGGAGAACAAGGCCTATGAAGAGCGACTTAAAGAGCTAGGCATGTTTAGCCCGCAGAAGAGAAGACTGAGAGGAGGCATGGTGGCCATGTATAAATATGTGAGGGGAAGTCATAGGGAGGAGGGATCAAGCTTGTTTTCTGCTGCCCTGGAGACTAGGACGCAGAACAATGGCTTCAAAATACAAGAAAGGAGATTCCATCTGAACATTAGGAAGAACTTCCTGACTGTGAGAGCAGTTCAGCAGTGTGGTGGAGGCTTCTTCTTTGGAGGCTTTTAAACAGAGGCTGGATGGCCATCTGTTGGGGGTGCTTTGAATGCAATTGGCAGGACGTTGGATTGGATGGCCCACGAGGTCTCGAACTCTATGATTCTATGAAAAGATGATCACTCAGCCTGTGTTGATGCTTCCAAAGGAGGAGAGTACACCGCCTTTCAAGGTCATTAATTTCACACTCAAACTTCCCCATCTTAATGTTCTTCCTGTTGTTTTTTACTAAACATAACCAAACTCAAAATAGTTTTCCAATGAACTTATAATATCATGTTCAACATGACTATCTTTCACTATCAAAGTAGTTGGGCATTTTTGTCCAAGCCAGAATTTTATATCCAATTCACAATTGTGAAATCTGCTTTGTATGCCATGCCATTGTACATGCATGTTCAAAATGCATGGTTCACATTGTGGATTGATTTACATGTGTAATGCACATAGATGCACGTTGTGTCTGGATATTCATTGTATTTTGTACATGGATGCATACAGCAGTGTGTCCGATTGGCATTCAGATGCCCTACTTTGTTTGCACAACATTCCCATTCAACAGAAGGCTTGCTTAACACAATTAATGAGTAATTCTGCATGTCGAAGTAAGACTATGAAGAATTGTGGCCAATACAATTTTCAGAATGGGATGGAATAAAATGGCAAGATTAAAATTGGTATTCATGAGGCTTAAATGGATGTCCATTTGGTTTTATCCTAATTTGCAGGGTGAGTTGCCTGCTGTTGAAAAGAAATGTTGGGCCAAAAGGCTTTCAGCAAATGTAAATTAAATCATGCTTTGCATTCGGCAACAATATATTTATTAGTCCTAAATTTGAATTCGATGTAGCAGTACAACAGATTGAATTCAAACATGGTAAGCAGATATTTGCAATTCACAAATCAAATTTTGGTGTATTAGGAGTAAGGTATTTGCAGCCTTAGTTTAATCAGTTTTTAGGAAATAGAACTATATGCATGTTACAATAAGCTCATAAATTTTAGGATGATGTCTAGCAGATTGCATATATGAAAAAAGTAGGCTTGGGTTATTTGACGTAGATATTCCGTAGAGACAGTGAATCATTATTCATGAAGGATAGTCTGGATACAGTCTAAAAGTCTTCTTACACTACCGGTTTATCCATGTTGAGAATTTGTAACTATATTTTTACAAATATCGGGTGATAAAGTTTTTATCAAGAAGTATGTTCCCAGTTTTCCATTACTGCCTTTAAGAATGACACATTTATTCTGCCACATAGCTTATATACCTGCCGAGATCCTACATCAAGGAGTTTGGGCGTAACAACATGCATGGACTTCATCATATGTGTCTTTGTAAGCGTTGGAGCACTCTTGCATCACAGCTGATCAACAGAGTCCCACACTTCCCATCACATGACATGCACTAACTTCTAGTGGAGCTCCATCAATCAACTGTGGCGCAAGCATTCTACGACACGTTGCTCAGAACACGTGTCCTGTTTTGCCCCCAAAACAACCTTACAACAAGGATTAAAGCAACTATACAAGCTTTATGCCAGCAAAATGATAATAATGTAACAAACTGTCGCACCGCAGAATAGTTTCACCTTGCTAAAAAACACCAAACTGCACACAGCCAGTAGTCTTCATAGTTTATTAAAAAGTAAAAGATAAAAAGTTCTTAAAAGCAAAAGTAATGTTCTAAAAGATCAATATAAAACAACACTTTGAACCATGATCCAAAAAGGCACCAGCAAAGCAAAATCCCATGAGAACATGACTGGTTCTGAGACCATGAATACAAGAATTGCAAGGCAATCCAGACAAGCAAAATGCAAGCTTCTTGGTTAAACGAAAAGTTGCTCTGACAAAGGTTTGGTCCCAAACACACTGCTTAATACCCTTTGCAAAACATGAAGGCGTTTCTTTGGCCTCTGACCTCCTTCTTGCTAGCTATTCTCACACTCCTTCGAACTCTGAATTCCAAACTTTCAGCACGATCTAAGGTTCCCGTTTCGTCAAGGTCAGTCTGTTCATTAGTGTTATCCAGTCTGCCTTCCTGCTTATTATCAGGCTGAGAACTGTCCTTTTCTGAGTCAATCTGCACCTGGCTAGTGAGGCACTTTGCTGTAGCTGCAAACAAGGAGACCGGAGCAAAGAGGCACTATGTAGAACAGTTGCTGCCAGAACTGACCACTTGCTTTACTGCTAACCTATAGCCCCTCCAGCTCCCAGCACAGGTGTTCCTAGGGCGAGGTCTGATTGCTCAGCATCCTCACAGCAATCCTAGCTGACCTTCTCCTTTCTTCTTTTGCCCTTCAGCACTCCTGAAACATAGGAACCAACAGTATGTTTTCCTCACCATCTTTTTCTTCTTCAACACTTGGCCCCAAATCCCCAACTCCTACATCTTCAGCCTCCTGTTCCATCTCCTCCTCAGAAGAGGAGTACACAACAACATGGGAGCTTCTGGTGTTCGGTAGGAAACAAGGAGGCCAGCGCGGTGGGAATCCCTGCTGTGATGCTTTCCCACATGTGATGGGAAAGTGTCTCTAAGGGTGAGGCAGGGTGTAGGGCATCGGGATTTCCTTGCTGCTTTGTGGACTCACCATGGAGGCTGGTTAATCATACACTCTCATCAATGTGATGAGGTTGTAGGTCTATGGAGTTTTGTGGTGGTTGCACAAACTCACCACATTAGTGAACTGTAATGTGAAAGTGCACATGCCTCATCATATGCATTGCAATCCATGGGTAACAATGTTAATCACTATGCAAAGTGCTAATCCATGTGGATTAGTATCCCAGACTGAACTCCACTTCTACAAACCTCAACTGAATATGGCCACAAGTGTCCAACCATACTTTTACAGGGAAAATAGCGCATGCATAAGACACTAATTGGATCCTGGGCCTCATATTATTATCATTAGGTAAAGGTAAAGGTTGTCCTCTGACATTTAGTCCAGTCGTGTCCAACTCTGGGGTGTGGTATTCATTAGGCTTGGGTAACCATGGAAAAATTTGGTTCTAAACTCATTTTGTTTTTAGGGGACCCTTGCGTTTCATTTTTTTAAATAATTCCGAAATTTTCTTTTTTAAAATTTCAAAATATACGAAATTTCATAAAATTACGAATTGATTCGTTAATGGCGGACGCGATTGCGCAATATGCTAAAAAAACCTCCAAATGGGACAGGGGGAACTTCTGAAGCTTCCCTCTCCCTCTGTTGTTGACTGTTGGTGTGATAAAACAAACAACAACTATAAGACTTGCACCAGACATGTGAAAATAATTACGAAATAATTACGAAATAATTAAGAAATAATTACAAAATAATTACGAAAAAATTGTTTTGAATCTAATTTACTCCTCACACTATTCCTGCATGGCTCAATATTGAATCGTAAGCTAATTTAAATACGAATTAATAACGAATTACGAAATTAACGAACAAAACCGCCCAAGCCTAGTATCCATCTCCATTTCTAAGCCGAAAAGCTGGCGTTGTCCATAGACACCTCCAAGGTCATGTGGCCAACATGAGTGGTACCTATTGATCTACTCACATTTGCATGTTTTCAAACTGCTAGTTTGGCAGAAGCTAGGGCTGACAGCGGAAGCTCACACTGGTCCCAGGAATCGAACCTGCGACCTTTCAGTCAACAAGCTCAGCAGCTCAGTGCTTTAACTCACTGCGCCACTGGGTTAATAATTATATTATTATTAAAATATTAATATACCATACCTACTCCAGCAATGTGTGGCTTTCATGATATATACCTGCTGAGATCCTACATCCGCTCTAGTGAAAAGGTTAGCCAAAGTGCTGTATTCCCACACTCCAAACCTTTGAAGCTTAGACTAAAACCTGTAACAGCTTGAACACCACATTGACCTCAAAATCACTGAATGCAACTTAGGCTATGTTACATGGGTTGAGGTGCCATGGAGATCACCGTTAACTTTCCTGAAACAGACTAAAATGCCTTTTGGAAATATGTTTATACACAAGAATGTACAGCTCCCTTGGAAAGATTTCATTGCATTTCTAGACATATTGCACCCCTCTGAATACTTCTTGCAGCACTGTGTCCATTTAAATTTTTCCCCCAATCTGCTCTGTTGGTGCCTCATGCCTGCTTTTTGTTGATAATGTAGGAGCAAGCACATACTATCAAAGACAGCTTCATGTGCTATTGTGAGACTGCCATTCAGTAAATGACCCAGACTACATGATTTGCTGTTGTAGCATCCTTTGCAAAGGAAGTGATAGATTTGACAAACCACTGGGTTTTCAAAAACACAGCAGAAACACCAAACAATATCAAAACTCAGAGTGGGAAAATATGTATATTTAAAAACCTTTCCATTTTGAATTGCCATTTCTTGAAAAATATTGTTGTTCCTGAGAATAGAGAGATGCACAGCTGACATGGTGTCCAATTAATGTGCAAAATGTTTGCTGGAAAAAAAAAACATCTTTTCAGGAAATTCTTCTTCAGGAAATTCTTCAGGAAATTCTTCAGCTGAGCTTCATTGAAGAGCATGCTTGTGATCAGTGAGATCAGGAGGAAAACTGATGACATTCTTGTTCCATACATTTATTCACACATATAATAAAAATGAAAATGTGTATGTGGCGGAGTTGTCTACTTACACAGATAGCCACCCACCTCCACAAACAGCTATAACCCACAGTGCTGAAGAGCCACCAAAAGCCCTCCCTCCAAGGACATTACAAGTTACAGCGGGCGACATGAACATGGCTCCCAGTCCCTGCCAATGTCCTCCCCAAACACCACGCTGACCACCATCCAAGGAATGCTCCACTTTGGCAGGAAAAACGAAATGCAAAGATACAAAATGGGGGACAATGCCTGGCTCGAGAGCAGTATGTGTGAAAAAGATCTTGGTGTCCTCGTGGAGCCAACAATGTGATGTGGTGGCAAAAAAGCCAATGGGATTTTGGCCTGCATCAAGAGGAGCATAGTGTCTAGAGCTAGGGAAGTCATGCTACTCCTCTATTCCGCTTTGGTTAGACCACACCCGGAATATGGGCACCACAATTCAAGAGAGATATTGACAAGCTGGAATGTGTCCAGAGGAGGGCAACTAAAATGATCAAGGGTCTGGAGAACAAGCCCTATGAGGAGCGGCTTAAGGAGCTGGGCATGTTTAGACTGAAGAAGAGAAGGCTGAGAGGAGATATGATAGCCATGTATAAATATGTGAGAGGAAGCCACAGGGAGGAGGGAGCAAGCTTGTTTTCTGCTTCCTTGGAGACTAGGATGCGGAACAATGGCTTCAAACTACAAGAGAGGAGATTCCATCTGAACATGAGGAAGAACTTCCTGACTGTGAGAGCCGTTCAGCAGTGGAACTCTCTGCCCCGGAGTGTGGTGGAGGCTCCTTCTTTGGAAGCTTTCAAACCGAGGCTGGATGGCCATCTGTCAGGGGTGATTTGAATGCAATATTCCTGCTTCTTGGCAGAATGGATGGCCCAATGAGGTCTCTTCCAACTCTTTGATTCTATGGTTCTATGAATGCTTTTATTTGGGAACCATTTCATCTTAGATGTTCTGCATTACCTCCAGAATGGACATCCCAGGTTTCCTTTCTCCATGGGTGTGGAATTTGCATGATCCTACCCACTGCCTTTCCCTTAACCCAGTGATTCTCAACCTGGGGTCGCCAGGTGTTTTTGGCCTACAACTCCCAGAAATCCCAGCCAATTTACCCGCTGTTAGGATTTCTGGGAGTTGAAGGCTAAAAATATCTGGGGACCCCAGATTGTAAACCACTGCCTTAACCCTTTCCTATGGCACACAGCAAACAGGAATTGGGGGAAATTGACCTTGATTTATAGGAGTTGTAGTTGACCTACATCCAAAGAGCACTGTCAGCCCAACCAAAGATGGATCTGGACCACACATGGGAGGTTTGGGAGGAATTCACCATGATTTATAGACTAATTCAACCTACTGGTTAGGTGGATCTGTAATTGGTTAAATGGACGAACCCAGAGGTGATTCCCCCAATGCTTCCTCTTCATCCTGGAAATACGTGACGGGCGGAGTGCCATCAGCAGGCTTCCATCCTGGGCTTGGTCCTGCTCAGGATCTTCATTAATGACTTAGATGAAGGGTTAGAAGGCATGATCATCAAGTTTTCAGATGACACCAAATTGGGAGGGATAGCCAATACTCCAGAGGACAGGAGCAGAATTCAAAATGATCTTAACAGATTAGAGAGATGGGCCAAAACTAACAAAATGAAGTTCAACAGTGACAAATGCAAGATACTCCACTTTGGCAGAAAAAATGAAATGCAAAGATACAGAATGGGGGACAATGCCTGACTCGAGAGCAGTACGTGTGAAAAAGATCTTGGCATTTCTCGTGGACAAGAAGTTAAACATGAGCCAACAATGTGATGCGGCAGCAAAAAAAGCCAATGGGATATTGGCCTGCATCAGTAGGAGTATAGTGTCTAGATCCAGGGAAGTTATGCTACCTGTCTATTCTGCCTTGGTCAGACCACACTTGGAATCACACTGTGTCCAATTCTGGGCACCACAATTGATGGGAGATGTCAACAAGCTGGAATGTGTCCAGAGGAGGGTGACTAATGATCAAGGGTCTGGAGAACAAGCCATATGAGGAGTGGCTTAAAGAACTGGATATGTTTAGCCTGCAGAAGGGAAGGCTGAGAGGAGACATAATGAGGGCCATGTATAAATATATAAGGCAAAGTCATAGGGAGGAGGAAGCAGGCTTTTTTTATGCTGCCCTTGACACCAGGACGTAATGGAACAATGGCTTCAAACTACAGGAAAGGATATTCCATCTGAACATTAGGAAGAACTTCCTAACTGCAAGAGAGAGAGCTGTTCAGCAGTGGAACTCTCTCTCTGCCCTTGAGTGTGGTGGAGGCTCCTTCTTTGGAGGAGAAGGTATTCCACTTAAACATTAGGAAGAACTTTCTGAAAGGAGATTCCATCTGAACATTAGGAAAAACTTCCTGACTGTGAGAGCCATTCAGCAGTGGAACTCTCTGCCCCAGGGTGTGGTGGGGGCTCCTTCTTTGGAGCCTCCGCCACATTCTGGGCTGGATGGCCATCTCTCAGCCGTGTTTTTAAACAGAGGCTAGATGGCCATCTATCAGGGGTGCTTTTAATGCAATATTCCTGCTTCTTGGCAGGGGGCTGGACTGGATGGCCCATGAGGTCTCTTCCAACTCTTTGATTCTATGATTCTATGAGTGTCTCAAAGTATCCTGTTCAGTCTGCCTACAGAAAAGCATATGAAGGAGTCTAACCTTCCTTAGATGTTTGAGATTTCCAGGTCCTTTTCTCAGTCCAAGAACTTAGGTTAGCCTCTACAATTACTCTGTGTTTTGACCCACTGGGGTTTCAAGCACCATTGAATGGGCTTGATATTGCAGAGGAATCAGGTAATGCTCTTGCATGAACACCCTTTCATTAAAAAAGGTTTAGCTAGCAAACATTCTGCTCCAACATTTTAAAGGTGTTTTTCAGAGCTAGATGTTAGGAAAGATTCAGACTAACAATGTCTCCCTCTTTCCTTCTCCTTGAAGTGTCTATAGATATATTCCCTGAATACACAAAGCTTTGGTTTGAAGCCAGAAATTATGGAATCTTGACTCTAAAAGCAAGGAATTGTGAGACAGTTCCTCCACTTTAAAATATTCAGATGATAGCCACAGGTTTGGTGACTACGGTATGCAAAATCGGACTGAACCACAATTGCATGCTTCAAGAAAAAAGACTAGCTGATAATCTGAGTTGAGTTTTGCTTGCCATCCCCAGCTAGAGGAGAATCACTGAATCAATGGCTGAATGGTAAATCCAGATTTATGTAAATCCCATTGATTCAATGGATCTATTCCAGCCTGGACAATCAGTTGAAATGAAAGTTTGGCTTTATTTTAAAACTGTAAGTAAATCTGACTGTCGTACTAACAGACTAGCTCTCTACAGCTAAACTGACTTTCCAAAGCCATTGAATGAACCACCAAGAAAAAAAATGTATTGTATGGATACTGGAATAAAGTAATAACATTCAAAGCCCGTCATCTAATTACTGAGCAGTTCTCCATTACAGTCCCTATAAATCAAAGGCATTTCAGCATGATGAATGGCATAGGATGAATGATAGCAGCACATTCACAATAATGAGATATTAATTAGTGCTAATTGACAATGAGATTCCCCAGGAACTGTGTGTATTACATCCTTGTGCATGTCAAAACTGGTTCTTTCCCATGATGAATTCAAATACTAGATGTTTCCTTTTTTATTGAATAACTAATTCAGGCTTACCAAAAACATCCCATAACAACCATAATCTTATCCCAGTTGTGTCATATTCTCTTCTTCATGATCCTCCTGGAAATATTTTTCTCTCCTAAGAGAAGTCATCTGAACTTCTTCTGTGTCAAGACAGTGTTTTTAAATATTATTAAAATACTAGCCGTCCCCTGCCACGCGTTGCTGTGGCCCACTCTGGTGGTCATGGAGGTTCTGGGTGGGAGGTTTGGCCCAATTCTATCGTCGGTGGGGTTCAGAACGCTCTTTGATTGTAGGTGAACTACAAATTCCAGCAACTACAACTCCCAAATGTCAAGATTCTATTTTCCCAAATTCCACCAGTGTTCACATTTGGGCAGATTGTGTTTTCGTGTAGAGTTTGTTCCAGATCCATCATTGTTTGAGTCCACAGTGCTCTCTGGATGTAGGCAAACTGCATCTCCAAAACTCAAGGTCAATGCCCACCAAACTCTTCCGGTATTTTCTGTTGGTCATGGGAGAACTGTGTACCAAGATTGGTTCAATTTCATCATTGGTGGAGTTCAGAATGCTCTTTGATTGTAGGTGAACTATAAATCCCAGCAACTACAACTCCAAAATGACAAAATCAATTTTTTGAATGAAGGACATACATTGGGTTCTTAGGTGTCTTGTGTCCAAATTTGGTGTCAATCCATCCAGTGGTTTTTGAGTTCTGTTAATCCCACAAATGGACATTACATTTTTATTTATATAGATCAGTGGTTTGCAACCTGGGGTCCCCAGATGGTTTTGGCTACAATTCCCAGAAATCCTAACAGCTGGTAAACTGGCTGGGATTTCAGGGAGTTTAAGGCCAAAAACATCTGGGGACCCCAGGTTGAGAACCACTGATATAGATAGTAACCCTTTCTGTCAATTTTAGAGGCCCCTCCAAAATTAGGTCAGGTATATGTGGTAATTTAAAAGTAAACAAACAAGAAAGTACAATGAATGCTGGCTAGAAAATAGTAAAGGAAGATTGTGAGAAGACTTGTGCAATCTGGGTAAACCTTGACCCGTTTCATGTCCTGTGGCTTTCAGTGTGGGCCCCAATCCATTTTTGGGAGCCTCCCGTAATTGGGAGGGTAGATATCTGTTTTCACTCTGGGGTGCTGAAAGATCCATTTTCTATCTGCCCATTAAAGGGGGCTTCCCAAGCTCCCCTTCCCATCATTTTAGGTATTTCAGCTCTACACTAGAGAATATGCGCTCAGCTACAGGCAGACACATGCTTTGAGGAGGCTTCTTACCTTTTTCTTACTCTTGAGGAGGTGCTCGACTGCAGGCAGGCATGCACACTTTCTAGGCCTGCATGCCACATGCACTTTCCAAGGCAAAGAGGCAAGTTGCCTTACTCCATAGGAAGCGCTTGGTTGCAGGCAGGTGCATGCATTTTCTGGGCCTGCACGTCACACACACATTCTTTTCAAGGCAAGGAGGCTGCTGACGAAAAGCTGGCGAGGAGCCAGGACCCTCGGCTGCTCCCACTTGCTTTTGTGTTGAGCTAATTTTTGTACTGAGAGGGGGCTCCCCGTTATATGCTCCCGAAGGTAATGGAAGTAACGAAAAAATGGATCTAACAAAGGAAAATAGATCCACACACAACTCTAGTCACCTTCCAACCCCCAAAATAACGAGACCGCACAACATTTGATTTGGGTTAATTTTAGGGCAACTTTATTAAATGGTTACCTATTTAACTTCCAACTGACCTAACTTGTGTGTGTATAGAACTTGGCGTAACTAAGTCGAGGTAGCGTCCATTCCGGCCTACCCCTCGACTATTTGGGCAGAACACCTGGTCCCCGGCAACATAAACCCAGGCGACCACTAAGTTAAATATGCAAAGAGGTTTTCCTCAAGGTTATTGAGGCTCAACTCTCCCTAATTCAAGGCCTTTAAATATTGCCTCACCTCAAGCTGTAACATAGCAGGCGAGTGTTTTTAGTTGTTGGCTTTCACCCTGTAGGGGGGTGCCTTGGGTGTCCATCAACTTTGTGCTTTTTCCTGGACTATTTATCACTAGGTCCTATTTAAAACCACACCAACCCAGATAGCCCCTAAGAACAGTATAGGGCAGATGAAAAAAACGTTCTAGAACATAGGAAGGAAAAATTCCTACCTGGTCCCAATTGGCAACCAATTGGGATAACCAATTATTATACTGTTAATGGGCGGGCATGGTGGATCAATGACTGGAAGTGACTGAGAAGGAGAGGCTGGCTGAGGCCATGTGTCAGCCCTACCCCTCCTTCCAGACGTTTCCTGTGGAACCAATTATCTCCTCCTTTGGGGGAGGAGGCAAATTGCTTCCCCCCCCCCCAGCTTCACCAGGGTGGGAAAGGTCCTTGTGAGTGGAAGTATGATAACAGGACCATCATAGGTAAACCAGTGTATTGCCATACTGAAGAGAGGTACAACATTGAAGCTGTGTCCATTATATACACCATCTACACTAACATGTAGATATGCCCGTACCTTGCGCCTGCACCTTGGGAAGTCTGCGCCCGTACCTTGGGAAGTCTGACTTGGCCACGGTAGTCCATGCTCTGGTTACATCCCGTTTAGACTACTGCAACGCTCTCTACGTGGGGTTGCCTTTGAAGACAGCTCGGAAGCTCCAACTAGTCCAACGCTCGGCAGCCATGATTTTAACAGGAGCGGAGCGCAGGGAGCATACAACCCCCCTGTTGTGCCAACTCCACTGGCTACCGATCTGCTACCGGGCTGAATTCAAAGTGCTGGCATTGGCCTTTAAAGCCCTAAACGGTTCCGGCCCAAGCTACCTATCTGACCGCATCTCTGCCTATGAACCCACCAGGACTTTGAGATCTTCCGGGGAGGCCCTGCTCTCGATCCCGCCTGCTTCTCAAGCACGGCTGGCGGGGACGAGAGATAGGGCCTTCTCGGTGGTGGCTCCTCGGCTGTGGAACGCCCTTCCTACGGACATTAGACTAGCACCATCTCTAATGGTATTCCACAAAAGTGAAGACCTGGCTGTTTGAGCAGGCATTCGAATAATTAGTGCAATGATTGGTTAATGAACATTGGAATGGAATAATGGATGACGAATCTGGATCATGTTTTTGATGATGAGACGATAGTGAATAGTGAATGGTTATTGTAGTAATTGTTTATTAATTATGTAATATGTTAGGTTGTTAACTGTTTTTACACTGTAGCATTGAATTTTTGCTATTCTTATTTGTTGTGAACCACTGTGAGTCGCCTTCGGGCTGAGAACAGCGGTATATAAGTAAAGTAAAGTAAATAAATAAATAACACAAGTATCGCAACATCATGGTTTAGTGTCATAAGGTCCTTGGTTTCTGTGTTGGGAAGGGAAAATAATATACTTTTTACTAATCTGTTTTTTACAATTTTACATGCAATTCTTTTAAAGCCACCTGGGAGTTGTAATCCAATGGAAGATTTTCAGAACCACATCAACCAGTGAAGAGTCTGAGACAGTTATCCCAAACAGCCTGCAGCAAATTGAGGTCTGGGATTTTGTGTGCACTGATCTAGATGCCAACAAGTCTCTTGAAATAGTCTTTTGGGACCATGCCACGGATATCACATGCCATGGAAATGATATGACCCAAGCCCTCTTGTGCCAACCATGCATCCAAGTCTGCATCATAGGTAGAAGGAACCATGAATATGCAAAAAAGAGAGATGCATTAGTTTGGATTGTAATCTGAGCCACGGAGGAATTTTGCAGAGAAACAGAACTCCTAATGGAGGAACTTGTTTATTTACTTCATTTTTAGTAAATAAATATTCAAATAAATATCCAGTGTTCCCTGGGCGGTGTACAGCTAAATTAAAAGCATAAAATACTGAATAAGATAATAAAAGAGGGGCCATAAAGCAGCATAAGATAACACCACCTGCAGGGACGAAACCAATGCACCACACAACAAAAGCAGAAGTAAATTCAATGATAAGGATGTGCCGTCGCGCTTGGGGGCTATTAGTCTTAAAAGGAGGATGGACGTGGCATCTTTCCCCCAAGGGATTGCTTCTTGCCCTCCTTTAGGAAACTGGAACTCCCAAGAACCCAAAACGATGTAAATAACTCAAAACAAGTTTTATTTGTCACAAAGTCATTTCTTCAATGCAATAAACTGGAAAACCCTAGAGGGGTGAAGGAAAACACACTTTACAGTCTCTATTAGTCCTGGGTCCAAGGGGTTTGAAGCTGAGAAGCCTCACCAGGTTTCCTCTTCCTCAATGGTTGTGAGTGCCGGAGCAAAACCACAACCCCAATTCAAATGGCCTATTTTGAAGATTCAGGATCTTCCTCTGGTGCCAAAAGAACTGGCTTGAAGGCGCCTGGGTCTCCTCAGTATCGTCCAGGATGATCTGGACATAAAGCATGAGTCCCAGGGGAAAAAACCTCAGAATTGGTGCTAAGAGGTGACTTAAAACAGGGTCCTTTAAGAATGAAGTCTCTTACTCACGTCCATGTTGCAGGAACTCTCATGGCAGAATGAAAAGAAAAGGAAGTTCTCCCCTCTTGCAGGAAGAGGTGGAGCCAAACAGTGCTGATTGACAGCTACAAGTAACCAATCCATACAAATATACAGAAACATGGCAAAAGGGGCAGGATTAAGCATGATACAACAGTTTAAATCTTACAACTAACAGTTCTATACATAGGTGGCGCCACTCGCGTCATCACAAAGGATAAAACAGACGTGTACATACATGCCTTTGTTTGACCTTTCAACTTATGGTGACATCTTTGGGTTTTCTTTGGCAAGGAATACTTTGTGCAAGGAATACTTTGCCAATTCATGGCATACAGTTTCCAGCACCAGGAATTTATTAGTGGTCTCCCATCTAAGTACTGACAAGGGCTAACCTTCCTTCTAAGTCCTAAGGGCTAAGGTTCCAGTTCAGTCAATATCCTTTTAGGGTACTTAGGCCTATACTTGCCATCATAAGTGCAATATTATTGAATTGATCTGATAAGTACATCAGGAAAAGGAGTGTGACTGTTAAGCAACTTATTTAGTAGTGGAAAAAACCTATTTGAATCACCATCGATGGAGTCATTTCAAATCATGTGCTCCTTCTTTCTGCCGAATGATTGCATTTATGACACAAGAGGGATGGATTTCATGATCCAGCTGAGGCCCCTTTCCAACCCAAATTGTTCCATTGAGCCACTAACAGAAGCCTCATCAAGCATTTCTAATTTCCAATAATGTCAAGCTTTTCTAATTTGGAGATGGAATGAGTGATGGGTTTCATGCGCAGCGGAAGAGGCAGGAAGCCTCTCAAAACACAAGATGAGTGTGTTAAGAGCAGAGTGTTCTCTTTTTCAAGTCAGTTATATATTTCTGTGAACACAGTAGGGGGTTGGGTTTTTTAACTCCAAAAAAGACTCTGACTTATTTCAAAAATACATGCAGTTGTTTGATAGAGGTCCAAAAGAGTGAAATTCAAAAGCGTATTGTTGTGTGCATGTGTATCCGGTGGACCACGTGGGTTACTTGCTAGGGTTGCCAAGTTGAATGCAGGACTGGCATCATACTTCAGTGATGAAATTCATTTTATAACAGTACTGGGCAACTATGTGAGTACTTTTCTCACTTGGCCCCCATATTTTCCATTTGTCCTCCTTGGCCTCCCCCTCAAAATGTTGACAAGAATTAACAGAATGCAATTTGTTGTGAATGCTATGATTGTGTGTTCCTGCCTGGAAGAATGGGGTTGATGCCTTTGAATTCTGGATGGTGATGAGCAAATAAGATAATCCTTGCCTTAGAGGACCACAATAGAAAATGACTTCAAAATAAGTCTTGCTAAAAAATAAGAAATACTAATGATAGGATCCATAAGACAAACAACCAACAAAGAAGGAGAAGTGTTGGTACTTTATCCAGTGCAGTAACTCATTATATCATCCCCATGGACTTCCTTTCATACTGCATTTAACAAAATCCTCAGCAATGTTTTTTGTATTAGAGTTACTCATAAATTGGAATTCCCATATATCATTGGATGCAAGAACTATATAGCAATAAAAACAATTGCACATGCTCCCCATAGACCAAGTTCTCAAGAGAAGCTATGACCAAAACCAAACAAAAGCTCCCAAAATATGCCTTAAATGAAAAGTCAAGAAGTTATGAGTGACCACCCCTCGAGCCTAGTTTACCTTCTGCTCTTTCCTCAGAGATTAAGTCTCAAACATTGGAATAAATATCCTAAATTGAACACCCTGAATTTGAATCAAGGATCAAAATCAGCACCCTGAATTCTGCCTGAAGGTGGAATGAGATCCCATTAAATCCCTGTTGTGAAATGAACAAAAGCATCATAATGTTTAGCACCCATATTCTTAACTAACTGACATTTGCAAAAACCATTTCAAGGGCAGCTCCACATATAATACATTATAGCAACCAAGCCTGGGTATTCACATGGTTTCATGGCTGGGTAATTCAATTCCTTCCTTTCTGGAATGTAACCAAGGTGTTAAAATTCTGATTCAGTGAGTAAAATCCCACGGCACTGCAGGTGGAAATATCAAGTTAAACTGGATTCCAAATTGTTTATTTGCTAAGTAAAATCTGGGAACAATATGTGCCAACAGAAGAGTAGAAACCAGAATCTTAGTAACAAAGCAAGAGGGAAATCCTTTCATTCTTGGAAAGGAAACGCATCAGAATCTGGAGTATGCTTCTTGAAATCAAATTGAGTGGAGTTCCTGGTGCATGGGAGGAAATGCCAAGCTTCTTTTGAGGTCACCATGTGCTCAGAGTCTCCTGCTATACCTGGAAAAGTGTTAAGGTTGCAATTTGCAGCTTCTTGCTGTGTGCTTGTCAGCCCATTGTTTTGACTGACTGCCTTTATTCTATAATTTATATTTCAGTGGATGAAATGAATGGCAATCTTTTCTCACTGAGGCAAGGCCTCCTTGGGTCTTTCCGTGTCCCTGAGCAATGGACTGATATCTTTATGTAGAACAAATTCCTTCCTTCTCCAAGGCCCATTCTTGTGTGTCAGAAATGTGGAAATTGAAGGCCATGGCCCAGAGCAATGCATTTCAGCCTCCAAAGGGATCTCCTCTCTATTTTTTTAAATGCCCAAAGTTCAATCAAAACACACAAACCACTGTAAAAAACATTGTGGGTGGGGTCTAATTGCCACCCTTAATATTTCACCATAATCAGTTTTTAAGGTCTAGGAATTTATCACATTTAGGCTGGGATTCATCTTGCATTGTGGCGAATCTGGCAGGACCTGAATGTGGGCATGAGGAACCCATCATCCCATGCCCCACATCATCTGTCTTCCCCTTCACCTCATCCCATGAGAGAAAGCATTGCCACCCAGTTCCCCCTTGTTGTTTCCTATGCAACATGGGAAGCCTCCCATGTAATGAATCCCTTACCTTAGCAGGCTGGCTGAAGTCTAAGGGAGTGGGCCTGGCAAAGCCGCAGCGTCCCTTTTAGAAAAAAGAGATGGGGGAAGCCATTTTAGTTAGGTTTGCCTTGATGGGGCATGTTCAAGTCCTGGAGGGAAAATAAGAAGCCTAGGATTGGCTAGAAAAATGGGGGCAGAGCCTAAGTGGTTTAGAGGAAAGAAGTGTCTTTTAAACAGAGGCTTGAAGTTCCAGTTTAGTCAGTGGGAGTTGGGTGTTAGAGAAAGAAGAGGTACTGGTGTTAGTGAGAGCGAGTTTGGGTTTAGAGAAGAAGATTGGGTCAGTCTTTTGTGAAGTATTCAGAGTGGCTATTTAGAAGATAGCTAGAAAACTGTGGAGGAGCAGTACCCAGTTAGTTGTCTGTTCAATTCCTAAGGAAGTCTAATTCAGGGTTTTTGGCTAGATTCCTAAGGGGCATTTTTGGGAGTTACTTTCAGAGATTCATTTCCTGAAGTAATTTTCTGTGGTGGAACTTTGAAGACTTTTAACCCAGAAGTTTTTAGATGTTGACTCTAATGCAACCACAAGTTTTTATGCCAGTATTTTACTGAAACCATTAAGCATTTGTACCTGAATATTTCAAGCCTGTTCAATAAACATTCTTGTTCTTTTATTCAGCTTATACCAGCCTCAGTGTGAATACCTTTGTGGCCAAAGTATTACTAAAAGTCAGCTTTACAGCAGCCTCTAAGAAACAAACTCTCAAATATTACCTCAGCCTGATTAATATTGAAATGTTGGCAGCGGATTTCATTTGAAGAACCATTTTAAGTCTCTCAGTTCCAGTGGTTCCTATTTCCTAACTTTTAAATAAACAGTTGGTTCAACAACCATACTCCCTCTTCCTTTTGACGGCTTTATATTTTTGGTGAGCACCCATTCATATTTTAGGTGGTGCCTGTTTATTATATTTTTGGCTGTGCAGCATTTTTTTATAGATTTCCCCATCTAAGAATTTAATTAAAATCTTACTACCTTGCTGCGTTGTTATACCATCGCTGCCTCCTGTGACACTTCCATTTCATTTCAGGCATTGAGCCATGCCAGAAGTAGATCAACAATGTGTGATGGGAGTTAGTGGGCTCCCTGCTGCAAGTGAAGTGGAAGTGTCACACGATGGGCAGTTTTGCTAATCTGATGAGGTTGTATGTCTCTCTTTGAAAGTGGGATGGGATAGTGATACCAAAGAAGGCCATAAGTGGACAGAAATGCACTATAATCCCATTGCTTTTCAAATGACATCGCCTTACATATCTCTGAGCTTGGAAGTGTTTGGGTTGGACAGCCTGGCTAAAGCCTTTCATGGCAGATCGTCATTTTTTAAAAAAACCAATAAATAATGGATGCAAAGAAGAGTTTCAGCCTAATCAAAGCAATGCTTTGCTTTAAGCCAGTATGCTAAGCTGGCCTGAGCTGTAAAACCCTTTATAGGTCCCAGGCGCAGCTGGCCACATACATAAAAATGGTGTAAGCTTTTCCTAAACATTAAATAATTCATGTCTGAATAAATATTTTACATGGACATGGACCAAACGTAAATCCCTCCAATGGTGAAAGAAGAAACAAGCATAAAGTTCCAGTAAGCTATTCCAGGTAGTAAAATGGGCTATTTGGGACTGGAGAATGTCAATATACAATTTCACACTGGAAATGGATACAGCCTCTTGCAATGGGAAAACAATATTAAGTTGAAAGACCAGATGAAAGATCTTCTTACTCTTATCAGCCATCTTGCCCCACAGAGCTTTGAAAAATGGGTAGAACATTTCAGGGACTTGTAGTTCAAATTTTTTTCCAAACACTACTTCAGGGATAGTTGCAACACTGGTTACAATATAAAAGAGAGAATATGAGAACAAGAAGAACTCCCCTTATCTATCTATCTATCTATCTATCTATCTATCTATCTATCTATCTATCAAAACACATATATACACACACATATGGGCCTAGAGGCTCCATAAGCTTTGCTTAGCATAAATATTCACAAGCAGAAATACAGTATTTGATGGCCTTGTCACAACCAAATTTGCATTTGGTTACACAGTTAAATGCCCAGCTGAACACACAAATGACATGATCGACATTTTTTTTGCATCTGAAAGGATGACATGTAAAAGAAGGAATTGATTTGGTTTCTCTTGCTTCAGATAGTAGAGCATGGATCAATAGATTAAAATTACAAGTAAAGAGATTTCGTCTTGGGAGGAACTTTATGGTTTTACAGTGAAATGCATTGCTTCAGAGAATGATGGACTCTTCTTCTTTGGAGATCTTTGATCACAGGTTGGATGGCCACCTTTCAAGAGTTCTATAGGTGTGTCTTCATGAATGGCAGAAGGTTGGATTAGATGGCCCTTGTTACATCTTCCAACTGTATGATTCTATGATTTTCTGGATGTACATCTGCATGGGCAAAAGGTCTACATCCACAACTCTGCTTTCTTTAGTTCAAACTGTGAATAATGCACATCAAAAGAAAATATCCAACCACATAAATGATGGAACACTGGAGGAAGCATTCCCCCCCTCTTGCTGGTCATGCAAGGTCCGCAACCATGATGGACAGGAGATCTGAGCTTCATGGTCATCATGAAGTGGAGGGGATATGGGCATAATACCTGTGATGGTGCAAGTGGCGCCACCTATGTATAGAACTGTTAGTTGCAAGATTTAAACTGTTGTATCATGCTTAATCCTCCCCTTTTACCCTGCTTATGTATAGTTGTATGGAATGGTTACTTATAGCTGTCAATCAGTACTGTTTGGCTCCACCTCTTCCTGCAGGAGGGGAATGCTTCCTTTCTTTTCATTCAGCCATCAGAGTTTCTGCCAAATGGACATGAGTAAGAGACTTGACTCTAAAAGACCCTGATTTAAATTACCTCTCAGCACCAGTTCTGAGGTTTTTTACCCTTGAGACTTGTGCTTCATGTTCAGACCAACCTGAGCAACGTTGGAAGTCTCAAGCGCCTTCAAACCGGTTCTTTTGGCACCAGAAGAAGATCCTGAGTCTTCAAACATAGACCATCTGAACTGGGTTTGTGGTTTGCTCTGGCATTCACAGCCATTGAGGAAAGAGGAAACTTGGTGGGGCTTCTCAGCTTCAAACACCTTGGACCCAGGACTAATTGAGACTGTAACGTATATTTTCCTTCACCCCTCTGAAGTTTCCAGCTCGTTGCTTTAAGAAATGACTCTTTGTGATCAATAAAACTTATTTTGAGTTATTTACAGCATTTTAGGTTTTTGAGAGTTCCAGTTTCCTATAGGAGGGCAAGAAGCAATCTCTTGGGGGAAAGATGCCACATCCATCCCTCCTTCATTAAGAATAAAAACTCCAAGTGCGACGGCACAATATCTCCATTTTCTCAGCACTGATAAGTCAAGGAAAATGTGATGGTGGCATTATCCAATTTGGACAGAGGATTGGCCCAAATTATCTGATCCCACTGGACAGACTGCCTCAAAGCCCTGAGATATACTGGAGTTTCCAGTAAACTCTGAAGAAGCCCTTAACTTCTCTAACAATAGGGCAAAGTCATTTTAAACTGAAAGCCTGTGATATTCACTGGAAGCTACTATGCATAAGGAACGCTGCCAGCAGTTCATTTTGGGTGAGTCTGGGATTTGGGACTCATATAGACAAGCCCTGCATTTGCCATCAGAAATCTATACATTTGTGACTTATAATGCATTACATGGAAGAAAGAACAACATGTAGACATTTTGGGAAAGTGCAATGAAAATTAAACACAATTCTAAAATGCACATCATCACCCAGAGTTGGAAGAGACCAACTCAGAGTTGGAAGAAATTCTGTGATTAGTCCGACTCCCCGCCATGCAGGAAAAGCACAATCCAAGCAGATAGCAATCTAGCCTTTGTTTAAAAACCTCCAGAGATGGAGACTCTCCTGGACTCCCAGGCAATATATTCCACTAATAGCTTTTACCACCAGGACTATCTTACTAATATTCAGATGGTTTTTTCCCCCTGTACTTTGAATCCATTGCTCCCTGTCCCTAAACTATAACTATAGTTTAATAAAAGTTTCTAATGCATCCATCTGGGAAAAATGAACAAAAATATACATTCAATGTTCTGTGCAAAAAGAGAAAAGAAAAAAGCTTGTAAAATCCAGGATGGAAAAAAAAAAGCATCAGTGAGGAAATCACAGGATTTCAAGATCTCTGCATCTCTAATATGCAGTTCTCCTTCCTGTCTCCCCATACTAGAATTTCCTTTGTGCAACACGAAGTTGAACCGCCTCCAACTGCAGGGCTGGGTGGCCCACTTCTGAGTTGAAAGTTTGCTATCAAATTTGACTTTTGAACAAATGTACCAATTCACTGGAAATGCTTCAGCTTTGACAGTCGGTTCAGCGATCGCTGACATGATGCCCAGAATAGAAATGCCTAACACGTTTACACTTTGAGAAATGCTAGGAATTGTAGATAGCTATTTTAACTTTCTGAAGCCACTATCATACCATTGTTAGCCAACAGCTACTTATACACATAATTTTGGCTCCTTGTCAATATCACCATATTATGAATTTAACAAGAGTACTGGAAATAGACTATCAAAAGATCTTAGGAAATATCCATGAGTGAGCGTATGAATTACTCCTCCTGAAAGTAAGTTAGATCAGAATCAAATTATATGTTATTAAAATTGTGCATTCTTTTTCAAACATTTCTGCATCTTGTCAAAGGCTTTCATGGCCAGAATCACTGAGTTGTTGCAGGTTTTTCGGGCTGTATGGCCATGTTCTAGAAGCATTTTCTCCTGGTGTTTCACCTGCATCTATGGCTGGCATTCTCAGAGGTTGTGAGGTCTGTTGGAAACTAGGAACATTCAAACCAGCTCCAGCAGACAAAGCTTCTTTCTCTCACCCTGGACTTTCTACAGATATATAAATTAAATTTTCCTGGTTACCGACAGACTTCACAACCTCTGAGGATGCCTGCCAAAGATGCAGGTGAAACATCAGGAGAGAACATGGCCATACAGCCCAAAAACCTGTAACAACCCATTTCTGTGTCCCTTTCTTTCACACAGAAAATTAGCATGTCCAGGAAAAGATCATAGTGTGCCTGGACCTATATTTTTGTTTCTTTTGAGATCATATAGATCATTTGCTTACACATATCTTTCTTTGCTAGATTTATAAATATAGACAAGGAACACATAGATGACACATGCCAGTGTGGTGTAGTGGTTTGAGCATTGGGCTATGACTTTGAGGACAGATTGACTCCACTTTAACTGCCATTGCTCATTGCTATGGAATTCTAGAAGTTGTAGTTTTGCAGTCTTTAGCTTTCTCTGCCAAAAAGTGCTATTGCTTCACTCAACTTCAAGTCAAGAAGAATATTTACAAGCTGGAATAAATCCCGAGAAGTGCACTCAAAGTTTGGAAACCTTACCATATGAAGATCAGTGTAGGGACCTGGGTATATTATTTAGCCTGGAGAAGAGGAACTTAAGAGGGGATGTGATAGCCATGTTTCAGTATTTGATAGAATATCATATTGAAGATGGAGCCATCTTGTTTTCTACTGTCTAGGGACCCCATCACATGAATGAGGTCCTTCAGATTGACTCACCAGCCTTCATGGTGAATCAGGGGCAAAAGGGCAACCCTGGCACCTGCACCCCACCTTGCCGGGAGCTGACACTTCCCCATCACATGTGGGGAAGCATCACCACATGACTTCCCCCCATGGTAGCTCCGTTGTTCCCAATGGAACATGGGGAAGCTCCTGTGTTGGCAGAGCAACATTGTCACATAGCTGAATATGAGGCCTTACAACATGATGAAGACTCTTGGAAGGTTTTTGAAAAGAGGCTGGATGGCTATCTGTTAGGAGTGCTGTGATTGTGCATTCTTGCATGGCTAAGGGTTAAATTTGAGGACCCTTGAGTTTCTTCTAACTCTATGATTCTCTGGCTCTTTATGAATAGATCTCACATAGTGTTTGGGATCTGTAGAAGATTCACTCCACACAATTCGTTGTAGAAAGTCTTCTCCACCTTGACACTGAGGGTTTGCTACATGCCTAGAAGTCAACTCCAATACATGGCAACTCTAAATGTTTTCTGGGCAAGAGTTATTCAGATAGTGTTTGTTCATGGCTTCTTCTTGGACTGAGATAATGTGACTTGCCCAAAGTCATTCAATAGCTTTCCATAAATGAGTAAGGATTTGAACTTTGGTCTCCAAGAGTCCTAATTCCACACTTAAATCTTCTCCCCACAGTCATTTTATTTTCATATACTTAGAAGGGCCACATTTCCTGGGAGCAGATTGACAAGCATGGATCCATTTCTGCAATCTTCACAACTTCAGGAGGACCACATTTGGAGTCAGCATGGAACAGGGGTACATTTTTGGAGCTGATTTGGAAACAGACGGAAAGCAAAGCTGAGAGGAGCCACCAAGGAAGTCCTTGCATGCTCCATATCTGGAAGTATAAACTAGCATTTTGTGTCATGTTTGAATCATAGAATCAAAGCGTTGGAAGAGACCTCATGGGCCATCCAGTCCAACCCCCTGCCAAGAAGCAGGAATATTGCATTCAAAGCACCCCTGACAGATGGCCATCCAGCCTCTGTTTAAAAGCTTCCAAAGAAGGAGCCTCCACCACACTCCGGGGCAGAGAGTTCCACTGCTGAACGGCTCTCACAGTCAGGAAGTTCTTCCTCGTGTTCAGATGGAATCTCCTTTCTTGTAGTTTGAAACCATTGTTCCTTGACCTAATCTCCATGGAAGCAGTCAACAAGCTTGCTCCCTCCTCCTCCCTGTGGCTTCCTCTCACATATTTATACATGGCTATCATATCTCCTCTCATCCTTCTCTTCTTCAGGCTAAACATGCCCAGCTCCTTAAGCTGCTCCTCATAGGGCTTGTTCTCCAGATCCTTGATCATTTTAGTCACTCCCCTCTGGACACATTCCAGCTTGTCAATGTCTCTCTTGAACTGTGGTGCCCAGAATTGGACACAATATTCCAGGTGTGGTCTAACCAAAGCAGAATAGAGGGGTAGCATTACTTCCCTAGATCTAGACACTATGCACCTATTGATGCAGGCCAAAATCCCATTGGCTTTTTTGCCGCCACATTACATTGTTGGCTCATGTTTAACTTGTTGTCCACCAGGACTCCTAGATCTTTTTCACACGTACTGCTCTCGAGCCAGGCATTGTCCCCCATTCTGTCTCTTTGAATTTCGTTTTTCCTGCCAAAGTGGAGTATCTTGCATTTGTCCCTGTTGAACTTCATTTTGTTAATTTTGGCCCATTTCTCTAATCTGTCAAGGTCGTTTTGAATTCTGCTCCTTTCCTCTGGGGTATTGGCTATCCCTCCCAATTTGGTGTCGTCTGCAAACTTGATGAGCATGCCTTCTAACCCTTCATCTAAGTCATTAATAAAGATGTTGAACAGGACCGGGCCCAGGGGGGAACCCTGCGGTTCCGTCCTGGTGGACAAATAGCCCTCCCCTTTCAGCATGGCCAAGGGAGGAACCCCAATTCTCACAGTTGTGTCTCAGTAAGGATAAATAGTGGGGCCAGTGGATTATTTGCTTAATGCTGAATGACTTATGTGGTGTGTCAATGTTAACACCCAAGAGAATAAAAGCGCAACAGAAATGGCTCTCTAATTACTCTTTTCAGATGAAGTAATGATCTTTAATGTGCAGTGGATCTCATTAATTAACTCTCAGACTTTAATTAACTCCCCGCCTAATTCACCTGCCATCATGCATTACCACAAACGTCAACTTAACTGAGTCTTTCTTTTCTTTGCAGTAGTGCGTTCATGGAGGTGGGATGGGGAAAATATTTTTTAAAATAGTTCAACAAAGAAGGGGAAAAAAGAAAGCAGGGAACAGATAAAAGAAAAAAATAATGTGAAAACAAAAAGGGAGAAAAGCAGAGAACAAAAGAAAAAAGGAATTTACATTGACTTCCGCCTTTCTTAATGATGGTTATACATCTTATTACATAAAATAACTTCTCCCACTAAAATATTATTCATGAACGGCTTCAGCTTAAACAAACCTATTAATTATCAAAATGTACAGTTAAAATGTGATTCCCATTTCTTTGCAAAAGACAATTAAGAATTCTCAGCCTTTCAAGAATGTTGCTAAAATTTTTTCTATAATCAGTAAGATAAAGTGTCCATCTCAGGGCCCTTCCATACAGCCCTATATCCCAGGGTAGATCTAGACAGCCCCTTTATTGTGGAAACTTCTGCGATAAAAAGGGGGCTGTCCAGACAATGTTCTGGACAATCCCGAATTAATTTGCCACAAACCAAGAAAACCTTGGTTTGTGGCAAATTAATTAGATAGTGGGTTTATTCCACACCTTCTTGGAAGGCATGGGATAAAACCACTAATTTCCACAGTTTTCCAGACTAAATTAGTCCAGAAAACAGTGGGAATACCACCCTCCGCCCCCAAAGCGCCCAAACTCCTTTTAAAATTAAAGAAAACTTACCCGGCCTCCAGTACAGTGTTGCAGCAGTGGGGGGGGGGGGGAGGAGCAATTTTCCTCCCCGCTTCCCCCGCTCTCCTGGTGTGTCATTTCTACGTGCCAGGAGAACTGCTGCACTGCAACATTGTACTGGAGGCCGGGTAAGTTTGTTTTTACTTTCAAAACATTACAACTGTACCCTTTGGTTCACTCCTGATACGATAAATACAATCTTCCATGTTTCTTCTCCATTTAGTTTTTTTTAAATTGAATTTTATTATAACAATGGTAAAAAAATAAGACAAGAGACAAGACAAAGAGACAAAAGGACAAATATTAACATGCATTTACACACCAATAGACATCACTAACTAACATCAACAGACTAACATAGCATCCGGACTACAAATACATTAAAAAAGAAAAAGAGTCCGCATCGGCAGCAGACCTCCTCCTCTCCGTACTACGGTATTTCAGTGCATTTTTCGACTCTCTTCTACTTCTATAACATTTGTTTTCTTTCTTCTTCCTGTAATACTATATCTCGTAAGTCTACCATTTCTTACTAACTAGTACAGATATATTTACTCATACCTACAAAAATTGGTCTTTATATCCTCAGTTATCTATACATCGTGTATTCTTGCTCCTCAACTCTCATAAGGAGTCTATTTCTTACTTTCCTACACGTTCCTATATTTATTTTTGCTGTTCCTATTGTCATTCCAAAAACTATCCTACATATCTTAGCCTCCCGCCTGGAAGCCGGTCCTTAACTTCTTGTTGTTTGATATTAGTCTACTAAGGTCTTTATCTTCATTTCCCTGAGCCATTCCTTAACCGGGGTCCAATTTGTTGCTGTTACAGGCATGTTACGCGACGCTGACAGGATATATGTTAAGTGGCCCACATTCATTATATCTAGTATTTTCTCTATCCACCTTTCCTCCGATGGTATAGTCCTTTGTCTCCAGACTTTAGCCAATAGCAAGCGGGCTGCTGTTATTAGATACACGAACAATTTGTCTGTCTCTTTGTCCCACAACCCCTCCGTTAATCCTAATAGGAAGCATTCCGGTTTTAGGGGGATATTTTTCTTTACTATTTTTTCGTCTCCATTTAGTTGACCATCAGTCCAAATAAAAACAGTTTAAGTTTCAACTTAATGTTAACGTTCAAAATCCTCTGTATCATATTTACTTGCTTCCAAAATTTCTTAGTCTGCCCACAAGTCCACATATAATAGAATGTCCCAGTCTGTTGCCCACATTTCCAACATACAGTAAAAACACCTTTATGCATTTTGCCTAATTTATGTGAAGTCAAATAAAAATCTCCTTAAAATCATAATGTGAATTTCTCTCCTTTTGACATGCACAATGGGGGACCTTCTCACAATGACACCAGAGGCATTCCAGGTGGTTGGCTTCTGGTCAAAGGACATTTAGTATAATGCCAAGTTTTTAACTTTGTTTGTGGTCCTTTTTGTACATTATAACTATTTTCAATTTGCTTCTGACACGATAAATAAATACTCCCTTTGACCACATTTTCCCATTGTTCAATCTGTAGGTTATATCCAAAGTTCTGAACCCACTTTATCATGCAATCTGTAGCTTGCTTCTCTTCCAGCTCAACTTTTAATATGAGTATGTTTATTCATCTTACCAATCAAATGTTCATCATCCATACATAATTGCATCCCTAATTCAGGTTTGCTCTTTTCGAATTGAAAAATGTTATTTTCATCTGTTTTATCTGTTTTACATTTTACATTGCTCTGCTTCACAATTCTTTTTATCTGTTTTACATTTTTCCAAATATTTGTCTGTAAGCATGCAATTGAAAACTATAACCTTCAGTCAATAATGCTCCATGTCGCCCAGTTCTATATTGTTCTTAATCATATCCCAAAAGAGCTTGGTGAATTTCTTGTTATTGCTTTGGTGATGTTTCCTTTCTATAGAAGGCTTGCTTTGCTAGAGATTGTTTGTTTCACTTCTTAAGTTTTCTGTTCCTCTTCAAATTCTATCTTCAGATCTCTTTTAAATTAGATTCTATTTCCCTGGCTTGAAGGCAGGCTGTGTAAAAAAGATCTTGGAGTCCTCATGGACAACAAGTTAAACATGAGCCAACAATGTCATGCAGCAGCTTTAAAAGCCAATGGGATTTTGGCCTGCATCAATAGGAATCTAGTGCCTAGATCCAGGGAAGTCATGCTACCCCTCTATTCTTCCTTGGTCAGGCCACACCTGGAATCACACTGTGTCCAATTCTGGGCACCGCAATTTAAGGGAGATGTCAACAAGCTGGAATGTGTCCAGAGGATGGTGACTAAGATGGTCAAGGGTCTGGAGAACAAGCCCTATGAGGAGTGGCTTAAAGAGCTGGGCATGTTTAGCCTGCAGAAGAGAAGGCTGAGAGGAGACATAATGAGGGCCATGTATAAATATATGAGGCAAAGTCATAGGGAGGAGGAAGCAGGCTTTTATTCTGCTGCCCTGGAGACCAGGACGTAATGGAACAATGGCTTCAAACTACAGGAAAGTATATTCCATCTGAACATTAGGAAGAACTTCCTAACTGCAAGAAAGAGAGATCTGGGTGGTTGTAGGTTTTTTGTGGCTATATGGCCATGTTCTAGAGGCATTCTCTCCTGATGTTTCGCCTGCATCTATGGCAAGCACCCTCAGAGGTAGTGAGGTCTGTCGGACCAGGGTGGTCTTTCCACAGATATATAAACCCATTTTCCTAGTTCCAACAGACCTCACTACCTCTGAGGATGCTTGCCATAGATGCAGGCGAAACATCAGAAGAGAACATGGCCATATAGTCCCAAAAAAACTGCAACAACCCAGTGATTCCAGCCATGAAAGCCTTCAACAATACAAAGAGAAATCTGTTCAGCATTGGAACTCTCTCTCTGTCCCAGAGTGTGGTGGAGGCTCCTTCTTTGGAGGAGAAGGTATTCCACCTAAACATTAGGAAGAACTTCTTGACTGTGTGAGAGAGCTGTTCAGCAGTGGGACTCTCTGCCCTGGAGTGTGGTGGAGGCTCCTTCTTTGGAGGCTTTTAAGCAGAGGCTGGATAGACATCTGTCAGGGGTGCTTTGAATGTGGTTTTCCTGCTTCTTGGCAGAATGGGGTTGGACTGGATGGCCCACGAGGTCTCTTCCAACTCTACAATTCTATGATTCTATTTATGATATCTAATGCTTTAGAGATTTTTTTTCCCCAAAACCTTTTGAGTAATTTCTGTGGATGTTGATGCCAACTTAAGTGAACCTCTTCTTTCAAGTACTCTCATCCTAAATCTAAGACCTGAGAAAATTATATTCAGAAAAACAACAACAACAACAAATATTGGCTTGCAGTTTTTTTTTTACAATCAATGCCATATTTTACTCTGATATTTTCCTATAGGCTCCGTCTGTAGCAATCAGCCATACTCTGCAAAAATTTAGGTGCAGTCACATTTCAGTCTGATTCTCTTTCTGTCAGCTTTCTTTACTGTCCAGCTTTCACAGTCATATGTAGAAAATGGAATTAGGATAGCATGGATGTTCTGGCCTTCAGTATTTAATGATATATTTTTATGCAGCACTTATGGATGTTCCTGCATTCCTTCATTTCTGGTTGTCTGTTTCTGTGTTTTGGTATTCCGAACACAGAGAAGGAAGGAAAAAAGAAGGGGGGAAAAAACCCTCTCAACTCATTCCAAGCACATTCCCCTCAGTTTTAAGTCAAATTGATGGATATTTTTGAGAAACTTCAATGAGACGATATTCTGTTTATACTCAAGTGCTTATGAAGATGAATAGGCTGTAAACAATGACTGTACTTGATAGCTCTCCTTTCGCCGATGTAGGGTTTATTGATGTATGAAATTAGAGACTTCTGCTAAGTTGAACTGATTGCTATGAGCACAGTTGCAGACAAGTGAAAAGCATTAATTGTCGGAGGGTAAAAACACAGGTCTCCTCTCCCCTGCGCCCAATAGGAGATTAAATATTGCCGGCTTATGCCCCCCTCCTTTGTGATGGTGTCGCAGGCTCTCAAATGTATGCCTTCTTAAAAAGAACAACCTGGATCATTTCAAATATAAGTGATTCACATTGATGGGGCTGTATAAATAATACAAAGGAAAACAAGAATAATGTTGTAGATGCTCAGCTGCCTGTACATTCATTTCAATGCAGGGTAGTGCTTTCTGGAAGGAGGCCAAAGCACCAAAATCCTAGAGGGATTTTGACTGAGACTCGAGAGAAATAGCAGTCAAATTCAGTTGGCTTATAAGGGAAATTCAGCAAGGAGTATATACTACGAGGAAACCATAAAGTCAGGGTGGATTTATACATTCAGTGAAATTACATTGGCCAGAAGTCTGCTGGGTTCTTACGCATGCATAGATTTCCCCAGCTGAAGGAGTTTGACAGTTTTGTCCCGTGTGGAATGTGAATGCAAGGTCGTAGAAGTGGAGTTGCATATGAGATGCTGTTGCATATGTGGAGATGCATGTTCAGGAGCAAATTTGGCCACATATTTGGGTGTGCTTTGAGTTGTGCATTGCAGGGGGCTGTGGGGCACAATCACACACATTAACACATATGTGTTACACAATCTTGGTCATGGTCTTTGAGTACGTGTGAAAAAGATCTTGGAGTCCTCGTGGACAACAAGTTAAACATGAGCCAACAATGTAATGTGGCGGCAAAAAAAGCCAATGGGATTTTGGCCTGCATCAATAAGTGCATAGTGTCTAGATCTAGGGAAGTAATGCTACCCCTCTATTCTGCTTTGGTTAGACCACACCTGGAATATTGTGTCCAATTCTGGGCACCCCAATTCAAGAGAGATATTGACAAGCTGGAATGTGTCCAGAGGAGGGCGACTAAAATGATCAAGGGTCTGGAGAACAAGCCCTATGAGGAGCGGCTTAAGGAGCTGGGCATGTTTAGCCTGAAGAAGAGAAGGCTGAGAGGAGAGATGATAGCCATGTATAAATATGTGAGAGGAAGCCACAGGGAGGAGGGAGCAAGCTTGTTTTCTGCTTCCCTGGAGACCAGGACGCAATGGAACAATGGCTTCAAACTACAAGAAAGGAGATCCATCTGAACATGAGGAAGAACTTCCTGACTGTGAGAGCCGTTCAGCAGTGGAACTCTCTGCCCCGGAGTGTGGTGGAGGCTCCTTCTTTGGAAGCTTTTAAACAGAGGCTGGATGGCCATCTGGTCAGGGGTGATTTGAATGCAATATTCCTGCTTCTTGGCAGGGGTTGGACTGGATGGCCCATGAGGTCTCTTCCAACTCTTTGATTCTATGATTCTATGATTAATTGAGACCAAGTTTTGGGGGTGGAGCACAGCATATAGGTGCCCGCCCCTCTTAGCTCCTATCAGTGGAGCAACAAATATTGGCCCACCCTTCCATCACACAACAGTGTTCCAAGGGGTCACTTCGGGGCTGGGTAGGAATTTTTGACCCCTTCAGTACCGGTTTTTTTTTGTCTACTCTACACTGTTGAGGCTAATGGGTAATTGGGTTGAAGACATTAAAATAGACTGTCATGTGAAATAGGGGGATACAGTTTACATCTTGGTGTGCACCTAAGACACCCCTTTTGGTGAAGGCCAGGAACGAAAACCCACACCAGTGAGTATAATAATAATAATAATAATAATAATAATAATAATAATAATAATAATAATAATTTATTTGTACCCCGCTACCATCTCCCCAAGGGACTCGGTGCGGCTTACATGATGCCAAGCCTGCAGTACATCAATAAAACACAGGCAATAACAAAATAATCAATACAAAACAGCAAAATAAATCTCAAAACAAAAATAAACAATAAATAATAACATACAAGCATTTAAAAACCTATGTCCAGGCAAAATGTAGTAATTTAAAATTTTAAAAATAATGCTAGGAATGAACAAGGTAGGATATATCTAGGATAGGGTTTTCAGAGAAAGATAAGGGTGTGCAGACAATCCTAAGTCAGTATTAAAGTGCATTTGAGGACATATTGCTAAGAGTTTTCCTTATTCTGGGAAGGCACACTGGAACAACCATGTTTTCAGGCTCCTCCTAAAGACTGCCAGCGTTGGGGCAATAAAATCCCCGCTTAATTTCCCAAGTTATTAAGGAATTTTCACAGTGAACCTAGAATCTGTCTTGCTTCCTTTCTCTCTTCCCACTTTCTCCTATATAGGCATGGAGTTCTCTGAGCATGAATCAATCATTATACTTGCAGATCTCACATCTTAGCCTAACTCACTTTTGCTCAGGGAAACAGTTGGTGAGCAACACCAATTAAGAGCTTCCCACAGAAAACCCAGACAGATATAAGGGCAGATAAGGCAACGGCTAAGCTGCATCCCAAATAGGCATTCCAAATTACAGGTGCAAAGATGCCAATAAAGCCATTATCCAAACAAAGCTGGAGAGCAAAGAAAATGAGGGTTAATTGCAGGTAGTTGTTGGTGCATAAAGAGATATAATTTCATTTGTTTTGTATTGCAAAGTGGCAATGCTATGGAGCCACGACACTGTGGACAGTGATCCTCAGGAGTTAATAGGGCAATTCTGTAAATACAGATACAAGACCAGCAGTGCGATGACGTGGACATTTGGTAAGATTCTGCATTGGCTTCTTAGTTATGCCTGCATATGCCTCCTCTACTCGTACATTGAAATCCAGGGTCAGTCTGGAGCATTTCTCCATTTCCATTGAGATTTATTTATTTATTTACAGTTTTTATATACCGCCTTTCTCATCCCTGGGAGGGGACTCAAAGCGGTTTACACATAAATAATGCCAAAATTCAGTGCCTTACCTTGGGCACCAATACGATGCCAATACAAACAATTACAACAGTAAAACCACAATTAAACATAAATCATAATTAAAACAATACACCAACAAGCATTAAAACAGTAAAACAGTCTCGTCAGTCAAAACGCCTTTCCAGTCAATGTCCCTCTAAAATGCTACATACATCTACTGTCTGAAGGCCTGGTCCCAGAACCATGATTTTAATTTTTTTCTAAAAGCCAGGAGGGAGGGAGCGGATCTTACCTCATTTGGGAGTGTGTCCCATAGGTGGGGGGCCACAGCTGAGAAGGCCCTGTCTCTCATCCCCGCCAGACGCATTTGTGCTGTTGATGGGAGGGAAAGCAGGGCCTCCCCAGATGATCTTAGATTATGAGGTGGAACGTAGGGGTGGATGCATTCGGACAAGTAAGTTGGGCCAGAAACATATAGAGATTTATAGGTCAAAACCAGCACTTTGAATTGGGCTTGGAGATGAACCAGCAGCCAGTGGAGCTGGCAAAGCAGTGGGGCGGTATGCTCCCTGTATGTCACCCCGGTTAGTAATCTGGCTGACGCCCGTTGGACTAGCTGAAGTTTCTGAACCATCTTCAAAGGCAGCCCCACGTAGAGCACGTTGCAGTAATCTATTCAGGATGTAACCAGAGCGTGGGCCACCGTGGCCAGATCAGACTTCCCAAGGTACGGGAAGGATTTATACTGTTCTGGCATAGGAAATGTTAGAAATATTTTTCTGTGCAAAAAAAAAAAATCATGCAAAACTACTAAGATCTGTATTGTCGAAGGCTTTCATGGCTGGAATCACTAAGTTCTTGTGGGTTTTTTCGGGCTATATGGCCATGTTCTAGAGGCGAAACGTCAGGAGAAATGCCTCTAGAACATGGCCATATAGCCCGAAAAAACCCACAAGAACTTACCCAGATCTGAATTTTGCACAATTTTTCTCCCTCAGCTGTTAATATTTTAATCATTCTGGGATTCGTGTCACCATGGTTTCTGCTTCTGAAAACATTCTTTTTGACAATTTTAAATATATGTTTAAATATTCTTTCCAACTCTAATATTCAATTTTACGCAATACCCAGTCCTAACACAAATATTGGCTTCTCTGAATTGCTACTGATCAAAAGGTCTGTTGTTCTCTTTACAAAAGCATACACTCAGTGTGCCAATCTGCATCATGATTGTTTGAATGAGAAGCCTTATGTCAAGCTGAAATGTTGTTATCCAATTTGTGTAATTATAGAATGCACTGTTAACAGGAAATCAACAATTTTCTTTTTGAAAAAAAAACTTCACAGAGCATCTGCAGCCTGTTTACATGTTTCGTATATATATTTCCATCACCAACACAATTCAGTTGACTTTGTGCATGCAAATATGCATGAGCTTATGCATTTGTTTGTGCACATTGGGTTGTACATTGAGTACATTTTGTTGCTCACTGACTTGCACATTGAATTGTGCATTCTGTTGTATAACATTGCTGTTCAACACATGCCACAAATAAGACATAACTCCCCATCGGGAAGATTTACAGTACACCACCACAGCGTAGATCATTGGCAGCAATCTTGCATAAAAATGTGCTTTATACAAAATAAAACTTGTCTGTGCATTCAATCAATCCATAAGAAAACAACAAAAAAGGCTTTTTCACTCCTACACAGTAGTGAATAATCTCACTGCAGTTGAAACATTTTCAAACAGTACTTTTCAACATGTTGGGACACTCTTGGTATCAAGGATTAGCAAAAATACAAATATTTTTGACATCTTATTAAAACTTCATTAGATTCACTTGGAAGAGAATCTACAGGTAATGTATTGAGGAATGGAGGACTTACAAATACCAAGAAGCACTGGAAAAAGTTCCCCTCGCGTTTTATGAACATTCTTCTGTTTATCTCAACATTTAGGACTTTATTACATGAGGGAGCCATACTGGCATTGCTGTGGGAGCATCATCTTTGATGGCAGTCCCTATTACATGATGCCATGTGCACCCCACTGCCAGTCTGCCTCATTAACATTCATTTTGTTTCCCTCAATGTTTAGGATTTTATCACACGAAGCAGGCAAATCAGCACTGTTGTTGAATAATCACCTTCGGTGATGGTTCCTATTGCACAATGCTGTATGTATCCCATTGCCTGTCTGCCTCCTAGTTGGGATTGTCTTGTTTCCAGATTTTAGTGGGGGAAACCCATTAATAGCTTCCAATCCCACAATGTTCTTCTCACTTATTTTGGTGTGGTTGGTCTTTTCCACTTCTGTCTTGACATGACATCAGTAACATGATGTTAGGGAGCAGGATTGTCTTCTTCTCCCCTTCCTCCTTTGCTATTCCCAAACTCACTTTCTTCCTTTTAGTTTATGCATATAGTCTTGTTGTTTCTAATGCTTAAATTGCACAATTGCACAAAAATTAAAATACAAATTAGGAAACTGCAGTAGAAAAAGAAGATGGGGTTATGAGTGTGTGCAAAAGTACGTTTTGGAACCAGAAATTGGTGAACATGTAAAACTGTGCATTTGAAAAAAAAAAAGGTATATGCAAGCAGTTCCCAAATTACAAACATCCTACTTACAAATGATTCATAGGTAATAGGCATGTGCGATCCATTAAAAAAGTTACAAAAGTCATTACAAAACTGGGGAGCACTGGTGTTTCATTTCTAAAGTGTTTCTAAAATATCATTAGTGAAAATTTCATTACTATAACGAGAGTAACAAAATTTCATTACTATTTAATTCCACATGGGGGGGATTTCTGGGGTTCCTTTATGACTCATTTTTACCGCTATTGGTGTGAAACTCACTACAATGATAGAACACATTTACCACTCTTAGCCCACCAAATTTCAGACCATTTCACATATCTATGGATTTGCAAGTGATGCAGCAGCCACCAGCAGTCAGCAATAACTCAAAATGGAAAATGCCTTGAAGCAACCCAGCCATTAATGGTTTCCTTCTCCTCTCCTCCTTTTTGCAGCCAGCAATAACTTAAAAAGGAAAATGCCTTGCCCAGCCAGGAGCCCCAGCCACCACTGTTCTCCTTCTTCTTCATTGAAGAAGCTACCATCTCTGTCTGACTCACTTCTCCTTCCCTGCCCGCCTGCCCTGAGCTGTACCCTCCTGTGTTGCACCTCAGAGTAGATTCACCTTGCTGAAAACACCAAACAGCACACAGCCAGAAATCTTTATGGTTTATTAAAAATAAAGGTAAAAAGTTCATAAAAGCAAAGGTTAATGTTCCAAAAGATCAGGATCACATAGCACTTGAAGCATAATCCAATTGGCATCAGCAAAGCAACACCCAAGAGAACATGACAAAGTCCTGGAAACCATGAACACAAAGACTGTAAGATAATCCAGCCTAGCCTAGCCAAGCTCCTTAGGTAAGTGCGAAGTTGCTTTGACAAAAATCAGGTCTGAAACACCCTGTTTAATATCCTTTGTAAAACATGAAGGCATTTTTCTGGCCTCCCTCTTGTTTGCTCTCCTCTCACTCCTTCAAACATGAAATTTCAACTGATCAACCCGATCTATAGTTCCCATATCATCAGGGGCGGCTCAACCCATTACGCAAAGTGAGCATTTGCAGTATAGTTGATTTTGCCCAGGGGTGCTCTTGAGGTGTTCTTGGGGGGAAATAGACCTTGACATATGCGAGTTGTAGTTACTGGGATGTATAGTTCATCTACAATCAAAGAGCATTCTGAACTCCACCAATGATGGAATTGTACCAAATATGGCACACAGAACTCCCACGACAAACTGAAAATATATATCAGTGATTGGTTGGAGGGGGGGGGGCAAAATACTGTTTGCTTACCGTTGAAAATTACCTAGGGCCGCCTCTGCATATCATCAAGGTCAATCTGCTCATTAGCATCAGCCTGTTTTTGTCCTTGCTCATTATCAGGCTGAGGACCAGGTAAAAAGCTATCTTCCTTCTCAGAGTCAATCTGCACCTGGCTATTTTCAATATCAACACTCTCATTCCTTACTGTGGGAAAATGCACTTCTTCTTCGCTGTCTATAGCAGGGACATTTTGTACCAAACTGTGAACCTAAGTCTCATCATCGTCATTAGAAACACTCTCTGATTCCAGCTGTGTCACAACATCCTCCTTCGATCCCTTCCAGAGCATGAATGAAGCCTGTGCTGTCTCCCTCTGGAATTTAAAGCCACTTCACCTCCCACTCCCTCAGCCATGATTGGCTGAGAGGCATTCCAACATGTTTGGCTTTGCCTCTCAGAAGGGTTTGGTTGCTCTCTGATTTTTTTGCTGCATCACACACAATACACAGAAACTTTCAAAGGAATCAAATATTAAGAACTGAAGCTGTCTTAAGCTTAGATTCTTAAAATTTGGGCATGGACCACGGGTGCATGTTGGATATTCCATCATAAGTATGAAGCTAACGAATTTCTTATTACTTAACTAAAAGTTAAATAACAAGAGTGGAAAAACTGTAAATGAGGGAAATCTATCCCTAGCATTATTATCATGTGGAGAAGGTATCTCCACTGAGGATTTCTCACTAATCCTCTTTTCTAACACTAGCCCTTTTTTGTTTTGAAAATCCAATTATTACAGGGACAGAAAGTGGGGTGAAATCTTTTGTACTGGTGCACAGGCAGCCAAACAAACACTATTTATTTATTTATTTTATTTATTTCCGTCACTTTTACACTATGGGTGTGTGAACCCTTCCCTATGCTTTCCAAAAATGTACCTGTTCCGACTTACATATAACTTCAACTAAAGAGCAAACCTACATAAGCTATCTTGTTCATAAATTGGGGGCTGCCTGTACGTACAAGGTGCTCAACTTGGAATGTCTCTACAGTGACACAGGTTCATGTGATAAAATCCTCTGTAGGTTTTTCTTGGGCAGTTTTGCATAAAATAAAATTCTGGAGGAAATTTATTTCATGGACGAAACCTCCCTCATCCATCATGTCAATAGCTGTACAGATTTTGATGGGCCTTCTGGAACAAACTTTAACAGCAGAAATTCAGGATAATAGTCAGCCATAACTTTCCCTCCCTGCATCAAACTGTGTAAAATTTCAGTTAGAGGAACACAAATGATGAGGTGGTAAGTTAGGAATCCTCTTGTGCTGTGTTAAGTTGGCCATTTAGCATCAAATTATGTTGATTCTTTCCTTCTATAGGACACACTCATGCATAGCAGAGGAGCTTTTCAAATGTTGATGCATTATGATATTTGGACTAAAATGAGCTGAAGCTCCATTAAAGTCCTCATGCCGAGTCTCTTATCAAGTCAATTCCTTAAGGATATAAAAAATGGAAACAGCTTTGTGATAGGAATAAATATACAACACGGTAAGACTGCTTTGTTTTCCACAGCAGAATTTGTGATGCATTAAGGGAAAAAGTCAAGCTGATTTGAATATAAAAGCACACAAGAAAATACCTGTGAAACAGTTATTCTTTTGTATTTCTGCAATCCTAGGTCTGAAACTTTTATTGCCGTTGTGTGCCTTTCAGTTGTTTTTAACCTATGATGACCCTGCCCAGGATCACCCAGTAGGTTTCCATGGATGAACAGGGATTTGAACCTGGTCTCCAGAGTCATAGTCCAGCTTTCAAACCACTGGCTTTCTCAGAGACCCTGGGTCTTGGTCTTTCTCACACATTTTTCTTCCTCTAAGTACCTCTTTCCACACATATTAATTGTTGACTTCTGTTGCAACTCAGGATAGTTTCACCTTGCTCCAAAACACCACCACACCAGAGCTGTAGATTTTGTAGTTTATTGAGAAAAAAGCAAAGTCAAAACATAAAATAAAAAATGCAAATGTTCCATAAGCAAGACATAGGCTTAAATGCAAAAACACAGTTCCCAAGATCCAGAGGCAAAAACATAAAGCATAATCCTTAGGCAATGATTAAACAAGAGTCCATGGTAAAACAGTGAAACACAAAACCCAAAATCCCAGATTCAGGAAGCCAAAAGCGTGCTGCTTAAAGCCAAGGTTAATCCATAGAACTTTGCATGGAAAGAGCTATGTTGAACTGACAACTCCTGTTTGTCAGCCAGAAGGCTAAATACCCTTTGCAAACATGAACCCATTGTGATGACCTTTGGCCGACTTGGCTTCTCGCTTACCAGCTAAGCGAGAGCTCCTTCAGACCCTTAATTCTAAGCATTCTTGCCTGCTCATTATTTCACTATCTTCAAGGCTTTCTTTATCTTGGTCCAGCTGGACTAGATCACCGTGGGAAAGCTGGGGAGGCGAAGACAACTCCACCTGGCCATTATCTATCCCACTGATATTATTTTTCCTTGAGAACTGACTTGATGTTTCCCCTGCTGCACTGTCTGAAGCAGGCACAACAGAAATCTGAATCCCATCATCCTCTTCATCAGGGAACTCTGGTTCACAAGGCCCACAGGGTTCTGTTTCAGACTCAGAATCAAACTGAGTCACAACTTCTGTGTGAAAAATGCACTTTATGAAGGTAATAGTAGCCCTTCTGTTCTCCCAAAGCCATGGTTCAAAAATTCAAATAACAACATTGCACTGGCTTTACCCATCCCATAAATAATCATTTACCCAGTCAATAATCCCACTTCGAGAGATTTTGTTTCTTAATATAAGGAGGAGAAATTCATAGAATCATAAAATTATTGAGTTGGAAGAGACCTTGTGCATCATCCAGTCCATCCTCATTCTGCCAAGAAGCCGGAAAATTGCATTCAAAGCACTCCTGACAGATGATCATCCAGCTTCTGCTTAAAAGCCTCCAAAGAAAGAGTCTCCACCACACTCTTGGGCAGAGAGAGAGTCCCACTGCTGAACAGCTCTCTTTCCCAGTCAGGAAGTTCTTCCTAATGTTCAAGTGAAATCTCCTTTCCTCTCGTTTGAAACCTTCTCAGTGGTGGCTCCTCGGCTTTGGAACTCCCTCCCACTAGAGATTAGATCTGCTCCCTCCCTCCTGACCTTTAGGAAACTAACAAAGACCTGGCTTTGGAACATGGCATTTGAGGATTGAGTCTATAACCTTCGTCCACATGGAAAGAGGATGATGAACTGTGACTGTGACTGTATTGACGACTTGGCTTGTGTAATGTGATGATGATGTTTTTATTGTACTTATATTTTAATGTGTAATGATGATGCACTGTGTTGTTTTTGTATATTATTGTACCGGCCTGAGTCCCTCCTTGGAGGTGAGAAGACCAGTATAGAAAACTTCTAAATAAATAAATAAATAAATAAATTGTTCCATTGCGTCCTAGTCTCCAGGGCAGCAGAAAACAAGCTTGCTTTCTCCTCTCTATGACTTCCTCTCACCTCTTGATCCCTGGCCCTCATCCTGTCTCCTTTCAGCCTTCTCTTCTTCTGGCTAAACATACCCAGCTCTTTATGCTGCTCCTCATAGGACTTATTCTTCAGTCCCTTGATTATTTTAGTTCCCCTCCTCTGGACACATTCCAGCTTGTCAATATTTCTCTTCAATTGTAGTGCCCAGAATTGGACACAATATTCCAGGTGTGGTCTAACCAAGGCAGAATAGAGCATGGGTAGCATGACTTCCCTGGATTTAGACACTATATTCCTATTTATGCAGGCCACTGCCTTTTTTGCCTTTTTTTTTTGCTGCTGAATGACATTGTTTGCTCATGCTTAACTTATTGTCCATGAGGACTCCAAGATCCTTTTCACATGTACTGCTGTCAAGCCAAGTGTCCCCCGTTCTGTATCTTTGCATTTCATTTTTTCCTGCCAAAGTGGAGTATCTTGCATTTGTCTCTGTTGAACTTCATTTTGTTAGTTTAGCCCATCTCTCTAATCTAAATTCACTTATGTTTTGCCTTTTTACCATAACTGAGATTCAATGAAGTATACATAAACTAAGACTTTATTGCATGAGGTAAGCAAACCTGCATTCCAGCTGGATAGTCACTGTTGATCAAAGTCGCTACTGTATGCATTCCACTACTGGTCTACCTTCTCCTCATGTTTATCCTGACCTACACTATTCATAGGTAAAACTCATTGATAGATCTCAATCCCATAACATTCCCATCACCTAGTTTGGTGTGATAGGTCTCTTTCACTTCTGTCTCAGGATGCCAACAGTAAAGTAACATCAGGGGACAGGATTCTCCTCTTTTTCCCCTCTTCTTTTTCCCTTGCTATTCCCAAATTGGCCATTTTTCATGTATTTTATATTTTAGAGTAATATTTGCCTCCTTTTTAAAATAAAAGCTGGAACTGTGTTCTAAAATTAATATATATATATATTAAGGAATGGAAGTACAATGGGGATATGGGATTATGAGGGTATGCGGAATTACAATAGTGGAACCATGAATTGGCAAATCAACTCTCTTGTGTAATTGAAGATTGTTGAGATATTAAAGCTGCTCAATCCAGTAAGTATCAGCTATCAATGATAGCACAACTGCAGCAGTACAGCAGGCTCATGTGATAAAGTCCTAGAGCCGTGTTTCTCAACCTTCCTAATGCCGTGACCCCTTAAGACAGTTCCTCATGTTGTGGTGACCCCCAACCATAAAATTATTTTCATTGCTACTTCACAACTGTAAGTTGCTGTTATAAATTGTAATGCAAATATCTGATATGCAGGATYTATTTCCATTCACTGGACCAAATTTGGCACAAATAACCAATACTGGTGGGGTTGAGGAGGGATTGATTTTGTCATTTGGGAGTTGCAGTTGCTGGGATTTATAGTTAACCTACAATCAAAGAGCATTCTGAACTCCACCATTGATGGAACTGAACCAAACTTTGCYCACACAACTCCCACAATCAACAGAAAATACTGGAAGSWTTTGGTGGGCATTGACCTTGAGTTTAGGAGTTGTAGTTCATTGACATCCAGAGAGCACTGTTAACTCAAACTGTGATGGATCTGGACCAAACTTGGCATGAATACTCAATATGCCCAAATTTGAATACTGGTGGAGTTGGGGGGGGGGGTTGATTCTGTCATTTGGGAGTTGTAGTTGCTGGGATTTGTAGATCACCTACGATCAAAGAGCATTATGAACCTCACTAATGATGGAATTGGGCCAAACTTCCCACACAGAACCCCCATGCTTTGAAGGGACTCGCTGGTGTGAGCCTCCCTCCAGCCTTGCCTGCTCTCCGTCTCCCACACATGCACGGCACTCTACCATGTGTTGAGCATGCCTGCTCTTCCCTTCCTGCTTAGAGTCTCAGAAACAGCCTTCTCTGCCAAGGGGGTTCCTACAACTATCAGAAATATATGTTTTCTGATGGTCTTTGGGAACTCCTCTTGCATCCCCCAGGTTGAGAAACACTGTCTTAGAGCAAATGCAGATAAAATCACATAGAAAGAAGTGAGTAAGAAGATAAAAAAGTTTCTGAAATGCAATTAAAGTTTTACCGAACTATATCTTCATTTTTTTAAAACTCATCCATTAAAAATGCAAATCAGTAAAGTAGCACAGTATTAAAATCCAACTGAAAACAGTTTGTAAATTTGTCATTTGAATAGAAGTGTTTTGATACATTGATGGGAAGACAACAAGGAGGCCTGCATTGTAAGCTCCTTAGGGAGGGAGGGCCAAAGCCTGGGAGCAGCCACAGAGGAGGCCCTCTTTATGATGTTTGAAAGAAACACTTCATTAATAGTAATGAACAAATCATCAACCTCATTAAGCACCATAAAAATGATGGATTAGTCATATCCATGTGGGAATTACATGGGTTGGTCTGAACTGAGTGCAACATATTTGATGACAGTTCTATTCTGTTAACTCTTATTTCAGGCTGGGTTGGATTGAACTTTTTGCTTGCAGAGCATAAATCTCTGACATGGTAATTCCACTGAGATCTCACTGTCTTAGGATGCATGATGCTGGTTGAAAGTGTTGGGTTTCCCTCTGGCCTTGTTGTTGTAGTTGGTTTATCATTTCTGACCTATGGTGATGCTGAGAGCTTGTCTATACTGGCCAAAAAAACACAAATTTACCTCAAATCCATCCTGTCTTTCTCCATGATGCACAGTGACTTCCATTGGGTATCCTGGACTTTCTGGATTTAATCCAACTTTATCCTTCTGTATGCAAATTTGGAGGATACTTTGGAATTGGAAGGAAATCCTAGAATATCCCAGGGATTTAGGAAAAGACATGGTGTATTTCAGACAGATCCCTTGTCAAGACGAACACTGCTCCTATCATGTTTCCTAATGCTCATCATAGCCACTTCTGTTGCATCCAAATATCAGGTTGTAATTATCGCATCTGCTGATATCAGAATGGAGTTCCTGCACAACCAGTAAGGAGGGAAGATTATTTCCCTCCATGGAGAACAAGGTGGCAACCCAGCAGGGCCAATGTGGTCCCAGACTGTCTGGACATTAATCATAGGTCCAGGGATGCTTCAGACCAGATTTATATTGGAGCAACCTGCCTGGTATAGGTACAGCCCAAGACAAATGTGGAAGGGTTTGAGGGTTTTCTTGGCAAGATTTGCTCAGAGGTGGTTTCCTTTTGCTTTTCTCAGCACTTGCATTGCTGACTCAACTGGCAAGGCCGGTTTTGGGGGGGGGGTGTGCTCTCCCACCCACCTTGTTGGGAACAGCGGGCTTCTCCTTCACAGAAGCCCCCTGCATTTGGTGGGAATTTTTCCTGCCTGTTGGTCTGCTGACCAACCAGTGGCCAGCCCTGCCCTGCCCTCCCATTGGCCAGGGCCAGCCTCCTCCTTTGCCCAGCAACCCTTATAGGGCTGTCAGAGGACTTGCAGGCATTGTGCCTCCTCAAGGGGCCCAGGACTGCTGGCTTCTCAGTTTCCCACTCCCTCAGGGCCGCTGCTACAGGCAAGGAAGAAAGAGTCACCGGGAAGAGTACCCAAGGGGCACAGAACAGCACCAACCAAGGCCTGCAATCAAGGAGAAGGCTGGGCGGTGCAGCACCATGGTTATGGCCCGAGCGAGGGACTAATGGAAGGCACATGGACTCTGGACTTTGGCCTTTAATTGTTGTGGAACATGAGTTGTACTTGCGGCAGTCTCTGACCCTGGGAGTCGATGGGCTGTTGCTCCGGTCCCTGGTTTGTTGGTTGCAGGCAACTGGGGTTGGCAGCAAGGGGAGTGGGGCCCCCACCCCCCTTTTTGTATGGTGTGGCATGGGCCCTGGATCTGGCTTCCTTCCCCTCCTTAGCGGAAAGGGGGGAATGTCCGGTGGTCCCAAGGGTGCCAAGTAACACAGCCCGGTATTGTGCCAGTGGCACCCTGTGTATAGCATTATCGGTCAGCAGCGGTCTGACCGATCTTGATCCAGGACCCATGCCTGGCAGCCAACTCCACTGTCCTGTTATCAATAAACAAGTTGTGGCCAGTTTTTCATCCCAGCTTGGTGTCTTGTCATCTTTGGTTTCTGCCGGCGGGAGGCATGTCACCCATCCATACTCAATTAGAACCCAAATCTCTAGAGCAGTGGTTTCTCAGGGTGTTTTGGACTTCGGTGCCCAGAATTCCCAACAGTTGGCTGAAGCTTGTAGGAACTCCATACACCTGGAAGATTAAAGACTGGGTACACCATTTTAGAGCCATACTTCAATACTCAAACCATTATATCAAGCTACCTTTCTCCTCAACCAGCCATTGTTCTGTGTCCTAGTCTCCAGGGCAGCAGAAAACAAGCCTGCTCCCTCCTCCCTATGACTTCCTCTCACATATTTATACATGGCTATCATGTCTCCTCTCAGCCTTCTCTTCTTCAGGCTAAACATGCCCAGCTCTTTAAGCCGCTCCTCATAGGGCTTGTTCTCCAGACCCTTGATCATTTTAGTCGCCCTCCTCTGGACACAGTCCAGCTTGTCAATATCTCTCTTCAATTGTGGTGCCCAGAATTGGACACAATATTCCAGGTGTGGTCTAACCAAAGCAGACTTGGGGAGCATGGGGAGCGTGACTTCCCTGGATTTAGACACCAGACTCCTATTGATGCAGGCCAAAATCCCATTGGCTTTCTTTGTATCAAATCTCTCACAAGAAGGGAACCTGGAGATTCTGGTGGTGTTAAACTTCTTCTGCAGTTTTTCATAAATCTACCATGCTGAGATCGGTCGTTCCAGGTTAAAGAGAGAATGTGGCATTCACCATCTGCCTCAATATTCAAGTGAATGAAAGCATGGTTATTTTTTATTTATTTATTTATTTATTTATTTGGGGTTCTTTTACCCCGCCCTTCTCACCCCGAAGGGGACTCAGGGCGGCTTACAAAAGCAAAGGCACAATTTGATGCCTGCATCATAAAGACAATCAAACACAGAATTACATCAATACACAGTTAACAACAAATATACATTATAACCATAAAATCAATAAAACCAAATACAAACCCAATTTCTCCTCTTACATGGTCAGCGTTCGCTACTCATAGATCTAGTTTTACGTTCCACTTCATCAATCCTGCTGGTCTTACTCGCCTGGTTGTCTGATTTAATTGCCGGAGTGCCCAAAGGCCTGGTCCCATAACCAAGTCTTCACCCTTCTCCTAAAGGCGAGGAGGGATGATGATGCCCTGATTTCCCCCAGGAGTGAGTTCCACAGGTGAGGGGCCACCACTGAGAAAGCCCTGCTCCTCGTCCCCACCAGCCTCACTTGTGACAGTGGTGGGGTCGAGAGCAGGGCCTCCCCAGATGATCTCAGACTCCGAGGTGGGACGTAGAGGGAGATATGTTCGGACAGATACACTGGACCGGAACCGTACAGGGTTTTGTAGGTCAAAACCAGCACCTTGAATTGTGCTCGGAACTGAATCGGCAGTGGAGCTGGCACAGCAGGGGGGTGGTATGCTCCCTGTATGTCGCTCCGGTGAGCAGTCTGGCTGCCGCTCGCTGGACTAGTTGAAGTTTCTGAACAGTCTTCAAGGGCAACCCCACGTAGAGCGCGTTGCAGTAGTCTATTCGGGATGTAACAAGAGCGTGGACCACCGTGGCCAGATCAGACTTCCCGAGGTACGGGTGCAACTGGTGCACAAGTTTTAATTGCGCAAAAGCTCTCCCGGCCACCGCTGAGACCTGGGGTTCCAGGCTCAGCGATGAGTCCAGGATCACTCCCAAGCTGCGAACCTGTGTCTTCAGGGGGAGTGTAACCCCGTCCAGCACAGGCTGTAACCCTATACCCTGTTCGGCCTTACGACTGACCAGTAGGACCTCTGTCTTGTCTGGATTCAGTTTCAATTTGTTAGCTCTCATCCAGTCTGACACAGCAGCTAAACACCGATTCAAGGTCTGGACAGCCTCCTTGGTGACAGGTGGAAGGAGTGACAGATCTGAACATCATCCGCGTAGAGATAACATTTCAGTCCGAAACTCCGAATGATCTCCCCCAGCGGCTTCATGTAGATGTTAAACAACATTGGGGACAGAATTGAACCCTGAGGGACTCCACATGACAACGGCTGTGGAGCCGAACAGGTGTCACCCAGCAACACCTTCTGGGACCGTTCCTCAAGAAAGAACTGGAGCCACTGCAAAGCAGTACCCCCAAGACCCATGTCCATGAGGCGTCCCAGAAGGATACCGTGATCGACGGTATCGAAGGCCGCTGAGAGGTCCAGCAGAACTAACAGGGACACACTCCCCCTGTCCAGCTCCCTGCGAAGATCATCTACCAAGGCGACCAAGGCTGTTTCCGTTCCATGTCCCGGTCTAAAGCCAGACTGTGCCGGATCAAGATAATCAGTGTCTACCAGAAATCCCTGGAGTTGTGCTGCCACCACACGTTCCAGGACTTTGCCCAAATAGGGGAGATTGGAAACTGGCCAATAGTTGTCTAATTGAGTGGGGTCCAGTGATGGTTTTTTCAACAGCGGTTTGATAATAGCTTGTTTTAAGCTCGCTGGAATCTTGCCCTCCTGTAAGGAGGCATTAACCACCACCTTCACCCACTCTGCCAAACCCCCTCTGGCTTCTTTTATCAGCCAGGATGGACAGGGGTCTAGGATGCATGTGGTGGGTCGCACCTCATAAGATCCATCATCCAATATACATAATACATAGCCAAATGGAGTATCTTACCTGCAAAATATGAAGAACAAACATGGAATAGCTCACATACGGTAAACCATGTACAGGCTGTGGCCAAGAAAGGTAAAACCTGGCATGTGAGGAAACTTTAGTGTGCAGGATGTTGTTGTCAGCATTTAATTCTGGGAATCCTAATCTGGGTGCATGGAGTTCTTTGCGCTATCAACGGGATGTCTTTTTCAAGCATGTTCTTGCCTTTTAGCATTTAATCTTTGTGATGCTTTCATCTTTGATCAAAACTGCTTCGGCTATAGTGAGTTGTCCTGAAGAGCATTTTCATGTCTTTGGATCTTAAAGGCATCTCTGGTCAGGCTTTGAGTGCAAAGAAGGAGAGATCAGAGCCTGACATGTATCAGCGTTGCTCAAACACACAAATACAAAGGCACACAGAAACCGAACACTTGAAAGTTCAAGGAAAGGCTCTTCAGGGTAAGTGTTCAAGAACAGCTAAAAAATCTTGCAAATGAACTCAATAGTATTTGTGTGTTGGGTTGTTGTAGGTTTTTTTGGGCTATATGGCCATGGTCTAGAGGCATTCTCTCCTGATGTTTCGCCTGCATCTATGGCAAGCATCCTCAGAGGTAGTGAGGTCTGTTGGAACTAGGAAAATGGGTTTATATATCTGTTGAATGGCCAGGGTGGGACAAAGGACTCTTGTCTGCTGGAGCTAGGTGTGATTCCGGCCATGAAAGCCTTCGACAATGCAATGATTTATTTAGGAATTTGTTGCATCCACCTGGCAAATTCTATGATAGACTTCCATTGGACACTACCACAGAGTTGTGTTTGAGGATCCAGGAAATTCCTAGAGGGATACTGCTCTTCCACACAACTCTTATAGTGTGTTGGGACAAAAAGTGGGGTAATCTAATGGTGTTTAATTGACCCATGGTTCCACATAACTGCAATCCAGCTGAGAAATTATCACCTGCAGATATTGGGCTCTTAATGTACTTTTAAAAACGGGATTGAACTGGTTTTATTCTTTAATTTGCATTTTAAACTGTTTCAACAGTTTTCAATTTTAGTGATAATTCTTTTTTATGCTTTTAACTATATGGTTTCTTTATGAATTTGCAAGCAGTCTTGAGTCTTTGTTCTGGGGAGAGGAGAAAGGTGTGATATAAATAACTTGAATTTAATATTCAATTTATAATATAATCATTTATTCCATTTATGAATAATGAATGAATGAATTACTATTATTATCTCACCTCTCTCCCAGGCAGGGACTCCATGCAGCTTACAAAATTAAATAGAGATATAGCTAAAAATTCACATCGTACGTAAGTTTAAAATGTAATAAAGCTATCAATAGAATCAAAAGTAGTGAAAATTATATTGTGTTTTTTAAAAAACAAAGAAAGATAATACATTGTCGAAGGTTTTCATGGCCAGAATCACTGGGTTGTTGTAGCTTTTTCAGGCTATATGGCCATGTTCTAGAAGCATTTTCTCCTGGCATTTTGCCTGCATCTATAGCAGGCATCCTCAGAGGTTGTGAGGTCTCACAACCTCTGAAGATTAGGGCTGGGTAACCACGGAAAAAATTGTTTCTAAACTCGATTTGTTTTTAGGGGGTTTTTGCGTTTCTTTTTTAAAAGAATTCCGAAATTTTCCTTTAAAAAAGTTCAAAATATATGAAATTTCGCAAAATTACGAACCAATTACGAAACGATTTCGAAACAATTACGAATTGATCCGTTAATGGCGGACGCGATTGCGCAATATGCTAAAAAACCCTCCAAATGGGACAGGGGGAACGTCTGAAGCTTCCCTCTCCCTCTGTTGTTGACTGTTGGTGTGATAATTTATTTTTTATCACTGATAAAACAAACAACAACTATAAAACTTGCACAAGACATACGGAAATAATTACGAAACAATTTCAAAACAATTTCAAAACAATTTTGAACCAATTACGAAACAATTACGAAACAATACGAAATAAATTGAAAAAATTGTTTCGATTTTTAATTACTCCTGCATGGCTCAATATCGGATCGTAAGCTAATTTAAATACGACTTAATAACAAATTACGAAATTAACGAACGAAACCGCCCAACCCTACTGAGGATGTCTGCCATACCAGCAGATGAAATGTCAGGAGAAAATGCTTCTAGAACATGGCCATATAGCCTAGCCCAAAAAACCTACAACAACCCAAAGATAATACAACATATTATCAATGGTCTTTTCCCATGAGAGGACCATTCCACTGAACAGTCATTTCTTGAATGTTTGCTGAAACAGACATCTATGCAAGGGCAGTAAGAAGGTGTTTAATCTAAAAAAGGAGCTCAAGAGCTTAAGAGCAGCCACCAAATAGTCTCTTTTCAATGTTCCACAGTCAGAAGGGACTCCAAGAAGATCTCAAATCAAACAGAATGAGGATTGTCACCATCATCATCACCATGACCATCATCATCACAGATGTGTGAAAAGAAATTAAATGAGGGAGAAATGTAAGGTAGTAATCTCAGGAAGGAAAAATTGAATGCATGGATACAAGATACATGACACCCACTTTCTCAACAGCTCACATGAAAGGGATCTGGAAGTCTTAGTAGACCACAAGCTGAACATGAGTCTACAGTGTGATGCAGCAGCTAAAATGCCAATGTAATTCTAGGCTGCATCAAAAAGATTATCATGTCTTTACCATAGGAAAGTAATAATACTGCTCTATTCTGCTTTGGTCAGACCTCAGTTCATATGCTGTTGTGATGAATAAAATATATGAGGTTTGAATGAAATTGCATGAAAGGTATGATTCGGACCTATAGAGCCTAGAGATACCATCCTAAGAAATGAGGCCTGGAAAACTACGAAAAGGGGGTGAATTGTTGGACAGTAATTATTGCTGAGCTGCTGACACTGATGACCAGAGACAATGACTCTTTTAAGATAAGGAAGTGTTTACAATGACTTACTTAAGAAGGAAAACCAATTATCAGTTAAGGAAGAAATGTCAACATTTGTCCAGAACTGATGGGGTCAGCATGTCCCAGCTGGAAAACAACTTGTTATTCATTTGCAACTTTTTGGAACAACATCAGCAGAAATATTGCTATAGAAGAGACACTTTACTATTCCAAAATTGTGGCAGACTGAGGAGTCTGGTCCACCCTCCATCTTCTCTAAGGGATGGAGGAAGATGCTGTATTCACAGAATGGCAGATTTATTGGGAACGTAATCTGGCTTTTTTTGGGAGTTTCTTTTCCAGGAAAAGGAAGAAGAGATGGCAATGTATGCAGGCAGGAGTGAATGTTTATATGTGTGTGAATATTGAGTAAACTGTTATATCCCCATTGTTTGTGTACCCAATGTAGCTTTAGAGTCTGTGTGTCTACTTCTGTTCTTTGTATTGCTCTGTGGTATACTCTGTCTTACTATGAATGAAATAAAAGAAGACCTTAATGCTTAAAGAGTACTCATGACACTGTCTCAAATTCTGAGCAATTCAAGAAGGATTCCATAAAGTGGAATGTGTCCAAAGAAGGGCTACCAAAATTGTCAAAGACCTGGATGCTGTGAATCCCTTTGAAGAGTGGCTTAGGGAGCTGGGTATTGTTTAGCCCAGAGAAGAAAAGGTTAACAGTTCATGTGATTGCCACATGTGTGTACAGAGTTTAAAAGGAAGTCATACTGAAGATGGGTCCACACTTGTTTTCTGCTGCTGCTGCTGCTGCTGCAGAGATTAGGACATGGAGCAATAGATTCATGTTATGGGAATAGATCCCATCTAAACATTAGGAAAACTTCCTGACAGTAAGATCTGTTTGACAGTGTTGCACCTCAGCAGGAGTTCACTTTGCTCACAGCACTCACCAAGAAACGAAACGTGGTAATAAACAGTTTATTGATAAATGCAAGCAGATATAAAAAGGCAAAAGGCACTATAGCAAATAGGAGGGTAAAAACCCAAGAGTTAATGAAGGAAAAAAGTCCAGAAAGCCATAGGTAAATTCAGAAAACAATGGTTAAAACACAAACAAAAATCCAGGAAAAAAGGAGCAAATTGTGAGCATGAATCCAAAGGTAAATCCATAAAACAAGGAGCAAACTTAAGCATGAATCTTGGGTCTTGAACTAAGGCATGAACAAGGAACGAGACAGGCGTTCCTCACTCCAGTAGCAACATTGGTTGATCTAAAATCCCAACAGCTCTCTTACTAATATAAGGACTGCAAAACATGACCACATTCCTTTGACCTTGAGAGGCCTCTGCCTCACCTACTCACATATTCTTTCTGATTTCTTACACCTGAATCTCTGCCCACTCAGTTAGTAAGCCAGCTGCTCCTTCAGATGATCTAATGTCCAAAACAGTTTCACTATCACACTGTTTCAGCAACAGCATCTTTCTCCCAAACCTCCTTCATTCCCTCATCTACAGAACCATCTTACTCTGAAGCCCCCTCTGTTTGCTCCCCTACAGAACCATCAGGCCCTGAACCCCAAACCCCTCATCATCATCTGGCTGAACCACAACAGACAGTGGATAACACTGCCTTGGAATTGATAGAGACTCCTCTAGATGTTTTGAGACAGAGATTGGATAGCTATTTGTTGAGAGAGCCAAGATGGTGTTTACCTGCATGGGGAAATGAGGTTGGACTAGACAGCCCTGGGGGGTCTCTTATTTATTTATTTATTTATTTAAAAGTTTTATATACCGGCCTTCTCACCTCTCTTGAGGGACTCAGACCGGTTTCCAACCATAATATCACATACAGTTAATAAAAACATAATAATTCATTTTACACTAAAACATTAAAACAGCAATTACATTCAATAACTACAATGGTCAGTCGTCACACTAACTCGTTCATCATCCTCCATCCATATCTGGCTCACTCGTCGAATGCCTGTCTCCATAACCAAGTCTTCACCTGTTTCCTAAATGTCAGGATAGAAGGGCGGTTCTGATCTCCAGTGGAAGAAAGTTTCAGAGTCGAGGGGCCACCACCGAGAAGGCCCTGTCCCTCGTCCCCACCAGCCGCGCTTGCGAGGCTGGTGGGACCGAGAGCAGGGCCTCTCCAGATGATCTTAGTAATCTTGATGGTTCGTAGGGGAGAATACGTTCGGAGAGGTAAACAGGGCCGGAGTCGTTTAGGGCTTTATAGGTCAACACCAGCACTTTGAATTGTGCTCGGAAGCTAATTGGCAGCCAGTGGAGCTGGTGTAACAGCGGAGTGGTGTGCTCCCTGTACCCAGCACCCGTTAGTAGTCTGGCTGCCGAGCGTTGGACTAGCTGCAGCTTCCGGGCAGTCTTCAGAGGCAACCCCACGTAGAGAGCTTTGCAGTAGTCTAAACGGGATGTAACCAAAGCGTCTCTTCCACCTCCATGATTCTATGCTTGGAAAGTTTACTTTTTTACTTTGGCTTTCCTCTGCCTTTCCTTCTTTTGAAGTCCCTAATATTGTTACTGAGTTCTTACCGGGTTGCTTTATTCTATATAAAGGTCTATAAATTGTTTTGGGATTTGCATCTCTTAGAAGCAGGCCAGAAATTTTTCCAATAAATAAATAATCCCATAGAGCTGGAGCAGTGGCCAAGAGATCAAGTCCTAAACTTAGAAGACATAAAATGGTCTTAAGCCACAGTCCCTGACCTGCAATAAGAGAGTCTTCTATGCTGAATTTCCTTCATCCTTATTATAAGAATTACTGAGGTGATGTGTATGAATTCCTTCCAATACCCTGGCCTTGAAGTCATAGCCTTCTTTTCTTGAAAACAAACCCAAGTAAGCAACATTTTTAAAAAGCCATTGCAACTGTTATCATTATTATGTTTGAGATCGGAAGCCACAAAACATATCTCCGTTTTCTTTTTTAATTCTTTTCATCATCCATCAGAAAACAATGGTTTAAATGAAGTTAAGCATGAACTAATGGGAAGAGGAGTTTAAAAATCATTAGATTCAAAGCCTTTTTCTGGTGTACAAGATTAATTTAAAGAGAAGCAGCTTATGTACTAAAGCAATTAATGTAGTGGCTTCATAATGCATGCTTCCAGTAACTTCAGGAGAGAGAGGTTTTATGCCATTATGCATTTGATGCGAGGAAAGGCTAATTTACTGCTTGTCTTGCACCATGCAACAGTAAACTTCGGGTTTGTTCACAAATAAATCTTCCAGGGAAATGAAGATTGTAAATTGTAAATTGCAGGTAATGTTTTTTTGGGCATCAGTATTGGGAGGGAGAAGATTCTTGGCAGGTGGGGCATAAGCATGATTGAAGCCAGCTAGCCTCTCTCTAATACTACCTGACCTTATTTTGTTGAACACACTTTAGGATTGATTTGAAAGTGAGAACACTTTTGTGAACACTTTGGGCGACAGTAAAACAACCATTACCCTAAGTAAAGTCTTAGATCAATGAGTGGCAACACAACTCCAGGCTTTCTTAGATGAAATGGATTACTTGGAGCCATTCCAATTTGGTTTCTAGTTATTGGACAGGAGTAGCTTTGGTTACTTTGAGGGATGACCTATATCAGAACATTGCATCCCTGGTACTCCTGGATCTTTCACCAGCATATGATACCATCAATCATGTTATCTTCTGGGTCATCTGGCCCATGTGAGACATGAGGGCATTTCTTTGAAATGGTTCTACTCCAGTGGTTCTCAACCTGGGGTCCCCAGATGTTTTTGGCCTACAACTCTCAGAAATCCAAACAGCTGGTAAACTGGCTGGGATTTCTGGAAGTTGTAGGCCAAAAACATCTGGGGACCCCAGGTTGAGAACCACTGTTCTAGTCTTTCTTGAAGGTGATACTGAGGCACTTTTGGCTTGTAGGGTTCTACAGTGGTCAATACTGTCCCTTGTGGTTTAAAATTGCTATATAATGTGCCTGGGAGAGATCATCAGGAACTATGACGTTGGATGTCCCTTGTATGCTGATGATACCCATCTTTATTTCTTCTTTATAAGTGATACCAAGAAGGCTGTAGTAGCACAGAATCATAGTCTATAGACTGTAAAGAACAGAATACAGGTGAATATACTGAGCCTTAGTCTAGACTAACTTAAACTGGTTTAATCTAGGCTGTCTTAAACTGACTTAAACTGGAATGGTCAGTAGGAAAACCAACCTGAACTTGGGATCTGAAAGATTAGTTTCGGGGTCAGCAGAAAGAGGCTGGGGAATCCTCAAAGAATGAAAGGGGGAGTGTTTGTTTTCCCACTGAGTCTGTGTGTGATCAGGCTGAACACAGGATGAATTGCAGGCTTTAGATCAGAGAGAAGTGTTGGCAGTTGCAGATGAAACAGAGGATGTTTGGGATTCCTTTTCTCTTGAGAATTGATCTTCAACAGATTGGGAGTTTTCCCACGATATCAGATTAGGCCTCCACATGGAGGGAGTGAAGGATAGATTAATTAGGCAGTGAGAAAGTCTCTGTGAAGGATAGATTAATTAGGCAGTCAGAAAGTCCTTGAAACTCTGTAAGAAACCTTTGAAACCTAGGTGTCAAAGGCATGACTTCTTGGCTTCTTGGACGGGCCTGAGCTTAAATTAAGCAATGTTTTCTTGGTGTCTCCTTTTGTACATGCTTTTGTAAATAAATTGCTGTAGTTAGATACCATTGGATTCTGGTTTGGTGTTGGGTGGAGAAAGGTGACCTCAAGGCAGGCCCGTAGCCAGGATTTCGTTTCGGGGGGGGGGGGGCAAAGTCGGGGGGGCCGGGGGGGCTGAGTTTCGGAGTCTGTGAAAGAGGGTCTAGCCTAGCAAACCTTTTGTATCATTACTCCAATACCCCATGCATATGGGATATATTGAGTATGGTGATCAGATCATGATATGAATAAACATAACAGTTTAAATAATGCACCAGTAAGGCCTTTTCGCGAACCACCATGAGAATTTCGGGGGGGGGGGGGCTGAAGTCCCTCAAGCCCCCCCCCCCCCCCCCCCCCCCCCCCCCCCCCCCCCCCCCCGGCTACATGCCTGCCTCAAGGTTAGAGTGCAACAATCAGGTTCATAGCTTGACGGTGTTGCTGGACTCAGTGCTGCTCCTGTCAATCTCTTTGTGTTGGCCTTTGTAGAAGCACTGCCCAGGAAAATAGAAATATTTGAGTCTACTATAGAGAAGGTACAATCTGCAGAGGAGTAAAGGGAAAATGGGCCCCTGTCCTTCCTACAGTTGCCCATCCTTGATAATATAGTCTAGAGCTGGGACCTTCTTGTGTTAAGTGATACACATTACTGGTCTTCTCACAGGGCACAAGATATGGGAAGCATCCCTAGAGAAATCAGAGATGTCACAAACCATACTTTAAGAGATGTGGTTTTGAATTCCTTGTTTTTCCTCCTTTTTTTCTAGGTTTTGCATATTCACGTCCATATCCACACATTCTCTTTTTTGAAAAAATATTCCCTCGCACTTTGCATTCTGCACAGTTTGCTGCCCTGGAGCTTAATATACAGCCTCCTGGATTTCATTGCCAAGATAGGGTACTTTTGCTTTTATCTCCATGGGTTCTCATTTCCTGATGGCAATATGAATATCTCAATACTCTGGTGGATTTGTGGGACAAACTGCAGATAGCAAGGTTTCCTTCGCAATTAGTACACCTGCCTACTTTGTGTGACCCCAATTCCCAAAGGCTTGGTATAATAATACATGGAACGGCTGAAGTCTTGGGGGAGCTTAAGAAGTCATGCAGGTGTTTAAGGACTTTTTCAACATTATTAGCTTCTCCAGTCCCCTTTAGAGGTTTGCTAAGCTAAATCTAAAGTGTTCAAAATAGACAGCCAAATGGAAAGCTTAGAATTGCTTCAAACTGACTATGGCAACCTCAGCATTAGACGTCCCTTGATGCGCCCTCCAAATCTCAATGGACAATTGGACAAATACAAATGTTTTAAAAATAAAGATAGCCTTCATCCATTTCCCCCTTTCCTAAAGTCTCTGCAAAAATGTGTCAGATCCTCAATTGGTGTCATTCTAAATAAAGTTAGAGAGAAATGAGAACATAAGTTGTAGCTCATAAAGTTTAGAGTTATGATGAGGGGCCTTTCAGAACACAAAAAGTAATAGAGCAAGTGTAAATATGGATTGAATATTTAATCATTGAAAGCCATAATTTGAAACCATTAATAATAATAATTATAATGATTATATTATTTATTTATTTATTTTGGTTGCTTCTACCCCGCCCTTCTCACCCCGAAGGGGACTCAGGGCGGCTTACAAAAACAAGGCACAATTCGATGCCCGTATCACAAACAATAGTAAAACAAAATAACATCAATTAACAATTAAACAACATTTCTTACATTATTAACATAAAACCAATAAAACCAATAAAATCAATGCAAACTTGTTTCTCCTCATTGATGGTCAACGTTCGCTAGCTCATAGTTCAATTTCCAATTCCACAGTTGTCAGTCCTGTTAGTCCCATTCGTCTGGTTACCCTTATCTAGGAGTCAGATTGCCCAAAGGCCTGGTCCCACAACCACGTCTTTACCTTCCTCCTGAAGGAGAGGAGAGATGTTGATGCCCTAATTTCCCCCGGGAGTGAGTTCCACAGGTGAGGGGCCACCACTGAGAAGCCCTGCTCCTCGTCCCCACCAGCCTCACTTGTGATATCGGTGGAGTAGAGCAGGGCCCCCTCAGAAGATCTCAAATTCCGAGGTGGGACGTAGAGGGAGATCCGTTGGACAGACAAACCATATAATAATAATAATAATAATAATAATAATAATAATATAATAATAAATCTTTATTTATACCCGCTACATCTCCCGAAGGACTCGGTGCGGCTTACAAGAGGCCGAGCCCAAATACATCAGTACACAACAACAACAATACAACAATAAATGAACTCGAAAACAAAACAATAAAAACAAAGCAATAATGGGGTTATTATTGGGGTTACACTCCCCCTGAAGGTTCGCAGCTTGGGAGTGATCCTGGACTCACCGCTGAGCCTGGAACCCCAGGTCTCGGCGGTGGCCGGGAGAGCTTTTGCGCAATTAAAACTTGTGCACCAGTTGCGCCCGTACCTTGGGAAGTCGGATCTGGCCACGGTGGTCCACGCTCTTGTCACATCCCGAATAGACTACTGCATCGCGCTCTACATGGGGTTGCCCTTGAAGACTGTTCAGAAACTTCAACTAGTCCAACGAGCGGCAGCCAGATTGCTCACCGGAGCGTCATACAGGGAGCATACCACCCCCCTGTTGTCAGCTCCACTGGCTGCCGGTTCAGTTCCGAGCACAATTCAAGGTGCTGGTTTTGACCTACAAACCCTGTACGGTTCCGGTCCAGTGTATCTGTCCGAACGTATCTCCCTCTACGTCCCACCCCGGAGTCTGAGATCATCTGGGGAGGCCCTGCTCTCGACCCCACCACTGTCACAAGTGAGGCTGGTGGGGACGAGGAGCAGGGCTTTCTCAGTGGTGGCCCCTCACCTGTGGAACTCACTCCCGGGGGAAATCAGGGCATCATCATCCCTCCTCTCCTTCAGGAGGAGGGTGAAGACGTGGTTATGGGACCAGGCCTTTGGGCAATCTGGCAATTAAATAAGACAATCAGGCGAATAAGACCAACAGGATTGATGAAGTGGAACGGAAAACTAGAACTATGAGTTAGCGATCACTGACCATGTAAGAGAGGAATTGGGTTTGTATTGGTTTTATTGATTTTATTGTTTTTATTGAGATAAAGCATGAACTAGTGTGATGTAATTATGTAATTTTTGTGTCTTGATTGTTCTGTACTGCAGGCATCGAATTGTGCCTTGCTTCTGTAAGCCGCCCTGAGTCCCCTTCGGGGTGAGAAGGGCGGGGTAAAAGAACCCCAAATAAATAAATAAATAAATAAATAAACATTAACAAAACACCACAACGCGTTAAAGCCTATGGCAGGGCCAAATGTAATAATTAAAATTTTAAAATATGCTGGGCATGACCAGGTGAAAAGGATAGGTATTTGGAGGGGGCTGGGGCGTGCAGACATCCTGGATCTCTAGTAAAGTGCATTTGGGGACATATTGCTTGGAGTTTCCTTATTCTGGGAAGTCACACTGGAACAACCAGGTTTTCAAGCTCCTCCTAAAAACTGCCAGCGTTGGGGCATGCCTGATATCCTTAGGGAGAGAGTTCCAGAGTCGAGTAAGTAACCAAAAACCTGAGCCTTGAGTGGTTAAAGCTTCTTCTGTATTCTTTTAAACCTCAAAGTCTTCTGACTATGAAATCATTTATGTGTTTTAATACTTTGTTGTTCTACAAGATTTCTCATAAAGAATAGCAAGTGCTTCAGAGAGTCCTTCAAGAAAGTCCTGAAATGAAATTCTCACCCATCCATTGTGGTAGAGAGAACAAAGGAGGGTCATGTCTCCCACATGAGAGGGATATTGATTCCACTCTGGGCTTTAATCTGAACTTTAAATACAGTTCCCATTATGCTGAAGCCTATTCTCAAAATAGGATGAGTGCCTTTGACATCCAGACAGCATATTTGCAAACCCATTGGCATGAGACTGCCACTCAGGGCTTGTTTACATGAACACAAACACCCAAACTGAAAAGTAGCTTCTGGGCATCTACATGACATCCCGTGACCTCTGGTACTTTTCATGGGAGCAAACCAGGTTTAACTCCAAATTAAGGAAAGTCAGGGAATGCTCTGCAGTTCGAGCAAAACTCCAGAGCAATCCCAGACCTTGAGAAGAGTGTGGACATTACAACTAGATCTGATGAGGACCTGTCCATTGCCCACATGGGCTACTGCTGCTATCCCCTATCTTCTTGATCATGTGGGTGCCTTTGCTGACCACAGATCAGACACAGAATTTATGGCCATTTCTAGGGCAGTATGGAGTATATTGGGAGCCCCCGGTGGCGCAATGGGTTAAAGCGCTGCTGAGCTTGTTGATCAGAAGGTCGCAGGTTCAATTCCGAGGAGCGGCGTGAGCTTCTGCTGTCAGCCCTAGCTTCTGCCAACCTAACAGTTCGAAAACATGCAAATGTGAGTAGATCAATAGGTACTGCTCCGGCGGGAAGGTAACGGCGCTCCATGCAGTCATGCTGGCCACATGACCTTGGAGGTGTCTACGGACAATGCTGGCTCTTCGGCTTAGAAATGGAGATGAGCACCACACCCCAGAGTCAGACATGACTGGACTTAATGTCAGGGGACAACCTTTATCTTTACCTATGGAGTATTGCTACTCTGGATGCACCATGATTAAGTGGTGAGTGTAGTTTAGCCCAAAGGGAGACTACAAATGAGCATCTCCAGGCATAGTTTTGGCATCAAATTCCTAGGAGAGACTGCCTCTCTCAATCTTCCTCCCATCTTCCCTCCCTCCTTTCTTCTCTATCTATAATCATTGTCTTCTCTCTCTCAAGTGAGGAACAAGATAAGCACCAATAGGAGCCAATTAAGAGTGTGCTGACAAGACAGTGGCTCTTACAGCGATATGCATCTGATTGACAAAGATCTTCCAAGTCCTACTGTCTATTTTCCATATTAGCAACCAGTGTCTTATATTTTATTGGGAACAATTATTCCAGCAGTTCTACACTTCTGTGACTCTGGACTGTAAGATACATGCAAAGTGCTGGTGATGGCATTCAAAGCCCCCAAATCACTTGACACCTAAAGATTTCTCATTCACTTTATATGCAAGCTAATAGCTGAGATCTGCTGGTAAAATCCTGCTTCATGTCTCATCAATGGCAATGATACTGATTAATTCGTTTCTAGCAAGATATGGGTCAAGATGAGAACCGGGCAGAGCAGAACCACACACAATTACATCAATTTTGTCCTGTAGTCCTTGTGTTGAATGGCATCATTGGTCAACTGAACCACAGCACTGTTTTGGGATGACAAATTCCTGTCATGGATTTTACCTCAGAATGATGGGACTTGCAATGCTTTTGAGTATAATGTTATCTATTGCTTTGATGCTCTATTGTTTATGTTATAGGAGTTGAAGCTAAAATGTAATTGAAGACTTCTTTGAGGCATTCCATGGGAAGGCTGTTGTGGGTGAGGAGAAGGGGAATGAATTAGAAAGAGTGAATGTTTTGCTTTTTGGGGCAAATGTGAGAAAAGTCCACAAAGTGTTTGATGCATTTTGAATTATATGGTACTGTACAAGCTCAAAGGTTTCCAGTCCTGATTGTTCTCTCTGCTTCATCTGTGTATTCCAAATAAAGCTGCTTGATATTTCTTGCCACTTATGTTTCTGAACCAGAATGCCTTGCACACTCAATACACATGAAAACCTCTTGGGCTTCCATGAGCCAAATGGAATGTGCTTTTATGCATGTTGTTGTTGTTTATTCGTTCAGTCGTCTCCGACTCTTCGTGACCTCATGGACCAGCCCACGCCAGAGCTCCCTGTCGGCCATCACCACCCCCAGCTCCTTCAAAGTCAGTCCAGTCACTTCAAGGATGCCATCCATCCATCGTGCCCTTGGTCGCCCCCTCTTCCTTTTGCCTTCCACTTTCCCCACATAATTGTCTTCTCCAGGCTTTGCTGTCTCCTCATGATGTGGCCAAAGGACTTCAACTTTGTCGCTAGTCTCCTTCCCTCCAATGAGCAGTCGGGCTTTATTTCCTGGAGGATGGACTGGTTGGATTTTCTCACTGTCCAAGGCACTCTCAGAACTTTCCTCCAACACCACAGCTCAAAAGCATCGATCTTCATTCGCTAAGCCTTCCCTAAGGTCCACACTCATATATGTATAATGGTCTTGTGTATCTCTGTTCAATGTGAACACGTGAGTAAAGCCACTGAGAGAATGCAACTCCATTTCTACAAGAAGTCACTGTGTAAGAAATCATCCAGAATTCTGGCCATGATCCAACCGGATTTGGAACTGGAGTATATTTCCAATTGTATTCTATATTTTAGTGTCTCCCACCACCTCATTTTATTCTCTTTGCTACTCTTTAGTGCAGTGTTTCTCAACCTGGGGGCCGGGATCTCTGGGGGGGTCATGGGGGGGGTTTCAGAGGGGTCACCAAAGATAATTAGAAAACATATATTTCTGTTAGTCTTAGGAACCCCTTTGGCAGAGAAGACTGAAGTTCTCTCTGCCTGTATTTCTCTTCTTTTTTGGAAACAGATGGCTAATCCTCCCACCAAGAGCCCTCATCCAAAACTCAGGTCAATGCCCACAAAACCCTTCCAGTATTTTCTTTTTGTCATGGGAGCTCTGTAGGATAAAGTTGGTTCAACTCCATTGTTGCTGGAGTTCAGAATGATCTTTGATTGCAGGTGAACTATAAATCCCAGCAACTACAACTCTCAAATGTCAATGTCTATTGCCCCCAAACTACACATTGGGGCATATTGAATATTCATGCCAAGTTTGGTCCAGATCTATCAATGTTTAACAGTGCTCTCTGGATGTCAATGAACTACAACTCCCAAACTCAAGGTCAATGCCTACCAAACCCTTCCAGTATTTTCTATTGATTGTGGGAGTTCTGTGTGCAAAGTTTGGTTCAGTTCAATTATTGGTAGAGTTCAGAATGCTCTTTGATTATAGGTTAACTATAAATCCCAGCAAATACAACTCCCAAATGACAAAATCAATCACCCTCAAACTCCACTAGTATTCAAAATTGGGCGTATGGGGTATCTGTGCCAAATTTGGTCCAGTGAATGAAAATACATCCTGCATATCAGATAGTTACATTACACTTCATAACAGTAACAAAATTACAGTTGTGAAGTAGCAATGAAAATAATGTTATGGTTGGGGGTCACTACAACATGAGTGACCCCCAAGGGGTCACGGCATTAGGAAGGTTGAGAAACACAGTTTTAGAGGAATCATCTTCTTCTTCATCACCTTCTTCTTTAAATTAATGTTATTTTTGTTTACTCACATGACTGTCAGGAATTAACTTACCTCCACCTAATGTGAATTTTCAAGCTTTCATTTATACCCATGAGTACTAGAACAAATTCTGTACTTTTTCTTTTCTCCCTTTTGGGGGACAGAAGAGCTCAGACCTTTCTGGTTCATACTGAATGTAACTGCTAACCCATCCCACCATAAAACTTCCTTCCTTTCTTGTAGAGACTTCCTTATCAGAAGAAAACAATTCCTCTCCCCTATCATGGCTTCATGGCAAAGGAAGGGGGAGCTGAACTCATCTTTCCCAATCACCCCCTCTGGTATTAAAAATAAATTAGATATAAAGAAGGAACCCCCGAGAGATTAAGTAGAAACCAAGATTTTGAGCGCAATTATTCATGAGCCAAGAACTTTGCTATTGGGGAGGATGCTATCTATGAATAATAAAGGGCCTGCTTTTGTATTCATCATCTGGATGCTTCATGATTAAATGGTGGTTGTTCACAAAATTACATGTGAGAAGAGGGAGGGAGGAAAGAGGAAGAGAAAGAAGAAGGGAGGGAAAGGGAGAAAATGCAGGAGAGACAACAACTTTAAAAATGCTGATGCTGTAAATCAAGCAGAACCAATCTTATGTCTTCCCAAACATCACTTAAAGGAAAATTAATGCTCTGCACCCAGAAACTAGGCCTTCACCTGTGAATAATAGGAAAAAAAACTGTTCCATCTCCCCACATAATTAGAAATAATGGCTTCCTCCCATTTTATTGGAGGCAGAGGAAGGGATAACTTGTGTAGACAGAGATAAGATGGATAGAAGTTTCTCAGCACCTTCATCTCATCCACTGGTCACATATTTCTGGCAGCTCTGGAGCTGGATGATTTTCCTATCAGAAGAGTGGAATATGTTTGCCTCAATTTTGAATGTGTGCAACAAAGGGGAAAACAAATGTGGACGTTGGCATAGGATACATAAATCTCTGTTTTCTCTAATCGGTCTATTCATCTGTGCATGACACTTTGCCCTGGATGTATGTGCCAATCACTTAATGAAAATCAAAGACTATCAACCAATCTTTCATGCATGAGTTCAGATCAGAGCTAGGGTTGCATGATGTCTAAAATCCTTAATGGGCACCAGCAGTGGCAAGAATTTGAATCTTGCTGCAGAAATGAACACAGACCATTTAATCTTCTTCGGACTGGCCCCAAATCAACTATGATGGGCACACGCACCAGGAAGAAACTTCCATGGCCATGTGTCTGTGTCTGGCTAGTTGGAGTAGCCATGTAATTGGGTCTTCTGAGGTCATAATGGGGTACTGTCGCACACCAAGGCTGGAAGCACACCTTAGAAGCCACGAATACTCCAAAGTTCTTTAGCAAATCAACAGTTTACTGAATAAATGCAAGCAATATGAAAAAGGGTGAAAAGGGCGAGTAAAAACTTAAGTAAGGAAGTCTAAAAACAATCCAAACCAGCAGGTAAGCAAATATAATCTATAAAAGGAGACAGAGACGATTCTTAAATCCACAGCAAAATCCATGAATGCATAGTCCTTAAAACCCACAGAGGAAAATGTCCAAAGTTTCTTGAATAGCCAAGGAACAAGGTTGTACAGATTCAAAATTCACAGAAGAATTACACAGGGAAACATTCACCAACAGCAACTTGAACATGAGTCTTGAGCAGAGAGTTCCATGAATCTTGACATAGCATACATACAAGACTTGAACAGTAACCAACGTTGCACTCACTGAAGGCAACGCTGTAAAAGCCCTATATTTATTCAGAAAGACCTACACAGAATGCATTCTGATTCCCTTAAGAACTCTCCTGCAAATTCCTCTTTTCCCTTATACTGACAGACCTTCAGACTCCCACTTGCAGGTGGCGATCTTGACAGATTTGACCCCTTCTATCAAAAGTTGATTCCTCCCAGTTGCTCATTAACACATTCCTTTCACTTTCCTTATCTAGCAACCCAAGCTGGTTCCCATCAGATTGTCTGGAAACCATTCTATCTTGAGAACTAACAATCCTAGAGTCTTCTAACTCCCTTTGCTCTGCAGTTTGTTTTGTTCCCTCATTCACAATCCTCTGAGAATCTACATTAAAATCCAACATGGAAATCTCTGAAGGGTCCTACTCTGAAGGAAATTGAACATAACCATAAACCTTGTCTTGGGGCATGGCAACAACCTCAGTTGGATGAGCTCCTACAGGTACCTATTATGGGGTAGTAGCAACATACTCTTTTTTGTTGACCATGTGGTTAGCCCATTCAAATCTGGCCAGGGTATCACAGAGAACTCCAAGGGCTGTGAAAAAATGGCAATGCACAAATAAGATGATTGGACATTGGGGCTGCTGAAGGGGCACCCACCCATGGAAAATCTTGACTGGAAGAGAGTGGAGCAGGTAGTGGAGAAGCCCCTGACTAGGTTCCCTAGCTAGTATGAAATCATCCTCTGAGACCTTTGGACTATCCTGCAGACTCAATAGATAATATAATTTTTTCACCACTGGTCCCTTGGACTTAACTAGATACCCTTCCAGTTTCTCACACTCTCACCACACATGACATGACCTTGGAACTTCTACACATGGGGCAAAATAGCCCTGTTTTGCCACATTTATTTGTAGCTTGGAAAGGACCTGCCAAGTGCCATCAGATGACACATGGCAGGCCCCACCCACATTCCTCCCAAAGTGGAGAGGAAGCACAAGAATGTGCATCCTCCTCCACCACTGTGAGGAAAGTATGTTACAGTAAGTCATAACAGGATCATGTATGTGTGTGTGTGTGTTAAAGAAACCCTTATGCTGTTAATTATTATGTGTAGCTGCTAATGTAGGTCAACTAGTAAGTTTAGACCACACCCAGTGGGGTATAACTGCATGGTTTTTAGAATACAGTTTAGCTTTTGCTCTGAGGAGCCTTTGCTCAAACATTTTGCTCAACCATTTGTACTGCTCTCTCATTAAGATGAAGAAGCCTTATTCCGTATTTCTTTCAATGACTATGTAAGTTTGTTGCATTGTTTGTAACATTGCACGTTTATGTTTTAACTCTGCTGATAAGAGTAACGTTTTTCTGTTCCGTTTCCTCTTGCCTGGGTACAATGTTATTGAGTCTTCTGCATCAGACTTGACTGAAATATGCTTAGTATGTTTTGGGTAGCTACCTACACTTTCCTCCCCTTTTCCACATGTGGTGGGAGAAAGGGCAGCAGAGCAATGAGCATTACTGTGTGTTGTTGTGATGGAGACAACGTACCCTGTCCCATCACCCACCGTATGATGGGGAAGGAGGGAGGTTGCACGAGGCACCATGAGCCACCCCATGCACCTTCCTTTTTTCCTGCCAGCAAAATGTATACTACAGTGAGAGTAAATATATTGATGACATGGATAGGATGTAGCAACTTGTGCTCATTTGTAGTCAAAGCTGAATGAATAGTATGGAGAAAATAATTTCCTAACTCCCTGTGTTCTCAGTCACTATGATAGTCATTGTGATGACTGATAAGAAGTCTATCTCCAGGGAATATTAAAGGTCTGTGCACTTAAAAAAACTGTTTAGTTGAGCAAGGGACTTCCTAGATAAAAAGGATGGAAAAAAGAACTTGCAGCAGCCATTCTATGTGTGTCTGGTCACGTCTACATCGCCAAACTAATGGACTCAACTTTCACCTGCTGCAGGAGGTCCAGACAACACATGACTGGATTCACAGCAGAAATGTTGCATTCAGACATTAAAGCACACCAAGAGAAAAAAAAAATTACTTTGGCACTTCTAGGAGACTCTGGAGTGTTCCTGGAGTTTTAGAGGCATGGACAGCTGGATCAGGCTGGGTCCATTCTCATCCACTGTCTACGTGTCCATTGAACCACACAAGGAGCTCTCTGGCAGGGACTTGCTGGCAACATATCTTCTGGTGGGTCACATCACAACAACCAATCATGTGACCAAAAGTGCTACATTGCCAGCAAGCCTCTGGCAAGGAGTTTGTTACTGAGAAATCGACCCCCTCTCCCAAAATAATAACTTAAATTAAATTAGATTATACCAGCAGATCTTGGCTGGGTTTCAAGCAACCCCAACCCAGCCGGACAAAAGCATTCCAGACAGGATTAATGAGGCATTCATTGAAATCAGAATGCCCTGAGGAAAAGTAGAAAGAAAATGGGGACTTACCAACACCTAAAACAATAGATATATCCGAAATTTCCCTGACAAAATACGTTTTTTTCTCTAGGCCTTGGGAGTATATATCTCTGGATTTCCCTTTAAAAAATCATACTGGCTCAGGGTGTACCCAGGGGCGGCTCAACCATTACGCAAAGTAAGCATTCGCGGTAGAGTTGATTTTGCCCAGGGGCGCTCTTGAGGTGCTCTTGGGGGGAAATAGATCTTGACATATGTGAGTTGTAGTTCCTTGGATGTATAGTTCACCTAAAATCAAAGAGCATTCTGAACTCCACCAATGATGGAACTGAACCAAATATGGCACACAGAACTTCCACGATGAACAGAAAATATATATCAGTAATTGGTGGGGGGGGGAGGGGTTGCTTAGCATTGAAAATTACCTAGGGCCGCCTCTGTGTGTACCTATGGTTATAGTTTAATTGGGGCTCAAAAATATATGTTTTATATTAAAAGGGACTAAATATGTGCTGAAATGGACATCTAGGAAAATCTTTAAATTATATGTTGGTGCTTGTGAAACTATTTCTATGTCCTGGCAAGAGATGAACTCATCCAGATAAACAGAGCAAGCAGGGAAGACCTTATTTAGAAACACAAAGGACTTCTCATCACCTGAGGAGATCCAGGTGGTGAGAAAAGCTAGACACAAACAACACCTTGATGAAATCTGTATCGTTTTGCATGCTTTCCATTCAGCTGTCTTAATTTATATAAACCTTCCAATTGTATCAAAGGCTGTCTCCTTTTGTAGACTAATATAATCCCATCTATGTACTATCACAGAGATTAAGATCCTCTGGGGAGGCCCTGCTTTTCATCCCGCCATTGTCACAGGTGCGATTGGTGGGGACGAGAGACAGGGCCTTCTCGGTGATTGCTCCCAGGCTATGGAACTCCCTTCCTTGTGAGGTCAGGTCGGCCCCCTCCCTCCTATTCTTCAGAAGGATGGTAAAAACTTGGCTGTGGGACCAAGCTTTCGGGACAGGGCAATGAAGCGACAATGGGAAAGATGACAAGGCCAATTGGATTTGATGCGGATGGCTAGGATGGTTTTAAATTGTGTTATTTTAAATGGTGTATTTTAATATTTAGGTAAATGTTTTTTAATGTTTATGTATTGTATCCAGGCATTGAATGTTTGCCATGTGCTCTGCTCTGAGTCCCCTTCAGGGTGAGAAGGGCGGAATATAAGTGTTTTAAATAATAAATAAATCCTGGACTGTTTGCATATTGCCTCAGACCATTTGCCAAGTGTTGCCCTATTTATTTATTTACAGTATCTGTATTCTACTCTTCTCACCCCACAGGGGGACTCAGGGTGGTTTAGAATGTACATATACAAACATTCAATGTCATTTAGACATACAACATATATAGACAGACACAGAGGCATTTAACATTCCAGCTTTTCCGGCTTTCGTGAGGGAGTGATTCTGGCCACAGGGGGAGCTTCCGCTTCACTGTCCATTTGTGACACTGAGTCCTTTAATGGAATACTTCCTCATTCCTCTGCAGGCTGCTGGAAGGTTTTATGGCATCATAAATTAGTTAAATTAGCCTCCCCATATAAAGCAGTACCTACATTTCCTACTTGATAGATACAACTGTCTTTCAGGCTGCATAGGTCAACAGCAAGATAGACTATTAATGGCTGGGCACTTACTCCAACCCAGGCTGGCTTCGAACTCATGACAACTCAGTCAGTAGTGATTTAATGCTATTCACTACAATCTAGCTATGCCACAGCCCGGTTCTGGGATGACCTTCCAAATGGCTCCATTTTCAAATGGACAAATGGCAGCTCTTCATTTTTCTCACTATGAAGGAGACTCCATCCCTCTGTGACATCACAGGGTGTCCCCAGCCAACAAAAGCTCAGATCCTGGTTTGGCCATTTCTGAGCCAATCTGGGGAGGGAGCAGGTCTTTTGATTGACTGTCAAAGGGGATAAAATGTAGTGCACTGTATTGTGTAGTTATATCTGATTCGTTTTGAGCAGAGACTCTGCATCAGACATCCTTTCAGGCTTCAAAGTAAATTAAACCTCTGTTATTGCCTTCAAACCCAGTCTACATTTTTCTGGATGTCAAAGCAGCATGACATGCTGGCAACAGATCCACATTACATGTTGAGCGGCTAGCTGATTTTGGTATCAAGTTACTTGTAGCTAGTAATGTGGTAGCAATGTCCTCAATGTGCCTTGATCCCAGTCAGACATATGGATGCCCAGAGGGCTTTGAGGAGTCTCCCAGGGATGTATCAGGGCAGCTCTGGAGCTTACCCAAGATTAATCAGGTAAGTGTTACTTTACTTACTTACTTAGGTGATCCCTCGTTGTCCAAGTAGGATTATCTTCTAAGATCTTCTTCTACTGGCAGTGGGTCCATAGATGAGCCCTGTTCATGATCTGCATGTTCTCCCACAATGAGGGCATTGGTTTCCAGGTGGAAGGTGACCCCGGTCGGGGTTGGCTTGGATGRGCCTTCRTCTTGGCATGTTTTTRGTCCTCTATTCATACCTCTTCAAATTCTACAGCACTGCTGGTCACAGCTGACCTCCAACTGGAGCYCTCAAGAGRCAGGGCTTCCCAGTTCTCAGTGCCTATGCCAGAGTTTTTAAGGTTGGCTTTGAGCCCATTTTTAAATCTCTTTTCCTGCCCARCAACATTCCGTTTTRTGTTTTTGAGTTCYGYGTAGAGCAACTGSTTTGGGAGARGGTGGATGGGRATTRGGACAARGTYGCRGGTCCAGRGGAGTTGATGMCYGAMGACCATAGCTTCAGTGCTSYTGGTCTTTGCTTRTTCCAGKACATTGACATTAGTCCGCTTGTCTTCCCAAGAGATTTGCTGGATTTTTTGGAGGCAACACTGATTTKATTGTTCTAGGAGTTGCATGTGACTTCTYTAGATAGTCAACATCTCYCAGGCATATAGCAGGGTMGGGAGGACAAGCACCTTGGTATCCCTACGATYGACTGTCAGGTAAGTGTAGACACYGACTGTGTTGGAGAATGATCAAAAGGGTAACTGTCTAATATAGAKWGGTCTTTCAYTGATCCTTTCACACAATGATTGGAGAAGCAGGATGTGATCCAGAGTCATCTTTGAGTGAGTTAGCCTCCATAAAATGTTTGATCTTACTCTGTAATCTTTGTTTACATCCTGCATAAACTCTTTAGCTAATTTCTCTCAGTACTTTGGGGTTTTCAACTGCTGGATCAGACGTTATTGTTTATATAGGGAGAAATCTGTGTTTGTTGTATGCTTATTTCTAATGCATGAACTCTTGGTCTTGCTACAACTCAAAATTATTTTTCATTCTGCAGTCATAGCCATAACCAGAGCAAAACAATTTTTAAATGAGATAAACTGCTTACAATTGCTAAAGGGTTTGCAGGAAAATCCTGAACGGTATAATATTGACGCTATTAATATTAATATGGTGCTTTATGAAGAAAAACACAAATATAAGGGGTTTTTTTTTGTTGTTGTTGTTTTGTGCCATCAAGTCAGCTTCAGACTGCGGCAAGCCTAGGAATGAGAGACCACCAAGTCACCTTGTCATCTGCCATCCTGTTCCTGTTTTGCAAACCCAAGACTGTGGCATCCTTAATGGAGTCCATCCATCTACAATGTTGCTTTCTTTTTTCTTTTGACCCTAAACTTTCCCCGGCTTTATAATCTTTTCCCAATGAAGCAATTTATTAACATTGCCATTTGTATGCCCAAACAGCTCATTTCATCTCACAATAGCACAAATTGCCACATCTTCACTATGGTGCAGTCAGGGGCGGCTCAACCCATTACGCAAAGTAAGCATTTGCAGTATAGTTGATTTTGCCCAGGGGTGCTCTTGAGGCACTCTTGGGGGAAAATAGACCTTGACATATGCGAGTTGTAGTTGCTGGGATGTATAGTTCATCTACAATCAAAGAGCATTCTGAACTTCACCAATGATGGAATTGAACCAAATATAGCACACAGAACTCCCACAACGAACAGAAAATATATATCAGTGATTGGTTGGGGGGGGTGCCAAAATACTGTTTGCTTACCACTGAAAATTATCTAGGGCCACCCCTGAGTGCAGTATAGAGAGGCAGATATGTTTCCTCCTATTTTGGTGTGTTCTAGCATCTGAGTAGTTGATTATAAGAGATCTTCAGGTCACTGGTTGACATATGATGACCACACGGATTTCACAAGGTTTTGTTAGACAAATGCATTGCCCGACTTACCGGACAAGGTCTGTTGCGGCAGGGGGCACTCTCCCGCCAGCCACGTGGGGAGCAGGGGGCTTCTCCTTCCCAGAAGCCCCCTGCATGGCGGGAAGCTTTCCCACTGCCTGGTCAGCAGGCCAATCAGCAGCCGGCCCCACCCAGTACTTTTAAGGGGCTAAGGGGACAGCCTCTCCCTCGCCCAGCAGCCTTATATAGGCTGTGCTGGGCCAGGCAGGCCCAGACCTGCTTCGAGTTGTCCTCCCACCCACCCTGCATGTTTCATGTTGTTGTATAGTGTTGCAGTTTTTTGGTTATTATCTGTTCATCACAACTTGCGTTGGCATGTGCCATGGGCCCTGGATCTGGTTTCTMCCCCTCCCCTTCTGGCTGGGGAYGGAATATACGGCTGTTCCCAGGGGTACCGTTTTTCTTTGCCRGGTATTGTGCCGGTMGGCCCCCTGTTGGTCTCATCTCGTATCTTGCGGTGTGCGACACCGCAATGAGTCGCACACCGCAATGAGTRGCCATTAGGCTGAGAATTGCGGTATATAAGCGAAGTAATAAATAAATAATAAATAAATCAGTCAGCAGTGGGCTGATCSATCTTGATCCAGAACCRATGCCTGGCAGCCAACCCCTTGTTCCTGTAAACAATAAATTAAGTTGTGGCCATGTTTTACTCCATCTATGTGTCAGTGTCATCTCTGGTTCTTATGGCGGGAGGAGTGTCGCCCATCCACACACAACAAATAGCTAGAGGTGGTTTTGCCTCTTCCTTGCTCTGAAACATTGCCTACAGCAACTGGTATTTGTTGATGATCTCCCATCCAAACACCAACCAGAGCTGACCCTTTTTAGGTTTCAAGTCAAAAAGCAGAAAAGTCCAGCAAATGCCCTAATTTCTCAAGCAGTACCCCAAAGATTTCTAAGTGACCCTTCAAAGATTTTCAGTGGCATGATTTGAGAGAAAGAAGAGCACCACGTTCATCATCAGTGGCGTAGGTCAGTAATGTTTTTTCAGGTTGTACCATATGTTAAGAGCAGACCTTCAGCTCAACAGATGTTCATTCAGCAAGCTCATTTTGTTGTAGATTTGAATGCGACTGCACTGGAATAGCATTTGATGAAGAATCTTTGCTCTTGGCTTTTCTGTCCAGCATCTATTGCAGCAAGGTCAATATTAGAAGGGTTCAAGTGTGTTGAAAAAAGGATGGATAACATCCAGACTCTCCTTTTAAAGAAATATGAAGCAATGAAGTTGAGAGTAGTCCAAGAACCCGTGGATGCATAGTTGTGACAATGTCAATGATGAAATCAAGACACTTCAGCCTGAACTTTAAAGGGGTTGTAGAACATCCTAAACACTGTCCTCAAAATAGTTCCACATCTTGCCTGACTCTTTCAATATATGGCTAAAATCTGTAGTGATTGTAGTTTTTCCTCCTACATCAATGTTGACTAGACCTCAGAGCTGGTTCTACCATAGGACAGTTGCTTTCTGCATTGTGATTCCCAGAATCCCGCAACCAGTCTTGCTTCCTAATAATACTTTTGCCAAGGTATTGTTGAAGGCTTTCATGGCCGGAATCACTGGGTTGCTGTGTTTTTCCCCCAGGCTGTATGGCCATGTTCCAGAAGCATTCTCTTCTGATGTTTAACCTGCATCTATGGCAGGCATTCTCAGAGGTTGTGAGGTCTGCTAGATATGTTTACATCTAACCTTAGATCAGTGGTTCCCAACCTTTTTTTTCACCAGGGACCACTTGACCAGGGACCACTTTCCAACATTACTACCAAAAGGGTTACAAATCAGTTTTGATCAACTTTCAGTTCAGTTTGGTTATTTAGGATACTGATTCAGAAAATTTCCTTGGATAGAGCACATCATCTCTAATTCCTGATATAGAACATATGCCATCCAGTAGTCACCATCTGTTCACCCACAGAAAACAATATTTAATAAGCCTCAGCACTATAAGAGGGTTTTGTGAGACCAGTCACTCTTGTTGCAACAGTATAGTAACTGTGAGGCCATTGCGGACCACTGGTGGTCCATGGCCCACAGTGTGGAACCACTGCCTTATATGCACCAAAGTAACACAGACTATTCCCCCTAAAAGGCAATTCTCACAAGAGATACACTAGATAGAATCATAGAATCATAGAACCAAAGAGTTGGAAGAGACCTCATGGGCCATCCAGTCCAACCCCCTGCCAACAAGCAGGAATATTGCATTCAAATCACCCCTGACAGATGGCCATCCAGCCTCTGTTTAAAAGCTTCCAAAGAAGGAGCCTCCACCACACTCCGGGGCAGAGAGTTCCACTGCTGAACGGCTCTCACAGTCAGGAAGTTCTTCCTCATGTTCAGGTGGAATCTCCTTTCTTGTAGTTTCAAGCCATTGTTCTGTATCCTAGTCTCCAGGGAAGCAGAAAACAAGCTTGCTCCCTCCTCCCTGTGGCTCCCTCTCACATATTTATACATGGCTATCATATCTCCTCTCAGCCTTCTCTTCTTCAGGCTAAACATGCCCAGCTCCTTAAGCTGCTCCTCATAGGGCTTGTTCTCCAGACCCTTGATCATTTTAGTCGCCCTCCTCTGGACACATTCCAGCTTGTCAATATCTCTCTTGAATTGTGGTGCCCAGAATTGGACACAATATTCCAGGTGTGGTCTAACCAAGGTGGAATAGAGGGGTAGCATTACTTCCCTAGATCTAGACACTATGCTCCTATTGATGCAGGCCAAAATCCCATTGGCTTTTTTTGCCACCACATCACATTGTTGGCTCATGTTTAACTTGTTGTCCACGAGGACTCCAAGATCTTTTTCACACGTACTGCTCTCGAGCCAGGCGTCCCCCATTCTGTATCTTTGCATTTCATTTTTTTTCTGCCAAAGTGGAGTATCTTGCATTTGTCACTGTTGAATTTCATTTTGTTAGTTTTGGCCAATCATCTCTCTAATCTGTCAAGATCGTTTTGAATCCTGCTCCTGTCCTCTGGAGTATTGGCTATCCCTCCCAATTTGGTTTTGTCTGCAAACTTGATGATCATGCCTTCTAACCCTTTGTCTAAGTCATTAACAAAGTTGTTGAACAGATAGATAGATAGATAGATAGATAGATAGATAGATGATAGATAGATAGATAGGAGCACTTATTCCACTTCCATGGTATTATGTGTTACCAATTCAACTTTGACATATGGCTCTCCTAAAAATGAGAGATCACTAAGAGAGGATTATTGAAAGTCCTTTGCATATCTTTCATAGCTACCTTTTGAGAATTACTCCTTCTATAATGTGGTATTCCTCTTTTTTGACAGACCTCATCTTTTCCCATCATTATAATCTCTTCCAGTGATTCTCCTTCTGCTATATCCAAGCACAATAGCCTCTGTTTTGTTCCTGGGGCTTCTTGTCAGAATGCAGTGACACTTGATTTGCTTTGTTACTCATTTATTTGTCTTCTTAGCAGTCTGTGGAATCGGCGGTAAACTTCTCTTTCAGCACCATATTTCAAATAAACCATTTTTTCCTTCTCAGATTTTCCCTCCACTGTCCAGCTTTCATATCCACACATAAAAATCAAAATATTATGACAAGGACAATCCTAACTTTGGTATTCAGTGATGGTGTATCTTTATTCTCCCCAATCTTATCTAGTTCCTTCACAGCTGATTTTCAAAGTTTTAGCCTTTTTCTGATTTCTTGAATGCCATTGTCATTTTGATTGATCAGGACATCATTCTCAAGTATATATTTGGCCTGAAAGTACTATATTTGCAAGTAACATATGTGAAGGGCTTTCAAGTGGAGAGTTTATTCACAAGTTTCCAGAGAAATGACACTGCATTTGACTTTATTAATAGTACAGATCAAGATAGTAGGGTGACTTCCACAATATCCCTTGGATGCCTCAGGATAGTTGTTTAGGATTTTATTGCACAAAGCAAAGATTCATGCAATAGATAACAAATACTTACCAAGTGATTGTCCCTGGTATTTTACATCTATGTTGTCATGCTACAGCAATGATTGACTGATCCATGGTGCTGAAAACATATTGCACCAGCAATAAATGTCATACTACAAGAGGCAAATGCTGGGACCTTGACATAGTCTTGGGCTGTTGATGGATTTTCCCATCAATAGCAGGAAATGTCTTAAACGTTGGGAGATGACAGACTAGGAACTGGTTGGGTCCAACGTATCTTTGCAATTGCATCTTCCCCTATGAACCTGTATGAGCTCTAAGATCTTCTTGGGAGGCCCTTCTCTCACTCCCACCTCCATCACAAGCATGGTTGGTGGGAACAAGGGAGAGGGCCTTCTCAGTGGTGGCCACCTGTCTCTAGAACTCTCTCCCCAAGGAGATCAAATTAGTGCCCACCCTGTCCACCTTCTGTAAAGGTCTCAAAACATGTATGTTCCAATGTGATTTTGGTTAATCAGTTCACTAGATTTTCACCCCTCTAGCCATAACTTAACTCTGGCTCTTGCACTTTACCATTGTCCCTGCCCTATAGTTGTATTGCTCCAACTGGCCTGGTCCTTAAGCCCAAACTTATCATCTGGCTCCTGCACTTTTCTATCAGCCCTGTCCTTGCAACTGTATTGCACACATCCTTCCTCGTTCATGAGCTTAGTACATGGTCATTATGGTAGCTCCAGCAAAGGATCACCGCCTTGTCGGGGCGCTGGAGCTTGAGCACCTCAATGATGTCATGAGCGAAACCGTGAAGGGACACCCAAGACGGGACGGTTGTGGCAGAGAGGTCAGACCAAGCGTGATCCCTGGGGAAGGCAATGGCAAACCACTCCAGTATCCTTGCCAAGAAAACTAAATGGACCAGTACAACCAGAGATATGTCGGTATGCCATTGGAAGATGGGACTCCCAGATCGGAAGATGGCCAAAATGCTACTGGGGAGGAGCAGAGGATAAGTTCAACTAGCCCCAGATGTGATGATGCAGCTAGCTCAAAGCCGAAAGGAAGGCTAGCGGCCAACGGTACTGGAGGTGAACGACGAATCCGATGCTCTAAAGATCAACACACCATAGGAACCTGGAATGTAAGATCTATGAGCCAGGGCAAATTGGATGTTGTTATTGGTGAGATGTCAAGACTAAAGATAGACATTCTGGGGGTCAGCGAACTGAAATGGACTGGAATGGGCCACTTCACATCAGATGGCCACCAGATCTACTACTGCGGACAAGAGGAACATCGAAGAAATGGAGTAACCTTCATAATTAATAAGAAATTCGCTAAAGCGGTGCTTGGATACAACCCAAAAAATGACAGAATGATCTCAATTCGAGTGCAAGGAAAGCCTTTCAACATTACAGTGATCCAAATATACGCCCAACCACAGCTGCTGAAGAAGCAGAAGTAGATCAGTTCTATGAGGATCTGCAGGACCTACTGGATAATACACCAAAAAGAGACATTATTTTCATTACAGGAGACTGGAATGACAAGGTGGGAAGTCAAATGACAACAGGGATCACAGGCAAGCATGGTCTGGGAGAACAAAATGAAGCGGGACGCAGGCTGATAGAATTTTGCCAGGAAAACTCGCTGTGTATAACGAATACTCTCTTCCAACAACCTAAAAGACGGCTTTACACATGGACCTCACCAGACGGTCAACACCGAAATCAGATTGACTACATCCTTTGCAGCCAAAGGTGGCGGACATCCATCCAGTCGGTGAAAACAAGACCTGGGGCTGACTGTAGCTCAGATCACGAACTTCTTATTGCCAAATTTAGAATAAAACTAAAGAGATCAGGGAAAATGCACAGACCAGTTAGATATGATCTCACTAACATTCCTAGCGAATATACAGTGGAAGTGAAGAACAGATTTGAAGGACTAGATTTAGTAAACAGAGTCCCAGAAGAACTATGGACAGAAGTCCGAGACATTGTTCAGGAGGCGGCAAAAAAGTACGTCCCAAAGAAAAAGAAAACCAAGAAGGCAAAATGGTTGTCTGCTGAGACACTGGAAGTAGCCCAAGAAAGGAGGAAAGCAAAAGGAAACAGGGATAAGGGGAGATATGCCCAGTTAAATGCGCAATTCCAGAGGTTAGCCAGAAGAGATAAGGAACTATTTTTAAATACGCAATGCATGGAAGTGGAAGAAGACAACAGAATAGGAAGGACAAGAGACCTCTTCCAGAAAATTAGAAACATTGGAGGTAAATTTCAGGCAAAAATTGGTATGATAAGAAACAAAGATGGCAGGGACCTAAGAGAAGCTGAAGAGATCAAGAGAAGGTGGCGAGACTATACAGAAGATCTGTATAGGAAGGATAATAATATTGAGGATAGTTTTGACGGTGTGGTGAATGAATTAGAACCAGACATCCTGAGGAGTGAGGTTGAATGGGCCTTAAGAAGCATTGCTAACAACAAGGTAGCAGGAGACGACGGGATCCCAGCTGAACTGTTTAAAATCTTAAAAGATGATGCTGTCAAGGTGATGCATGCCATTTGCCAGCAAATATGGAAAACACAAGAATGGCCATCAGACTGGAAAAAATCACTTATATCCCCATACCAAAAAAGGGAAATGCGAAAGACTGCTCAAACTTCCGTACAGTGGCCCTTATTTCTCATGCCAGTAAGGTAATGCTCAAGATCCTGCAAGGAAGACTCCAGCAATACATGGAGCGAGAGTTGCCAGATGTTCAAGCTGGGTTTAGAAAAGGTAGAGGAACGAGAGACCAAATTGCCAATATGCGCTGGATAATGGAGAAAGGCAGGGAGTTTCAGAAAAACATCTACTTCTGCTTCATTGACTATTCTAAAGCCTTTGACTGTGTGGATCATAATAAATTGTGGCAAGTTCTTGATGGGATGGGCATCCCAAGCCACCTTGTCTCTCTCCTGAGGAATCTGTACAAGGACCAAGTAGCAACAGTCAGAACTGACCACGGAACAACAGACTGGTTCAAGATTGGGAAAGGCGTACGGCAAGGCTGCATCCTCTCACCCCACCTTTTTAACTTGTATGCAGAACACATCATGCGAGGATGTGCGAGGCTTGAGGAATGCAAAGCTGGGGTGAAAATTGTTGCAAGAAACATTAACAACCTCAGATATGCAGATGACACCACTCTGATGGCCGAAAGCGAGGAGGAG
>NW_026847438.1:244282315-244302027 GCF_025583915.1 Anolis sagrei ordinatus
TGATTATTTAGCCACAAACAGTTATTCATACCTCTCTGTTTCTCCTGGAGACACAGATAAAGAATCAAGAGCACCCATTTAATAAAGCTACATGGGGGAAAAACACACATAATATTGATTTGCCAGCTTTCCATTGTGTTTTACAGCATCACTCAACCTTTTCCCATCGACATGGGAGGTTGAAGCTGAAATGGGTCCACAGCCATAGTAAGGGTATATATACCTTTGAAGGGAAAAAATGGTCTTCCATAAACAAATTATTTTTTTTAAAGTAATTCTCAGATGCTCTGAATACAGATTGCAAATTTAAAACTCTGCTGGCATAGTGTTTGAAGTGTGAAGAGAGCATGTGGAAAATTTGCATGGCGTGCCTCTGAACAGGGACTTCTGTTCACACATCTCTGAATGGCAGCTAAATAAACACAGAAATTATTTTTTTAAAAAGAAAACTGTGGTTTAGTTCTCCAGTTTTTTATTAAAAATTACTTTACATTTTATTTTAGTTCTGCCTTTGCTTTGTTCACCATCCCATGAACTTATGTTATGGTGAGGGGAAGTCATAGGGAAGAAGGAGCAAGCTTGTTTTCTGCTGCTCTGGAGACTAGGACGTGAACAATGACTTCAGACTACCAGAAAGAAGATTCCTGTTGCAACTCAGGGTAGGCTTCACCTTGCTTCCAAATACCACCACACAAGAGCTGTAGTTTTATAGTTTATTCAGGAAAAAAAACTCCAAGTCAAAATAAAGAGTAAACATTGCAAAGTTCCAAAGATTAAGGTTAAAAGCAGGATACAGTTCCAAAGATCTTCAGGTAAAAGCAGGAGACATAATCTTATTGGCAAAGTTCAAACCAGAGTCCCAGGTACAAGCAAGGAAACATTTGCCTCAAGAATCCCAATGCAAGAAGTCCCAAGCGTCCCGCTCCAGTCTAAGATTATTACATGAAGCTTTCAGGCTAATAAGCTACGTTGAACTGACAGTTTTGCTTCCTTTGTGAGAAGCCTAAATAGCATTTTCTAATCATGAAAACATCCTGCTCTCACTGTGGTCCCATGACCTTTCCCCGACCTGGCCTCTCGTCTACAGATCAAGGCCTTCCCTATCAGTGTGGGAAGACACCTGGCTGCTAACTCCCTTATTGGCATTCCTTTCCTATGAGAACTGCTTGCTCGAATCTCCCCTGTCTGTTAGAGCCTCGAGCTGAGGCACAGAAAAACAGCCAGGAATCTGAATCCCATCACTCTCATCACACTGAGCCACAACAATTCCACATGAACATGAGGAAGAACTTCCTGACTGTGAGAGCTGTTCAGAAGTGGAACTCTCTGCCCCGGAGTGTGGTGGAGGCTCCTTCTTTGGAGGCTTTTAAGCAGAGGCTGGATGGCCATCTGTCAGGGGTGCTTTGAATGTGATTTTCCTGCTTCTTGGTAGAATAGGGTTGGACTGGGTGGCCCATGAGGTCTCTTCCAACTCTAGGATGCTATGATTCTATGAGTTCTAATGAATTGTTCTAATGAAATAAAGTCTGAGATGTTGCAGGAGATGAGGCATAATGTTCTACCAAGGCAGCCGTGTTCACGGTCCCCCCCCCCTCTCTTTTCTCTCAAAACCCACTTGTCTGGGGATTTCCAAGTTATCGAGAAATAGAACCCCACCAAACATATGAATTATATGAAATATATGAAATGTATAAACCTACAGAATGTTGTTTGACATCCTAGCTAGAAGCCAGGAAACAATAATTTAAATCTCCCAAATCCCGTCACAATAAATTGGAAGACATGATGGGAGCTCATGACAGACTTGTGTCAGAACACCTGAGATATTTTATTTTCTCTTATTTGTTGAGATGATTGGAGTTAACAATAGGATAGGTCTGTCTTCCATACCTCACACAGGCCTCACCCATTGAAATAGTCTTCCCTTTCAAGCCCCCATTGTATATTGTGGGCTAACTCCATCATGCCCACCAGAGTCAAGCCATTTATTTATTTATTTATTTACAGCTTTTCTATTCCGCCCTTCTCCTCACCCCGCAGGGGACTCAGGGCGGATTACAGTGTACACATATATGACAAACATTCAATGCCTATTTTTGACATACAAATATATACAGACATTCACAGAGGCTATTTAACTTTTTTCTGGCCGCCAGGGGAGCTGTCGCTTTCATCGTCCATCTGCGACACTGATGAAGTACTTCCGCATTCCCCGCATGCTTCCCCGCTGGAATGCTTTGCTGGAGTCTTCTTTATGGCCTCATAAATTAGTTAATTTAGCCTCCCCACACTTTAAGGTGGTACCTAATTTTCCTACTTGACAGATGCAACTGTCTTTTGGGTTGCAAAGGTCGACAACAGGCTACACACAATTGGTTGGAAACCCACTCCAACCCGGGCTGGCTTCGAACTCATGACCTTTTGGTCAGAGTGATCTTAATGCAGCTTACACTCAGCCAGCTGTGCCACAAATGATTGCCACACTGCATTCCTTCCTGATTGTACTCTTCTCAGAGGCCGATCAATAAACATCTCAAATTCTTCAATGACAATTTATTAAAATTTCCCCTTCAACCAAGAACCAACCAGCGATGAAGTCAGATAGAGCCCTGAACAATTCAGGATGCAGATCCTAGCTGGACAGCTAATCAGGGGCAGGCATGAGTTCCCTGAATAGCTGTCAAAATGAATAAAAATGCTCTGTATTCACCAATGCAGCATGTCATTATTTTGGAGTGTGTTCTTCACTGACAGACTCTCTGACCACTGAGAATAAACCTCTATTTGAACCCCTCTTTATCTCATTCGGCCTTCTGGAAAGCTGGAAACACAGGGCCTCTGAAGTCACGGTTCTTGCGGTAGCTGAAATCACTTGACACCTGTATAGTGAGAAGCACAGTGATGATACCATCTTTCACAATCCCTGAAGAATCCCAAAGGTCCCAAGAGAATGCCTTCTGTTGTAGCATGAGAAATATTGAAATGTATCTCCAAGTAGCGATAATTCACAAGCAGAAGGGTTAGAGTAAAGAAATAAAACAGAGTAAAGAAATAAAACAAGCTTGGTTGTTTTGTAGTTTTGTGGTGAAAAGAAAACTCAAATTAAAATTACTAACACTTCCATAAGATGTAATGGTGAGAGGATCTACAATACATTCAGTTCGGATATAGTGTATAGAATTACCAGTTTGACCCCACTTTAACTGCCATGATTCAATGCTATGGAATCCCATGATTTCTAATTTAGGAGGGACCAGCACTCTTTGGGATATAAGGCTAAAGGTCTTATAAAACCATAATTCCCATGGGTTGTTGTAGGTTTTTGGCTGTATGGCAATGTTCTAGAAGCATTCTCTCCTGACGTATCACCTGCATCTATGGCAGGCATCCTCAGAGGTTCCCATGGTTCCATGATATTGTGCCATGACAATTAAAGAGGGGGTAAAATGCATTAATTCTACACAGTAGCTGTACCCTACCTCATGCTGGAAGAACTGGGGTATGACTGAGACAAATAAATGTCAATATGTAAGGGCCATACACAAGAGTATATAGTTGTGTCTCTCGAAGAGTTTAGGTAAACCATATTTCATATCTTTTCCTATTTCTTGGTGTTGGCCATGCCCTTTATCTTCCAGACAATCCATTGTCAGTGTCAACTTATTCACCCTCCATTTTGTAGTCACTAGAGCTAGTGTAGTGTAGTGGCTTGAGCATTGAACTAGGATACTGAAAGACCAGGATTAACAACTTTTTAGCCATAAAAGCCCATTGGGTGACACTGGACAAGTCACCCTCTCTTAACCTCAGGGGAATTCAAAGGCAAACACCCCTCTGAACAAATCTTGTCTAGGAAACTCTGCAATAGATTCACTTTAGGGTCACCATAAGTTAGAAATGATTTAAAGGCCCACAACAATTACATGCATCAATAGGAGCATAGTGTCTAGATCTAAGGAAGTAATGCTACCCCTCTATTCTGCTTTGGTTAGACCACATCTGGAATATTGTGTCCAATTCTGGGGTACCACAATTCAAGAGAGATATTGACAAGCTGGAATGTGTCCAGAGAAGGGCGACTAAAATGATCAAGGGTCTGGAGAACAAGCCCTATGAGGAGCGGCTTAAGGAGCTGGGCATGTTTAGCCTGACGAAGAGAAGGCTGAGAGGAGATATGATAGCCATGTATAAATATGTGAGAGGAAGCCACAGGGAGGAGGGAGCAAGCTTGTTTTCTGCTTCCTTGGAGACTAGGACGGAACAATGGCTTCAAACTACAAGAGAGGAGATTCCATCTGAACATGAGGAAGAACTTCCTGACTGTGAGAGCCATTCAGCAGTGGAACTCTGCCCCGGAGTGTGGTGGAGGCTCCTTCTTTGGAAGCTTTTAAACAGAGGCTGGATGGCCATCTGTCAGGGGTGATTTGAATGCAACATTCCTGCTTCTTGGCAGAATGGGGTTGGACTGGATGGCCCACGAGGTCTCTTCCAACTCTTTGATTCTATGATTCTATGATTCTATGATCCTATTTTTTCTTCTTTCTCCTCTATATCTGAAGCCAACATGTTGCAGAACTACTCACCATCACATTTAATAAAACCTTTAGTATTTGTAAGTAAAGCTAGTTCATTGTTTTCCTTGACATACAAGATTGCTACCTCCAAAATGTTTGCCGGTGTGTGTTTGACTAAATTGACATAGCCCGATGCTCTACTTCTGCTCCCACCTCCCATCAGCTTCAAAATGGCCATCTTACAAGCAACAGGTGAGTGTCAAGGAGACTTGGCTTGCTATGTCAGGAAAGTGTTGAATACCTCCATCTGTGTTGGCCAAAAAAGGCATATACCAACATTATGCTGGCATCTGTCACTAACAAGATGCCAGCCAAACTAAGAAAAAGGACATGTCATTTTGGAAAACATGTAGCAGAAGACCCCTGTCTAAGAAACAGACTATTTCTATTGCTAGAATTTATTTTGTTTAAATCTAGGGTGTTTTTTCCATGATCATGTAGAAATGGTGACAAACGGTCTAGTATAAAACAAAATGGATGGTTAATATTGGCACAAAACCCCTCTGAATTTCTACCCAGTGCTTTCTAATCATCCAGGCTAGTAGACATGAACATGGGTGATGGGGGGTTCTTGTCTTTGGTTCTGGAGCATCCATTTAGGGCTGATCCTGATTGGGGAGCCAATCACATCCTTAGATATCCTACAAAATAGCACAGCTGTTGTAGGCTACTACATCCAACAGTTGCATGAGATTTTTCCCCTGAGAAGTGAGGGACTTTGTCTGAGGGAACATGGCAACTATTTCTTATACATTTGTTTTACAGCAGATACATATTATTCAATACAACCTAACATACTTTGGCATCTATTTATTTATTTATTTACTGCATTTGTTGACCGCCGTTCTCAGCCCTAGGGCGACTCACGGCGGTGTACAACATATAACAGATCTAGTATTATTATTCTGCTTAAACATATTTTCTATTCATCACCACTGTGCTCCCCTCCCCCCTCTCTCAAGCCACAACTTTTATATGTCATCTGTCCAACATTTCAATTCTTCTTGTGGAGGTAACTTTCCTTCTTTATGTTTTAATGCTTTTACAATAAATTTTCTCCATACATCATCAATGGCAACTATTTCTAACCTTCATCATCTTCTCAATCACAGAATCCCTTCAGTGTCATATAAATATCTGTCCTACACAAGCTCTATGCAAACCTTATGTAGAATAGCATCACAACACATGCTAATGGCTATGTGCCATTTCTGCGAGCACAGAAATTTTCCAAATGAAGCAGAGAGTGTTTGAAGACTGGGACATCTGTAAGGAGACCAAAATGCTTGTTTATAAAGATGTTGTCCTCCCAATCTTGGGAGGCGAAACGTGGACTTCCTACAGACATCACACTCAACTCCTGGAACGAATCATCAGCGTTGCCTCCAAAAAATCCTGCAAATCTCTTGGGAAGACAGGTGGAAAAATGTCAGTGTGGTGGAAGAAGCAAAGACGACCAGCACTGAAGCGATGCTCCTATGCCATCAACTCCGCTGGACTGGCCACATTGTCTGAATGCCCGATCACTGTCTCCCAAAGCAGTTACTATACTCCCAACTCAAGAATGGGAAATGTAATATTGGTGGGCAGGAAAAGAGATTTAAAGATGGGCCTAAAGCCAATCTTAAAAACTGTGGCATAGGCACTGAGAACTGGGAAGCCCTGGCCCTTGAGTGCTCTAACTGGAGCTCAACTGTGATCAGCAGTGCTGCAGAATTCAAAGAGGCACGAATGGAGGGCAAAAGGGAGAGGAAGGCGTGTCAAGCCAACTCTGACTGGTCCCGCCTTCCACCTGGAAACCAATGTCCTCACTGTGGGAGAACATGTGGATCAAGAATAGGGCTCCACAGCCACCTATGGACCCACTGCCAAGATACTACACTTGGAGGACCATCATCCTCAGTCTCAGTCTATGAGGGATCACGTAAGTAAATAGTTATGCATTATACAATACACAACATGAAATTCAAAGTGTAACACACAATGTAAGATTCACAACCTTACTGCAAAGTATGGGGTGCACAGCTGCAATGCACCATGCACACATTGCAAAGAGAAGGAACAGAGAAGCATACTTTGGTGCAACTCCATTTTGCTGCTGTCAGTATTTGTGCAATGATGACTCTTTGGTCTGCCTGCATAGCATGATTTAGACATACGTATGTCTCTAACAGAATTCCAGGCAATGTGTCCTTTCAACATAGCAGACATCATAATGAACTTCTTTTCAATGATGCAGGAACTTCTGGAAGAACTTACCTTGTGTCATAAGAGAGAAAGAGAGGGAGTATGAACTCATAAGTTAGCTGGTTTCCTATTCCAAACACACTCCTCAGTGCCTTTCTTCATCATTTCTCATTCCCTGGAAGGAACAGGAGATGTAAATATGACAGAGCTGGCCAGTGAGACATGGGGTAATTGATGGGGAAATGGTAGCATTTAGTCTGTAAATGCACAGCCCTCCCAGTACAATGATTTATGGATTGTTTCAAAGCAGGAACAACAGAAGCCTCCTTGCAAGCCCCCCTCCCTACTTTTCTCAATTTGCATATTGTCCTCCTCTTTTTAACAAAATGACTTGGGTGAAACAACAAAGGATGCATAAATCATCATACTGACGACAGAGTCAACACTTTAAAATAGGAATGATTTGCAACAGATATGCTGTAAAGTATTACCCTTGGCAAGTGTAGGAAAGGCATTATATAGTGAGCTGTCATTGGTGATGTTTATGAGCTGCTTGGAAGGTACTCTTTATGGAGAGAATGATGTAATACAAGGCTGAAGAAATGACCACCAGTGTTATGGGACTCCAATTCTGCAAGGAAGCTCCACATGGTAAACACTTGACATCTCCAGAAACTGGATTATGATGAACCCAATGATCTTTTCCTTATGGAAGTGAGTCAGCTGGATGAAGAATTCAAAGACAAAGAGATATCAGTCTGGAATTTCAGTATGCAAAGGAATCTTGTAGCACCTTGGAGATCAACTGAGAGAAAGAAGTTGCTAGCATAAGCTTTTGAATCCAAAGACTATTTTCTCATATGAATGGAGTGATGTTCTTAAACGTTTGTAGATAAACTGTGTATGTGAATGATCATGGAAATGATTGTTAAGGGACAAAGACAGGAGGAAATATATTTCCTAAAGCAAGATGAGTAGTGTTCTGATACGGCTGTACCAGGAGCTCCAACTTCCTTTTCTTTCTTTGAGTGTTTGCAAGTATTCCAAAGTTCCATGCATTTTGCAATAAGGTGGCTTCCTTTGGTTTGCAATTATAGGGCCAAAAACCTATCAATCATCATTAAGTTTTGGTTCCGCCCCTTTCCCCAGGGCTCTGGGAGGGAAAAGAAAGACTTCAGGCAGCCTTAAGTTTTGGAAGCCCAGTTACAGGACGTGAGCTTTCCCCACCTGTAGAGAAGCTTCGTTTCTCACAACACCCGGGGGAAACAGCCCTAAAGCTTCTAAGGAAAACAGTTTGACAGCACAACCCTTGTTAGGGTTAAAGAAACAGCTCAACATCATTCGTGGAAAATTTCCAAAAGGACTCCAGCTGGAAAATCTACAAAGTCTTGGTTGGTAGGTCTACTCGGGTAACCAGAAGCAATTGGAGCCGGGAGTAGGACCCACACCAGCAGAGTCTAGGGAGTGGTTAAAAAGGGTTTTCCTCTTAAAGAAAAGAAACAGTTCACAAAGCCAGTTGGCTGTCCTTTGTGGGCAAGATAAGAAGCATTTGTTTGACTTGTTGAAGATCTAAAAAATATTTGTTTGTTGAAGACCTAAGCAAAAGCTCCTAAAGAATTTTGTATTGGGAAATCCTTAGAGCCTCTCAGCTGAGGCACCCCGGCTTCCCGCTGGGCACAAAGAGCATGTCTTGTTCAAAAGACAATTGCTATAGGCCCAGCGCACGACAGCACAAGTAAAGAGAACCATACAGATGGTAGAGATAGTGTGATGCTATCTGGTAAACTGACCAAGAGAACCCTCATGAGGCTGGGATGATAACTGTGTTGCACTGTGTTTAATGTGCCAGAAAAAAAACATTGTTTCTGTTCAAGCCACTATCAATAGATTAGAGTTCATACATATATTTCAATTCCACTATCTTTGTTTCCAATCTTCATCTGTAGATTTTTTGTTCGGAGATAGAATGGCCAGGAATGATCTTATCAAGCAGCACATCACCACCCCTAGTGCTATTTTGCCAACAAGTGTAGTGAAATGGCAGGTGCATGGGGTGCCTCTGTCACCCTGCCTGTCACCTTAGCATGGAAAAGTTTCCTCCATCGCATGGAGAAGGCATCATTCAACCAGGACAGAAGCCTTCCCATGTTGATAAGGAAGATCCTGGGATGCTTCCATGCTGGTTGGAGGTAGAGCCTCCACTGGAAGTTGAAGGGTGTTGTGAAATGGGCTGGATGACCATCCATCCTTTAACTGACTCGCAAGCATCCTAAGATGCTTAATTTGGTAAGTGTTTTTTTGTATATTCTCATTTATAATGTCTTATGTATGTCCATTTATCCTCTGGCACAGAGACTGGCGTGCTGTCTGAAGAAATGTAGTTTCAAATAAATGATCACTCACAAAAGCACAACAAATTTATTTATTTATTTCCTTTTGATTTATATCCCAATTTTTCTTCAAATGAGAATCAAGGTGGCTTACAATAAAACTGAGTTATAATTATTGTTTTATTAGCATTTATATCCTGCTTTTTCTCTTTCAAGAGAGACTCAGGGTGACTCAGAACTTCTAAAGCAATAGTACAGTCAAATAAATACTACTTTTAAATCATAAAAAATAAAAAAGTATTAAAACACTTAAGATACACTTAGGGCATTTCCACACTGCCCTTTATCCCAGGATCTCATCCCAGATTATCTGCTTTAAACTGGAATACATGAGTCCCCACTGCCAAATAACCTGGGATAAACAGATATCTAGAATCAGTTCCTGGGATAAAGGGGCAGTGTGGAAGGGCCCTTGATCTACTAAAATAGCACACCTATTACCCCCCTGTGATGAGCCAAAGTCGGTTTAAACAAGAAGCTGCTCATCTACGAATGAAAAGACAGTTACGAAGAATAATAGAATCATAGAGTTGGAAGAGACCTCATGGGCCATCCAGTCCAACCCCCTGCCAAGAAGCAGGAATATTGCATTCAAAGCACCCCTGACAGATGGCCATCCAGCCTCTGTTTAAAAGCTTCCAAAGAAGGAGCCTCCACCACACTCCGGGGCAGAGAGTTCCACTGCTGAATGGCTCTCACAGTCAGGAAGTTCTTCCTAATGTTCAGATGGAATCTCCTCTCTTGCAGTTTGAAGCCATTCCTCCATTGCGTCCTAGTCTCCAGGGAAGCAAAAAACAAGCTTGCTCCCTCCTCCCTGTGACTTCCTCTCACATATTTATACATGGCTATCATACCTCCTCTCAGCCTTCTCTTCTTCAGGCTAAACATGCCCAGCTCCTTAAGCCGTTCCTCATAGGGCTTGTTCTCCAGACCCTTGATCATTTTAGTCGCCCTCCTCTGGACACATTCCAGCTTGTCAATATCTCTCTTGAATTGTGGTGCCCAGAATTGGACACAATATTCCAGGTGTGGTCTAACCAAGGCAGAATAGAGCATGGGGAGCATGACTTCCCTAGATCTAGACACTATGGCTCCTATTGATGCAGGCCAAAATCCCATTGGCTTTTTTTGCCGCCACATCACATTCCTGGCTCATGTTTAACTTGTTGTCCACGAGGACTCCAAGATCTTTTTCACACGTACTGCTCTTGAGCCAGGCATCCCCCATTCTGTATCTTTGCATTTTGAAGACCGTCTCTTGTGTCCTTGCCAATCAGGGCTAAAAGGATATTTGTCAGTTGAAGAAAAACTCATCCTTTGAAGATCTCAAGACTCAACCAGGGTCCTATGAAGAAAGACAGGATTTCAATATAACCTAAGTTATGCTTCTTCCAGAGTGGATGAGTAGAGAGACTTTTTTTAAGCCCACCACTATTTTGGTGAACCATTATTCATATTCTGGAAATTGGGAGTGAGTCCTGGGCAATGTGCATGATGATGTTTACATTCTAACGTTATATTAAGAGTGAGCTGTGGTTTAGATAAAGAAAGAAGCCTTCATCTGAAAATACTTCCAGTAGTAAGGATTTTTTTTTTTTGCTGGAAACAAAGTTGTCTCTGGTGAGTGCCTTCCTGTCCCCTCATTCTTTCCTGAATTCTTGTTTTATGACCTCAACTGCTCAGAACCTTGTTTCTTGCCTATCCCTTTTGAACTCTAGAGGCTATTCCTAGTCCATGAACTTGGTTTATCCTCAGCAAAAGCTCTTGGGACTTAGCTAGCTGGGCTTCCAAACATCCTGATACTGACCTTCAACTTTGTGCTCATCTTGGCTTCACAGTGCCCAATGCTTCACAGACAGAGACTGTATCATCAACAGAGTAGGACATTTTCCGCTCTAACTTTGTAGGTGAGATAGCAGCAGGTGAATTAGTCAGTCCATTTGGATCTTCCACTACAGATTGACCCCCAACCATAAAATTATTTTCATTGCTACTTCATGTAATTTTGCTCCTGTTATGAATCATAAGGTAAATATCTGATATGCAGGATGTATTTTCATTCACTGGACCAAATTTGGTACAAATACCCGATACACCCAAATTTGAATACTGGTGGGGTGGGGGGCATTGATTTTGTAATGACATGGGAGTTGGAGTTGCTGGGATTTATAGTTAACCTATAATCAAAGAGCATTCTGAACTCCACCAATGATGGAACTGAAGCACTCTTGGCGCATAGAACTCCCATGACCAACAGAAAATACTGGAAGGGTTTGGTGGGGATTGACCTTGAATTTTGGAGTTGTAGTTCACCTACATCCAGAGAGCACTGGAGACTCAAACAATGATGGATCTGGACCAAACTTGTCACAAATACTCAGTATGCCCAAATGTGAACACTGGTGGAGTTTCAGGAAAATAGACCTTGACATTTGGGAGTTGTAGTTGCTGGGATTTATAGTTCAACTACAATCAAAGAGCATTCTGAACCCCATAAACACTGGAATTGGGCCAAACTTCCCACACAGAATCCCCATGACCAACAGAAAATAGTTGTTTCCTGATGGGCTTTGACGACCCCTCTGATACCCTCTCGTGACCCCCCCAGGGGTCCTGATCCCCAGGTTGAGAAACACTGACCTAGAATAACTTCTATGGCAATACTAGGGGTCTTTTGTGGCCTCAAGGTCTTCAAAAGGGTAGGAGTCACCCTGATGGCCTGAGTCAAGCCTGAAACCCACTTTCTGAGGATCATGGGATTGAATCACAATAATTCATATTAGTTGGGGCTGCCCTTGTAGATGGTGGATGAGCTTGAGTTAGCACAATGGAAGATAGTTTGAATGTTGATAGTTTTGACCTGGAATTCATTTAAAAACAGATGCAAAGGTCAATTATATGTCTTTAGCTTCCAAAATAGAGGTGAAAGTAAAATAGTATTTATTATGTGTTTAGTAGTTGAATTGTCAGTTTCTTATTGTCCAATGAAATAAATCAGAAAATCACAGAGTAGTTGTCCTGAAGGTCATTTAATCCAGCCTTCTACCAGTACAAGAATCTATGTTATGTGATTTTAGCTCTGCTAAAACTGTGGGTTCATGGCCCAGAGTGTCTAGCTTTCAGAAGACCAGATGAGACAGAAAGGGTGAAGGCAAAATCATTGACCAAAGAATCATAGAGTTGGAAGAGACCTCATGGGCCACCCAGTCCAACCCTATTCTGCCAAGAAGCAGGAATATTGCATTCAAAGCACCCCTGACAGATGGCCATCCAGCCTCTGTTTAAAAGCTTCCAAAGAAGGAGCCTTCACTACACTCCGGGGCAGAGAGTTCCACTGCTGAACGGCTCTCACAGTCAGGAAGTTCTTCCTCATGTTCAGATGGAATCTCCTCTCTTGTAGTTTGAAGCCATTGTTCCGCGTCCTAATCTCCAAGGAAGCAGAAAACAAGCTTGCTCCCTCCTCCCTGTGGCTTCCTCTCACATATTTATACATGGCTATCATATCTCCTCTCAGCCTTCTCTTCTTAAGGCTAAACATGCCCAGCTCCTTAAGCCGCTCCTCATAGGGCTTGTTCTCCAGACCCTTGATCATTTTAGTCGCCCTCCTCTGGACACATTCCAGCTTGTCAATATCTCTCTTGAATTGTGGTGCCCAGAATTGGACACAATATTCCAGAATATGTCAGTGGAGTCTCTGCTCCAAAGAACTGGTATACTTCAATGCAAACATACAGAAATATTTATAAGACCTTGACAGCAGTTTGAAATAAAAGACGTTTGCTGTCCTGAGTGATAATTGGTCCAGATCGTGGCAGGCTAGGATCTGCAGTCTGGTTCGCTGGGATGCGCTATTTGCTGATTAATCTCCAGGTTTGGAGGGAAATTTAATAAAATGTCAATGGTATAGGTTCTTGTGGGTTTTTTCGGGCTATATGGCCATGTTCTAGAGGCATTTTCTCCTGATGTTTTGCCTGCATCTATGGCAAGCATCCTCAGAGGTACCTCACTACCTCTGAGAGATGCTTGCCATAGATGCAGGCGAAAGGTCAGGAGAAATGCCTCTAGAACATGGCCATATAGCCCGAAAAACCACACAAGAACCTAGTGATTCCAGCCATGAAAGCCTTCGACAATACAATGTCAATGGTATATTTTAAAGATGTCTGTTTCTTATTGATCAGTCTCCTCCCCCATCCCCCTGATTTACTCCCTGAAACTTACTGAAAGTGTCAGTGACCACCACGGAGCCTTTTCTCATGGCTTTGTGACATGAAAAATTGATGCATGAAGAGACTGGATAGGGGTGGGGGAGGTATTTCCAGTCCAACACTGTTTGGACAATGTTTCCAAACGTCTGCTTCCCATGATCACTGCATCCTCTTAAATTAGTTCTATTTTTGATTAATGCTTCCACGATGGATCTCAAGCAAAATGGCAATAATAAAGTACCAGCACGCTTGCCAGTTGGACTGTTATTTCTAAATACCAATCTTTATGGAGGAGTTGGTTTCAGAACATTCATGCTGCTTGGAATACTCCTTTCACAATGCTAATTGAATAAGGAAAGATGAACTTTCTGAACAAATGGAAACAGGTTTTCACAATAAATAGGAAATGTGTGGGGAAATTGCTAGGTATAATATTTTTGATATGTCACAACATAAATGTATCTTTATTATGTATTTGAAGTTTTTATGTGTTTTCTCTCAACTTATCAGGATTTCCAAGGTATTGCTGTAATACCAGTTTATGGGAGACTAAAAGTACAAACCACCATTCTTATTCATCTTTCTGCTCCTTAAAGGTTAATTGAAAGAATCTAAAAACTGCTATATAATGCATCAACATAGTCCCCATCTGTACTGTCATATAATGCAGTTTGAAACTGTATTACATGGTCAGTGTGCTGTCATGCGCTGGGCCTATAGCAATTGGCTTTTGATCAGGACGTGCTCTTTGTGCCCAGCAGGAAGCCGGGGTGCCTCGGCTGAGAGGCCCTAAGGATTTTCCTATACAAAGTCTTTAGAAGCTTGAAAAGTTTAACAAAGTCCTTTATTATTGCTTAGGTCTTCAACAAAACAATCAAATACTTCTCAGATCTTCAACAAGTCAAACAAATACTTCAAGGCTTTGAATCAACTGGTGGCTTTCTTAATCTTGTCCACAAGGGACAGGCAACTGGCTTCGTGAACTGTTTCTTTTCTTTAAGAGGAAAACCCTTTTTAACCCCTCCTTGGGCAATCTACTTTCTAAACTTTGCTGGTGTGGGCCCTACTCCCGGCTCCAAACTGCTTCTTGGGTCCAAGTAGACCTACCAGCCAAGGCTTTGTAGATTCTCCAGCTGGAGTCCTTTGGATTTTCTCCACAAATATTGTGGGTTTGTTTCTTTAACCCCAACAAGGGTTGTGCTGTGAAAGTGTTGTTTTTAAAGGCTTTTCCTTAAAGCTGTGAGGCTGTAAATTCCCCAGCCAGAGCTTTGGGACTGTTTTCTCCCAGAATTTCATAAGAAACGAAGCTTCTCTACAGGTGGAGCTGATTCACGTCCTGTAGCTAAGCTTTCAACTGTAAGACTGAGCTAAAATGACTCCTTTTTCTTCCTGAACCCCGGGGAAAGGGGTGGAACTAAAAAACCCAACGATGATAGGCAGGTGCCTAACCCCATGGCTGCAAACCAAGGGAAGCCACCTTATTGCAAAATGCATGGAACTTCGGAATGCATGCAAACACTCAAAGAAAGAAAAGGAAGTTGAAGCTCCTGGTACAGCCATACCAGCACAGTCAGTGTAGGCTCAACTGCATTGAATTATATTTAACTGCATTGAATTACATTATATGAGACTATGTTGAACGTAAAATGCAGTTTCAGAACACATTATCATAGAATCATAGAATCAAAGAGTTGGAAGAGACCTCATGGGCCATCCAGTCCAACCCCCTGCCAAGAAGCAGGAATATTGCATTCAAATCACCCCTGACAGATGGCCATCCAGCCTCTGCTTAAAAGCTTCCAAAGAAGGAGCCTCCACCACACTCCGGGCAGAGAGTTCCACTGCTGAACGGCTCTCACAGTCAGGAAGTTCTTCCTCGTGTTCAGATGGAATCTCTTCTCTTGTAGTTTGAAGCCATTGTTCCGCGTCCTAGTCTCCAAGGAAGCAGAAAACAAGCTTGCTCCCTCCTCCCTGTGGCTTCCTCTCACATATTTATACATGGCTATCATATCTCCTCTCAGCCTTCTCTTCTTCAGGCTAAACATGCCCAGTTCACTAAGCCGCTCCTCATAGGGCTTGTTCTCCAGACCCTTGATCATTTTAGTCGCCCTCCTCTGGACACATTCCAGCTTGTCAATATCTCTCTTGAATTGTGGTGCCCAGAATTGGACACACATTATATGGCACTGTTGTTCTTTATTCGTTCAGTCACTTCCGACTCTTCATGACCTCATGGACCAGCCCATGCCAGAGTTCCCTGTCAGTCATCGCCACCCCCAACTCCTTCAGAGTCAAGCCAGTCATTCAAGGCACTGTAGCTGGTGCCAAAATAGCTTACTATTGGCTGAAACCCCATTGGTGTCTTACATATGCCTAAGCTCTCCTTTGGAAGTAATTGGACATTTCATTAGACGTGCAACCTTTGCATTCAATTCAACGTCATTTCAAGTTGTGCTGTGGTACTATTATCCTTTTTTAAAAAAAAATGGCTATATTTGTCTGTTTCAGCATAAAATGAAAAAGGAGAGAGAAAGAATGAAGAGCTGAAGCAGAAACTTTGAGACTAAGGTCAATATGCCTACATGGCCAAATAAAGTGGACTGATCTTGTAATAACTGCAAGATTTATTGCTGGTTTTAGAAGTGCTACTTCCATCTGGAACAAGGAGAACAAGGAGATTTCCAGAAAGCTCTGGAGTGACCTCAGAGTTAATTGAAGTGTGGACAGCTGAATCAAGTTGGATCTGGGGCTATTGGTGTTCATATTTCAAAATGTTTCACCGGCATCTATGACATGCATCCTCAGAGGTTGTGAGGTCATGAAAATGAACAAAATCTGGCTACCAGTATTAAAAAAACTCTAAAATTAGAACAGCACAAGAACAGAGAGGAAACAAACAAGGACATCTAATCACCTCTCAACAAAAGATTGCTCCAGGCACTGCCAGGCAATCAAATGCTAATCAAGGTGGTCAGTTGAAACATTCACACCTAGCTCCAGCAGACAAGAGTCCTTTGTCTCACCCTGGTCATTCCACAGATATATAAACCATTTTGCCTAGTTCCAACAGACCTCACTACCTCTGAGGATGCTTGCCATAGATGCAGGCAAAACGTCAGGAGAAAATGCCTCTAGAACATGGCCATATAGCCCGAAAAAACCTACAACAACCCAATGATTCCGGCCATGAAAGCCTTCGACAATACATTGTGCTAGAAAAGTCTCTGTTTTAGTTTGGGTCAAAGGTGCTAATATAATCATTTGTGAATTACATTAAAATAGACAGCAGCTATTGATATATTTGTAAAATAAATTCATGTCTCATCTCTGTTTCAACTGAATGGGTCTCTTCCCTCCAATCTGATGCCATCAAAATGAGACAGACTGTCTTACATAAATAAATAAGTCCTGTCTCTCAAAGCTTTCACTCGTGAAAGAACAAATAAAATATCCACCTCATCTTTGTTTTCTGTTTCTGTCCCTGATTTGCTGCTAGCAGCCCAAATTTTCCAATGAACATAATTGCAAAACTGTTCTTTTAATATCCTATGCTTCGGGGAAGAGTGTCAGCTTTGATTTCTACAACAACCAATAATGATTCGTGATAGGTGGTTATAAAGTGGGCTGAGCAATAAACAAATTTAGTCTTCTTTCTCTTTTTTCTTCTTCAACCACAGCTATTGGTCTCTCGATGCAAGTGCTCTCTCAATAGTGACTTGGTCTACGTTTCCTGATTGGCACTAAAGTCATTTGGGATAATTCTCATGAATACAGATCTATAGAATGAATTTATTTGCCTCCTTGTGTATGTATTTCAATGTATTTACAAAGGGTGTGTTCTAAAATGTGAAGCCTTCTCAATATGTCACTATAACAGGAATGGACAACTGTGGAAGGATAAGGGTCTACATTAGCCCCTTGGGGATTTTGGATGGTCTTATCCCTTACTATTATGAAATTAATCAATTATTTGCCCACAAATTACTGTCACATTTTGAGGAAGATGGTTGGGTCTATAAAGGCAAAAGCAGCACAGGAAAATATCTCCAAATTCCTTTGAAATCATTGGAGGCAAATATAAGAAACATTATTGTTGTAGTACAGTGTGCTGATCAAGCTACAACTAGTAGTAGAAGGGGAAAGAGGGCTGCTCAGGTGTTGGAACAAGAGCAGCAAAGGAAGCGAATTAGGGAAATATTCATGACACCTACGGATACTGAGTCATTCAAAGGCTTCACAGACTCTGAGATGGAGGAGGAGGGAGATGGGAGTAGAGGTTTGAAATGGGTTACTCGGGAGCAAGAGTCAGGTGAAGAACGAGAAAGGAAGCGGATCCATGAAATACTCAATGCTCCAACTGAGGAGGAAGACTTCATGGGATTCACAGGGAGTGATGGGACTGAGAGTGATAACGGAGAGGAGGATGGGCTAGACTGGACCCGTGAGATCAAGGACATATGTACTCAACCCACATGCTCTTCTCCACACTCGTATGTCATGGATTCCACTTTGTAGCCCCATTTCTTAATGTTGGCTCTGAATCTCGTTGTGCCAGAGCGCAGTCTGTTCAACGCCTTCCAAGTTGCCCAGTCTTCTGTGTGCCCAGGAGGGAGTCTCTCATTGATATCAGCCATTGATTGAGGTTCTGGGTTTGAGCCTGCCACTTTTGGACTCTCACTTGCTGAGGTGTTCCAGCGAGTGTCTCTGTAGATCTTAGAAACTATTTCTTGGTTTAAGTCTTTGACGTGCTGGCTGATACCCAAACAGGAGATGAGCTGGAGATGTCACTGCCTTGGTCCTTTCACTATTGGCTGCTACTTCCCGGTGGATGTCAGGTGGTGCAATACCGGCTAAGCAGTGTAATTTCTCCAGTGGTGTAGGGCGCAGACACCCCATGATAATGCGGCATGTCTCATTAAGAGCCACATCCACTGTTTTAGCGTGGTGAGATGTGTTCCACACTGGGCATGCATACTCAGCAGCAGAGTAGCATAGCGCAAGGGCAGATGTCTTCACTGTGTCTGGTTGTGATCCCCAGGTTGTGCCAGTCAGCTTTCGTATGATATTGTGTCTAGCGCCCACTTTTTTTTCCGTATGATATTGTTTCTAGCGCCCACTTATAATTGGAAGAAAAAGTGGGATGTAAACCATTACTTACCCTTTGAACCATGATTCAGACCTCACTGTCATTAATTCCCATGGCTGAGAACAAGATTGTCCTGCTGAAGCAGGAACCAGGCGAGGAGGAACAAGAAAGGAAATTGAATTGGCAGAGAAAGAATCCAATTAAAAATTAAAGTTTTATTAACATACCAATATTCCCTGCTCGGTTCAATCCATATTCCCATGCATATTTGCCTCCAAAGACTGTCGATTTAATAAACCCAATATCCATCGGACGAATCAGGCATTCTCTTTTTCTCCCTTCTCCAGGAACGAGATTACACATCTTATTAACGATGCTGCATTGGGCAAGGCTGAATGCTTGCGTGTTTTACACGGCTGCCTATCATCGGAGAGATTGTAATTATTTTTAGCTGCTAATTATAGATGCTGTGCCCATGCGAGTGGAAACTGACAGATGTAATTTCCACAGGATCATTGAATTGCTGGGAAGGAAATTCCAGCTGCAGCGTTATTAGTGTCTCGTCGTATCAGTTGGGCTGATGGGGGGAACGTCTGGCTGGCTTTTCGATCCAACAAGCAGCATCTATGAATGTTTGTTTAGTTCACAGCGCATCTGTTTTCTTGGCCCAGCAGGCTAGCGCTGTTATGGCCAAGCCACACAGCTTCCAATTCAATTCATGGGTCTGGGTATGATGTTGTTGCCTGTCTTCAAGTCATTTTGGACTTATGGCAATGCTATGAGAAACCTATCAAGGGGTTTTCTCGTCAAGAATTTTCCAGAAGGCATTGTCTTTGTCTGAAGCTGAGAAACATCCCCAGGGTCACCCAGTCGATTTCCATGGTTGGTTTGGGATTCAAATTAATGGTACACCCATGTTGTGGAACACCCTGCCCTTGCAGACCCAAGTGGCAACATCACTAGTGTCACTGGGCTTTCCACAGAAGTTGAGGAAGCAGGAACTCATTTTGTTTCCTTCTGCTTCAGGATAAGCTTTGTTTAAATTTAACTGCTTTCAGCACTGCTTTGTTTGAGAGGAGGGGCTTCCTGAGTTTAAAAATTAACTGCTTTGTTTGAGAGGCGGGGCTTCCTGGTTATCCTATATAAACCAGCGTTTATATAAACGCTGTTTATATAAACGCTGTTTATATAAACGCTGTTTGTATAAACTCGTACACTCAGTAACCTATACTTTCACCCCTGCATACAGACAACAACATCAAACACA
>NW_026847438.1:244306247-244360027 GCF_025583915.1 Anolis sagrei ordinatus
TGCTTCTTGGCAGGGGGTTGGACTGGATGGCCCATGAGGTCTCTTCCAACTCCTTGATTCTATGATTCTATTCTATGATTCTATTTCAGTGTCAGGTAGAAAATATGGCTTTTTGCTAAATCCTTTGATGTCTAATTGATTCGATTCTAATCTCTTCGCTGATGGTTTTAAAGTGTCTTAAAATGATTCAAAATTGCCTTTTTGCATCTTGCCAAATGACTGAATATGCTTTTATTCTGCTGAAATCGTTTATATTCTTTTACATTGTTCTAAAAGATTTAAATTCAATGCATTGATTACCTTGGTTATATATTTGGATATATATGTGTGTGCATACACACACATTATCACAAAAGAGAAAAAAGAACTCCTCCTCCTTCTTCTGTCATGTTATTGTTGTTTTCTGCCTTAAAGTCATTCCTGATTTATTGTGCCCATAAGGCACATGTAACCAATGGTATTCCCCATAGTTACCTACGGATGTGAGAGCTGGACCATAGGGAAGGCTGAGAGAAGGAAGATAGATGCTTTTGAACTGCGGTGTTGGAGGAAAGTTCTGAAAGTGCCTTGGACTGCAATAAGATCCAACCAGTCCATTCTTCAGGAAATAAAGCCTGACTGCTCATTGGAGGGAAGGATACTAGAGACAAAGATGAAGTACTTTGACCTCATCATGAGAAGATAGGAAAGCTTAGAGAAGTCAATTATGCTGGGGAAAATGGAAGGAAAAAGGAAGAGGGGCCGACCAAGGGCAAGATGGATGGATAGATCCTTGAAATGACTGGCTTGACTCTGAAGGAGCTGGGGGAGGTGACGGCCGACAGGGAGCTCTGGCATGGGCTGGTCCATGAAATCATAGAGTCAGAAGCGTCCAGGGGCAGCTCAACCCATTACGCAAAGTAAGCATTTGCAGTATAGTTGATTTTGCCCAGGGGCGCTCCTGAGGCGCTCTTGAGGGAAAATAGACCTTGACATATGCGAGTTGTAGTTACTGGGATGTATAGTTCACCCACAATCAAAGAGCATTCTGAACTCCACCAATGATTGAATTGAACCAAATATGGCACACAGAATTCCCACAACGAACAGAAAATATATATCAGTGATTGGTTGGGGGGGGGGGGCAAAATACTGTTTGCTTACCATTGAAAATTACCTAGGGCCTCCTCTGATTGCAGGAGCATAGAATAGTGCTCCTGCAATCAATTAAACAGAGATGTGTTATCCTAGGTGCTTAACTGTCATGGCTCCATTCAATAGACTTATGGAAGTTGCCATTTTACAAGGTCTCTAGCCTTCTTTGCCAAAGAGTGCCTCTGAATCACCATACTACAAAGCTCAGGATTATTGAGACATGGCAAGCGTCAAACTGCATTGATTCTATAGTGTAGATGCACTCCTAGATATGCTTCAGTGTGATATCTTGCAATGAGCACAAATGTACATCATAGTTGCACTATCCTAAAGCCAGATGTCCTTGAGTACAGCTCCTATCATTCCCAGCTATGCTGGTTGACATGAGAGTAGTTGTAATTTTCTGTGTTTTAATATTGTTTGTTCTGTTTATTTATATTGGTTTTTGTATTTTATTTTTATTTCTTATTTTCTGTTGTGTTCTTGTGTTATATTGTTTTACTGTATTGCTGGGCTTGGCCTCATGTTAGCCTCCCCGAGTCCCCTTGGGGAGATGGTGGTGGGGTATAAATAAATTATTATTATTATTATTATTATTATTATTATTAGAAACACAACAAGATGAGTCCACAGCAGACACTCTGCTGGTTGTTGTATTGGATCACACGTCAGACACTTCCCAAATGTCTAGGACTGTGTGATGTAGCGGCGTGAATAATGCGTGCAGATCCCAGTAAGGTGGCCTTTTGCAGCTGGCAGATGGTAATCTTGTCAGCGCCAATTGTGTTTAAGTGCAGGCCAAGGTCTTTAGGCACTGCACCCAGTGTGCCAATCACCACTGGGACCACCTTTACTGTTTTGTGCCAGAGTCTTTGCAGTTCGATGTTTAAATCCTTTGCAGTTCATTCTTTAAATTATTGTTATTACTAGCTGTCCCCTGCCACGCATTGCTGTGGCCCAGTCTATTGATCTGGAAAATAAAGTAATGAGAAAGTGTTGGTTTCTAATATATGTAATTTCTTTATGCTTGTGGGTAAACAGTATTTCTTGCTGTTTCTTTGTCAGTGTTGATGTGGAGAGTGTCTGGTTTGCCCACCCTGGAACATGCAACATATCATTGTCCTTCTTTAAGGGTCCCTTTCAAATCTATGACACTATATCTCTGTGTGTGTGTGAATCATATCTATCTATCGATTGATCGATCTATCTATCTATCTAGCTATATCTATAGCTGGATGGCTCTTTATCAGGAGAACTTTGATTACATTTTCTTGCCCTGATGAAGGGAGTTGGATTTGGATGGCCTTAAGTATTTTCTGTTGGTCATAGGGGTTCTGTGTGGGAAGTTTGCCCGGATTCTGTCATTTGTGGGGTTCAGAATGCTCTTTGATTGTAGGTGAACTGTGAATCCCAGTGACTACAACTCCCAAATGTCAAGGTCTATTTCCCCCAAACTCCATCTGTGTTCATATTTGGGCGTATTGAGTGCTTGTGCCAAGTTTGGTCCAGATCCATCATTGTTTGAGTCCACAGTGCTCTCTGGATGTAGGTGAACTACAACTCCCAAACTCAAGGTCAATGCCCAACAAACCCTTCCAGTATTTTCTGTTGGTCATGGGAGTTCTGTGTGCCAAGTTTGGTTCAATTCCATCGTTGATGGAGTTCAGAATGCTCTTTGATTGTAGGTGAACTATAAATCCCAGCAACTACAACTCCCAAATGACAAAATCATAATTTTTTGAGTGATGGTCACTCCTTGTGTTGTGAGATTTTGTTGCCAAATTTTGTGTGATTTTGTTCATTGGTTCTTTTGTTTTTAAGGTACTCATTATGCACAGAGCATTTATATATAGATAGATAGATGATGATGATGATGATTATTATTATTATTATGCAGTAGGAGAACAACAATTAGAGAAATCTACAATACATCCTACATTCTACAATGACCTTGGAACAGCAAAGAATATAAGGAACTCTTTGCTTCATGCAAAGAATTTAAATGCCACCAAAAAAAAAAAAAGAGAGAGAGTTTCCAGTTTTGTACATTTGATTGAGGAAGAGTCTTCCAGTAAGGACCAAATTAAGGTTGGATTAGTTAGTTGGTCTCTCTCTGCCCTCAATCGATTCATAAATTACTTTTTGACATATTCTGAATAGGCAAAGTGTTGTAGGGACCATTATCTCCCAGGCACTGCTGTGTTTACAATATTCTTATCTTCCAGAGCAGCTGACATGGGAGATAATTGACTCGGGTTACATGTAGATATGACAATTCCTTTTCATTAACAAGGTGAATTCTTGGTCTTTGCATCCTCAATGCATGCCTAATGAGGCTTTAGGCTGTGGTGAGTGAAACGTTCTGAAGACATCTATTAAAGGGACCGGATCAACCGGCTCCTTTGATGACCTTTAATTATAAAGAGATTGGAAACTATATCCAGAATCCCACCTTTTAATAACCCAATTTCCCCTATCATTTAGACTTTTTCCCCTGACGTGTGTATAGTGAATTTTCTTTTAAATGGGTTGTTGTAGGTTTTTCAGACTAGATGGCCATGTTCTAGAAGCATTCTCTCCTGACATTTCGCCTGCATCTATGGCAAGCATCCTCAGAGGTTGTGAGTTCTTTTAAATGGTTTGCAATAACTCTGATGTTTTCCTTATAATTTTTGTCTTCAAAGGTAAAGGACATGATCCAGTCAAAGTTACATACAAAATATAAAAACAAGGTGTTTTTTTTTTAAAAAAGAAGAGCAAAAGGATCACTGACACTGGTGTGTATGTGGGGTGGGGGACTTTAGTGGAATGTGTCCAGAGGAGAGCGACTAAAATGATAAAGGGTCTGGAGAACAAGCCCTATGAGGAGCGGCTTAAGGAGCTGGGCATGTTTAGCCTGAAGAAGAGAAGGCTGAGAGGGGATATGATAGCCATGTATAAATATGTGAGAGGAAGCCACAGGGAGGAGGAGGGAGCAAGCTTGTTTTCTGCTTCCCTGGAGACTAGGACGCGGAACAATGGCTTCAAACTACAAGAGAGGAGATTCCATCTGAACATGAGGAAGAACTTCCTGACTGTGAGAGCCGTTCAGCAGTGGAACTCTCTGCTCCGGAGTGTGGTGGAGGCTCCTTCTTTGGAAGCTTTTAAACAGAGGCTGGATGGCCATCTGTTGGGGGTGATTTGAATGCAATATACCTGCTTCTTGGTAGGGGGTTGGACTGGATGGCCCATGAGGTCTCTTCCAACTCATTGATTCTATGATTCTATGTTGTTGTGTGTCTTTGAGTTATGTCCAACTGATGATGTAAGTCTTTCCTAAACCATATTTCTTACTTGAAGAATTAAAAATAATACAGGGGACTGATTCACATACTGATTAGAGTTGACCCATTGGGTCAACCGGGACTGTGGTGCAGCTTGGTGAGAGTCAGCTGCATTAAGATCACTAATGACCGAAAGGTCATGAGTTCGAAGCCAGCCCGGGTCGGAGTGAGCTTCCGACCAATTGGGTAGCTTGCTGTCAACCTTTGCAACCCAAAAGACAGTTGCATCTGTCAAGTAGGAAATTTAGGTACCACTTTTATGTGGGGAAGCTAATTTAACTAATTTACTAGGCCATAAAACTCTTCAACAAGCATGCGGGGAATGAGGAAGTACTTCATCAGTGTTGCAGATGGACTGTGATGGTGAAGCGACAGCTCCTCTGGTGACCAAAAAATGTTGGAACGTTAAATAGCCTCTGACTGTCTGTCTATATGTGTTGTGTGTCTATGGCATTGAATGTTTGCCATGTATATGTACGTTGTAATCCGCCCTGAGTCCCCTGTGGGGTGAGAAGAGCGGAATATAAATATTGCAAATAAATAAATAAATAAATAAATAACCAAATAAATAAATAAATGGGATATACTGCTGTATTGACTCACCATTCTACTCTAGTTGAGCTCAACCAGCAAAGAATTCCTTGGTTCTTATCCCAACCTATCAACTTTTTATAGAGTTCTCCCTTGGTAGCAAATAATGGCTATGTGGGATGGCTTCCTTGCTCAAATGATGGGATGTGGTGGCAAAAAAAGCCAATGGGATTTTGGCCTGCATCAATAGGAGAATAGTATATAGATCCAGGGATGTCATGCTTCCCCTCTGTTCTGCCTTGGTTAGACCACACCTGGAATGTTGTGTCCAATTCTGGGCACCACAATTGAAGGGAGATGTTGTCAAGCTGGAATGTGTCCAGAGGAGGGCGACTAAAATGATCAAGGGTCTGGAAAACAAACCCCATGAGGAGCAGCTTAAAGAAATTGGCATGTTTAGCTTGAAGAAGAGAAGGCTGAGAGGAGACATGATGGCCATGTATAAATATGTGAGAGGAAGCCACAGGGAGAAGGGAGCAAGCTTGTTTTCTGCTGCCCTGGAGACTAGGATGTGGAACAATGTCTTCAGACTACAAGAAAGGAGGTTCCATCTGAACATTAGGAAGAACTTCTTGACTGTGAGAGCTGTTCAGCAGTGGAACTCTTTGCCCTGGAGTGTGGTGGAGGCTCCTTCTTTGGAGGCTTTTAAACAGAGGCTGGATGGCCATCGGGGGTGCTTTGAATGCAATTTTCCTGCTTCTTGGCAGGGGGTTGGACTGAATTTCCCATGATGCCTCTTCCAACTCTATGATCCTATGAAATCACATGTTTCTTACTCTGAGAACAAAATTAGCAAATAATTAAATCCCTAGTCTCAATGTGTCAAAGCAGCCTTTCATTAGAAATAAGATATTTCACAAATATTTTCAGAAGTCAGTGGTTCTCAATCTGTGGGACCCCAGATGTTTTGGCCTTCAACTCCCAGAAACCCTAACATCTGGTAAACTGGCTGGGATTTCTGGGAGTTGTAGGCCAAAACACCTGGAGATCCACAGCTTGAGAACCACTGAGAGGTGACCCAACACTCAAACTGTAACACCACACTGGTTCTCTTTGACCTCACTAACCTCCAGCAATTCCAGTTCAGAGATCACCAACCTGACATCTCCTCTCCCACACTAGCATATTCAATCTTCTAATATCATGGGGTAGGAAATTGAAATCAGTTCCTCTGTGTTAATTTTGAGGAAGTTAACATGGAGAAACTGATTGAAGGACAATTTAGGACTTGTGAACAATTGAGCAGTAAAAGGTGCACATGTGTATGTGTATCTTCAAATTGACTTCTGACAACCCTATGCATTTTTCATAGGATTTTCAAGGAAGGGGCAACCAAAGAATTCCAGCACACCACAGAAGTCAGGAAGACTTTTCTGTTCTAGCTGAGTTTCATTGAAAGCTCTCCTGTGCTATCATTCTTCAAGAAGGTCAACTTGGTGGGCTGACTGTAGAGTAAATCTGCAGTCTAAGGATACCTCAGTAGTTAAGTGTGAGTACGTTCATGTCTAGCTCAGTCAACCACAAACTCATTTAGGCCAGCATTCAGTTCCCAGAGTAGCCAATGTAATGTAATGGCAATGGGAAGCCTGCATATCCGGATCATCTGACAGCTGATTGTTTTATGCCCACAGCATCAACTGGTGATGTGCAGTTGAGCAATGATAGGTGGAATGCTACTGACAGAAATGTCATATCATCTATTGTCTCCTGCTGAGCTGAATGGTAAACATGAAGATGGTGGAAAAAGCTTCTTCACCATCTGGTCTCATTTGTTTTGACAGTTCTCTGGTTGTGGAATAGTGCACTTTGGGCCACAACATGGATTGTCAGAGATATGTCAACACATCAGTAAGATGTTGCAGAAAATGCTAAAATGCTTTGTGCATGTACATAAAGACATATTTAATGATGGTATTGGTATATGCTATATCTTGGAGTGTCATATTGGTGCATCCTGGACTTTCCTGGGATGCATCAGCAGCATTTTTGGCAACCATGGCCACAATCCCATTTGTATCCAATGCATTCATAAATTTCCCTGTGGAAGCAAATTAAACAACATTTCCCAAGCAATAACAACTGAATTTCATTCAAGGTTGCAGAAGTGGAATTGTCCCTGAATGTGCATTATGTATGGATATTTCATTATAACTTCAGTTGCACATTGGGTAACTACTTTGCACTTGACCATTGAATGGCAATTACTTATGTGAATGAACTCTGTTGAATAACATTATCTTTGAGGTGGTAATGAACTTTCTTTAATGGTGCTAAAACCATTTATTTATTCATAGATGAAAGCCATTACTTGATGTTTCAATTGTCAAATGGCCAATACGGATGAATGAATTCTCCCTTACTTGGCTGTGTTTCAACAGTTTGTTTGTTTATTCATTCACGCATCATGCTAGAAGGAAAAGTCTCTGGACAGTTTGCTGCTGTAAAAATAAGAACAATACAATAAAAAATTAGTTGCAATAAAATACAATAAGTTATAAATAATGCTACAATAAAAATATGGTAATGTAAACCTGAATCCAACTGTTTTTCCCAACTTAGATATGTCTGTTGAATTAATAGGAACTGATAACACTTGGGTAAGTTTCATTTAGTCAATGTCTTGACTCTAGTAGGGACATTGAATTAAATTTAAGCCATAATATCCACAATTAACATATTAGAAGAAAGTTTATTTTTCTTTCTCTCCTACCCTCCATGACAGCCCTCCTATCCTTCTGAAAATAGCAAACACATGACTCAGGAGGCAGAGACATAATGCTGTGGAGATCTCATCATCATTATACATCACAGGATATCACTTGTGGCTGAATATGATTGTCTTCCAGAAGTAGAGTCTTGGCGGTAGGCCTGTAAGTGACTGTTGAGACAATTTCTGGATCCCCATGGTTTGGTACAATGTTGTCTTTGATTTATAGCAATTCTATGAGTGAGAAACATCCATATCATTCTGTTACAAACGGTCCTGTTCAGGGCTTTCAGACTCATGGCAGCTGTGGCTTCCCTGATTGAATCTATTCCATCTGGAATGCAGTGTTCTTTGTTTCCAATTGCCTTCTACCTTACCAAGCAGGGGTAAGGTAGAAGGCCCGGGGTTTGGCACAGCTGGTAAATCACCAGCAATGATAAGATCTACCAACTGAAAGGTGGCCAGTTCAAAGTCCTGGGTCAGCGTGAACTGCCAACTATCAAATCCAGCTTACTGTTGACCTAAATAGTTCAAAAAGAGCTTGAGCTATAAACAAGCGAGGGAGTTATTTTACAACACCATAAAGGAAAAAAAATCGGAAAATGCTGGGTGACCAAAAGGAAGGAGGAAGTCTTGATGGCTCTTCATCATAGAGGATCGAGCAACAGCACCCCCCTGTGGCTGGATTAAAGCACAGCCTTCTAAGGCACCAAAAAGCTGGATGTTGACATCAACACAACATACCTCCTTTCTGTTCTGTCTGTCTCTGTATTGTGTATCCAAAAACGGCATTGAATGTTTGCCATATATGTGCGCTGTGATCCACCCTGAGTCCCTTTGGGGAGATAGGGTGAAATATAAATAAAGTGTTGTTATTATTAAGCCCTATTTTATTTTCCAATGTAGCATGTATTTCCATGATACATCCAAAATATGAAAGCTTCCACTTAGTCATTTAAACTTCAAGCTACAAGACCTTCAGTTCAGTCATCTTGTGTTTTAGAGAGAATTCAGGGTTAGTTTGCTGTTGAACTTGTTTATTTGTCCTTTGGGAAGTTCATGGTAAACATAAACAACTTCTCAAATTTTTTGCTATAAAAACACTATATTGAAACAAATCAAAATCCTTATGGTGTATCCTTTAAAATTGAGAGGCCCAAGCCCATTGAATACAGTCTATATGTCTTAGTTTTAACTGTCATCAAGTCAGCTTTGACTTATAGTGAACCAAAGAATGAAAGATTTCTAAATCATAACATCTTACATGATCCTGCTCAGGTTTTGCAGATTCAAGACTGGGGCTACCTTGGTTGAATATATCTGGAATGTTGTCTTCTGCTTATCCTACTGCCTCCCATCTCACCAAGCATTATTGTTTTTCTTTTCTTCTCATGATATGGCCAAACTATGATAGTATCTGTTCAGTGATCTTAGCTTCTACAGAGAGTTCAAGCCTACTGAATTGTCCTTTAAGCAAACCCTACTATCAGTAGAGCTCTTATTTAGCATCACATCTCAAATGGTATTGTCTTCCTATCATCTTTCTTCATGGTCCAGTTTTTCAGAACCATACCTAGGAAGGAAAATGGCATTAACCTTAGTATTTAGTATATGGCACTATGCTAGTGTTAGTCTTTGCTACAATGAGAAAAGGAAAGAAAGAAAGAAAGAAAGAAAGAAAGAAAGAAAGAAAGAAAGAAAGAAAGAAAGAAGGACAGAAGGAAGGAAGGCAGGAAGGAAGGAAGGAAGGAAGGAAGGAAGGAAGGAAGGAAGGAAGGAAGGAGGGATGGAAGGAGGGATGGAGGGAAGGAGGCAAAGGAAGGACTTTATCAGTAAAGCACAAATAGTTGACTATGAGTGTGTCTTTGCCCTGACTTAATGTTAGAATTTTCTCATTTTTTTAGAAATACAAGTTTTTAAAGATGCATAAAGAGTTCAAGACAAAGGGGAGGTCAGAACAAAAATGACCAAAAAAAAGTCATGAATATTTATTCAAAGGGAATAAGAATGAAGTGCTCAAGGAAATGAATAATAATAGGAAGAGGAGGGAAAGATTTGTATGCAAAGCTGCAATGGAAAATCAGTGCTGGAAATCAAAGCCTTACCTGCAGAGAAAAGTCCTTGGGAAAGCAAGAGTGATTTTGCACATGTCTATGCAGTACTTGAGGTGAAGACTTACAGGGAGAGATGGAGAGAATGTTTATTTGGGCTTTCTTTTTGGCTGTGGTGGTGGTGGTGGTAGGGTTCATTTCAGTTCAGAAAATGCTGCAATTGGGGACTTATTCTGTGCAGAATTTGGATGGGGTGATTTGCATTAAAAACAGCTTTTTCTGTGCTGTAAACAGCTTAATAATATATGTTTGTGTGTGTGTGTGTGTGTGTGTGTGTGTGCCTTTAATTCACCTATCAACTTATGACAACAACAGATATTTCATAGGGTTTTCTTAGGTGAGGAATTCTTAGAGGAAGAACTGCCAGTTCCGTTATCTGAAATAGTGCTATCTGCACCTTGTATACATTGGCAGTCTCCTATCCAAGAACCAACCATGGATGATTTTGCTTAACTTTCAAGGTTGGATGAGATTTGATATCTTTAGAGAATTTTATATTTTTATGTAGGAATATTATCTTCTGCCTAGAAAATGATGGCTTAGATTAATGAGCATTAACCTGCAAAATATAATTTATAAACATCAATTCATTTCTGTCAATACTCATAATGGAAATCTTTTCCTTAATTTTATTTTAATTGATTAATCCATTAATTGAAATTGAGGTTTTCACCATTGATGGTAGGGGCACATTTCCGTTACGACTCCTTCAAAAGGATTCCTTTTGTACTTCTAAAGTTGCCCTCTCTCACCCTGGAATTTTCTACCACACGGACTACAAAATCCACACCATGATTGTTGTCCTGGAATGTTGATCGTCATCATGACAGGCAATCCTTCATGGCTGGGTATGATTGCTGCTATGGTTTAGAAAAAAGCAGTTTTTTTCCCCTATCTATAGCTCAAGGTTAGCTTGGAGATGAAGTAATGCTCAATATATAACCCAATACCTATTCTATCTATCTATCTCTATAGTACTCAATAGCTTCTCTATCTAAATCTCAATATGCTTCTATATAGCTCAGTATCTCAATATGAATCTATCTTTCTCAATAGTTCTTATAATGGTTTTCTCAGAGTACCTGCCTGACCAGCAGCACATCTGAAGCTTTCTTCTCTACTGAAGGAGGCAGGGGAGATGTAGAGACTTAGCAATGGGTCCATAAGTGATCTCTCTTTTGGTCCCCACCAAGTACTTTTCAAACGCCTTGTTTGCTAAATATTAATATGGAAAGATAGCTGTTAGATCATAGAATCATGACTGCGCTCTGGCACCATGAGATACAGAGCCAACCTCAAGAAATGGGGCCACAAAGTGGAATCCATGACATGCGAGTGTGGCGAAGAGCAAACCACTGACCACCTGCCGCAATGCACCCTGAGCCCTGCCACATGCACAATGGAGGACCTTCTTGCGGCAACACCAGAGGCACTCCAAGTGGCCAGATACTGGTCAAAGGACATTTAATCAAATACCAAACTTGCAAATTTTGTGTTTTGTCTGTTTCTTTGTTTTGTTCTGTTAGAAATGTAATACAATTGACTGGTTGCCCTGACACGACAAATAAAATAGAATCATGGAGTTGGAAGAGACTTTGTGGGCCATCCACTCCAACTTCCTGCCAAGAAGCAGGAAAATTGCATTCAAAGCACCTCTGACAGATGGCCATCCAGCCTCTGTTTATGCAGCAATAAGTAGATAGCTACAAAGATCAGTCAGTGAATCAAGGGAATTAGAATTGGAAAGGTTTTGGGAGTCTCTAAGCTTGAACTTGACTACTTAAAAAAACCAACCCCAAACTCCAATTCATCTCAAATAGAAGGTTGGCTGTCTCCAGACACACACTGACTTCTGGTGAGTATTATAGTTCCCCACCTTTAAACTGACTTTGTCTCACTATCATCAAAGTCAGGTGTGCCGTCACACCCAGACCCTATAAAAATAAACTAAGATGTGCTTTTCTCTTTGTCTGGGAATCTTTCTTTAGAAGCTTGAGATTCCCAGCAACTGGGGCTACTACAGGCTTTGAACATCAAAACAGAATAGTTATTTCTCAAAGTCCTTGCAGACTTGGCACAGCTTGGCAAAGTTACAGATAAAACAGTCAATTGGTGAAACAATAGAGATGATCTTTCTTTCTTTTCCTTCAGTTACTGAGGCAACTTTTCCCCAAAATGGCAGAAGAAGATCCGGAGATCTTTTCACCCTTACCCTGAGCTGCTATGATTTAGAAAAAAGCAGTTTTTTCCCCCTATCTATAGCTCAAGGTTAGCTTGGAGATGAAGTAATGCTCAATATATAACCCAATACCTATTCTATCTATCTATCTCTATAGTACTCAATAGCTTCTCTATCTAAATCTCAATATGCTTCTATATAGCTCAGTATCTCAATATGAATCTATCTTTCTCAATAGTTCTTATAATGGTTTTCTCAGAGTACCTGCCTGGCCAGCAGCACATCTGAAGCTTTCTTCTCTACTGAAGGAGGCAGGGGAGATTTCAAAATGGAGATCTCAACCCAGGAAAAAGGATGGTTCCTAGACCCAAAGAGATACTTTTCTAAACCAATAGCTGCAAAGGACCTGCAGTCTGGCTTTGCCGACTCTGACACTGTTTAACTTCCAGGGTGCTGCTGGGTCTGTAGCAGCCCTGGGGAAATGCAAAAGAACACTATCCCATGCAACTAAAAGGTAAACTATGCTCCTGGAAGATGGAACATCAGGGGTTACTTCAGAGTTTGCTGGAAACTCAAGAGTATCCCATGTCTTAGGGGCAGTCTGGAGGGCAGATCCAGTCTGGTCTGATCTCTTGTCCAGACTAGACAATGGAGCCATCACCCATCTCCTGCATTCATCAGTGCAGAGATGAAAGATGGATCATGCCCTTGTCACCACTGTCACTGTTTCTGACTGACCACGGGGCTCCTGCCAAGCTCCCAACCATCTTGATAATTTCTGCTGACATTAAAATGGGGTGCCCATGCAACCAGCAAGAAGGAGGAGATATCTCTTATATTCATGCTGGTTGCATGTGCACTTTGTTCTGATATCAGCAGAAGTGCCCACAATGGACAGGAACTCAGATGAAGAACATTTTCCTGCACATTTCATTGTCTGCATTCTTTCTACCTCCCTACTTGCAATTGATAAACCTGATCTGCAAAGATCAGTGGCTTGGGTACATGTTTTGGACAGGACCCAGAGATCCCAAATTCAGGAAGTGACATCTTCAGTACAAAAGAAAAATACAGGTATCTAACAGGCTCAGTATGGAGCCCTCGGTGGCACAGTGGGTTAAAGCGCTAAGCTGCTGAGCTTGTTGACTGAAAGGTCATAGGTTCGATTCCGGGGAACGGCATGAGCTTCCTCAGTCAGCCCCAGCTTCTTCCAACCTAGCGTGGGACTTTATGGAGCTATCTAACATAGGGCTGGGCGGTTTCGTTCGTTAATTTCGTAATTCGTTAATAATTCGTTATTTTTTGGGTAAACGAAGCGATAACAAACCATCCAGGAGCAACTAAAAAACGAAACGAATTTTTAAAGCTATTTCGTAATTGTTTTGTTATTGTTTCGTTATTATTTCCGTATGTGTCTGGTGCAAGTTTTATAGTTGTTTCCCTCCCCTCTCCCTGGTTGCAAGCGGTCGGCATTTACCCCACTTCCGGGTCCCTGGCCTCTGCTTAAGTGGATCAAATTCTCCTCTCCTCCTGTCGTCACCTCACCTCGTTCCTCACTCTGGCCTGCGTGCATTGGGCAAAGAGACACAGCAGTGCAGCACTCAGAGACCTGCCTGTTGCCTGCCTAACCTCTTTCCTTCTCCAGGTTAAAACTATTATATTAATTATATTTATTATTATTATTATTATTTATTATTATTATTAAGAATGGATGGCCATCTTTCAGTACTGCTTTCACTGTCCCTTACATTCACGAAGGCAGAAAGTGGTTTGTTATTATTATTATTATTATTATTATTATTATTATTGAGAAGAAGCATTGTCAAACCAGAATAGAGATCTCACCCACCCTCCTCTCTCTCTCCTTCCCCCCTTTCCTTCTCCAGGTTAAAACTATTATATTAATTATATTTATTATTATTATTATTGTTATTATTAAGAATGGATGGCCATCTTTCAGTACTGCTTTCACTGTCCCTTACATTCACGAAGGCAGAAAGTGGTTTGTTTCACCCCTCCTCTCTCTCTCTTTCCCCCCTCTTTCCTTCTCCGAGGTTAAAACTATTATTTAAAACTATTATTTTCACGTTGCGCAACCGCGTCCGCCATTTTAACGATTTGATTCGTTAATATTAACGAAATTTCGTAAATATCAAACTTTTAAAAAGGAAAATTTTGTAATTATTTTAAATATCGAAACAAAAAAAAACCCCAAATACAAATCGATTTTAGAAACAAATTTTTCCGTTTTTTACCCAGGCCTAATAGGTACCACTCTGGCGGAAAGGTAACAACGTTCCATGCAGTCATGCCAGCCACATGAACTTGGAGATGTCTATGGACAACGCTGGCTCTTCGGCTTAGAAATTGAGATGAGCACCACACCCCAGAGTGAGACACAACTGGACTTAATGTCAGGGGAAAACCTTTACCTACCTTTAACAAGCTCAGTATTCCCTGCCCCCATGATATTTTAGCAAGTGATTAAAAAGAAGTCAAAGGAATTGGTTAAAAGGAAGAATTGGAGGCATGGGAAGAAAATGAGTCACTAAAAGAGAGAAGGAGAGCGAGGGGTTCACTTAATTATCTAGATGTGAGCAATAAAGAGATTACAAAAGGATTTATTGCTGCTCACCTCCAATAATATTATGCAAAATTATAAATCATACAGAAATATATAGTAGAAACCAGAATATAATTAACAGAAGATTAGAAGTTACTTAAAAAACTCAGGCCCAGGTAGGGATGGAAACACCTGCCTTCTGGACCTAAAAGGCTTTGCATTCTGAAAGAAACTTGAAAGTGTTCTCCAACTTCATTCCATTTCACCTTTCTTCTCTTTTCAATTCTTGGTTATTTCTTCATCTGCTCTGATCTGGTGCAAGCACAGGGAAGTTTTCTATGTCCATCCATCTGTCTCTCCCGCCATTTCATTCAGATTATCCAACTTAACAACAGAACAGATGAATCCGACAGAAGGTCAGGCATCACACTAAGAAATTATAATGACCCAATTCACATTTTTTATGTTCAGCATGAATTGCAGAACCTAGGTAAAATGACTAGAAAAATTAAATGAATTAACAGTTCAATTAGTTAATTAAGTACTTTTTTTCAGCCTCTGGCACCAGTGCAGGTAAAATGATACCAAACTTCTGTAGCAGTTATAGAACCACAGAGTTGGAAGAGACCTTGTGGGCCATCCAGTCCAACCCTCCTCCAATCTGCTGGGACTTGTCCCATTCTCCAAGAGCTCTAAAAATGATTGCCTGTGGTTCCAAAATGACTCCAACTAGTTCCTTCACTAACTGTATTGTCAAAGTCATATCAAGTGACTATAACTCTTAGCTAACCTGCATGCCAGGAAGGTTTTCGACACAAATATTCATAGGGGACCTGCCACGCAGAAGGTTTGATTTGCCATAATTCTGTCTTTGAGAGAGAGTTTGTGCTCAATAGCATTGCCTTAGCAGCTGCACTACTGGCCTGTGTGTGTGGTTGCACTTAATTTTATATCCCAAATTTTGAGTCTGAATTGAATTGAAACTGCATATTGTTCAAAAATATGAGGAGTGGTTGAGTCACCAGCCATGCCAACTAGTCCAATCGTTCACTTCTTAAAAATCGCAACTTATTTCTTTTATGAAAGGGAGATGTCAACACATGCAAGTCCTGAGCATGCTCACTTGATTTAAGATGAAAGACAACCAAGATTGGGTTGATAGCATCTTATTTGAGTGTCATAATATCACTGGGGATGGTGGCAGTGAAGAAGGCATGCTCTCCAGGTAGGATTCAATAATGTAAGGAAAATCCTGGAGAGAAGAAAACGGGGGCAGTTCTTCACTAGGAGAGTTCTTTTTGAAGAATACAATGAATAATCCCAACCATGTTCTTCTTGCTGTTAGAAAGACTTCAGAGTTTCAAACACTATTTGCAGTGTGGGATTTGTTCTGCACAAAATGTGCACATTTTGGAAATGGCTATGGTAGTGAACACAATTGATTCTGCGTGTCTTCTCCTACAAAATGGAGCCAAACCAACTAGGACAGCGTTTCTCAACCTGGGGGTCGGGACCCCTGGGGGGTCGCATGGAGGTGTCAAAGGGGTTGCCAGAGACCATCAGAAAACACAGTATTTTCTGTTGGCCATGGGGGTTCTGTGTGCCAAGTTTGGCCCAATTCTGTTTTTGGTGGAGTTCAAAATACTCTTTGATGGTAGGTGAACTATAAATCCCAGTAACTACAACTCCCAAAGGTCAAGGTCTATTTTCCCCAAACACCACAAGTTTGGTCCAGATCCACCATTGTTTGGGTCCACAGTGATCTCTGGATTAGGTGAACTACAACTCCCAAACTCAAGGTCAACGCCCACCAAACCCTTCCAGTATTTTCTGTTGGTCATGGGAGTTCTGTGTGCCATGTTTGGTTCAATTCCATCATTGATGGAGTTCAGGATGCTCTTTGATTGTAGGTGAACTATAAATCCCAGCAACTACAACTCCCAAATCAATCCCCACCCCAGGTAAAGGTTGTCCCCTGACATTAAGTCCAGTCATGTCTGACTCTGGGGTGTGGTACTCATCTCCATTTCTAAGCCGAAGAGCCAGCGTTGTCCGTAGACACCTCCAAGGTCATGTGGCTGGCATGACTGCATGGAGCACCGTTACCTTCCCGCCGGAGCGGTACCTATTGATCTACTCACATTTGCATGTTTTCGAACTGCTAGGTTGGCAGAAGCTAGGGCTGACTGTGGAAGCTCATGCCGCTCCCTGGAATCAAACCTGCGACCTTTTGGTCAACAAGCTCAGCAGCTCAGTGCTTTAACCCACTGCGCCACCACCCCAACCCCACCAGTATTCAGAATTGGGCGTATTGAGTATTTGTGCCCAGTTTGGTCCACTGAATGAAAATGCATCCTGCATATCAGATATTTACATTATTATTCATAACAGTAGCAAAATTACAGTTATGACATAGCAACTAAAGTAGTTTTATGGTTGGGGGTCACTACAACATGAGGAACTGTATTAAGGGGTCGCGGCATTAGGAAGGTTGAGAACTACTGAACTAGGAGCTTTGCAGGTATCTGGTGATGATGACACGTGAGATAAAGACTGATCATAAGCCCAAAACATAAAATAAATCTGTCTGAACATGAGTTAGAGCCTATTTGAAGGCCTACTCTATGACAGTGTGGGCAGGAAAGAAATTATTCTTTGCTTGACACTATTGCAGCAGTACAACCATTTCAAGTGGTCAACAGCTCATTACACAATGATCCTCAAGAAGAAACAAGAGATCACTCAATAGCTCAATCTGGAATATCTGCATGTTAATTTGCAGATAAAATTGCTCAGGTCTGCTCTAATTTAAATATTGTAGTTGATACAATTCTAGTGGATATAAGTTTAGCTTCTGTTTGTCCTGTGTTATTGGCTATCTTTCAATTTGTGCAGCCTGAGGATGTGGACAAGATCCTTAGAGAGTTGACAGCCGTCACATAGATGTTAGACCTTTGCCCTTCTTGGCTCATTAAACAAGCCAGAGGGGACTTATTGAGTTGACAAAGTAGGTAATCAATGTCTCCTTACCAAAAGGAAGGAATCCCACTGGAGCACTGCAGCACACCCAAATACCTGGGGGTCACTCTTGACCATGCTCTGACCTACAAGAAGCACTGTCTGAATATCAAGCAAAAAGTGGGTGCTAGAAACAATATCATGAAAGCTGACTGGCACAACCTGGGGATCACAACCAGACACAGTGAAGACATCTGCCCTTGCGCTATTCTACTCTGCTACTGAATATGCATGTCTTGTGTGGAACACATCTCACCACGCTAAAGCAGTGGATGTGGCTCTTAATGAGACATGCCACATTATCACAGGGTATCTGCGCCCTACACCACTGGAGAAATTACACTGTTTAGCCAGTATTGCACCACCTGGCATCCGCCGGGAAGTAGCAGCCAATAGTGAAAGGACCAAGGCAGAGACATCTCCAGCTCATCCCCTGTTTGGGTATCAGCCAGCACGTCAACGACTTAAATCTAGAAATAGTTTTCTAAGATCTACAGAGACACTCGCTGGAACACCTCAGCAAGCGAGAGTCCAAAAGTGGCAGGCTAAAACCCAGAACCTCTATCATTGGTTGATACCAAATGAGAGACTCCCCCGGGCACACAGAAGACCTGGGCAACTTGGAAGATGCTGAACAGACTGGGCTCTGACACCACAAGATTCAGAGTCAACCTTAAGAAATGGGGCCACAAAGTGGAGTCCACAACATACAAGGGTGGAGAAGAGCAAACCACAGACCACCTGCTGCAATGCAACCTGAGCCCTGCCACATGCACAATGGAGGACCTCTTGCGGCAACACCAGAGGCACTCCAAGTGGCCAGATACTGGTCAAAGGACATTTAATCAACTACCAAGCTTGCAAATTCTGTGTTTTGTCTGTCTGTTTGTTAATTTTTGTTAAAAATGTAATACAAATGTCTGGTTGCTGATGACACGATAAATAAATAAATAAACCAAAAGGAAGACTTCCAACTTGCTTGAAAGAGAGACTTCTTAGGCCCTAGTTGAAAAAATTGATCCCTGAATCCTTTCACTGTCTCTACACTCAATACATAACCTTCTCTCTTCCAAGCCTGGAGGAAACACCATTCACTTATGCTCTGATCCCTGACAGAATGGTCCTCCTTATTACCATTCACCTAAATCCTGGTAAAGAGGGGGGCAAAGGAAGAACAACAGTGGGACGGATGCCACAGTTGTGACTGAGCAATGACCAGGAATATTGAACAGTTATTATTAAACTTTATTTATATCCTGCCACCATCTCCCCTCAGGGACTCAGGGTGGCTAACTTGAGGCCAAGCCCAACAAATACAATGAACAAATAAAATACATACAGCAAATAATAACTAAATAAAATACAAACAACGAGAGAAAAATAACACAATGAGATAAAACATCGGGTATGAGGTGAGATAAAATTAAAAATGGATGAGCAAATCTAGGGAACTGCTCTATATTCATTATCACCCCTTAGCCATGGTTGAGATACCATCTCCATGATTGCAACTGTCTGCCACCTCAACCCAAGTCCACAGGCTGCATGGAGAGAAAGAGATTCATTTGGCCAGTGAATGGAACCCAGGTGAACAATCTTTCCACCGTGTAGGGAGGAGATTGGATGTGGAGGTTTACTCAGTTAATTAGTTAATTATACTTATCTAAGTGTTTTATAAGTTCCTGGCCTCGGTATTCTTGGGGAAAGGATACAAAAAGCTGGGCAAGAACAGATAGAGATATATATTTGGTCACTTCTTTCCATACATATAAGCCAAAAAATTAGATTGTACAGTAAGAGATGATAATAATAATAATAATAATAATAATAATAATAATAATAATAATAATCTTTATTTATACCCCGCCACCATCTCCCCCAACGGGAACTCGTGGTGGCTTACATGAAATCCTTAACCTAAGAAAATAGGGATAGAGGGAGAACTATCTGTGGTTTCACTCACATATCTGAAGGGTAGTGGTCCAATTTGCTAGGTTTTTCAGCAAGACCTTATGGTATGCTTCTCCTAGAAGTTATCACAGAGTCATGTTGGAGGACCTAGCTAATTCCTAGAAAAGATAGTACCCTAGGAGTCTATAGGTTTGTCAGATCAATTGTATGGTATGTTGGTACCAGAAGTCATGTAATTTAATGGTGTTTGGTTATATCTGTAATTTTAAGAGACCGCAGTTGTGCTGGGAATGTATCCTTCCCCAGACACAGAGTGTGCTGTCGCACGCTGGGCCTGTACATAAGACTGTAGACAGGACATAAATTCTGTGTGCCCAACAGGACGCCGGGGCTGCCTCAGATTAAAGGCCTTTGGATTTCCTTAAACAGAGTCTTTAGATCACTTAAAGGTTCAACAAAGTTCTTTATTATTGAAATTAAACAGGTACTTCAAGGCTTTCTTAATAGTCTATTGGCTCTCTCAATCTTGTCCACAGGGAACAGGCACTATCTTCATAAACTGTATTTTAACTAATGGGGAAATCCTTAACCTCTAATCTGGGCAGTCTGTCTTTGCCTCTGTTGGCGTGGAGCCCCTACCAACTGCTTCTGGCTTCCACGAGTGACCCTTACCAAGCAGAGCTTTGTAGACTTCCAGGGGAAAAGAAGGAGTTCCGGTTTCAGTGATGGCTGGCTGAAGTGCTGTGGGACCGGATTCCCTCAGCAAAGGAGCTGTAAGGCTGTAAAATCCTCAGCAAAAGAGCTGTGCTGAGACTATATCTCTCTGGCCAAGCTATGGGCTGAATCTCCCCAGCCAAGCTGTAGGGCTGTATATCTCCCTGGCCAAGCTATAGAGCCTTTTCTCCCCGGCCAAGCTGTAGGAGACGAAGATTTCTGCAGGAGCTCTTGGTTTTATGTCCTGCATGAAAGGCTTCTCTGTGTGGACTGGCCCAAAATGGCTCCTATTCCTTCCAAAACCCAAAAAGGGGGCGGGACCAGGGAACCTAACGATAATTGACAGGTGGCTTGCCCTATGATTGCAGCCAAAAGAAGCCACCTATCTGCAGAGTCCCTGAAACTTAGGACTACAACAAACATTCAATGCAAAGCAAACAAAATTGGAGCTCCTGGTACAGCTGTACCTGCACACAGAGGTCTTATATATACACAAGGCAATGGATCAAAGTCTCTCATGGTATCTGGCATCAGGCTAGTTTAGAGAGGACAAGGGAGACTCAGGGTGTCTGCCAAATTAATGCAGTTTGACACCATTTTAACTGTCATGGCTTAATGATATGGAATCATGGGAGCTGTTGTTTTGAAGGTCTTCAGCCTTTTCTGTCAAAAGGAGCCTCATCAAACCGCAACTCCCTCGATTCCATAACACTGAGCCATGGCAATTAAAGTGGTGTCATAATGCATTAATTCTACAGTGGAGATGCACCCTCTGCGACACACACAGCTCTGGGAAAGGTGACACATAGTCACTGCCATCAGCACCAACGTGTTCCCTGACCGTTTGAGGTTGTCTTGAGGTCAGGATAACTTGCCTCCATCCCAGGTCCTTTCTCCTTTAATGGGCTGCTTGCTCCTCTGTCTCAGAAGACACTCTATTATTTTTAGTGGGTTTCAGCTTCTTCTCTGTTGCTCTTGCTTCTGACTCATTTCCATGTGTTTCTTGTGATCGATATCCCATTCTCTGAATAATACAAGCGGAGTGTCAAGGTGTCCCGTGTTATGATGGATTCAAATGCCATCTGCTGAAAAGCCCCCACTCTGTACGTCTTACAGGACAGGCCTGTAATAAATTGATGTAATTAAAATCTTCCGAGAAACAACGTAAAGGGGCAACGTTGTCATCCGGGGGTCCGTCTCCCTAACAAATAGCGTGCTTTTTCTTCTGATGATACCTGTTTATAAATGAAAAAGAATTTGTTGATGGGTATTTTTTTCCTGTTGTTGAAATGAAATTTAGGATGATTTATGAGCACTAAGCATGTGAAAACACTTGATTAGAGATGAAGCACTTGAATTTTAAAAAGACTGACCCCCACCCAGTGCCTGCTAATTTTCCCTTACTTCTAATTATCTTTCCTGTTTACCTAATCAAAAGCACTAAAGAAGAGGTAAGTGTTTCTGAAGGGTAAGTCATACATGAAAGCAGGAGGATGCAATACCCATAGATTCACTGAGCAGTAGTCAACATACAAAAAACCACCAAATTCATCTCCATGCAGCCTTCATTTTGGGAATGAGGACAAGTGTCTGGCTGGGATCCCAACAGTCATCATCATCATCATCACCATCACAAAGCAAAAAGTGGGTGCTAGAGACAATATCATACGAAAGCTGACTGGTACAACCTGGGGATCACAACAAGATACAGTGAAGACATCTGCCCTTGCGATATGCTACTCTTCTGCTGAGTATGCATGCCCAGTGTGGAACACATCTCACCACGCTAAAACAGTGGATGTGGCTCTTAATGAGACATGCCGCATTATCACAGGTGCCTGCACCCTATGCCACTAGATAAATTGTACTATTTAGCCGGTATTGCACCACCTGAAATCCGCCAGGGAGTAGCAACCAATAGTGAAAGGACCAAGGCAATGACATCTCTGGCCCACCCCCTGTTTGAGTATCAGCCAGCACACCAATTACTTAAATCAAGAAATTGTTTTCTAAGATCCAGAGAGACACTTGCTGGAATACCTCAGCAAGCAAGAATCCAAAAGTGGCAGGTTCAAACCCAGAATCTCAATCAATGGCCAAATGAGAGACTCCCTCCTGGGCAGCTGCCAGAATTAATCTCTGCCTGATTTTGATGGGGAAGTTCTGGTTCGGTCTCCCACTGTTTAAAGCCTTGGGGTTGTGTTGGACTCAATGCTGACGATGGAGGCCCAGATCACTGCCATAAGTAAGCAGGCCTTTTTTCTTCTTCACCAGGCAAGGAAATTGGCATCCTACCTTTCGGTAGAAGCATTGGCAACGGTAATCAACGCAACAGTCACCACTAGGCTGGACTATTCCAATGCCTTATATGCTGGCCTTCTGAAGTCAACAACCCAGAAGATTCAGATGGTCCAAAATGTGGTGGCTAGACTGCTAGCGGGATCATCTATAAGATCCCATATTACACCGATTCTGCAACAACTGCATTGGCTACCAATAGAACTTCGGATCTCTTACAAGATACTGATCCTGACATTTAGAGCTCAAAATGGCCAAGGACCTTTATATCTTAGGGACCGCCTCATTCCTTTTCTCCATCAGTGGTCACCTCGATCCACCCAGGAAAATCTCCTATATATACCGGGTCCTAGGGAGGTATACCTGGAAGCTACAAAGCATAGAGCTTTTTCGACCTATCCTCCAATTCTGTGGAACTCATTGCCTCCATACATTAGAGCAATGTCGGAGTTGCGACCTTTTGTAAAGTGCTCAAGACTTGGCTGTTTGGTTGTGCATTTAAGTAATCAGATCTAATTTGCCAAATAGTCACTGTTGAATGTTTTTATGTTGAATGTTTTTATATTGTGAAATGCTATTTTAAATTGTAAGTCGCTCGGAGCACCTTGGTGGAGAGCGACTAATTAAGAAATAAGTGAAGTGAAGTGTTACCCTTTCAAGCGGGAAATTTTGGTACCGCTTTATGTGGGGAGCTAATTTAACTAATTTGTGATGCCATAAAACCTTCCAGCAGCGTGCAGAAGAATGAGGAAGTACTCCATCAAAGGACTCGGTGTCACAAGTGGGTGGTGAAGCAGCAGCTCCCCCTGTGGCTGGAATTGAGCATACCCTCATGAAGCCGGAAAGCTGGAATGTTAATTTGCCTCTATGTCTGTCTATATATGTTGTATGTCTAATTGGCATTGAATGTTTGCCATGTATTTGCCCATTGCAATCTGCCCTGAGTCCCCTGCACAGAGAGAAGGGCAGAATATAAATACTGTAAATAAATAAATAAATATTGTGTCCAATTCTGGGCACCACAATTCAAGAGAGATATTGACAAGCTGGAATGTGTCCAGAGGAGAGTGACTAAAATGATAAAAGGTCTGGAAAACAAGCCCTATGAGGAGCTGCTTAAGGAGCTGGGCATGTTTAGCCTGAAGAAGAGAAGGCTGAGAGGAGATATGATAGCCATGTATAAATATGTGAGAGGAAGCCACAGGGAGGAGGGAGCAAGCTTGTTTTCTGCTTCCTTGGAGACTAGGATGCGTAACAATGGCTTCAAACTACAAGAGAGGAGATTCCATCTGAACATGAGGAAGAACTTCCTGACTGTGAGAGCCATTCAGCAGTGGAACTCTCTGCCCCGGAGTGTGGTGGAGGCTCCTTTTTTGGAGGCTTTTAAACGGAGTCCAGATGGCCATCTGTCAGGGGTGTTTGAATGCAATATTCCTGCTTCTTGGCAAGGGGTTGGACTGGATGGCCCGTGAGGTCTCTTCCAACTCTTTGATTCTATGATTCTATGAAATAAGTTCACATTGATTCAATGGAACTGATTTGCTTGAAATGTCACAATTGGAGTTAAGCCAAGAAACAGGTCTAACATGGACTTCAGTTCTTCCTGGAGCACAGCTCCCAGAAGTCCCAACTAGCATTGTTAATGGTTGAGGATTATGGGAATTTTAGTCTGACAGCATCTGGAGAACAACCTGATACCGACCTCTGATTTTGGCCAATGTGTTGGAGAAAAAGTTAATATCTGCATCCTTTGGGTGTGTTTCCAGAGCAGCAACTTAAGAGCTCATTATCTGGCCATTTATTAAGCCACAAATTGTCCACTCTGATCTTGGCTGGCTTAAAGTACCATGGGTCAAAACTGTGCCATCCTACATCACTGTTAATGCTTTTTAATTAGAATTGTAATGACAGCAATACTGTACCAGCGCCAGCTATTATGCAGATCTGACATGGAGTACTCAGCCACACATTGTGTAAAGTGCATGAAGTTTTAACAGATAACATATTTCTCTCTGACTGGAATGGCTAGTAATTACCTAGATGTGGTTTGTGGTTGTGTTTCCTCCCTATGAAATACTGTTTTCATTATGCCATTGCTGTTGTAGACTTGGAAAGGTGACCCCAGGACACCAAAAATCAAGAAAGAGAGTGGAGGAGAGATTGTATTTCAAATGAATATTGAGTGCTTATTTTTGCCCAAGTTGGGAGCTATTAAGTTTCTTTCCAAGTCATTTATCTATAGCTATACCAAGGTGGAATACTCTACCATCCCTTCTCACTCATTTGGTCTGAGGCTACATTCATTTTAAGGCTCAGAGAATATTTAGCTCAGAAATAGGACTTACTTTGTATTCGATATGTCTGTCCATATCCATATTTATAAATATAAACAATATGACCCCTGTATCCATGGGGGATATGTTTCCAGGACTTTGTATGAATGTGTAAACCCTATTAAAATGAAATATTTTTTGGCCCTTGGTTAGCATATAGTCATGTTGGAAGAGATAGGAAATGCTTAGGAACATTCTCTCAGAGGTGGATAATGAAACCATAGATACCAGTACTGCAGATACTTGCACAGACACAAATATTTTTAAGTTGGTCAAAAATGTATTTTTGGAGTTTCTGGGGAAAACGCAGTGAGGAGAATCCTGGAATCAAAAGAATCTTTCTCACTTCAGACTTATTCTGCATATAACTCATGCATGGTTTTCTTGCGTATTTTGTGTGGACACAAAATATGATTTCTGTACAGAAAATGTTTTCTGTACAGAATTTTGTACAAATTCCGAACTTCAAAAAGTCATAATTCGTGAAGAGCTTTTCACAGCAAGATGAAAATTCTGAAAATTTCATGCTATTTTCTTCAAGAATGAAGTTAGTAAAGAATTGCATCCCTATTGTATCCTCAGCACTTAGCAAAAGGCTTACTTATTTACTTAGGCAATCCCCATAGCCCGAGGATGATGGTCCTCCAAGTGTAGTGCCTTGGCAGTGGGTCCATAGGTGGCTGTGGAGTCCTATTCTTGATCCACATGTTCTCCCACAGGGAAGGTTGGCCTGACGCTCCTTCTTCTTGGCACATTTCTCCCTTTCACCCTCCATTCATGCCTTTTCACAGCTGACCTCCAGCTAGAGTGCTCAAGGGCCAGGGCTTCCCAGTTCTCTGTGTCTATGCCACAGTTCTAAAGGTTGGCTTTAAGACCATCTTTCCATTTCTTTTCCTGTCCAGGAACATTATATTTCCCATTCCTGAGTTGGGAGTATAGTAATTGCTATGGGAGACGATGATTGGGCATTTGGACAACGTGGCTAGTCCAGCAGAATTGATGGCATAGGAGCATTGCTTTGCTTCTTCCAGCATGCTGACATTTGTCCACCTATCTTCCCAAGAGATTTGCAGGATTTTTTTTTGGAGGCAACACTGATGGAATCATCCCAGGAATTGAATGTGACATCTGTAGACAGTCCGTGTATAGCAGGGTGGGGAGGACAATAGCTTTATGTTGAGTTTTGTGGAGACGTGGCTGCCAAGGCTGTAGAGCAAGGTTTGACTGAAATGGACCTGATCCAGCTGTATAGAAGACCATGAAGCTGTGGGATACTATGGAGCTTCTTGCAAACTTCAGATTATTCCCCAACTTTGCCTAAAGTGGAGCAGAGTTGGGTTACATGCAGAAGACCTGGGAGAGTCCCCAAGTCCCCAAATGTCATATAGACAGCCAACATAGAATTTGAGGTAAGGCCATTTTTTTAATTTAGACAAGCCCTGATTTATTAGTGGTTGAAAAGTGTTTGGAGAAGGGCTCAGTTGGAATTTCCTCAATCATTTTCATTTTACATTCATCCAAAGGCAGGCAGCAAACAGTTTTCAGACAATGTATTGTCGAAGGCTTTCATGGCCAGAATCACAATGGGATTTTTTCGGGCTATATGGCCATGTTCTAGAACCTCACTACCTCTGAGGATGCTTGCCATAGATACAGGCGAAACGTCAGGAGAAAATGCCTCTAGAACATGGCCATATAGCCCGAAAAAGCTACAACAACCCAGTTTTCAGACACTGGGACCAGCACCCATTGCTCATTCTATGCAAAAGGCAGTCAAGACAGCTTGGAGATGCTGCCTTGTTTTCTGGAAACCTCTAACTAGATCTTGACTGCTGATTTGTGCATACCTCTGTCTTGGTTTTATCTGCTATTGATCAATTCTTTTGCCTCTTCATTTCAGGACTGCTAATTACCGAGGAGAATTCTCTCTCTCGTTATAATATCCGTCCCCTCATTTTTGTCATTGCTTGCTTACAAGGGCACATGAGCAGGCATTGGCAGCAAGGAAAAATAGCAATGAGGCTTACATTGGATCATCCTCCAAAAAGGTTTATGGGCTTCAACAGTTGCCAAATAAAATGGAAAATAAGGAATATTCCAAAATGTTTACAAATTGGGTTTCCCAAGTGTCAGGAATCCACATGAGGGGAAAATCTTCATATTTCAGTGTGAAAAACGTATGAAGTTTTTTTTTTTGCATCAAAATGGCATTTGATACCAAAAAGACTGCCTTTTCCACAAAAAACCAACATATCTGTGCTGAAAATAGTGTTTTCCATATTTTGTGTGTTTTACACATTATTATTATTATTATTATTATTATTATTATTATTATTAATTCAACATGTGATTCAATACAATAGCCAGCAGAGTGATCTTGTTTGCTGTGGACTCATCTTGTTGTGTTTCAAATAATAATAATAATAATAATAATAATAATAATAATAATAATAATAATCCTTTATTTATACCCTGCTACCATCTCCCCAAGGGACTCGGTGCGGCTTACATGAGGCCGAGCCCACAACAGCAACAATACATGCAATTAAAATAAATCACATATAAAATAACATAAGCATTGACAATAGTACAACACACTTTTAAAATCTATGGCTAGGCCAAATGTAATTAAAGAATTAAAATGATGCTGGTCATGGACGAGATAAGGAGGTGGAGCATTAGTGGAAACATATGAGCAGACCTAAATCAATATAAGGTGCTTTAGAGGACAAAGTGCTGAGGGTTCATTATTCTGGGAAGGCACACTGGAACAACCACGTTTTCAAACTCCTCCTAAAGACTGCCAGAGTTGGGGCCTGCCTGATGTCCTTAGGAAGTGAGTTCGAGAGTCGAGGGGCCACCATCGAGAAGGCCCTCTCTCTTGTCCCCACCAATCGCGCTTGCGATGCAGGTGGGAGCACGAGCAGGGCCTCTCCAGGTGATCGGAGAGATTGCGTGGATTCATATACAGAAATGCGGTCATGCAGGTAGGTGGGTCCCAAACTGTTCAGGGCTTCGTAGGTAAGAACCTGCACCTTGAATTGGGTCCGGAAAATGAATGGTAGCCAGTGGAGCTCCTTAAACAGGAGGGTTGACCTCCCTGTAAGGAGTGCCAGTTAACAACCTGGCCACCGCCCGTTGGACCAACTGAAATTTCCGAGCCGTCTTCAAGGGCAGCCCCACGTAGAGCGCATTGCAGTAATCCATTCTAGAGGTGACCAAGGCATGGACCACCCCGGCCAGATCTGCCTTCACGAAGTACGGTCGCAGCTGGCGCACAAGTCTCAATTGTGCAAAGGCCCTCCCGGATACCGCCGACACCTGAGCCTCAAGTGTGAGCGAAGAATCCAAGAGGACACCCAAACTGCGGACCTGTGGCTTCAGGGGGAGTGTAACCCCGTCCAACACAGGTTGCCACCCTATACCCTCAGTAAAGCTGGCTCACTGAAATGGTTAGGCCGCTTTAAACATACCTTCCAAACAGCTCGATATCTAAAAACAGAAATGCCTAAACACCTTAGGACGGTATTTACCACAGCTCGTTTTGAACAGCTGGATACAATGGTCAAGCACGGAAGGTTTAATCAAGTCCCATACAACAAACGATTTTGTATTTGTGGAGCACCAGAGGTGGAGGATATTAGGGCTGGGCGGTTTCGTTTCGTTAATTCGTAATTCGTTAATAATTCGTTAATTTTTTCAATTACAAAACGATAACGAACCATTCTGGAGCAATTATTAAAAAAACCGAATTTTCAAAAACGTTTTGTAAATGCTTCGTATTTCGATATTGTATTCGTTTCGTTATTGTTTTGAGGTCGTTTCGTTATTATTTCCGCATGTCTGGGCCAGTTTTATGGTTTAATTAGTGAAAAAAAATTATAATATCACACCAACAGTCAACAACAGAGGGAGAGGGAAGCTTCAGAAGGTTTTGGAGGTTTTTTAGTGTATTTCGCGGTCGCGTTCGCCATTAACGAATCGATTCGTTATTGTTTCGGAAATCGATTCGTTAATTTTTTACCATTTACGAAATTTCATAAATATCGAACTTTTTAAAAGGAAAATTTTGTAATTATTTTAAATATCGAAACAAAAAAAAACCCCAAATACAAATCGATTTTAGAAACAAATTTTTCCGTTGTTACCCAGGCCCAGAGGATATCACACATGTATTGTTCAACTGTGAGCTGTATAAGAAAGAGAGAGACCATTGCCTTGGACCATACATTACTCAAAAAACACACTGGGACCCATATATTAAAACCTCATTTTTGTTGGCCAGCCAGAACCCTAAAATAACACACAAAACAGCCCTTTTTCTATTCAAAGCAGCACAGCTGAGAATTGCACATTTAGAATCAATTGGGGTAAACTGTGGAGGTGACGCAGACATTTGACCTGAACGAGATCTTGTTAACAGCTTGTTTATTTTAACTTCTTTTATACCGAGGGTTGTATGTTGTATGTATGACTATGTATGACTATGTGTTAATTGTGTTATGTGTTAAATGTTTTGATACAGCCAATAGGCCAATCAATAAAACGTATCTATCTATCTATACCCCGATCTGGTTTACGATCGACATATAAAACCAATACATATTAACAAATTCTTTGGAAACTGTGTCATTTTGGATTACTTTCTCACAGTGAGGACAAAAAAATTAAAATTATTCATTCTTTCCCAAGACAATGAAATGTAAGAAGGTTTACATCCCAGCCTATAAAACCAGTCCCGGGTGCCAGATACAACATGCATCTGTCTAGTTATTCAGCGGCAATTCAATGGCCTTTCTCCATGCTATAAAGTTAGCTAAGGTAAGTCAGGGAACTCCTAAAACCTTAGCCTGTTCCTGCATTTTCACCACACTACAAGCCAAAACTGCAGGCCAGAAATCCTCACACATCACTAGCATGAATATGGAGCAGTGCCACTGTATACTCAACTGCTGAGGGTAAAGACTACAGGGAGATGTGAAAGCAGAGAAAACAAACTAGAAAAAGCTTGATAATATCCCCATTATTATATTTTATGATATAATTAGACCTTCCTGCTATAGATTAAATCCTCCTGGATCTTTAGCTGGCGAGGCATACTGAATTTTTATTGTTTGCTGATTCAATTATCTCGTGTTGTATTTGCCCTGACACTGTTATTAAGAGATGATGGAAAGATGATGGGGGAATTGTCAATTATCTGCTAACAGTAGAATATTTTTCTCTGTCGTGGAGAAACAGAAAGGTGTCCATGGCTTCTTCGGTGAGGAGGACAATTAGCACTGTTGTCTTAACCTCTCGAAATGCCCTTGCCGGCAAATCATTCACTCATTAACAATAACAGGGTCAGTATGTCATGATCCAGGTGGCAACAGTGAGCACCTACAATGATCCCAGAGCACAATGCCCAATTCAAGAGGTTATGTTGTTTGGTGTTAGCAGTTGCCTTTCTCTAAGGTCAGCCTTGCCCCTTATTTTTTCCCAAGACAGGGCTCTTTTGAGCAGAAATGGGGCCAAGGCTAAAGTGCTACACTTGAGTTGCAAAGCATCAGCTTATTCATGAGGAGTTAAACATTTATTCAGAGATGGAAGGGACTGCAAGGGGAATTTAATACAACTAACTCCAATGTGGAAATTCACAGTTATTGCACTCCCAAAAATAAGAGTCCACCATCTATATATATAAAAATCTTCTGTGCGTAATGAGTACCCTAAAAACAAAAGAACCAATTAACGAAATCACACCAAATTTGGCAGCAAAACGTGTCACAACACAAGGAGTGACCACCACTCAAAAATTATGATTTGTCATTTGGGAGTTGTAGTTGCTGGGATTTGTAGTTCACCTATAATCAAAGAGCATTCTGAACTTCACCAACAATGGAATTGAACCAAACTTGGCACACAGAACTCCCATGACCAACAGAAAATACTAGAAGGGTTTGATGGGTATTGACCTTGAGTTTTGGAGTTGTAGTCAGGGGCAGCTCAACCATTACATGAAGTAAGCCTTTGCAGTATAGTTGATTTTGCCTAAGGGTACTCTTGAGGCGCTCTTGGGGGAAAATAGACCTTGACGTATGCAAGTTGTAGTTACTGGGATGTATAGTTCACCTACAATCAATGAGCATTCTGAACTCCACCAATGTTGGAATTGAACCAAGTATGGCACACAGAACTCCCACGACAAACACAAAATATATATCAGTGATTGGTTTGGGAGGAGGCACCAAAATAGTGTTTGCTTACCGTTGAAAATTACCTAGGGCCGCCTCTGGTTGTAGTTCACCTACATCCAGAGAGCCCTGTGGACTCAAACAATGATGGATCTGGACCAAACTTGGCACAAGCACTCAATACGTCCAAATATGAACACAGATGGAGTTTGGGGGAAATAGACCTTGACATTTGGGAGTTGTAGTCACTGGGATTCACAGTTCACCTACAATCAAAGAGCATTCTGAACCCCATGAAAGACAGAATCGGGGCAAACTTCCCACACAGAACCCCCATGGCCAACAGAAAATACTTAAGGCCATCCAATCCAACTCCCTTCATCAGTGCAAAAAAAGTAATCAAAATCCTCCTGACAAAGAGCCATCCAGCCATAGATATAGATAGATAGCTAGATAGATAGATAGAAAGATAGATAGATAGATAGATAGATAGATAGATAGATAGAGAGATAGATAGATAGATATGATTCACACACACACACAGATATAGTATCATAGATTTGAAAGGGACCCGTAAAGAAGGACAATGATATGTTGCATGTTCCAGAGTAGGCAAACCAGGCAATCTCCACATCAACACTGACAAAGAAACAACAAGAAATACTGTTTACCCACAAGCATAAAGAAATTACATATATTAGAAACCAACACTTTCTCATTACTTTATTTTCCAGATCACCAGACTGGGCCACAGCAACGCGTGGCAGGGGGCAGCTAGTATTTCATAACTATGTGACAAACCCTTGCATGGAAGGACAGTTCTGCAGAAACTAATCAACGCACTAAAAGTGCAACTAAATGTGATTTTATGTGCAATGTACAATGTGGCACCATGTGCATCCATTCACAATGTGTGAATTATCCATGTGTTATGGAATTGAAGGCACAGCTCCATTTCTGCAACCTCGAGGATTAATGCTTCTATTTTACATTGGATAAAAATGTTCAGTTGCTTCCCTATAAAAATGTACATTTGTGTAAGACGCAAACGGAATTTTGATCTTCTTTGCCAGGATGCTCGATGAATGGGATCAAAGGGGAATAAACTGATGAGTTTGAGTATGGGCCCTTCAGCATGCAAAGCAGGAAGTCTAAGGTCCAAAGCAGAGTTGGTTTCCAATTTTTAGTACTTATTACTGGAATCTTGTCAGGTACTTACATCAACAAAGATGGACTTCTGTCCAAAGGTGTACTTATGTCTGTGGGAACAAGATTTGCATGGTTGTGTAACATCTGTTGCCTGTAGAAGGCTGTTGTTATGTGGAAGAGTTGGCAAAGTGTGTAATGCTCATTAGTTCACAAGACAAGAGTTCACAATGTGCATTGGTTCACAATGTACATTCATACATGATCCACAAATGCATACCCAGAAATACAGCTTAATGGTGTAACATTAGAAAATGTTGACCATTTCCGCTACCTTGGAAGCCACCTCCACAACAATCAACATTGACACTGAAATACAACACCACCTGAGCTCTGCAAGTGCAGCATTTTTTCAAATGAAGCAGAGAGTGTTTGAGGATTAGGACATCCCTTGGGATACCAAAGTGCTTGTTTATAAAGCTGTTGTCCTCCCAACCCTACTATATGCCTGCAAACTGTGGACTTCTATATATGTCACACTCAACTCCTGGAATGATTCCATCAGCATCGCCTCTGAAAAATCCTGAAAATCTCTTGGGAAGACGGGTGGACAAATGTCAGTGTGCTGGAAGAAGTGAAGACCACCAGGACTGAAGTGAGGCTTCTACTCCATCAACTCTGCTAGACTGACCATGTTGACTGAATGCCCTTAGCCATTAAAGTGTCAAGATTACAGGAAAGAGGGCCAAACAAAAGTGTAGGAGGTTAGATAAGGTCGGGCCAGTTCTCTGGTGCACTGCCTAGTCAAAAGCACAGCAGAACATCCAAGTTTTTAAGTCCTTGTGGAAAATGGACAGAGTAGGTTCCTGTCTGATCTCAGTGGGGAGAAAGTTCCAGAGCTGGGGGGCCACCACCGAGAAGGCCCTCTCCCTCATCCCCACCAACAGTGCTTGAGACAGCGGTGGGAGCAAGAGAAGAGCCTCCTCTCTAATCTGTTCAGATCATTTTGAATTCTACTCCTGTCTACTGGAGTTTGAGTATGGGCCCTGTGTATTAGCTATCCTTCCCAGTACACCTTGTAAGTCACTGTGCATCTTGGGGATGCCAGTGATCCCTTTGTGATAAGTGTAGGTTTTTTGCTGCCTGTAGCAATTTTTTTTCTGGACATTTATATCCCGTCCTATCTCAACCTCCGCAGAGGAACTCAGGGCGGCTGACAAAAAAAGCATAAATATACATCTTAGGTTAAAACGGTATAAAACATTATAAAAACATCATAAAAAAAGGAAAACATTAGAACAATCACCAGAATTAAATCATCGTCCTACACGCAGTCCATTCGAGTCCATCAAAGTCCATTAAACCATAGCTCTACCATCATGTTGGTCTAGCCCGCAAAGGCCTGATTCCACATCCAGGATTTCACCTTTTTTTTGGAAGGTCAGGAGGGAAGGAGCGGATCTTTCCACTTAGGAGGGAATTCCATAGCCGAAGAGCCACCACAGAGAAGGCCCTGTCTTTTGTCCCCAATTGCGATGGTGGGGGGACACGAGCAGGGCCTCCCCGGATGATCTTAAGGTCCTAGGTGGTTCATAGCGGTAGATACATTCGGACAGGTAAACTGGCTACATGGGGTTGCCTATGAAGACTGCCCGGAAGCTTCAACTAGTCCAACATGCAGCAGCCAGGAGGGAGCATACTACTCTTTTGCTGCGTCAGCTCCACTGACTGCCAACTTAGCTTCCGAGCACAATTCAAAGTGCTGGTGCTGACCTGGCCCAGTTTACCTGTCCGAATGGATTCTCCCCTATGAACCATCAAGTTTGTTAAGATCTTCTGGAGGGGCCCTGCTCTCGGTCCCACCACCTTCGCAATCGCGTCTGGTGGGGACGAGGGACAGGGCCTTCTCGGTGGTGGCCCCTCGGCTCTGGAACTCTCTCCCGTTGGAGATTAGATCTGCCCCTTCCTTCCTGACTTTCAGAAAGCTGGTAAAATCTTGGCTTTGGACTATAGCATTTGCAGAATGATGATTGACTCAATAATGGCTGACCACACTGGTGGATGGTGATGAATTTGTGATTTTACTCTGACAACCTGGCTTTTGTAATTGTATGATCTGTATTTTAATGTATTATTGTATTAATGTATTACGATGCTATTATGTTTATTCTATGTGTGTATGAATTTTCTGCTGTTAGCCAGCCTGAGTCCCTCTTCAGAGGTTGAGAAAACCGGGTTATAAAAGCTCTAAATAAATAAATAGTGGGAGATGCGTTCGGACAAGTAAACTGGGCCAGAGCCATTAAGGGCATTTGGTAACTATAATAGGCCTGTTTGATCAAGAAAAAATTTGTTTCTAAAATCGATTTGTAATTGGGGTGTTTTTTTGTTTCGATATTTAAAATATTTACAAAACTTTCCAAAAAAAAGTTTTGGTATTTACGAAATTTTGTAAATATTAACGAATTTTTAGAATATTTTTTGTATTTTTTAAGAATAATATTAAAATAATATTAAAAAATATTTTAAAATGGAAAATTAACCAAAAAATGGCCCAAATGTGGACCAAACACAGGCAGGAGACAGCAAATGAGAGAAAACACCAACAGAAGAGTCTTTTCTTTTTTAGAATATTTTTTAAGAATAATATTAAAATAATATTAAAAAATAATATTAAAATAATATTAAAAAATATTTTTAAATGGAAAATTAACCAAAAAATGGCCCAAATGTGGACCAAACACAGGCGGGAGACAGCAAATGAATAAAAGCCCTTGGGTGGGATTCCATACAACTGGTGAAGTCAGCACTAGTCCACAGAAGTCATAATCTTCTGCCTGGGAGACTCCGCAAACTGTAATCGAAAGAATACATTTCCTGAGCGTTAGGTTTGGAATGGGAAGGCTTTGAGACTATTAATTAATTTGAAAGTACCGATACTTCAGTCATGATCACAGTGCTCTTTAAATTATTAGTGTTAGTTGAGAGAGGTTTTGAGCAAGCAGGGTGACCTTGGCCTCTCTCTCCCAATTCCATGTTCTGCTGTCAACAGAATTCTATCTGTTAAAGATCTGATGACAGGGCATCTCCCATCGGGACATTTCAGGCCTGATGAATAATACATTCTCTGTAAAGCTTATAAAAGAAGATTCATCATTAATGACCCACAGACCAGGCAGGCTGAGAATACGTACTTTTCCCAAGGTTGGGATGAAGTTTTTGAACCAGATTTCAACAATGTACATTCATTTTAATTCAAAACATGCTTTTTCTATGCAAAAATAAAAAAGAAAGAGGCTTGAAGAGCAAAGTACCTGATGAAATCTTTAAAATGGAGACGCTCAGCTGGGTATTTTGGTGCCACTGGCTGATATATGTATGCAGTCACTTACATTTTTTTTCCTTCCCTGTTGATCTTCATTTTGTTAGTTTTGGCCAGCTTTCTAATCTGTTAAGGTCATTGTGGATTCTGATCCTGTCCGTTTATTCATTCATTCTATCTATCAGACAGCTCTTATCCATTCTTTTGAATGATACGGCGCAATGGTTCCCAGAATTTCTAATGGCAGAAAGGACTGTCCTTTTCAAATATGAATGATATCTGATATGTGGAGGACCACGAATGCTATTCGAAAGAAAGGGCCATATATCTCCTCCCAGCAATCAAAAGACAATCTCTCCCCGTTAGCTTCATGGATGAAGCCTTAACTCCGCATGATGAACAGCCAACGAATGGAGAGAGAATGCGCGCCCAGCATCCATAGCCATGGACAATTTTTCAAATGCATTCTCTACTTAAGTCAGTGAAGAAAAATGGAACAGGGACTTAGTTACAGGAAGGCTGATGGCTCAATATTTTACTGCGTGTATTAGGAATATTTTACATGAGACATTTTCAACTAGGCATTAGCATATTAAAAAGTACTGGAATAACTCTTACAAATTAACAATTATAATAGTGAGTTGGAAAGATTATTGAAATGCTTTTATGATGCCATAGAGTAGCATTTAGGATAAAAGCAGTTGCATTACTCACAGTCTTTTTTTTTCTTTTTGGATGGTCAAAGATGTGGCCAAAATCATATTTCTTTTAGTCTCGATTCATAGAATCATAAAATCATAGAATCACTCGCTGGAACACCTCAGCAAGCGAGAGTCCAAAAGTGGCAGGCTCAAACCCAGAACCTCAACCAATGGCTGATACCAAATGAGAGACTCCCCCCTGGGCACACAGAGGACTGGAAGGCGCTGAACAGACTGCACTCTGGCACCACGAGATGCAGAGCCAACCTTCAGAAATGGGGCTACAGAGTGGAATCCTTGACATGCGAGTGTGGAGAAGAGCAAACCACTGACCACCTGCTGCAATGCAACCTGAGCCCTGCCACATGCACAATGGAGGACCTTCTTGCAGAAACACCAGAAGCACTCCAAGTGGCCAGATACTGGTCAAAGGACATTTAATCAACTAGCAAACTCACAAATTTTGTATTTTGTCTGTTTGTTTGCTTTGTTCTGTTAGAAATGTAATATAATTTGACTGGTTGTCCTGACACAACAAATAAAGAATCATCGAGTTAGAAGAGACCTCGTGGGACATCCAGTCCACCCCCTCTGCCAAGAAGCAGGGAAATCGCATTCAAAGCTGCGCCCGTACCTTGGGAAGTCTGACTTGGCCACGGTGGTCCATGCTCCGGTTACATCCCTTATAGACTACTGCAATGCTCTCTACGTGGGGTTGCCTCTGAAGACTGCCCAGAAGCTTCAACTAGTCCAACGAGCGGCAGCCAGACTACTAACAGGAGCAGGATACAGGGAGCATACTACTCCTCTGTTGCATCAGCTCCACTGGCTGACAATTAGCTTCCGAGCACAATTCAAAGTGCTGGTGTTGACCTATAAATCCCTAAACGACTCTGGCCCAGTTTACCTGTCCGAACGGATTCTCCCCTATGAACCATCAAGGTTGTTAAGATCTTCTGGAGGGGCCCTGCTATCAAACAGTTTGGATTCCATAGCCTTGAGGCATGGCATTAATTCTGTTGTGTAGATGCTGTGACTGTATTATGATTCATTCAACCATCTATGTGAGTTTGGATGAACCATTAGGAATCTGGCCATCAGCTGAGATCCTACCTTATGCTTGTTAATGTTGTCGATGTAGATAACATTATTACAGCCTCTTCAAATCTCCAAATTTCTCTTTTATCAACTGCCATGCGGTCTTGCAAATCATGGCCTTCTTTTTCTACTGCCTTCCACAAAACCAAGCATCATTGTCCTAGGCTATCACTCATGGCCAAGTATGATTGCCTTCAAAGTGTAAGATCTTGGTGGTGGGTCCATAGGTGACTGTAAAGACTTATTATGGATCTGCATGTTCTTTTGCAGTGAGGACATTGGTTTTCAGATGAAAAGTAGCCCCAAGAAGGGCTGGCTTGACATGCCTTCCTCCCTTGTGCATCTTCGAATTCCACAGCACTGTTGGTAACAGCTATTCAACCTTACTGTTCCACCTCAGCTAGGGTGCACCTTGCTCAAGCAAATAGGTAAGATAAAAGGAGTCTCAAAAGCCAGAAAAAAAATTTCCAATGCAAAGGTTAAAGCATGGACATAAATCCAAGGAGCAGAGTAAAATCATGAACTTGAATAATCCAAAGGAGAAGGAATAAAGCATCAACTTGAGTAGTCCAAGAATCAAAGAACAATACATGAGCTTGAGTTCATGGTAAAATCCCCAAGACATAAAGCAAAACTTGACCAAGACATGGCTTGAAGCGAGAACCAAGGCAACATTGCTTGATCTGAAAACCAAAAGCTATTATTTCCCTAATTAAGGGCAGCAAAGCATGAAAGCATTCCTTCAACCATGAGTAGTCCCTCTTGGTCTCACTTTCCCACTTTCCCTGGTTTGCACCTGGAATTCTTCCCACGCAAAAGCAGCCTTGATTCTCTATCTAACCTCCCTTCCTGCATGTCAGCTTCTAAAACAATTTCGTTTTTGCACAGAGAATCCCCCAAATCCCCCTCCGCTGTCCCAACTGGGGAATCACCATCCCGTTCTAACGTCCCCTCTGTCTGAGCATCATGAGAAGCATAGGGCCTTGCAGGTCATGCAACCTCAAACCCCTCATCATCATCTTCAGCTGGCTGAACTACATCACTTAGCTAACTGAAAGCCAAAATCAAAGTCACAACAACATCTGTTATAGAACTCCAAAATGCTGGTGATGATGTAGTCTGTGCTCATTCAGAAGAAAACCTACAAGCCACTCTAGACGCAGGTTCGCAGCTTGGGAGTGATCCTGGACTCATAACTGAGCCTGGAACCCCAGGTCTCGGCGGTGGCTGGGAGAGCTTTCGCACAATTAAAACTTGTGCGCCAGCTGCGCCCGTACCTTGGGAAGTCGGATCTGGCCACGGTGGTCCACGCTCTTGTCACATCCCGGTTGGATTACTGCAACGCACTCTACGTGGGGTTGCCTTTGAAGACTGCTCGGAAACTTCAACTTGTCCAGCGAGAAGCAGCCAGATTGCTCACCGGAGCGGCGTACAGGGAGCACACCACCCCCCTGTTGCGTCAGCTCCACTGGCTGCCGATCCAATTCCGAGCACAATTCAAAGTGCTGGTTTTGACCTACAAAACCCTATACGGTTCCGGCCCAGCGTATCTGTCCGAACGGATCTCCCTCTACGTCCCACCGAAGTTTAAGATCATCTGGGGAGGCCCTGCTCTCGACCCCGCCACTATCACAAGTGAGGTTGGCGGGGACGAGGAGCAGGGCCTTCTCAGTGGTGGCCCCTCACCTGTGGAACTCACTCCCCGGGGAGATTAGATCAGCGACTTCCCTTTTGGCGTTCAGGAAAAAATTGAAGACCTGGATATGGGACCAAGCTTTTGGACATTCTGGCAGCTAAAGGAAAGATCTGACGATAAACAGGGACGGACGGAATGGAATGGATATACGGAACTCTGAACACTGAGCATGAGATTGTTTTGCTATTTTATTATGTATTGATGATTTTAATCTGTTAATTGTTTAAATTGCTTTTATGTATGTTTGTTTAATTGATATAAGCATCGAATTGTGCCTTCGTCTTGTAAGCCGCCCTGAGTCCCCCCTTGGGGGTGAGAAGGGCGGGGTAGAAGTAACTGAAATAAATAAATAAATAAATAAATAAACACTTTTTCAGAAGCATACAAAAAGCTTMGCCCCTCACTGAACATCAAAAAAACCAAGGGGCTCTATCAGCAGGCATCAACCYATTATTTTGCAATGCCAAAAATACAACTTGATGGTGTAACACTGGAAAATGTTGACCATTTCTGTTAACTTGGCAACCACCTCTTCACAAAAGTTAGCATCAACATCAAAACAAAACCAAGCATTACTATCCTTTCTAATGAATCATACTATTACATGATTGCTCCAAAGTATGAGTGCTCCAGTTTAGTAATTTTAACTTTTAGGGTAAATGTAAATGTCCAGAAAAAGATCCCAAATATTTTTAAAGTCTCATTCAGAAATTATTCTGGTGATGTTAGACTATTTTTCCTAGGATGTGTGAGTAATTTTTTTTAAAAAAAATCATAATGAATGAATAAAAAGGCATTAGTAATGCATTAGTAACATGTGACATTCAAAACCTGAACAAATGGTAATAGTAATGTGTTACAAAATGTTAAAATAACAGCTTAATGCGTCGATATCATATGGCACAATGGAGCATTAAATCACCAGCTTTTAGTTAAAGCTGACACTTTGTTGTCTAAAAATAGCATAATGGTGTCCCAGTATGAAGGGTTTGAAGAGATTTCAGATGTTTCCCCCCTTTTTGATTGGATGGAATATAACATAATGGCAGAGATCAAGGAGTCAGGCTGTAAAAGTACATTCTGTGTATGTACAAATGTCTCCAAATTTCCTGTGGACTTATAGCAATCCCATGAATTTTATAGGGTTTTCTTAGGCAAACAAATTCATAGTCACAATGCACAACATACAATGCATCACCACATGTTCTATGCACAATAGTACTACAAAGGCATGTTCCATTATGCTTCCACCATCTTCACTTAATTATAGGCAATTATGGCCGAACATATGAACAACGATGTAATTCCATCTGAACACGAGGAAGAACTTCCTGACTGTGAGAGCCGTTCAGCAGTGGAACTCTCTGCCCCGGAGTGTGGTGGAGGCTCCTTCTTTGGAAGCTTTTAAACAGGGGCTGGATGGCCATCTGTCAGGGGTGCTTTGAATGCAATATTCCTGCTTCTTGGCAGAATGGGGTTGGACTGGATGGCCCATGAGGTCTCTTCCAACTCTTTGATTCTATGATTCTATGAAGGGAATGCATAAAGTCCTAAGACACTAACAGGATGCTAGACAATCATTTTATATTAGAAAACTCTTTAGCATTTGAAAAAATATGTGTTCTTTTACATTATGTTCCTGTGGCATTTAATAGAGGCATCGAATATGCCCAAAAGGCATGCTGTTTCAGGGTCCATTTTTGGCTAACCCCTCATTCTGTTTACCGGGAAGTTACTCGAATCGGGAGGAATGTTGCCATTTTCGTTCGGGAAATATTCGGCCCATCGACTACAATGGGAAATTTTAAAGGCTCAATCCTAAGTTATTTTGAGGCCTATCGGCATGAAACTTACCTCAGTTTTAGATCCCATTTACAACTGCAAGCCCACCAAGTTTCAAAACAATTCACCTATCTACTGTTTTTTTTAGAATTATTTAAAGTTTTTGTTGTTTATTTGTTCACTCGCTTCCGGCTCTTGTTGACCTCCTGAACCAGCCCAGGGCTGAGCTCCCTGTATGCTGTGGCCACCCCCATCTCTTCGATCATCTGGAGAGGCCCTGCTCTCGATGCCACCTGCATCGCAGGCGCGATTGGTGGGGATGAGAGAGAGGGCCTTTTTGGTGGTGGCCCCTTGACTCTGGAACTCACTCTCTAAGGACATCAGGCAGGCCCCAACTCTGGCAGTCTTTAGGAGGAGTTTGAAGATGGTTGTTCCAGTGTGCCTTCCCAGAATAATGATCCCATAGCACTTTGTCCTCCAAAGCACTTTACATATTAGGTCTGCTTGTACGTTTTCCACAAACGCCACTTTCACCTTTTCGCCCATGTCCCAGCATCATTTCCAATTTTAACTTTACATTTGGCCTTCCCGCTGTTTTTAATTGTGTGTTGTCTTATTGTTCATTGTTGCATATTTTATTGTCTATGTTTTTTATTTTAATTGCTTGTATTGTTGTTATTATTGCTTGTATTGTTGTATTTGGGCTCAGCCTCATGTAAGCCGCACCGAGTCCCTTGGGGAGATGGTAGCAGGGTACAAATAAAGTGTTGTTGTTGTTGTTGTTATTATTATTATTATTATTAAGGTCAAGCCAGTTACTTCAAGGATACCATCCATCCACCTTTCCCTTGGTTGGCCCCTCTTCCTTTTCCCTTCCATTTCCCCCAGCATCATTCCCTTCTCTAGGTTTTGCTGTCTCCTCATGATGTGGCCAAAGTACTTCAACTTTGTCTCTAGTCTCCTTCCCTCCAATGAGCAGTCGGGCTTTATTTCCTGAAGTATGGACTGTTGGATCTTCTCGCGGTCCAACGCACTCTCAGAATTTTCCTCCAGCACCACAGTTCAAAGGCATCTATCTTCCTTTGCTCAGCCTTCCTTATGACTTTCACATCCATAGGTTACTTCAGGGAATACCATTGCTTTAACTATGCAGATCTTTGTTGCCAGTGTGATTTGCCAGTGACGCAGTGGGTTAAACCCCTGTGCTGGCAGGACTGAAGATCGACAGGTCTCAGGTTGGAATCTGGGGGGAGTGGGTTGAGTTCCCTCTGTAAGCTCCTGCTCCCTATGCGGGGACATGACAGAAGCCTCCCACATGGATGGTAGCACATCAAAACATCCAGGTGTTCCCTGGGCAATGTCCTTGCAGACAGCCAATTCTCTCACACCATGAGCAACTTGCAGTTTTTCAAGCTGCTCCTGACACGACAAAAAAAACCCCCACTATTTTATTAAGATTGGCCATTGCTCTTACCATAACATTTTTTAAATAAGACAAACCATAATTCTGGGAATTGTAGTCGCTTGTTGTTGTTCATTCGTTCAGTCGTCTCCGACTCTTCGTCGTGACCTCACGGACCAGCCCATGCCAGAGCTCCCTGTCGGCCGTCACCACCCCCAGCTCCTTCAAGGTCAGTCCAGTCACTTCAAGGATGCCATCCATCCATCTTGCCCTTGGTCGGCCCCTCTTCCTTTTGCCTTCCACTTTCCCCAGCATAATTGTCTTCTCTAGGCTTGGCTGTCTCCTCATGATGTGGCCAAAGGACTTCAACTTTGTCTCTAGTCTCCTTCCCTCCAATGAGCAGTCGGGCTTTATTTCCTGGAGGATGGACTGGTTGGATCTTCTCGCAGTCCAAGGCACTCTCAGAACTTTCCTCCAACACCACAGTTCAAAGCATCTATCTTTCTTCGCTCATCTTTCCCTAAGGTCCAGCTCTCACATCCGTAGGTTACTACAGGATTGTAGTCACTAGTTGTGTTCATTTTCAGCCAATCAGAGCATGAACATAACCAGGCTTTTCATTGGCTGAGAAACAGAGAGAGAGAGAGAGGAACTCAGAGACTTTAATATATTAATATGTATGCCTACATATGTTCATATCCTATGAACTTCCATTTCCTCTGCTATTTTCCTCTTCCTTTTTTGTTTCCTTTTGGGGTAAGCCAGTGCAACATAGTAGTTTGAATGTTGGGACTATGGCTCTGGAAAACAGGGTTCAAATCCCTACTTGGCCATGAAAATCTATTGATTAGTTTTGGGCAAGTTGCACCCTCTTATCTGCAGAAAAACCTATGAGTGGTTCACTTTAAGTCACCAAACATTGGAAACCACTTGAAGGCACAAAACAAAACCAATAATACTTTAAAAATTCAATAAAAAAGTAACAGTAGATGCCAAAACAATAGATGGCCGAGTTCACCTTCACCCAGGAGATGTTTCCATTCATTTTTGGTCAAATTAGATAAAATATTCCAGAAACTCTACATAAATTTTACCTTGAAACTACTTTGCTAGGAGCCAGACTCTTGATCTTGGGGAATATTACGCGTGATTTTTTAAATCTATTTCAAACATTATGCTTCATGGGCAGAAAATATGTTTGTGTCTGTGTTCATGCATTGTGTCTTTTTATATGATGCAAGGTCAAAGTAACCATGTACATTTGTTGCCTAAAACACACAATTCACCCATATGAGCATGCATGAGTATGGGGGGAGGCGAGGGGGAGGGAGAGACTGAAATTATTCAGTGATTTGCTTGTATGTACCAAACACAATACTGTAAAGACTCCAAGAATTCAATAGTGCATCTAATCCTTTTCAGTAATTCAGTCTATTTCATTTACAAGACAATATATCAGCCAATTTATAAGCAATCTGTCATGCCTTGGAATCAATACAAATCATGAAAACACATATACATAATTGAATTTTGCGTTCCCCCTGGGTTTGTGCTGCAATGTCAAAGGCAGCTTTGAAATAACATATATTTTTCCTTTCAGTCCTAATGGGAGATAATGCCATGCCAGTCATTTCAGTCTCTATTATTATTGAAGACACAATAATAACAAGAGATTGAATATCATGTCAGGGGGTGAGCCAACATTTTGATAAGCTTCCATTTTTCAACTCACAATAAGAACTAAGAAAGGCTTATTCACAATGGAAATGTGGCCATTCTGATTGCTTGTAGCTGCACTAGGCTGTTCTTCACTGCCTAATAGCACAGGTATAAATGGAGAAAAAATATTATAATTTACCACATTTGTGCAGTACATGGAATACTCCAGGCACAGTTTGGAATAGTCTGCTCCAGAGCTGCCCAAGATGTACCATGGGAGCATTTCAAAGTGAGGTGTTGTGTGGTTTCTGGACTGTATGACCATGTTCTAGCACCCTTTTCTGTTAGCTGCCTTGAGACCTAGAATCATACAATCATAGAAACAAAGAGTTGGAAGAGACCTCATGGGCCATCCAGTCCAAAACCCTGCCAAGAAGCAGGAATATTGCATTCAAATTACTCCTGACAGATGGCCATCCAGCCTCCGTCTAAAAGCTTCCAAAGAAGGAGCCTCCACCACACTCCGGGGCAGAGAGTTCCACTGCTGAATGGCTCCCACAGTCAGGAAGTTCTTCCTCCTGTTCAGGTGGAATCTCCTCTCTTGTAGTTTGAAGCCATTGTTCCATTGCGTCCTAGTCTCCAAGGAAGCAGAAAACAAGCTTGCTCCCTCCTCCCTGTGGTTTCCTCTCACATATTTATACATGGCTATCATATCTCCTCTCAGCCTTCTCTTCTTCAGGCTAAACATGCCCAGCTCCTTAAGCCACTCCTCATAGGGCTTGTTCTCCAGACTCTTGATCATTTCATGGAGAAATTTCATTGATCATTTCATGGAGAAAGGCAGGGTATTAATAATAATAATAATAATAATAATAATAATAACAACAACAACAACAACAACAACAACAATTTGTTTTCAGGATGCAAAGTGTATCACTACAGCCTTGCTAGTGTCATGAATGACTTTTCAATAACTTTAAAGCATAGGGTTTTTATTGTAATTTCCAGTGTGAGAGGGTACATCAGATTACAGAAAAACATTTAGACAAAGATTTTTTTTTGTCATGTCAGGAGCAACTTGAGAAACTGCAAGTCGCTTCTGGTGTGAGAGAATTGGCTGTCTGCAAGGACTTTGCCCTGGGGACGCCCGGATGGGGGATGCCTGGCTCGAGAGCAGTACGTGTGAAAAAGATCTTGGAGTCCTCTTGGACAACAAGTTAAACATGAGCCAACAATGTGATGTGGCGGCAAAAAAAGCCAATGGGATTTTGGCCTGCATCAATAGGAGCATAGTGTCTAGATCTAGGGAAGTCATGCTACCCCTCTATTCTGCTTGGTTAGACCACACCTGGAATATTGTGTCTAATTCTGGGCACCACAGTTCAAGAGAGATATTGACAAGCTGGAATGTGTCCAGAGGAGAGCGACTAAAATGATAAAAGGTCTGGAGAACAAGCCTTATGAGGAGCGGCTTAAGGAGCTGGGCATGTTTAGCCTGAAGAAGAGAAGGCTGAGAGGAGATATGATAGCCAGGTATAAATATGTGAGAGGAAGCCACAGGGAGGAGGGAGCAAGCTTGTTTTCTGCTTCCCTGGAGACTAGGACGAAACAATGGCTTCAAACTACAAGAAAGGAGATTCCATCTGAACATGAGGAAGAACTTCCTGACTGTGAGAGCCGTTCAGCAGTGGAACTCTCTGCCCCAAAGTGTGGTGGAGGCTCCTTCTTTGGAAGCTTTTAAACAGAGGCTGGATGGCCATCTGTCAGTGGTGATTTGAATGCAATATTCCTGCTTCTTGGCAGGGGGTTGGACTGGATGGCCCATGTGAGGTCTCTTCCAACTCTTTGATTCTATGATTCTATGATTCTATGATGTTTTTATCATCCTTGTGGGAAACTTATGAGGAGCTGGAGCTGATAGAGGGAGCTCATCCGCCTCTCCCCGGATTCGAATCTGCAACCTGTCGGTCTTCAGTCCTGCTGGTACAGGGCTTTAACCCACTGCGCCACTGGGGGCTCTGCTAGACAAAGAATGACATTGGGCATATAGACATACAGATTATATGTAACTAACTACTAGGGCTGGGCGATGTCATTCGTTAATTTTGTATATCGTTAATTTTTTCGTTAATATTCAATATACGAAACGATATCAAAATTATTTTCAAACACGGAAGTGTATTTTAAATATCGAAACAGCATGCGCCAAATATTCTCGTATTTCCGTCCATTTCGGAAATACCTAAGATGGCGATGCTTGCTGCTCCTCCTCCTCCTTTGGAAGGGGCTCCTTTCCTTCCAGAGTGAGCTTTAGGGAAGAAGGCAGGGGCCCTGCGAGGGAGGCTTCGGCTATGACTGTCATTGCCGTCTCCATCCCTTCCTTCCTCCAATCCTCCGACCCTTTCTCCTCCTCCTCCTCAGGCCGCGTGGGGGCGGGGAGGAAGAGCAGCCGGGGGAGACCTCTCCCTCCTCCTCTACCTCCTCACTCCACTCCCAGCCACCCACTCCCCGTGAGTATATGAAAATAATATATATATATATATTTATATAATATATATATATTTATTATATTTATTATTATTATTAAGAATGGATGGCCATCTTTCAGTAGTGCTTTCACTGTGCCTTCCATGCACGGAGGCAGAAAGTGTTTTGTCAATATTTTTATTATTGAGAGAAGCATTGTCAAACCGGAATAGAGATTTCACCCCTCCTCCCTCTCTCTCTCTCTTTCCCCCCACTTTCCTTCTGTAGGTTAAAACTATTATATTTATAATATTTATTATATTTATTATTATTATTAAGAATGGATGGCCATCTTTCAGTAGTGCTTTCACTGTGCCTTCCATGCACGGAGGCAGAAAGTGTTTTGTCAATATTTTTATTATTGAGAGAAGCATTGTCAAACCGGAATAGAGATTTCACCCCTCCTCTCTCTCTCTCTCTCTTTCCCCCCACTTTCCTTCTCCGAGGTTAAAACTATTATTTTCACGTTGCGCAACCACGCCCGCCATCTTAACGAATCAATTCGTTAATATTAACGAAATTTCGTAAATATCAAACTTTTTGAAGGGAAAATTTCGGAAATATTTTAAATAACGAGACACAAAAACACCCCAAAAACGAATCGATTTTAGAAACAAATTTTTCCGTTGTTACCCAGGCCTACTAACTACATTGGATTTACAATAACTTACAGTTACATTGGACTAACAAACAGATAAAGGGGAATTACATTTTCACTCAGCATTCACACACATGTACATGTATTCATCCTCACGCACCCAAATATTATTATATCCTCTTCTCCCTCCTTGGAGATGCACCTGTTAGCCAGACCTTGCTTTCCTGCAGCCTGCCAACATAGTTCCAAAACTTCCATAACTTCATAACATCCAAACTCCAAAATGCATCCTTTCCCTAAGCACAATGCCAAGGATCAAATCTGTGTTTTCCAAACAGCAGAACCTGACTCCCTGTACAAAACTCCAAAATTGCACTTCTTCCTCTTCCCTTGAGAAAGAAGTCCAAAGTGACCAGACTTCTCCCTTGCAAATCTGCCACTCCATGGTACACTATCTCTCTCCTTCCCATGGAGTAGCGCATAGCGGGTGAAAAAGACTCCTCAGGTCTGCCACACTTTGAGCATTATTAGATTGAATCTTTTATAGGAATATTCTGCTGATGTAGTACCAAAGTTGCAAATTAATGAAAGACATCTTCCATCCTGGTTCCATCTCAGTTCCCTGGCCAGCTGATGATTCTTCTTGATTGCTGTTGACAGACACAAGGCTTGTGTTGACTTCCTTCTTAACATAAGGAATGTTGCAAACATTTCCTTAACTTGAAAAAACCATTGTCACAGTTCTTATCAGAGCTTACTTTTCAGTTCTTATTAGCAACTTTTAATTACAGTCCAGCAAGCACGTAGTTAGTCATTGCAGGCCTTAATATTATACTGGTGTCTCCAAAATTATTAACTCCACTCATACAACTTCCATTCTTCCATTCATTTCCACACATCATATTAAATTCACATTTATCAAATCTGCGCATTGAATTTCTTATTACACCAGAACCTGTCAACAACTATTCCAGAATTTCATTCCAATGTGAAACACAGGTGCATGACCTGATGTGCAGATGTCATCCTGCCCGCTAAATCTGAAGTCTTAAGCACAAATATAGCATTACAATGTTGTCATGATAGCAAAGATACCGACTCAGCCATGCAATGTATGCTGCTCCAAAAGTGTTATCTAGAAAAATCAATATTTATGAACACTCCAGTAAATTGATGGGTTGTGGAATATAGCAAGGAGTCAAAAGTTATCATTATCTGTCAAAGTAAGCTGTCATTACTGTAAAACACACAAGCAAGTTTCTTCTGCTCATCACTACCAATAACCCACCCACTCGGCAACCTTCTCCTTTGCCATGCAATCTGATACAGCAGTTGCTTGAGAACTCTCCCAGCTCAGTGAGCCCTGCAGGAGATGGGGGAAAACATCTGGAAGCTCTCTGAAAACCTGAGATTCTTTGCAATTCCACAAATCGTTAGAAGCACTGTGAGAGTTTCAGAGATTTGATATGAGAAGCATGCAAATTTATGATATTCTTTACAAAACTATGGAAAGACATCCTGAGTGCTGGTTCCAAGGTACTGTACATGTATAAGTCTAGACATTTTAGTCAAAAGTTGACCGAGTTAGCTTATCCATCTGGGTGCTGTACCTTAACTGTAGCAGAAAAGAAACCATCTAAGAGTCGAGTTGTGAAAGATGCGAGTTTAGTCCATCCTGGGAGAACCTAAAGAAAGCAACATCTTATTTATGTTCTCTGCCATGGGGCGACTTCTGACAGTTTTGAAAAACAGGAAAATGATGGTGACAAGGGTGGATGGCCTCCTGAGGAGACACTGGTACTTTCTGCAATATGATCTCAGCTTATCTATTAGTCTATCAACATCCGTTGTTTAGCCCCAAGACTTGCCTTCAACTTATACATGAGGTTACTTATATTTTCATACTGTTCTTGGTTTGCACACTGACTTCTCTGTTACACACATACACATGCTCTCCAGTATTCCCATTCTACCTGACTGTTTGACGTTTGGTAGATGGCAACTGTCTTCCAACAAAAGGTATTTATTCTACCACTCAGAAGTAATTAGCTTTTCTAATGAAAATATGTTTCATGTGAAAATTAACTTCTTTGGTAGTGGTCAGCTGGAATATATATGCAGTGGTCAGCTGGAATATATATACTTTTTGCTTCTGACAACTATTGGTCTAATGCACTACATTTTAATGGGATAAGGAGAGGTTATATGCCAGTTACTCATTGTTGAGCAATGGGATGAGGCAGAGAAATAATCAAATGGAACGAGGTAGAGAAAGTATCTGATTGGTGGCTGCCTTGTGTCACAGCAAAAGAAACGTGTTTTTTGTTACTTCTTGGAATTTCCAACATGCAATATCTGAATTGGCCACTTGGGGGGCGGCTTTTTTTTTTTTACTAAGTTTCCAATAGTAATAGAAATAATAGAAACAGTAACTTGTTAGCAATGGGTTACTAAAAGTAATCAAGGAATGCATAACTAGTTTCTTTAAAAGAGTACAATTCCGAGCTCTGCATTCTCTTATGCTCAGCCATCATATTCATTAAGAGTATTGGAACCAACCTTTTTTCATCAGCTCTACCTACTTCACAGGTTTGTTGTGCAAATTATTTATTTATTTATTTATTTATTTATTTATTTACTTACTTTACTTATATACCACTGGTCTCAGCCCGAAGGCGACTCACAGCGGTTCACAACCAATAAGGACAGCAAAAACTCAATGCAACAGTGTAAAAACAGTTACAACTTAACACATTACACAATTAATAAACAATTACTACAATAACCGATCACTATCGTATCATCATCAAAAACATGATCCAGATTCGTCATCCATTATTCCATTCCAATGTTCATTAACCAATCATTGCACTAATTATTCGAACGCCTGCTCAAACAGCCAGGTCTTCACTTTCCTGCGGAATACCATTAGAGATGGTGCTAGTCTAATGTCCGTAGGAAGGGCGTTCCACAGCCGAGGAGCCACCACCGAGAAGGCCCTATCTCTTCCCCGCCAGCCGTGCTTGAGAAGCAGGTGGGATCGAGAGCAGGGCCTCCCCGGAAGATCTCAAAGTCCTGGTGGGTTCATAGGCTGAGATGCGGTTGGATAGGTAGCTTGGGCCAGGAACCGTTTAGGGCTTTAAGGTCAACGGCAGCACTTTGAATTCAGCCCGGTAGCAGATCGGTAGCCAGTGGAGTTGGCACAACAGGGGGGTTGTATTCTCCCTGCGCTCCTCTCCTGTTAAAATCATGGCTGCCGAGCGTTGGACTAGTTGGAGCTTCTGAGCTGTCTTCAAAGGCAACCCCATGTAGAGAGCATTGCAGTAGTCTAAACGGGATGTAACCAGAGCGTGGACTACCGTGGCCAAGTCAGACTTCCCAAGGTATGGGACTTTGTGGGGCTGTTGAGATGATCAAATGGTCAGTGGTGGAGACATGAATACTGCTGTATATTTCTTTAAGAATCTTGAGGTTATTGTAGAATCAATGCTTTGTTGAATGCGATGCTTTCCCCCAGTGATATGATCCTAAGTGTTGAATATCTATTGGAAAATATTTGTCCCCCTTCAGATCTTCTCACATCAGCCACTTCCTGATACTCATATCCTCAAAGCTGCCTCTGGTGGCAATCCATCCCTCCTGGAAATCAGCAGTGCTTTTTCAAAGAAACTGAATCATTTGTCCTCATTTATTTCAATGAAGTCTGAATTAGTCACTGGAGTTAGCCCAAAAAAGTCTGCCAGTCTTCTCTTGGTAGTGTTCATTTTGCACAAAACCATGGGTTTATTAGAACACATCTGATAGGATGACTTTGAAGTTTCCATTGCAGAGACAAATTCGTTTTCATTTAACTTCTTCACCCTCTCGATATGCATCAAGAAGGTGGGCTGAACTGGATGCACTTACACAGCCTTAGTAGGAGGAAATGATTTTGAAGCAGAGCAGCGGCTGAAAAAATTCAGGCTATGGTTTCAATTTTTCATCTGAGAGCGTGAGAAATCTACCCTACAATGTATTGTCGAAGGCTTTCATGGCCGGTATCACTGGGTTGTTGTAGGTTTTTCCGGGCTATATGGCCATGTTCTAGAGGCATTTTCTCCTGACGTTTCGCCTGCATCTATGGCAAGCATCCTCAGAGGTAGTGAGGTCTGTTGGAAGTAGGAAAATGGGTTTATATATCTGTGGAATGACCACGGTGGGACAAAGGACTTTTGTCTGCTGCAGCTAGGTGTGAATGTTTCAACTGACCACCTTGATTAGCATTTAATGGCTTGGAAGTGCCTGGGGGGAATCTTTTGTTGAGAGTGATTTGATGTGCCTGATTGTTTACTCTCTGTTGTTTTGCTGTTGTAATTTTTGAGTTTTTTAATACTGGTAGCCAGATTTTGTTCATTTTCATGGTTTCCCCTTTCTGTTGAAATTGTCCACATGCTTGTGGATTTCAATGGCTTCTCTGTCTAGTCTGACATGGTGGTTGTTGGAGTGGTCCAGCATTTTCTGTGTTCTCCAATAATCTGCTGTGTCCAGGTTGGTTCACCAGGTGCTCTGTTATGGCTGACTTCTCTGGTTGAAGTTGTCTGCAGTGCCTTTCATGTTCCTTGATTCGTGTTGGGGCAATGCTGCTGCGTTTGGTGGTCCCTATGTAGACTTGTCCACAGCTGCATGTTTGGGTCATCCTTTTTTCCCTTCTTGAAGACTGGGACCACATTGGCCCTCCTCAAGTCTGCTGGAACTTTTCCCGTTCTCCAAGAACTTTCAAAGATGATTGCCAATGGTTCCAAAATGACTTCCGCTAGTTCCTTCAATACTCTTGGGTGTAGTTGATCTGGCCCTGGGGACTTGAACTCATTTAGAGCAGCCAGGTATTCCAGGTATTCAAACTGTACCAGGATGTAGAGTGGGTCAGTCATGGGGGCTCTGTGTGTCAAGTTTGGTCTTGATCAGTAATTGGATGAGGTTTGCAGTGGTCTCAAGGAGTGTCTCCCATCTTCCATGGGCTGCCCCCCACCCCCCAAACCACACCAGAATGTTGAGTGGGACATGGGGGCTCTGTGTGCCAAGTTTGGTCTTTATCTGTCGTTGGTGTGGATTGCAATGGTCTCAGGAAGTGAGTGAAGGTACTGCAACTCCCATCATCCATGGTCCATCGTCCTTCAAACTGCACCAGGATGTAGAGTGGGTCATGGGGGTTCGGTGTGTCAAGTTTGGTCTTTATTGGTCATTGGATGAGGTTCACTGTGTTATCTTCACATTGTAAATAATCTTTGCTAAACTCTTCTCCGAATTCTTGTTTTAATTCCTTGAATTTTTGTTTCTATTTCTTCTGAGCCATTTGAACTTCAAATTGTGTGAAGTTCAAATTTTCACTCAAATGATTCCTGGAAATGATGCATTACTTTTTAAAAATAATTGTGCTGTATCACGCCTGGGTGATGTGGGGGATTTTAAAAGTATTTTTTTTAAGACGAGCTAATGAACAGTAACATAGTAGACCTGAATCCAGCATGGCTCTGAGCTGTCATCCTTACAAAGACCCCTAGAGAGATAAACATGTTCTTTCATACCTCTCAGGAATCATTACAGTCTATGATTTACTGCCAGTATAAAAACAGAGAGTACCAAACCAGTAAATAGCATATTATTACAAGGAACAAAAGTTGGGCGGACGAAACATTCCAAGAGTATTTTTTTTAAAGAAAATGCATGTTTATTACTACTTGGTTCCTTTCCTTTGTGCATTCGAATTTCCTCACTTTTCGAAGTAACCTTTCTCCCCAGGCAACTTGTGTAAGCTGCTCGCAGATCACTCTCTGTTTTAAATATTTTTATTATTTTTTTATCATAGAATTGTAGAGTTGGAAGACACCTGGTGGGCCATCCAGTCCAATCCCATTCTGCCAAGAAGCAGGAAAATTGCATTCAGAGCACCCCTGATAGATGGACATCCAGCCTCTGTTTCAAAGCCTCCAAAGGAGTCTCTACTGGACACTGGAGCAGTGAGTTCCACTGCTGAACATAATAATCCGACAGTGACAAATGCAAGATACTCCACTTAGGCAGAAAAAAAAACGAATGCAAAGATACAGAATGGGGGACCTGGCTCGAGAGCAGTATCTTGAAAAAGATTTGGAGTCCTCATGGACAACAAGTTAAACATGAGCCAACAATGTGATGTGGCGGCAAAAAAAGCCAATGGGATTTTGGCCTGCATCAATAGGAGTCATAGTGTCTAGATCTAGGGAAGTAATGCTACCTCTCTATTCTGTTTTGGTTAGACTTACCTGGAATATTGTGTCCAATTCTGTTTTTTTTTTTTAATTTTTTTTTTTTTACGCCTTTGGTTAGACCACACCTGGAATATTATGTCCAATTCTGGGCACCACAATTCAAGAGAGATATTGACAAGCTGAAATATGTCCAGAGGAGAGCGACTAAAATGATCAAGGGTCTGGAGAACAAGCCCTATGAGGAGCAGTTCTTAAGGAGCTGGGCATGTTTAGCCTGAAGAAGAGAAGGCTGAGAGGAGATATGATAGCCATGTATAAATAGGAGGAGGGAGCAAGCTTGTTTACTGCTTCCTTGGAGACTAGGACGCGAACAATGGCTTCAAACTATAAGAGAGGAGATTCCATCTGAACATGAGGAAGAACTTCCTGACTGTGAGAGCCGTTCAGCAGTGGAACTCTCTGCCCCGGAGTGTGGTGGAGGCTCCTTCTATGGAAGCTTTTAAACAGAGGCTGGATGGCCATCTGTCAGGGGTGATTTGAATGCAATATTCCTGCTTCTTGGCCG
>NW_026847438.1:244360525-244398652 GCF_025583915.1 Anolis sagrei ordinatus
CTACATCAAGAACCTTAAAGGTACACATACACAATAGGGAAGAGTTATTGGGACTTTTTCATTTGTGTTTAATCAGGAGGGGTTGTGTCAATTTTTCAATAACACATGGTTAAACACATGGTTATGTGCAAAGAGAAAGAAAGTTCTAACTATGTGAGAAAACAGTTTCTCTTTCCAAAGGCAGAAGACTGCTGAACACAACTCAATATTCTGCAGTGTTTCCAAGTTTCATTCGAAAGAAGAGAGTGAAAAGACAGTGGCCAGGTAATGAGCAGGAGTGACTCTCACATACATCCTTTGGTTTCCTTTATTCTCTTTCTGCAGCCACACATCTCTGAGAATTCATCACTTGCCTAAGAATGAATGGCCAAATCTATCTTGCAATTCACTTTAGGGAAAATATCATGGCAGCTCATAATGGGAGGTGTGGGAGACTTAAAAGAACCAGGTAAGTCCTTGAGCATAGCAGGGGGATTATTGGAATTAAATATGCATGAAGTGGGTTTTGAATATTGGGGACCACAACAGAGTAAAAGTTTAGCCCATCAATATCACTGAACAGAAGCAGCACTCACAACAAATTGTTGCATGCATAATGATGGCTTTTTTCCCTTAGTGCACAAAACAGGAATCCTGCCGGTTCTTTGAAAGAAAAGCTGGCTTTTGAGATAGCACGGTAGCATGGCTCTCTGCATAATTGCTGCATCCAGCCCAAAGGCACAATGCTGTAAAATGGAACATCTGAGGAATCAGATTCCATCCCAAGAAAATGTATGCAACAATAAATGGAGTAGGGGATTGCAACTCATCCTGTGGAAGGAAGCCAGGCAAAAACGTAGTGGTGCTTCAGTACAGTTTCTGTTTTTATTTCTCATAGAATTATGTTGTTGTTCATTCGTTCAGTCGTCTCCAACTCTTCGTGACCTCATGGACCAGCCCACGCCAGAGCTCCCTGTCGGCCGTCACCACCCCCAGCTCCTTCAAGGTCAGTCCAGTCACTTCAAGGATGCCATTCATCCATCTTGCCCTTGGTCGGCCCCTCTTCCTTTTGCCTTCCACTTTCCCCAGCATAATTGTCTTCTCTAGGCTTTGCTGTCTCCTCATGATGTGGCCAAAGTACTTCAACTTTGTCTCTAGTATCCTTCCCTCGAGTGAGCAGTCGGGCTTTATTTCCTGGAGGATGGACTGGTTGGATCTTCTCGCAGTCCAAGGCACTCTCAGAACTTTCCTCCAACACCACAGCTCAAAAGCATCGATCTTCCTTCGCTCAGCCTTCCCTAAGGTCCAGCTCTCACATCCGTAGGTGACTACAGGGAATACCATGGCTTTGACTAGGTGGATCTTTGTTGCCAGTCTGATGTCTCTACTCTTTACTATTTTATCGAGATTGGACATTGCTCTCCTCCAAGAAGTAAGCGTCTTCTGATTTCCTGGCCACAGTCTGCATCTGCAGTAATCTTTTGCACTTAGAAATATAAAGTCTGTCACGTCCTCCACGTTTCTCCCTCTATTTCCCAGTTGTCAAATCATTCTTGTTGCCATACTGCAACCCAGCTTTTGCGCTTTCTTCTTTCACCTTGATTAGAAGGCTCCTCAGCTCCTCCTCGCTTTCGGCCATCAGAGTGGTGTCATCTGCATATCTGAGGTTGTTAATGTTTCTTCCAGCAATTTTCACCCCAGCTTTGCATTCATCAAGCCCCGCACATCGTATGATGTGTTCTGCATACAAGTTAAAAAGAATGATAGAACCATAGAATCATAGAGTTGGAAGAGACTTCATGGGCCATCCAGTCCAACCCCCTGCCAAGAATCAGGAAAATCCCGTTCTCAGAACCAAGTCATCCTGGAAGAGGTGGTTGGAACAGTCTCATGGCACAGTCTGATGTCACCTCTTTCTGAGAGTCTTGGTTTGAGGACCTGCCTGGAAGCCAGACATTGGAGAAATAATCTGCTCAAAGCTGGAAATGTTTCCCTTCCATTGCTACAAGTGACAAGTTTGGGCACTTCCAGACAGTGCCAAAATGCACATTTTAAATATGGGGCAAAAATATCCTGTGGTTTATCAGCAGGCCCACACACAGCCAAAGGAAATGGTCCCCTGCCATCCCCACATCTTCCTTTGAAGCAGATCAAGATGGTGGGTGGACGGGGGGGGGGGGGGGGGCATCCGGCGGAAGTTGTTTTTTATTCACTCCATTATGCACTGGACCTCATAGGCTCACATGTGAATATATTAATGCAAACACAAGCAGATTTCTTATTTCTCTCTTTGCTCAATTGTTAATTCAAGCTCAGTTTAATACTATAAAGTTTTATTTATTATTTATTTATTTGTATTGTCGAAGGCTTTCATGGCCGGAATCACTGAGTTGTTGTAGGCTTTTTCAGGCTGTATGGCCCAAAAAACCTCTGAGGATGCTTGCCATAGATACAGGTGAAACGTCAGGAGAGAATGCTTCTAGACCATGGCCATACAGCCCGAAAAAACCTACAACAACCCAGTAATTCTGGCCATTTATATACCACTTTTCTCACCCCTTGGGGGACTCAAAGCAGTTTTAAACAAAGAGTTTCAGAGAGTTCTAATTGCTTGCCACTTGTGCTTCCCTTGAGTCACCTGTTCCATGTTTTGATAGCCCGATAGTTCTCAGTGTTCATGCCACATTTTTTAAGGTTAGCCTTAAGCCCACCTTTACATTTCTTTGAATCTCTTTTGCATTTTGCTTTTAGTTCTTGAGCTGAGAGTTGAGTAACTGTTTTGGGAGATAGCGATCATCAGGCATTAGGACAACATGTACAGTCCAGTGAAGTTGATGGCAGAGGATCATCACTTCAATGCTGGTGGTCTTTGCTTCTTCCAGAAAACTGATATTCCACCCAGAGGCGGCCCTAGGTAATTTTCAATGGTAAGCAAACAGTATTTTGCCTCTCCCCCCCCCACCCCAACCAATCACTGATATATATATTCTGTTTGTCATGGGAGTTCTGTGTGCCATATTTGGTTCAATTCCATCATTGGTGGAGTTCAGAATGCTCTTTGATTTTAGGTGAACTATACATCCCAGTAACTACAACTCACATATGTCAAGGTCTATTTGCCCCCAAGAGCGCCCCTGGGCAAAATCAACTATACTGCAAATGCTTACTTTGTGTAATGGGTTGAGCCGCCCCTGATTCCACCTGTCTTCCAAAGAGATTTGCAAGATTTTTCAGAGGCAATACTGATGGAATCTTTACAGACACTCGGAGTGATGTTTGTAGATGATCCATATTTTGCAAACATACAACATAGTTGGAAGGACAATAGTTTTATAAACAAGCATATTTGTATCCCTGTGTATGTTCCCATCATCAAACACTCTCTGCTTCCTTAAAAAAAATGCTGCACTTTCAGCGCTGAGGCAGTGTTGTATTTCAGTGTTGATGTCGACTTTTGTGGAAAGATGGTTGCCTAGGTAGTGGAAATGGTCAACATTTTCTAGAGTGGCACCATTAAGTTTTATTTCTGGCATTGCAGAGGGATGAGCACAGATTACATTATCATTGGCATGCTGGAGTTCTATAACATAACTTCTCATTTTACTTTTAGCTTTCAGACTGCTGAGGTTAAAGAGTTTGCCATATGTTCAATAGGTGTTTTATAAACTGGTGGGAAACTTCCCATCAACAAGGTGCATAATCATTGATATGAAGATGGAAAATAAGGTTGGGGCAATAAAGCCCTGCCATAAATGAGTGGTTTTGTAAGCATTGCTGTCCAAAACAGTTACAGGATGTTCACACATTTATCAGGGCATCCAGTTTTTAGGAGGATGGTCCAGAGAGCAATACGATTCACTTTGATGAAGGCCTTTGCAAGGTCAATGAATGCCATGTACAGAGGTTGAATTTGTTCCCTGCATTTGTCTTAGAGCTATCATGCAGTGAAGATCATATCCACTGTTCCTCTGGAGGGATGGAAGCCATTCTGGGATTTAGGGACGATGTCCCTGATTTGTTTTTGAAGGATTAGCAAGAGGACTTCTTCAACCACGTTGGAACTTCTGTTAAGTAGGTTATGGTAGTGTTCTTTCCTATATAGTGCAATGAATCCTTTGTCCTTTAGAAGTTTGGTTCCATCTGATGAGCATGGAGGGTGTACGTCATGATTTGTTGTGCCATACATTGTGACTTTAAAGAATCCCTGTGCATGATGGGCATCTGCAAAGTGTTGCATTTCTTGAGCCTTTTTGCCCACCAAATGTTGTTAAGTTCTCTGGTCTTTTTTTGGATCTCAGATTTTGCATTATCAAAGATCTTTTCCTCAGCAGCACAGGTGATGTTCTTTGCCAGATTTGGAAGGCTTTCCTATTCTTATCAATTAAGTATTAGAAATAACAGAACTTTTATGTATGCTGTGATCCCATTTCCTTGGTATCTTTTCCCCTTTCGTTTGGATACCTAAACTGAGTTTCTAAATGCTCACCTGACATTTGACATTAATGCAATGCTAGAAACATGCAGATTGAAAGAAAGCTTCACTGGGAAGCAGAAGTCCTATTTGGAAGGCAATGTCTTCATTTTGCTCTCCTATAACTGTGCCCTTGACTGGATGATGGTATATGCCATAGAAGCTGCCCCAATACCTGAATCTATAGGGAAAAATTATGAGTGGTCTCAACTCTTCTATGCTTTCCAAGCACCATCTCAGTTTTACTACCTGCCCATATCCATGCAAGGAAAGCTCAGCTTTCTTCCAACTCACCCTTCCTTTGACATATTTACTAGTGAGCCTCCCGCACTGAAAACTGATTCTTATTTAGGAAAACAGAGTGGAGGGAGGGTTCAGCAAATGAAGCTGTCACCCTGGCACATGTGTTCGCTCCAGTAGTGGATTCCACCGTGAAGCCCAGCTGCTGAGTCATATGGGAAACCATATGCTTGGTGTATAATGGATTAACTCTGAGCCCCGAAAGGGAGTTCGTTCCTCTCTTGATATGAAAGGAAATGCACACTGTTTGTGCTTTGAAAATCTACAAAGGAAGGAGAGGCAGTCTTCTCTTGAGCTTATGGCCAGGATCCTCTTGGTTGGTGAACTATGACAGCATAGAAGGAAATGATAAACGAAGTGGTGGTGAAGGAGGAGAGATTAGGGTGGAAAGGATTTTCTCAGTTATTAATTTTCCAGTGGAAAAAATTGTGTGTATATTTGCCTTAATGTTGCCTGTTGACTTATGGTGACTCCATGAATTTTATGTGGTCTTATATGTAAGATAGGTTTCCCAAAATTCAGGAAACCCTATCAAGAAGAAAATAGAGCACCAAAGCCTTCATTACCCCTTAATAGTGAAGACAAATTGAGTCATATTTTATTTGCATCAAGTCAATAGAGGTTTTTAAACATCACCATAAAAGAACGACCCCATCATAACATAGACACTAAAATGGAACTTCCCTGACTTATGAGGGAGAAAACTTTGTGATGGTTGTGGTGGGCTTCTTAGGGTGATACCAAGGCTGCCAATCTTCTTATGGGAAACTTCTACATAATGTTGCAGACTTAGGCAAATAAGGAGTGCTGGTCAATCAGAAACATCATGTGGGCTTGGGAAAGGCCCTGGAAGAAATCCTGGGGTAGACATCCTGGTTGGAAATGCAGTTGCTCATTTCTATAGAGGCCAGTTCTTCATTGACTGTCTTCCTACCTCCCGCCCTCAATTCATGGACTGCAAATAATAATAATAATAATAATAATAATAATAATAATAATAATCTTTATTTGTACCCCGCTACCATCTCCCCAAGGGACTCGGTGCGGCTTACATGAGTCCGAACCCACAATATATCAATACAAGCAATAACAACAACAATAAAACAATTAAAATAAAACTCATAAACAGAAAAGCAATAAAAATGACAGTAATACAATACACATTTAATATCTATGGCTGGGCCAAATGTAATTAATGTTAAAAAATAATGCTAGGCATGAACAAGATAGGAGAGATGGGGCGTTGGTGAGAGCATACAAACAATCCTAAAGCAGTATAAAGTGCATTTAGAGGGCACAATGCTGAGAGTTCATTATTCTGGGAAGGCACACTGGAACAACCACGTTTTCAGGCTCCTCCTAAAGACTGCCAGAGTTGGGGCATGCCTGATGTCCTTGGGAAGTGAATTCCAGAGTCGAGGGGCCACCACTGAGAAGGCCCTCTCCCTCGTCCCCACCAATCGCGCCTGCGATGGAGGTGGGAACGCGAGCAGGGCCTCTCCAGATGAATGAAGAGATTGTGTGGGTTCGTACACAGAAATGCGGTCACGCAGGTAGGCGTGACTGCAAAGTTATGGTGTCATGTCTAAACTTCATCTTTGTCACACCTTTTAGGTAGTTTGGTCATAAGTAAGGCCCAGGTCTACGGGACAAACTGGTCCTGACATAGACATTCAAGCTCTCCATAAGGAACCTTGGGAAGTGAGGAGGGAGGCCATGTCCAGCTCAGAGGCAAGGAGCCTTTCTCTTCCATGCTGCTTCCAGTTTATAGGATCAACACAAAATGCTTTCTATTACCTCAGGGGTTGAGAAGAATGATACAAATGCTCTAAATAAATAAATAAATACTTTTCTGTGACAAAAATCTCCCTTATGTCACCCAAGAGGCCCAAAGCAGATGTGCTAGGTGGTCAGTTTCATCAAGCATGAAGCAGGTCATCTGACATCTGAATCTGAACTATTGACAAACCCTCCTCCTCATAGAGTTGTATGTATCTTGCTTTTATCTTTGTGTTGGGGTTGCCAATTGTGTGGCATTGTTTATTCTGATCTTGGTTCACTTGCAAAACATGTATTCCCATAATTCTATAGCAGTCTTGAACTACCTAAAATGCTATCTATAAGCATCAAAAGTCCTCACCACCTTCCAAGGCAATTTATTCCATTATCATTTAGCTCTTGTCAACAGGAATTATTCCTAATGTTTACATAGAACCTCTTTACTCACAATTTGAATCCAGCTGTAGAAAATAAGCTCACTCCATTTCTCTTTGATACCCAGATATTTAAAGATGACTGTCATATCATCTCTTAGTCCTGATGAAGTCTTGAGAACTCACCAGTTTGATTAAGCTTGAAAAGTTTCAGAAGGGATGTATTATGAAGTTTTATAAGGGACTAGCTGTCCCCTGCCACGTGTTGCTGTGGCCCAGTCTGTTGATCTGGAAAATAAAGTAATGAGAAAGTGTTGGTTTCTAATATTTGTAATTCCTTTATGCTTGTGAGTAAACAGTATTTCTTGTTTCTTTGTCAGTGTTGATGAGGAGAGTGCCTGGTTTGCCCATCCTGGAACATGCAAGATATCATTGTCCTTCTTTAAGGGTCCCTTTCAAATCTATGATACTATATCTGTGTGTGTGTGAATCATATCTATCTATCTATCTATCTATGGCTGGATGGCTCTTTGTCAGGAGGACTTTGATTACGTTTTCTTGCCCTGGTGAAGGGAGTTGGATTGGATGGCCTTAAGTATTTTCTGTTGGTCATGGGGGTTCTGTGTGGGAAGTTTGCCCCGATTCTGTTGTTCGTGGGGTTCAGAATGCTCTTTGATTGTAGGTGAACTGTGAATCCCAGTGACTACAACTCCCAAATATCAAGGTCTATTTTCCCCAAACTCCATCTGTGTTCATATTTGGGCGTATTGAGTGCTTGTGCCAAGTTTGGTCCAGATCCATCATTGTTTGAGTCCACAGTGCTCTCTGGATGTAGGTGAACTACAACTCCCAAACTCAAGGTCAATGCCCACCAAACCAGTATTTTCTGTTGGCCATGGGAGTTCTGTGTGCCAAGTTTGGTTCAATGCCATCATTGGTGGAGTTCAGAATGCTCTTTGATTGTAGGTGAACTATAAATCCCAGCAACTACAACTCCCAAATGACAAAATCATAATTTTTTGAGTGATGGTCATTCCTTGTGTTGTGAGACGTTTTGTTGCCAAATTTGGTGTGATTTCGTTCATTGGTTCTTTTGTTTTTAAGGTACTCATTATGCGCAGAGCATTTATATATAGATAAATGTATTGAGTTATAACTGAACAAATGAGTGAATATGAATTGTTTGTACTACAGCTGTGTTGTTGGGTAAGCCAAAGTGATATCCCTTCAAATGTCATAAATAAACAAATGTCATGATTCAATCCACGGAGGACAGATGTCTAAGCTTTCTCATAAAATCTGACCATTTGTCTTCCTTCTTTTACTTCTCCCTGATCTCACTACTTTTCTTCTCTCTGCACTGGGGAAAGGCATCCTCTAGCCCTCTAAATATCATTGCAATGCAACTCCGATCATGTTTCACAATTATTTGATCTAGTTAGGTCAATGGGAGTTGCAGTTCAACGGGAACAATGATGTGTGTTTGTGTGGGTACTTATCTTGTCACTCTAAGCAGGGCATTCTGTCTTACTAATGAACTGGAATCAAAGCCGGGAAAGCTTAAATACTATATTTGCTGCAATAGAGTAATTCAGAGCCCACTTTGCAAATGCCTTAAATCCTCATCAATAGTGGAATGGTTCATTTGAAAAAAGATATAAACAAGTTATCACCCAGTATCCAGATCTTTATTTGATGCCCAGAATGCACAGAGCTGTATCTGCTTTTCCATTAGAAAAACGGAGAGGAAAAAGGAGCATCCACTACAGACGGAATTCGTGTGAGATGTTATATGGAATGCCCTTGGCCTTGCATTGACACTGCTGACAGAACATCACTGGATCTTATTCTTGAACCATCTAAAAGGCCATTTATAAGCATTAATATTTGAACAGGACAAGTATTGATTAAAGTATCAGGTTCTTCCTCTGCACTCAAATTGACAGCAGATTAATGCTGCCTGCTGCTGGAGCAGAGTTAATGTGGGAGCTCCACTAGATGATCGTGAACTGTATGTCACCCGCATAGAGAAAGAGGAGAAAATATCGCCTAGATTGGATGATAGGTGTGTGCTGAAGCAGGCTGCCCACATTTTAATGGGCTCACTTAGCTGTCAAGGTTGATTCTCCCTATGTAAGCAGGCTTTCAAGAAAGGGTGGGCAGCCTGAAAGGGATTCAAGTCTTTACCTGAGCCATGAATTGCTCAGGATGAAAACTGTTAGAATCAGCAGCTTTACAGGCATGTACTAACATCCACCTTGCCTTCACCTTGCAAAGCTGTTAGCTGCAATATTGCTATCTTGCCATTCACATTGGTGGTGCTGCAACATAGCAGAGATGAAGCCAGCAGGTTCTGGTAAAATGCGATCCATAATGCAAAGAGTGAGATGGGGCACCTTTGGGTTTCCACGAAGTTCCAAATCCCTGGAAACTTAGGCAAACAATCCTAACAATTGTTCATGTTGGCAAATTTGGCAGAAACGGGGGGTGGGGGTGAGCGTTGAATAATGCCAAGGAAACATCTCTAGATGTTGTGCCCATATATTGGGAAGTTTGACTTGACCACAGTTATCCATGCTCTGGTTACATCCCGTATAGATTATTGCAACGCGCTCTACATGGGGTTGCCTTTGAAGACTGTTCGGAAGCTCCAACTGGTCCAGCGAGCAGCAGCCAGGTTGCTCACTGGAGCGGCGCTCAGGGAGCATACAACTCCCCTGTTGCATCAACTCCACTGGCTACCAGTTTGCTACTAAGCACAATTCAAAGTGCTGGATTTAGCCTATAAAGGCCTAAATGGTTCCAGCCCAGGCTACCTGTCTGAACATATCATCCCCTACAAATCAGCATGTAGATTAAGGTCTTCTGGGCAGGTCCTCCTCTCAATCCCACCAGCCTCACAAGTGTGGCTGGTGGGGATGAGAGACAGGCCCTTCTCAGTGGTGGCCTCTCAGTTATGGAACTCCCTCCCTAGCAAGGCAGTTCCAAAGCAGCTACCTCCCTATCTGCCTTTAGGAAAAGAGTCAAAATCTGGCTTTGTGAGCAGGCCTTTGGAAACTAAGGCCATGCAGTATTTTTGAATCGAAATCTTGTGCAATTTACCTTGGAAAAGACTCAGACCGTGAACTTGGATGGCGTGTTTTCTATGTCTTTAACTTTTTAAGTCTGTTAAACTCTGTTTAATATGTTGAATTTTTTGAAATGTTTAGGTGATTGTGTTGAGGCATGACATTGTGACATTATATACCTTGAGTCCCCCTGACAGGGTAGAAAAGGGTGGGGTACAAGTATAGCAAATAAATAAATAGAAATAAAGGTGAGGATATCTCCTGGCCTTAACTACTTTATCCTTGACTCTGTGGTAGGTCTGGTCCCTTGGGCTAGACACAACATATACACATTGTAAGTCCTATCAGAGCTTTCAGATTGTAAGAAAAAAAGCCACCACTCATTTTGATGAAGTTCCAGCACCAACAGGAATCTGAGTCTAGTGAATCCATGTGAATCTTTGGATGATGGAGTAGATACAGGCCAACAAACAGGCACTGACCTTAAACAAGAGGAAATTCCAATATCTGAAGATCAGCACATGGCATGGAATGAGATTACTTTTTGAAGCAGACAAGGAACATAAAGATGATAACTTTGAAGAAAAGAAAAATGGGGAAGTAAACTGACAAAAGGGAGAATAAACTGACCCAGTAGTACTTTAGCCATGTCATGAGAAGAGATTACTCACTAGAAAAGATGATAATGCTTGGAGGAAAGTAGGAAAAGATGAAGGCCATATTTTAGTTAGACTCTGATCCCATCGTCACTGACCATTTAATGCAGTTTGAAGACAGCTTCAAACTGTGGTGGCCAGACAACAAATTCCAACAAAAGTATGTGAAAGTCAGCTCTTAATGCACATTGGTGCTCTGTGGTTTATGTAATCACCATTTCAATGACAGGCCGAGCTCAGCCTGTCATTGAACATTGAGAAAACCAAAGTGCTCTTCCAGCAGACACCAACCAATCCCTCTCCAATGCCAGAGATACAGCTGGATAGTGTAACATTAGAAAATGTTGACCATTTCCGCTACCTTGGCAGCCACCTCTCCACCAAAGTCGACATTGACACTGAAATACAACACCGCCTGAGCTCTGCGAGAGCAGCATTTTTCTGAACAAACCAGAGAGTTGTTGTAGGTTTTTCCGGGCTATATGGCCATGTTCTGGAGGCAATTTTTCTCCTGACGTTTTGCCTGCATCTATGGCAAGCATCCTCAGAGGTAGTGAGGTCCTACCTAAAGCAGAGAGTGTTTGAGGACCGGGACATCCGTAGGGATACCAAAGTTCTTGTTTATAAAGCTACTGTCCTCCCAACTCTGCTATATGCCTGTGACACAAGGACTATCTACAGACTTCACATGCAACTCCTAGAACGATTCCATCAGCGTTGTCTCCAAAAACTCCTCCAAATCTCTTGGGAAGACAAGCGGACAAATGTCAGTGTGCTGGAAGAAGCAAAGACCACCAGCATTGAAATGATGGTCCTCCGCCATCAACTCCGCTGGACCGGATGCCCGACCACCATCTCCCAAAGCAGTTGTTCTACTCCGAACTCAAGAACAGAAAACAAAATGTTGGTGGGCAGGAAAAGAGATTTAAAGATGGGCTCAAAGCCAACCTTAAAAACTCTGGCATAGACACTGAGAACTGAGAAGCCCTGGCCCTTGAGCACTCCAGCTGGAGGTCAGCTGTTACCAGCAGTGCTGTAGAATTTGAAGAGGCACTAATGGAGGGCAAAAGAGAGAAATGTGCCAAGAGGAGGGAGAACTGCAGGAGAACACGCAGATCAAGAATAGAGCTACGGACCCACTGCCAGCACACCAATCTTGGAAGACAATCCTTCTTGGACTAAGAGGGATTGCCTAAGTACACCTAAATAACTAAGTAATCACCATTTGGACCTCAAACTGGTTCTAGGATTTCCCGTGTAATCATGTGCACAACAAAACCACTTTCTTCAAGACCCCAAATTAGAGAAGCAATGGCTCTGAAACTGCAAGATGTGATCAGGGATGTTGACCATAGCGTGATTTGGAAGTCTCTCATTCATAAGGTCACTATAAGTTGAAGCTGACTTGAAGGCAATCAGCAACACATTTGCCCACCCTATTCCTCCCAAGTAGCTTTCCTGTGGTCTTCGTTCCTCACAATTCAGAGGAGTCAATATCTACAAAAATAGCTATGTAGCTAAGTGTGCTTCAAAGATTACACTTTGACTCCTGTGCTGTCGCACGCTGGGCATGTGCACAAGACTGTAGATAGGACATAAATTCTCTGTGTCCAACGGGACGCCAGGGCTGCCTCAGATTAAAGGTCTTTGGGTTTCCTTAAAACAGAGTCTTTAGATTGCTTAAAGGTTCAACAAAGTTCTTTATTAATGAAAACAAACAGGTACTTTAAGGCTTTCTTAATAGTCTATTGACTCTCTCTCAATCTTGTCCACAGGGAACAGGCACTATCTTCATAACTGTAACTAATGGGGAAATCCTTAACTTCTAATCTGAGCAGTCTGTCTTTGCCTCTGTTGGTGTGGAGCCCCTGCACCCGGTACCAACTGCTTCTGGCTTCCATGAGTGACCCTTACCAAGCAGAGCTTTGTAGACTTCCAGGGGGAAAGAAGGAGTTCAGGTTTCCGTAATGGCTGGCAAAGAAGCTGTAGGGCTGTATAACCCCGGCCAAGCTGTGGGCTGTATAACCCCGGCCAAGCTGTGGGCTGTATATCTCCCCGGCCAAGCCATATAAGACAAAGCTTTCTACAGGAGCTCTTGGTTTTATGTCCTGTGTGAAAGGCTTCTCTGTGTGGACTGAACTCAAAATGGCTCCTATTCCCTCTAAAACCCAAAAAGGGAGCGGGACCAGGGAACCTAAATATAATTGACAGGTGGCTTGCCCTATGATAGCAGCCAAAAGAAGCCACCTATCTGCAGAGTCCCTGAAACTTAGGACTTACAACAAACATTCAATGCAAAGCAAACAAAATTGGAGCTCCTGGTGCAGTTGTACCTGCACAACTCCAATCACTCTTCATATAGAAGCATCCTACAACTATGGCTATGCTGCTTGTGTCTCGTGGCAGTGAGCAGAAAATGAGTTTCTAGAATGCCAGACTTATATAAAGAGAAAAAGCAGGAGGAACTGTAGGGTAGAAGCCTCTGCTTCAGCATTTCACAGTGCAACGTAATTTGCATGCCTAATTAAACCTAAATTTATTTTGACTGCAAGAGGTGTGATTTTTAATTGATTCAGAAGGTTCTTCTCTGTTCCAAACAATTCCAGGGGATAGTACTTTGCAGATGGTGGAGGTTTTTTTGCTTTTGCTTTTGTTTTGCTTGTTACACTGCACACATGTTTTTCCTTGCTGGCACCTCACCAACTGGCTTCAGTGCACCTGGTGAGTTAAAAAAGCTGCATTTCCAATAATTTCTGAATTATCTCTCAAGTGCCTGCCAGTACAATTGTACGAACGTGTGTTGGGAAAAGAAAAGGAGATTGAGCCTCTGAGACGTTCGTATTTGAAAGCAGAATCCACTGAGAAGGAAAGACGCCGCTAGCTTTTTGATAAAGTGAAAGGCAAGGTGGATTTGGAACAAAACAACCGGAGAACTGCAAGAGAAATGAATGAGTTGCGATAAGGATGGGGAAATTTGTGTAGCAATGTAAAGAATGCTCACAGACTTTCTCAAACTGAACAATAAAGGGTGAGGCACTTTAAGTGGGGGGAAATTGCCAACCACGCTAAGATGATGGTGAGGATAATGATGATGATTTTGCAGTTATGGGACTCCGCTCCCATAATAAAACATTAATGGTGGTGGTGGTGGGGGGGGGGGGTGTTGTCTCCAAACCCTGGATTATTTCACAACACTTTGCTTTTTGCACAAAATATTTGTGCAAAATATACAGATTGCCTGCACAACAAAGGACAAATTCCATTTGGTAGCTGGAGCCCTCATGGTGCAATGAGTTAAACGCTTGTGCTGGCAGGACTGTCGACTGACAGGTCAGCAGTTCGAATCCAGGGAGAGCAGGTTGAGCTCCCTCTATCAGCCCCAGCTCCTCATGTGGGGAAATGAGAGAAGCATCCCACAAGGATGGTAAAATATCAAAACATCTGGGTGACCCCTGGACAACATCCTTGAAGACATCCAATTGTCTCACACTGGAAGCAAATTGCAGTTTCTCAGGTTGCTCCTGACACACACAAAAAGAAAGCTTGCATGTGCTCAAGTTGCCCATGACACACACACAAAAGGCAGCTTGTATGTGCTCAAGTTGCCCCTGATACACACACACACTCAAGGCAGCTTGCATGTGCTCGAGTTGCCCCTCACACACACACACAAAATGGTAGCTTGCAGGTGCTCGAGTTGCCCCTGACACACACACTCACAATGGTAGCTTGCATGTGCTTGAGTTGCTCCTGACACACCCACACAAAATGGTAGCTTGCATGTGCTTGAGTTGCCCCTGACACACACACACACAAAAAGGCAGCTTGTATGTGCTCGAGTTGCCCCTGACACACACACACACACACAAAATGGTAGCTTGCATGTGCTCGAGTTGCCCCTGACACACTCAAACACAAAAAGGCAGCTTGCATGTGCTTGAGTTGCCCCTCACACAAATACATATACACAAAAGGTAGCTTGCATGTGCTCGAGTTGCCCAATGACAGCAACCAAACGGTTTTGTGGAATGGTCATGTTTACTTCAAGAAAGTGAAGTGACATGGTGCATAGATATACATTGGGCTTGGCTGTACGTAGGAAATGGCTACCTGTGTATCAACAACAACAATTACCCCCTCTCCTTTTGGTTCTTATGGTACATCATTAAAATAGATAGAAAAACTAACATTCGATCAAGCTATGCCGATTTCTAGGGAGGTTTAGTCTGTCCAGCAGTTGCTAGAATCCAATTGATATCTTACCCATGTATAAATCTGCCTACAAAAATGGTTGGATATTTTTGTCCAACCTATTCAGCCCTAGTTTGCAAACATGTATTTGCAATTTTAGCTATCCATAGCATACTCAGAACTTTTTTCCAGCATCACATCTCAAATGAGTTGATTTTCTTCCCAACAGCACTTTTGTTGTCCATACATAGAAACGAAAACACAATATCATTGAGCATCCTAACTTTAGTATTCAGTGATACATCTTTACACTTCAGGACTTTATCTAGTTCATACTCTTGTCTCATCTACACTGGCATATAATGCAGTTTCGGAATGAAGACAAACTGCGTTGAACCGGAGTATATGGCAGTGTAGACTTATGTAATCCAGTTCAGTGCAGTTTAATTTGCATTATATGAGTCTACACTGACCATTATAATATGGTTCAAACTGCATTATATGCCAGTGTAGATGGGGCCTAAAGTGCATCCTCATTAATGACATAAAAAGGTCTATGAACTGAGGAGGGACAGCATTGCTTAATAGTTTGAATTGGGGCACCTTTGGTTGTTTATGGTTGTGCTGGCATGGAGGTGCCAGGAGATTTGAACCTCTTTTTCTTGCACTGCTAGTTTGTATGAATTTATTTAAGCCATGATTTTTGCAATCAGGTAGCTTCCCCAAGTTGCAGTCATAGGGCCAGCAACCTGGCAATCATCGTTAGAGTCTTTAGACCTGCCCTTTTCCCAGGGTTTTGGAGGCAAAGGAGGACTTTTGTTCAGTCTCACTGTTTGGAGCCTAACAGCAGGACGTGTGGGTTTCTCTGTCCCACCTGCACAAAGGCTTCACTACTCACAGCTCTGCTGAGGGAGTAAAGGGATAGTCCCACATCTTTTGCTGGGGGAATACAGCCAGCCTTTGCTGGGGCAACAGGACAGTTCCTACAACCTTCGTGGAGTAAAACTAAAGGACACCTTTCAACTTGGCAGATCTGGCAAGGGACCACTCAGGCTATCCATAAAGCATCTTGGAGCCGGAAGTAGGGACCTCACGCTAGCAAGGTAAAGAAAAATTGCACAGGGAGGGGTCAGAAGGTTTCCCTAAGGAAGAAAGGAACAATTTACCACCAGTTGCCTGCCCTTGATAGCAGATTGAGAAAGCTACCAGTTTTCCAGGGTTATAAAGCATTTAATTCATTTGTTTGAAGATTTAAGGCCAAATAAAGAACTTTGTTGAACTTATTTTGAGCCTTAATAGAAGTTGGGAAATCTTAATAGTGTTGGGAAATCTAAGGGGCCCTTCAGCTGAGGCACCCCGACATCCTGTTGGTCATACAGAAGGCACTTCCTGTAAACAGACATTATTTCAGGCCCAGCGTGTGACAGCACAATGGTCAGTTGAGAATGATGACCTCCACAATGATCAAAAAGGTGGGTTATAGTAGCATAAGTTCAACTTAGATTATCATCACTCATTATTAGGATGCAAACCATGGAGCCATGGATTGACTTCTCGGTTCCTGTGTGTTTCTCCTCTTTGTATTTTTCCCTCTTCCCTCAATTCGGCCTGCTGCCCCAAAGTGCTCTCACTTGGAGGTGAGGAGAAGGACATCCAGGTGTCCTTTTCCATGAATACAGCAGCAAAGATTAATAAATAAAACATGGTAATGCTAACCACTGGAGACAGCTGGAGCTTTTATCTGCTCCGTAATGAAATACTTAACCAGAGAACATATGTGATGTTTGAAAAAGAGTGACCTTTAGAGAGTTATGGACAATGGCCTGCTCTCTTCCTTTTAGCAACACTGAAATGATGCCTAAAAGATAAACTTGCAAAATGCATCCCTTCACAGGTCCTTGTATTCTTCCATGTATTGCAGTCAGTTTTGATATAGAAAGGACTGTTAGTTTGTTAGCCCTGGTAAGAAAAGTCCCTCTGTTTTCCCTCCCAGATTGGTCCCAGACGAAGGTCTTAGCTCAGCATTTCTGTTGTCAGTGTATTTTATGTCACAAGGAACTTCCATGACAGAGTGGTGGTTTTCTCATTCCCTGGAGCTCATTGATGTGGTTCCATTTGGCAGCCAAGCTAGACCACCTGTTATGTAGTCAGCACAGTTCATGGTGTCCTAATGAAAACAAAAGGGCCACATGCCCTTTTAAGATGTTTTCCCATTTCCATGGAAGCTTAATACATATTAGCTGCTCTTAAGAATTCCATTATTGGATGCATCTCTAGAAGTATAGTAGTCAGATTTAAGAAGCTAATGTTGTTGCAGTAGAGTGTGCTGGTCAAGTTCCAACTTGACCATCAGGTGTTGGAGCAGGAGCAGCAAAGGAAGCGAATTAGGGAGATATTCATGGCACCTACAGATACTGACTCGTTTGAAGGCTTCTCAGATTCTGAAATGGAGGAGGAGGGAGATGGGGGTAGAGGTATAAAGTGGATTACTCAGGAGCAAGAATCAGATGAAGAACGTGAGAGGAAATGTATCCGTGAAATAATTAATGCTCCAACTGAGGAGGAAGATTTTATGGGATTCACGGGAAGTATTGGGACTGGGAGTAATGATGAAGAGGAAGATGGGCTGGATTTGACCCGTGTGCAGGAAATCTGAGAAATATGTACACAACCATCATCTAGTGATGAATTTGAAGGTTTCTCTGGGGATTGGCAATCTGGTAATACATGGGGCGAGCTAAGTCTTGATAGAAGATGGAAAAGTTGGAGAGACGGGTGGTGGCGATCAGCTGTGGAAGCTAAGGCAGCTGAGAGTGATGAAGACAGGGTGGAGAGCAGTTCATCATCTGATAATGAGTTATAGGATAAAAGTAGGTATCAAACTTTGGGGACTTTGCAGTAGGCAAAGTGTTGTATTCGTGTTTGGGACTTTGTTGCTGCCATTACTCTTGAGCTTGGGTCCTGGAGCTGCAGGTTGCTGTGTTTCCGTGCTTCTATTGACTGAAATCTCGTAAGTGCTGACTTCTACTTCCCCTCTGACTTCGGATTGTTTTTGGACGACGACATCGCGTTTTGGACTTAACCATCTTCTTCTAAACGTGCTTTGACTTGGGACTGGTTTTTGACGAGGATTTTGCTTGCTTCCACCTTGTTTCCTTGTGTTTACTGAACTCTGTGTTTTTGAAGCGATTTACAAGAACTTTTTGTTATCCCGGATTATATTCCAGTATAATCCGGATTATTTGTTAAATTACGTTTTTTTGCACAGTAGTTTGCTACAGATTTTCAGTTATTGCTAGAAACACCGAATTAAGTGTTTCTAAGCTATTTTTGTTGTGTTAATAAACTTTGTTTGGACCTTTTCTTTGTGTCTGGCTCCTTTAAGGCATCTGGTTCACGACAGCTATGCTGTCAAAATGTCAAAACTTTATGGAAAATAACACTATGTAACAAAATTTGAAAGTGTTATTCCTGTTTAAGTGTGTGGTACGTACTTTGAAAGTAGTTGTTCTACTCCAGAAACTTTGTTATTATGACTGCCCAAATTATATTGAATTGATTGAGCCTCTGTGAGATACTCATTGAAAAACTATATCAAAATGTTGAGCCATGTTTGATTTATTGGGAGATTTCAAAGTGTATGTTTTTAAAGCTGTGATCACGTGTTTGTAAAGCTGCCTAGCATGTGTAGAGTTAACAAACCACAGAGTTTTAAGTTATCCTAGTAGAACAGTATGAAATGTTTTCCTGCTTCATCAGAACGGTATGTAAGAGGCATGATGTAGTGGAATCTACCTTTAAGACGACAAGGCCGAAGCCTGCATGACAGTAGCAGTCATCTTGGAAGGCAGGCAGAGATAGGAGGAGGAGTCAAGCCGACTCCTGATTGGGTATAGCAATTGGGGGAGGAGTCGGTTGAGAGAGGGAAATAAGCTGTCAGCTTTTGACAGAGAGAGAAGTGTCTTGACATCAGACACAGAAGGATGAATGTTAAGATAGGAAGTTACAGTAGGGATCTGACAGGGAAAGAAAGTTTTAAGTGAGCCTTTAGAATAGGGAATAAGCAGACAGACAAGGGCTAGGGTTACTGTATTAGTAGGATCAGTAACAGAAAGACTTGTCTGTTTATACTGAGGAAAAGTATAATAGAGCTTATTTGCCTTGTGGGAGAGACAGATAGGGATCTGTTCTCAAGTGATACTGTGTCTAAAGATAGAGCAGTGTGTTGAAGGAATCTCACAGTTGATTAAAGCTTTACTGTCAGTGGAACTACTTGTTTAAGTAACTAAGTCTCAACACCTGAATTACGCTTCTGTACCCCTCATTATATGAGACGATGTTTGTTTAAAGTTTAATAAACCTTTCTTAGTTCACTTTTAACTGGTGTATGCCTCAGTCTATCCATCTCCTCAGAACTAAGTCTGTCAAATCCTTTAAAGTCCAGTCATCCAGTGAAGAAGCAATAGAAGAATCAAGAGCTCAAACACACCTTACCTACAACACATTCACACCTTTGGTTCCTCAGGCCAATAGAAGCTGAGGTGGTGGCAGTCATACCTAACCTAACAAGAACATCGGTCATTTATAATACCTTTTCTCCCTTGCCTTGAGGGGCAGAGGTGGGATTGATTGCTTCGTTGTCCCCCTGCCCAGATATCCTTTAATTTTACTATACATGCCTTTACTGATAAGAGAAAACTACAATTGCCATCTTTCGGAGATGTCTTTGCCGGAGTGCAGATGTACTTGCTTTGTGCTGTGTTGGTCTTTGTATATATAGAATGTAAATAAACTAATTACTTTAGGGCTGCAATCCATCCAACTTTTATTACTACTGCTACAAATGTGCTGCAGGATGTCCTACAAAAACAAAGTTTTTGCAGTTTAACAAACCTTTTCAATGTTTTTATGATAGAACCAATTAGGAAATGACATTTATAACCCAGGAACAAAAATGGTGTTACATAGTGTAATGAAGTTGCAAACTATACCATGATGTTGTCATTTCTGACAAATAAGTAACTGCACAATGCATTGACAGGTAAAGCAATTCAACTCTTTTGCAAGACTCCACTTCATTCATCAATATACACCATCAGTCCCTCTAATGCAGGTTTTTCTTCATTGGAAAACCAAAACATGTTCTAATAACCCAATCACTCTTTCTCCCACAATAATGGCCTTGAGACTGGGCTGGTAATACTAATCCTGGTTGTAGTTGCATAATATATAAACATGTCTCAACTAAAGAGAGCATTCTCCAACAGAAAAACCTACAACAACCCAGTGATTCTGGCCATGAAAGCCTTTGACAATAAATTGTCAAGAAGTTCTTATTTAGGTGGTGGAATTTCTTTTTTGTAATATGAATCCATTCTTCCATATCCTATTGTCTGGAAACAACAACAGGAAACAAACTTGCCCTCTCTTCAATATGACATCCTTTCAAATATTTCAATATGGCAATCATGTGTCGTCGTCCCCCCCCCCCACTCAACTTTCTCTTAACCAATCTAAAAAACCCCACTCTCAAAGCAGCTTCTCATTGGGCTTGGCTTCCAGACCCTTGACCAATATGGCCATCCTTCTCTGGGTATGTTTTTGACATGTTTTTTGTCTACACTCTGCAGTGTAAAGAATAGCATGTTGGGTGAAACAAGGGTCTGATACTGCATAAAGTAGTTCCTATATTCTTTTCATGGCTTATCCCTTTTCTCTATAAATACATAGAGCTTTGCTGAAACATGCTAAGTACCTGTATCTTTCTTCTACCGTTGGTGTATCCCTTGTGACATTGTCAGTTGTCCCAATGGGAAGGAACCAACGTGGATGATCTGAGGGTAGAGGGCCAAAGACTGGAAAAAATGCACACAATCTTGAGAAAATAGAAAATTCCACCTTGATACCAGAAAAGTACAGTTAACAGCAAGGTCAGCGGGGCCATGGAGTAATTTCCTCAGGGAGGTGGTAGAGCTAGTGTTGTCAGAGGTGTTCAGAGAGAAAATTGGATTTAACGCTTTGTGAAGCCAGGGCAGAAGGATGAGGGGGGAGAGTTTTGCCTTCCAGCAAAAGAGGAGGCAACAGTCAACTATGAAACGGATGCTTGGTGCTTTTACATGGAGTTTGGGGGAGATACACAAAACAACTGGGGATTAATATCAGAACAAATAGTTCAGTAAAACAGGCAATTTTGCAACAGCAGCTGAGCATATAAAAATGCATTGTCAAAGGCTTTTCATGGCAGGAATCGCTGGGTTGTTGTAGGCTTTTTGGACTATATGGCCATGTTTTATAAGCATTCTCTCCTGATGTTTCGGCTGCATCTATGGCAAGCATCCTCAGAGGTTGTCAGGTCTGAAGTTGTGAGGTTGAGACCTCACAAGCTCTGAGGATGCTTGCCATAAATGAAGCGAAACATCAGGAGAGAATGCTTCTAGAACATGGCCATATAGCTCAAAAAACCTATAACAGCCCATATAAAAATTCAACCCAACCATTCCCATCCTACCTACAGATGTGTTGCATTGTAAAATCTATTATTCTAGTATCCTTAGCCATCATGGCCATATTGTTTCTGATTAAACAAGTGCCCTGGGGTGTATACAACCTTGGAGTGTCTAGAGCAGGGGTTCTCTTGGGGCTTCATGGGTGATAGTGAGTGGCTCCATGATGCCATGCTGCTTCCCGTTGCCTCCTCTTTCCTCCTCCTGAGGAAGTCCATCAGCAAACTCTCTCCCTTCCTCCTTTGTCAACTGGTTTGAGTTTTATTTTTAGAATGTATCCGTTCAACTTAAGGGCAAACCTACAGAACCTAAATTGTTTGTAAGTTGGGAACTGCCTGTTAAGGAAAAGAGATTGCAGCTAAACATCAGGGAAAATTTCCTGGTGGAAAGAGCTGTTTGAGGCCCTTTCACACAGCCTTATAGTCCAGAATATCAAGGCAGAAAATCCCACAAATATCTGCTTTGAACTGAGGGCACTTCCAGACAGCACTAAACCACGAGTTTTAAACAGGGGCAAAAAATCCCGGGACTTCAGAAGAGGTCTACATACAGACATGTTGGCCCTGGGATTTCAGCCTCCATTGTCCAGACTTGATGCTTTGTTGTGGGATTTAGAGGCTCCAAAGATGGTTGCTGTGGGACTTCCACTGGAAATGTAGGTGGTTTTTTTAAAAAAGCTCAAGATGTGGATATGCGAATATGTGGAGAATCACTGCAGCGAATCACTTCAAAAGTTCTGTTCCTTGTCCTGGCCAGATAAACTGTGCCCTCCACACATTTAATAAATTATTACCTTCTTCTTAGGAACCGTCCAAACAGGAACAAACATCTAAAATCCAGGAACAAACCCATAGAGAAAAAGAAAATCCCATGATTTCCAATTGAAGGGACATACAGACATGTGAAGATCCGCATATTTGTCTCAAAACCACAATATTCCTGCACCTGGAAATCTCACTTTTTTGCCTTTTGTAGTGATTGCTTCCATGCTTACAGGGAATGGCATCTGGCCACCCTCATGTTTGCTGCGGAAGCTCTTGGGATAAAGGTACTGTTTGGATGGGCTCTATGTTATTTGAGTCCACACTGCCATGTAGTCCAGTTCAAAGCGGATAATGTGGGATATTATTCAGTTGTGTTGAAGTGGCATGGGAATGTGGTGGAGTGTCCTCTGGATGTTTTTAGACAGAGGACAGATGCCCATATTTCAGTAGTGCTTTATATTTGTGCTGTCACGCGCTGGGCCTATAGCAGTTGGCTTTTGAACAGGACATGCTCCTTGTGCCCAGCGGGAAGCCGCGGTGCCTCGAGTGAGAGGCCCTAAGGATTTTCCTATACAGAGTCTTTAGAAACTTGAAAGGTTTAACAAAGTCCTTTATTATTGCTTAAGTCTTCAACAAACAATCAAATACTTCTTAGATCTTCAACAAATTAAACAAATGCTTCTTAACTTGTCTACAATGGACAGGCACCTTGCTTGGAGAAATGTTTCTATCCTTTAAGAGGAAAACCCTTTTTAACATCTCTCTGGCAATCTGCTTTCTAGACCTTTGCTGGTGTGGGCCCTACTCCCGGCTCCAATTGCTTCTGGTTACCCGAGTAGACCTACCAGCCAAGTCTTTGTAGATTTTCCAGCTGGAGTCCTTTTGGATCTTTTCCACAAATGATGCGGATCTGTATCTTTAACCCCAACAAGGATTGTGCTGTAAAACTTTTCTTTGGTAGCTTTAGGGCTGTTTCCCCCGGATGCTGTGAGAAACGAAGCTTCTCTACAGGTGGAGCTAATCCACGTCCTGTAGCTAAGCTTTCCAATGCAAGACTGACCTAAAATGGCTCCCTCTTTTCCCAGAGCCCTGGGGAAAGGGGCGGAACCAAAACTTAACAATGATTGATGGATCATTGGCCCTATAATTGCAAACCAAGGGAAGCCACCTTATTGCAAAATGCATGGAACTTTGGAATACATGCAAACACTCAAAGAAAGAAAAGGAAGTTGGAGCTTTTGGTACCAGCACAATTTGTCTTCCCTCATGGCAGGTTGGAATTGGACTGGGTGATCCTTGGGTTATCTTCCAGCTCTATGATTTTGTGCTTCTATGATTTTATATCAATTCTGCAATGTCCAAGAGAGTCATCCTGCATTGTGTAGCATAACTTTTCTATAGAAGCAAAGCAGAATCTACAGTGTAGGAAAAGTCCAACCCAGAATTAACATAAGGCTTCCTTGACAGCAGGTTGGCCATAAATTGGCCCGTAGACAGACGGCAGGGACAAACACTCATATTTTAAAACAAACGTCTATAGACTCTTACATTGCTAACTAACTGCTCACTGCATTTCAGTGCTACATCGAGAATAGGGAAGTGGAGGTGGGGTGGGAGAAGCAGTGAGCATGCCTCACACATTAAATCTCATAAATTCTGGGATCATTACGAGAGGGAAGTAACCAATTAAACACACTCATTACATTTTACAAAGCTGCCCCAGTCTAATTATAACCATTTTTCTTTGGGGGGATCTAATTAGGTTCAAGTCAGTGCCGCTATATTGAAGGCTATAATAAATGGAGACAAGAGTGGTTTAGTTCAGACTCCACAGTCGGTGCAAGAGCATTAATATGCCTGCGGCTAATACATAGAGGAAGGCAAGTCTTTATTCTGTGATTGAATGCACATATACAATACAGCTGAACTAAAACCAGATGTGGACAGGAATTCTGTGGGTTGGTCCCAACTTAAGTAAATCCATTGAATCATTGAACTGGTAAATCTTATTTACCCATTGAACTGGAAGTGGTTACTACGCTAGCTATAATAGCTTCAGATGCCCCTCCACACTTGCAGTTTTGACCGCTGAAGATATGAATATTCATGGAGTTGATTAAAATGTTATCTCTAGGAATATCCAGGTCCTTCAATGAGATTCTGTATTCCGTTTTCCTTAGATGTTGACCATAGGATCACGTTGAGTTACCTAGAAATTCCTAGACAGATTTTGTCTCAGATTTTTAAAAATATACATGTGCTATTGCACGCTGGGCCTGTGCATAAAACTGTAGACAGGACATAAATTCTGTGTGCCCAACGGGATGCTGGGGCTGCCTCAGATTAAAGGCCCTTGGACCTCCCCAAAACAAAGTCTTTAGATTGCTAAAAGGTTCAATAAAGTTCTTTATTAATGAAAACAAACAGGTACTTTAAGGCTTTCTTAATAGTCTATTGGCTCTTTCAATCTTGTCCACAGGGAACAGGCACTATCTTCATGACTGGTATTTTAACTAATGGGGAAATCCTTAACTTCTAATCTGGGCAGTCTGTCTTTGCCTCTGTTGGCGTGGAGCCCCTACACCTGGTACCAACTGCTTCTGGCTTCCGTGAGTGACCCTTACCAAGCAGAGCTTTGTAGACTTCCAGGGAAAAAGGAATTCAGGTTTCGGTGATGGCTGACTGAAGTCCCTCAGCAAAGGAGCTGTAAGGCTGTATGATCCTCGGCCAAGCTGTGGGCTGTATAACCCGGCCAAGCCATAGAAGATGAAGCTTTCTACAGGAGCTCTTGGTATTATGTCCTGCATGAAAAGCTTGTGGACTGAACTCAAAATGGCTCCTATTCCCTCCAAAACCCAAAAAGGGGGCGGGACCAGGAACCTAACTATAATTGACAGATGGCTTGCCCTATGATTGCAGCCAAAAGAAGCCACCTATCTGCAGAGTCCCTGAAACTTAGGACTACAACAAACATTAAATGCAAAGCAAACAAAATTGGAGCTCCTGGTGCAGTTGTACCTGCACAATACAAATTTTTATTTGTGACTTTTCAGTTTCACGGGGATACTATGCCCCTAAAACCAGCAAATATAGATGGCTGACTAATACAGTAAATCTGTTAAATCTTACTGGACCTACAGAAGGATTTATTCACTGATGTTTTATGTTTCCCATATGTATTTTCAGCCCTTTGGTCTGGTCTAGTTTTAATAGTTATTTAGTTCTATGTGCATTAATGTCCACACCTGAAGGAAGAGCAGACTGCTAAAAACTGAAAATAATTTCATTAGGTTTTCACTTCTTCATGAAAGTACCCATTTCTTATCTCATGAAACTTATAACAAATGAATCATTGTATTCAACCGTCCCTGGAATCCTGTTGGTGTCATATACATTTGCAAGTTGACAAACACAGGCAGTAGTATTCTGCAATTGGTGTGTCCAATTCATGATTGCATAATTCCACTAGAATAACTATTTCACATGGACCTAAATTCTACTTTTAGTCCTGACAACAATGTTTGTGTATATGTGCCTGTTGACTTATGATGAACCCATGGGTTTTTTAAGGCAAAGAATACTCAGAGGTGGTTTGCCATTGAATTCTTCTGAAATGTAGCCTACAGCACCTGGGATTCATTGCCAGGCTCCCATCCAAGTACTGACCATAAATGATGCTCAATTGCTTCTAAGATCAAATGGAATCTAGAATAAAGTCATTAAATCAAATGGAGTTACTACATGTTGTCCTATTATTCAACAATTAATCAGTAGATGTACACTAATTAGGATGAACCAAGGTTGTGTCTTTACTCCCCAGTAAATCTGGGGCCAATCCAGGATAGGAAGACACCATGCCAAACCCACTGAGGATGTGAATTGCAATCTACATTGTCCAGATGGGTTGAGACTGCATCAGACTCACTGGATCATTACCTCACCTTCCATGTTGTCTGTCATTGCTGTTCCCAGCTGCCACAGAGTCTCATATGAGCTCCTGCCCATTATGGGCGGCTTGTGCTGAAGGAGAGAGCTGATTTAGGTGCCTCTGGTAATATCAGAACAAAGCACCTGTGATGACCTGGAGCTTTTATGTTCTGTGTCTACCTTGGAGAGGTAACTGTGGTGAGAGAGACACATTCCATCACATTTTTGCTGCACTGATGAGTGCGGAGAAAATGGGGTGGTGGGGGTGTCCCATGTGGACAGTGGACCAGTCTAAATTGGAACTGAACCTGCTGTCCACACATTACAGAGACAGACAGGAGCCAACTCAGGGCAGGTTGCAATGTCCATGTAGATGAGCACAGGTGCTGACTGATGTTTTCCTCAGTATTTGGTTTTTAAGATGAATCTATCTTCCACATTACTTTGGCCAAGGAAGTCTTTTGGCCAGGGTATGATCAAAAGCCTACTGGAACCACCAGGTGTTCAAGTCCTTTCAGAAGGAGGCTAGTGACGGAGCTTGTCTTAGCTCTCTGGGGAGGATGTTCCAAAGGTGGGGGGCCTCCACCAAGAAGGCCCTCTCCCTTGTCCCCGCCAACCGCACCTGAGAAGGTGGAGGGAGCAAGAGAAGATCTAAGAATCTATCCTTCAGCGGAGGTGGCAAACCACTCCCCACCCCCAACTGCGTGGGAGAAGGAAGTTAATTATGTAAATAGAACTTTTGATTCCTCTAGGGAACTAAGGTTTCCTGTCCCAGCTAACAAAATCAAAAGGGTTGGGCCGGGAGGGGGGGGGGACTTCTGGAAGTCATCTAGTTCAGTGCTTTTGGCCATGAATTATAGGTACTACAAGAAGCAATCATCATATACAGCTGATAGCACAGTGGTTCTTAACCTTCCTAATGCCACGGTCCCTTAATACAGCTCCTCATGTTGTGGTGACCCACAACCATAAAATTACTTTTGTTGCTACTTCATAACTGTAATTTCACTACTGTTATGAATTGTAATGTAAATATTTGATATGCAGGATGTATTTTGATTTGCTGGACCAAACTGGGCACAAATAACTGATATGCCCAAATCTGAATACTGGCGGGATTGGGGGGGATTGATTTTGTCATTTGGGAGTTGTAGTTGCTGGGATTTATAGTTTGGCTACAATCAAAGAGCATACTTAACTCCACCAATGATGCAATTGAACCAAACTTGGCACACAGAACTCCCATGACCAACAGAAAATACTGGAAGGTTTTGGTGGGCATTGACCTTGAGTTTTGGAGTTGTAGTTCACCTCCATCCAGAGATCACTGTGGACTCAAACAATGATGGATCTGGACCAAACTTGGCACAAACACCCAATATGCCCAAAAGTGAACACTGGTGGAGCTGGGGAAAAATAGACCTTGGCTTTTGAGAGTTGTAGTTACTGGGATTTATAGTTCACCTACAATCAAAGAGTATTCTGAACTCCACCAACGATAGAATTAGGCCAAACTTGGCACACAGAACCCCCATAATAACAGAAAATACTGTGTTTTCTGATGGTCTTTGGCGACCCCTCTGACACCCTCTCGCAACATCCCCAGGGGTCCCAACCCCCAGGTTGAGAAAGACTGTGATGGTAGATATAATATTGGTATCATCCACAGTATTAATGGCCAAAATGCCCCACTCCTTATGGTGGTCTTTTTATCCCCAAGCATGGTTTCAAACTTGGAAATCTCTGCTTCTAACGCATGGCCTAGCTCTGGACAATGCATCAAGTTTTCTTCTGAAGGGATGTTATATGGGGAAACTCTAACATATTTCTACACTTTCCCCTGGATTTCAGCTAAAGAAAAATGGAGAGCAATAGAGATTCTTTGTTTCTAGTGGGTCAGAGTTAAGCTTTTCTTCTACTACTTCTTCTTCTTTTTATAGGCAGCTTGCCTTGTGGAACGTCAGCCATGGCAGCAGAACAACACGAAAGAAGATAACCTTTATATAGGATTCAGTGAAACATGCAATTATCCAACTAGGGAATACGAGCAGTCAATAACAGGAACTCATTGTGTCAACCTGTCAGTCAATCAACCGACGAAAAAGAGTTGAGCACTTGTTCAATCCTTCGTCGATTCTGAGATTCTACTGTGACACAAATAGAACATTGGCAAGAAGTTTAAATATATATCGAGATGCATTTTTGATATTACAGGTTGTCTGAGCTGACTCCATGGCCTGAGTTTTGACAATGGGGACAGAGATCTCTTAAGAAGAGCTCCGTGGGGTCAAAGAAAAAGTCTGTTCCAACTTCTGATTTTCCTTCATGGCTAGCCAAAGGATCCCAGGAGGTCAATACTCAGGAAATAACAGCAATTTCTCTTACTCACCATTATACTGTGGTATATTGGCTCGAAGCATATGAAATATCAATCCCTTCTGACCACAGATAGTCCTATCCTCCATAGGTTTTAGGAAATCATGTCCAATAAAGGCAGGACATTTTTATAGACTTAGGATTTTGTTTTGTTCAGTTGCAGGCTGACATGGCTATATCCGAATATGTTGACCAACAGAATCACAGCATCATAGAGTTGGAAGTATCAAGGGCCATCCAGATCAACCCCCTTCTGCCATGCAGAAAGATACATTCAAGGCATTCCTGGAAGATGATCATCCAGCCTCTGTTTCCAAATCTGGAATGCCCCCTCTTAAACATATTTTCTTGAAGCTAAACATACCCAGCTCCCCAAGTCACTCCTCATAGGTCTTGTTCTCTTTTATAAGCCATCATTAAATCATGAGGCAGTAATTTACACAGATCTTCCATACTATCCCAGTGGTGCAGTGGGTTAAACTGCTGAGCTGCTGAGCTTGTTGACCAAAAAGGTTGCAAGTTCAATTCCGGGGAGCGCCATGAGCTTCCACTGTCAGCCCCAGCTTCTGCCAACCTAGCAGTTCGAACACATGCAAATGTGAATAAAACAATAGGTACCGCTCCGGTGGGAAGGTAACGGCGCTCCAAGTAGTCATGCTGGTCACATGACCTTGGAGGTGTCTATGAACAACACCGGCTCTTCGGCTTGGAAATGGAGATGAACACTACACCCCAGAGTCAGACACAACTGGACTTAATATCAGAGGAAAACATTTACCTTTACCTTCATACTACATAATAGTAATGGCATGACTCCTCTTTAGATTTTTGTTTAGGAAGGGATCTTAATAATTTTCAGTCAGACAGTTCCGTATAGAAATGGAAATGAATGTGGAAGAAATATTTGAAAAACAATCTACAAACACTGTTCTGTTGCGCACTGGGCCTGTAAATAATTGTCTTTAGAACAGGATGTGCAACCTTTGCCCAGCGGGAAGCCAGGGGGCCTAAAGAGAAGTTCTCAGAGGGTTTCACCACAAATAGTCTTTAGATGGCTTGTGAAGTACAACAAAGTCCTTTATTAATGAACAATCAAACAGAAACTTCTCTTGTCCTCCGTAAAATTAAGCAAATGATTCCAAGCTTTTAGGCAACTGGTGAATTTCTAATCTTGCCCACGAACTGTCTTCAATAACTTCTTCTTTAAAGGAAAATCCCCTTTTTAACTTCTCCCAGGCTGACTGTAATCTAACCCTTACTGATGTGGGCTCCACTACCGGGTCGAAATGCATCTCGAACGCCGAGTAGACCTATCAGTAAGGCAGTAGATGTTCTCCAGCTGGAGTTCTTTGGTCTTTAGGGCTGTTTTCCTGGAAATTCTTAAAGGTTGAAGCTTTTGTACAGGGGAAGCTTGCACACATCCTATACATTAGTTAACCTTGCTGAGACTAAAAAATGGCTCCCTTCCCTTCCCAATTGCCCTGAGCAAGGGGCAGGACCAAAACTTAACAATGATGGACAAGTGACTTGCCCTGTGACTGCAACCAAAAGAAGCCACCTATCTGCAGAGTCCCTGAAACACAGGACTGCAACCAAACGTTCAATGCAAAGCAAATAAAGTTGGAGCTCCTGGTACAGCTGTACCAGAACAAACACATTTTTTACTAAAAGGAAACACAGATGAAGCAGGCCCTCAGTAGAATTGTTGCAATTCAAGACTTCATCCACATCAACACTGTAGAATTAATGCAGTTTGTGACTACCATCAACCATGACAAAATGCTATGGAACTTTGTGAGTTGTAGTTTGGTGATGTATCAGCACTGTTTGACAGAGAAGACTGAAGTCCTTGTAACTGCTATGATTGTATTGCATTGAGCCATGGCCAATAAGTGGTGTGACTCTGCATCAGTTCTACATTGTAGTTACACCCCTTTTCTGTATAAAATTCACACATATTATCTCCCCATGGAATCCTGGGATTGGTAATTTGGGAAGAATATTTAGAATTCTAAGATAGGAAATTCTAGTACCACAACCAAACTACAAGATTTTTTTAAAGTACAGAATTGTGATAGTTAAAATGAAATAAGTGGTTTCATTTTGTAGTGTGAATGGCACTGTGGTCAAGAGGTCTATTTTCTTCATCTTTGTCATCTTGCAATTATGTTCTAAATTCTATGTGCATTGCATCACCTGTGCATAGGTCAGTCAGAACTAGGGAAGACCTCCTGAGTCAAGTATTCAACAATGAGACAAAATACAGATAAACCACTCTTAATTTTTACTTAACTCAGGACTAAAAATAGGATTCAAACTGTAGTCTTACATAATATTATACTGTTTTCATGATGTACAGGTATAACAACCCGGAATGGAAAGGATTCCCATGGAAAGATAATGAATTATGAGATGTGACTTCATTGAGTCATATAGCGAGCCTACATTGCCTTTGTCCTGTAGTAACTCTTCCTGAATTGCCTTGGGATATTGCCTAACACCCCTCTAACTCCTGAAAACAATCCTGCAAATTATCATATTCCTTTCACAATGAACTTTGGAGGCTTGGGGGAACACACAATGGGCTTGCGTCAGAGCCCCTGGGTCCTACTTTCCTGTTTCGCCAGATACGATATGGCAGGGTTTCTCGACCTTCCTAATGCCGCGACCCCTTAATTCAGTTCCTCAAGTTGCAGCGACCCTCAACCATAAAATTATTTTTGTTGCTACTTCATAACTGTAATTTTGTTACTGTTATGAATCGTAATGTAAATATCTGATACGCAGGATGTATCTTCATTCACTGGACCAAATTTGGCACAAATGCCCGATACACCCAAATTTGAATACTGGTGAGGTTGTGGGGGGGATTGATTTTTTCACTTGGGAGTTGTAGTTGCTGGGATATATAGTTCACCTACAATCAAAGATCATTCTGAACTCCACCAAAGATCATTCTGAACTCCCATGACTCCTCTTTAGATTTTTGTTTAGGAAGGGATCTTAATAATTTTCAGTCAGACAGTTCCGTATAGAAATGGAAATGAATGTGGAAGAAATATTTGAAAAACAATCTACAAACACTGTTCTGTTGCGCACTGGGCCTGTAAATAATTGTCTTTAGAACAGGATGTGCAACCTTTGCCCAGCGGGAAGCCAGGGGGCCTAAAGAGAAGTTCTCAGAGGGTTTCACCACAAATAGTCTTTAGATGGCTTGTGAAGTACAACAAAGTCCTTTATTAATGAACAATCAAACAGAAACTTCTCTTGTCTTCCGTAAAATTAAGCAAATGATTCCAAGCTTTTAGGCAACTGGTGAATTTCTAATCTTGCCCACGAACTGTCTTCAATAACTTCTTCTTTAAAGGAAAATCCCCTTTTTAACTTCTCCCAGGCTGACTGTAATCTAACCCTTACTGATGTGGGCTCCACTACCGGGTCGAAATGCATCTCGAACGCCGAGTAGACCTATCAGTAAGGCAGTAGATGTTCTCCAGCTGGAGTTCTTTGGTCTTTAGGGCTGTTTTCCTGGAAATTCTTAAAGGTTGAAGCTTTTGTACAGGGGAAGCTTGCACACATCCTATACATTAGTTAACCTTGCTGAGACTAAAAAATGGCTCCCTTCCCTTCCCAATTGCCCTGAGCAAGGGGCAGGACCAAAACTTAACAATGATGGACAAGTGACTTGCCCTATGACTGCAACCAAAAAGCCACCTATCTGCAGAGTCCCTGAAACACAGGACTGCAACCAAACGTTCAATGCAAAGCAAATAAAGTTGGAGCTCCTGGTACAGCTGTACCAGAACAAACACATTTTTTACTAAAAGGAAACACAGATGAAGCAGGCCCTCAGTAGAATTGTTGCAATTCAAGACTTCATCCACATCAACACTGTAGAATTAATGCAGTTTGTGACTACCATCAACCATGACAAAATGCTATGGAACTTTGTGAGTTGTAGTTTGGTGATGTATCAGCACTGTTTGACAGAGAAGACTGAAGTCCTTGTAACTGCTATGATTGTATTGCATTGAGCCATGGCCAATAAGTGGTGTGACTCTGCATCAGTTCTACATTGTAGTTACACCCCTTTTCTGTATAAAATTCACACATATTATCTCCCCATGGAATCCTGGGATTGGTAATTTGGGAAGAATATTTAGAATTCTAAGATAGGAAATTCTAGTACCACAACCAAACTACAAGATTTTTTTAAAGTACAGAATTGTGATAGTTAAAATGAAATAAGTGGTTTCATTTTGTAGTGTGAATGGCACTGTGGTCAAGAGGTCTATTTTCTTCATCTTTGTCATCTTGCAATTATGTTCTAAATTCTATGTGCATTGCATCACCTGTGCATAGGTCAGTCAGAACTAGGGAAGACCTCCTGAGTCAAGTATTCAACAATGAGACAAAATACAGATAAACCACTCTTAATTTTTACTTAACTCAGGACTAAAAATAGGATTCAAACTGTAGTCTTACATAATATTATACTGTTTTCATGATGTACAGGTATAACAACCCGGAATGGAAAGGATTCCCATGGAAAGATAATGAATTATGAGATGTGACTTCATTGAGTCATATAGCGAGCCTACATTGCCTTTGTCCTGTAGTAACTCTTCCTGAATTGCCTTGGGATATTGCCTAACACCCCTCTAACTCCTGAAAACAATCCTGCAAATTATCATATTCCTTTCACAATGAACTTTGGAGGCTTGGGGGAACACACAATGGGCTTGCGTCAGAGCCCCTGGGTCCTACTTTCCTGTTTCGCCAGATACGATATGGCAGGGTTTCTCGACCTTCCTAATGCCGCGACCCCTTAATTCAGTTCCTCAAGTTGCGGCGACCCTCAACCATAAAATTATTTTTGTTGCTACTTCATAACTGTAATTTTGTTACTGTTATGAATCGTAATGTAAATATCTGATACGCAGGATGTATCTTCATTCACTGGACCAAATTTGGCACAAATGCCCGATACACCCAAATTTGAATACTGGTGAGGTTGTGGGGGGGATTGATTTTTTCACTTGGGAGTTGTAGTTGCTGGGATATATAGTTCACCTACAATCAAAGATCATTCTGAACTCCACCAAAGATCATTCTGAACTCCCATGACCAACAGAAAATACTGGAAGGGTTTGGTGGTCATTGACCTTGAGTTTTGGAGTTGTAGTTCACTTACATCCAGAGAGCACTGTGGACTCAAACGATGATGGATCTGGACCAAACTTGGCATGAAAACTCAATGTGCCCAAATCTAAACACTGGTGGAGCTTGGGGAAAATAGAGAGTGACATTTCGGAGTATAGTTTCTGGGATTTATAGTTCACCTACAATGAGAAAGCATTCTGACCCCCACCAATGATAGAATTGGGCCAAACTTCTCACACAGAAAATACTGTGTTTCCTGATGGTCTTTGGCGAACCCTCTGGCACCCCCTGGCAACCTCCTTAGGGGTCCCAACCCCCAGTTGAGAAATACTGCAATATGGGAATGTTTCTTCTCCTATGCCCCAAGTAAGACCCACCCTTGTGACACCCATTGAGATGGCCATCACCCTACAGTGCCCATTGTTATCTGGATTAACACCATTGTATCCACCGGAGCTAGAACTTTCGGGCAGCTCCTGAAAAAATGGATTGGGGTGGGGCCATCCAAAAACTGGACACTGAAAATGGCACGTGGTTTACCTGAATTGCACACCACTTAAAATAATACCCCTATATTCTGCTTTAGCCAGATAATATTTGGAATATTGGGTACTAGGCCTGGGCGGTTTCGTTTGTTAATTTTGTAATTCGTTAAATATTCGTTATTTTTAACAATTACAAAACGATTACAAAACTTATTTTCAAACCTGGAAGTGTTTTTAAATATCGAAACGGCATCCTCCATCTTTTTTACGAGCTTCCGCCCGTTTCGGAAATGACGTTTTAGGGATGGAGGATGCTGGGTGCGCCGGGAGCCAATCCGGCGCTCCCAAGCACCGTGGCTCATTGTGATTGGGCGGGCTGCCCTTTAAAAGCGGCTCCGCGTGGCCGCATTGCTCATTGCTGGGGAAGGCGAGGAGACGGGAGGTTCGGGAGGGAGGCTTGGCTTGCTTGCATTCATTCATTGCTGCTTGCATTCATTCCCTGGGCTGGGAGCAGCGGGGAGGCTTTGCCCTGTTTTCGCCCTACATTTTTAAATATTTCTGAAAATTTTTTCTTTTATTCTTAAAAAAATTCAAAAAATATTCTAAAAAAAGAAAAAAAAACTTGTGTGCCTGTGTGTGTGTTTGTCCCTGTCCTGTGGCTGTGTTCGCTCCACAACAGGGCAAGCATTTTGTTAATTTTCCATTTTTAAATATTTCTGATAAATATTTCTTTTATTCTTAAAAAAATTCAAAAAATATTCTAAAAAAAGAAAAGAAACTTGTGTGCCTGTGTGTGCGTTTGTCCCTGTCCTGTGGCTGTGTTTACTTTATCTTATTACTTTTTTATTTAATATCTTTATCTTAATATCTTGTTCTATTTGATTATTTTTTTATTTATTTTATGAAATGATTTTGTTTATAGAGCATTTAGCATTGCGCAATCGCGTCCGCCATTTTAACGAATCGATTCGTTATTATTTTAATAACGAATCGATTCGTATTTAATAACGAAGTTCGGAAGTCGTTTTTGCGCATGCGCAAATCGCGTCCGCCATTTTAACGAATCGATTCGTTATCACCTTAACGAATCGACCCCGCATCAATAACGAAGTTTCGGAAGTGATTTGCGCATGCGCGGGGGGTCCGCCATCTTAACGAATCGATTCGTTAATAATAACGAAATTTCGTAAATACCGAACTTTTTAAGGAAAATTTTGTAATTCTTTTAAATAACGAAACGCAACCCCCCCCAAAAAAACGAATCAATTTTAGAAACAAATTTTTGCGTTGTTACCCAGGCCTATTGGGTACCACAGTTCCAGGATGTGAACAAGTAGGAATATGCCCAGATCAGGGCAGACGGACAATAAAAAGTGTGTAAACCAAGTTTAGGAATAGCTTAGGGAGTTGAGTATATTTAACTTAGAGCAAAGAAGATAAATGATATGATAACCTTCTTTAAATATTTGAAGGGATGTCATGTAAAAGGTGAAACAACCTTGTTTTCTGCTGCTCCAGAGACCAGATCATGAAGCAATGAATTCACCTTACAAGAAAACATTTCACTGAAAAATTAGGAACAACTTCTTGCTGGTAAAAACAGTTCAACAGAAGAATAGATGGTCTCAGAGGGCTGTGGACTCTCCCTCCTTGGAAGCCTTTAAAGAGAAGTTGGATTCCTGTCTCTTAGAAGTTCTTTAATTGTGGATCCCTTCATGGCAAAGGATAAGAGTATCTCTCCTTTGTTGACCCTCTATGATCCTATGAAGCCATGTCTGGTTATCTGGCTCCTTCTACAACATTCCATTCTGCCAGGATTTATCACAGGTTTTATTTCCACATTTATCCAGAGGCTTGGAAAGCTAGTTTTTGGACTGCAACTCCCCAAATTCTCCACACAGCATGGCCAATGGCTATAATTGTTGCAGGAGAGTGTGTTGGTCAAGTTACAACTGGTAGTAGAAGGGGAAAGAGGGCTGCTCAGGTGTTAGAGCAGGAGCAGCAAAGGAAGCGAATTAGGGAGATATTCATGACACCTACAGATACTGACTCGTTTGCAGGCTTCTCAGATTCTGAAATGGAGGAAGAGGGAGATGGGGGCAGAGGTTTGAAGCAGGTTACTCAGGAGCAAGAGTCAGATGAAGAACGTGAAAGGAAACGTATCCATGAAATACTTAATGCTCCAACTGAGGAGGAAGATTTTATGGGGTTCACGGGAAGTGATGGGACTGGGAGTAGTGAAGAAGAGGAGGATAGACTGGATTGGACCCGTGTGCAAGAAATCAGAGAACTAAGTACACAACCAACATCTAGTGATGAGTTTGAAGGTTTCTCTGGGGATTGACAAGCTGGCAATACATGGGGCGATCTAAGTCTTGATAGACGATGAAAAAGTTGGAGAGACGGGCAGTGGTGATCAGCTGTGGAAGTTAAGGCAGCTGAGAGTGATGAGGACAGGGTGGAGAGCAGTTCATCATCTGATAATGAGTTATAGGATAAAAGTAGGTTTCAAACAATGGGGACTTTGCAGTAGGCAAAGTGTTGTACTTGTGCTTGGGACTTTGTTGCTGCCATTACTCTTGAGCTTGGGTCCTGGGACTGCAGATTGCTGTGTTTCCATGCTTCTACTGACTGGAATCTCATAAGTGCTGACTTCTTCTTCCCTTCTGACCGGATTGTTTTTGGATGACGACATCGCGTATTGGACTTAACCATCTTCTTCTGGATGTGATTTGACCTGGGACTGCTTTTTTACGACGATTTTGCTTGCTTCCACCTTGTTTCCTTGTGTTTACTGAACTCTGTGTTTTTGAAGCAGTTTGCTTATACTTTTTGTTATCCCGGATTATATTCCAGTATAATCCGGATTATCCATTTAATTACGTTTTTTTGCATAGCAGCTTGCTACAGACTTTCAGTTATTGCTAGAAACACTGAGTTAAGTGGTTCTAAGCTATTTTTGTTGTGCTAATAAACTTTGTTTGGACCTTTTCTTTGTGTCTGGCTCCTTTAAGGCATCTGGTTCATGACAATAATACTTGTACAAGTTTTGTCCATGTAGTCCAAAAAGGAAACTTTGTGATTGATTGCATTTATCAAATCATGGTATTCCACTTATATCTCAATGTTGCATCTACTTCAATGCTACTCAACAATTTTGAACTCATTCCCTTTCTTACCTAAGATTCAAAAATAATAGAACACCATATTAGAATAAATCCTAATAGTTTACTAAGATAAACCTATGTCACTTCAGGGAAGCCACAACTAGAACATCTACAATGGATTACCCTCCCATATTTGCCTTTTTTAAAAACCTGGAAATTAGGACTTGATATTAAAAACCACCTTTATGTCATTTCAACCCATTCTGAAGCAGCAGTCAACAAGCTTGGTCCATCTTCTACATGACAGTCATAAAAAATATTGAGGATGGCTACCATTTTGTCACTGTGCTAAAGTAGTTTGAGCATGGAAGCCAGGGTTCTCATCCGTGGAAACCCACGGGCTGAGAAGACAATGAAAGCCTCAGCCTCAGAAGACAATGAAAGCAAACTCTCTCTGAACAAATCTTGCTGGGAAAACCCCAAGATAAGTCAATCCTAGGTTATCCATTTGCCAGAAACAGCCTGGTCACACGACTGCATTATAATGTCCCGAAGTTCGACATGCTTGCTCAGCTCCCTTAACTATTTTTCACTGGGTTTATTTTCAAACTTAAATCTCCTTTATCTCTTCTTAGAAATTCTACTGGTGAATAAGAAATGATGTTTGTATGCAGTCCCATGCAGGTGGATTAATTCTGTATGAATCATAGAACCATAGAATCCTAGAGTTGGAAGAGACCTTATGGGCCATCCAGTCCAACCCCCTGCCAAGAAGCAGGAATATTGCATTCAAATCACCCCTGATGGATGACCATCTAGCCTCTGTTTAAAGCTGCCAAAGAAGGAGCCTCCACCACATTCCAGGGCAGAGAGTTCCACTGCTGAACAGCTCTCACAATGGAAATAGGTATTTAAAAAATTAAAACAAAGAAAAGAGGAGGTAAAACAGAAAAGGGATAAACTATTTCAAATTTTTCAAAAAAA
>NW_026847438.1:244399580-244558691 GCF_025583915.1 Anolis sagrei ordinatus
GTCTGTGTTTTAGATGGATTAGGGATCAGCTGGTTTTCCCTGTAGTAGGCGGTAAGAGCACCTAGAGCTTCAAAGAGCTTCTGTTCAACCATCTCAAAGCTCCCTGCTTGAGCAGTAATGGCACGATCATCAGCATGGATGAAACTCTCTGTCCCTTCTGGCATACTTTTTATTGATGGCATAGTCTATGGCTTACTCCATCCTAGACACAGAAAGGCTTTGTCTTGAAGCATGCCAATGGTGTTGAGGTGCCTGTATCAAATATTCACCATGATTTCATTTGCTTCTTCTACTTTGAGCAAGCTTATAGAATCATAGAGTTGGAAGAGACCTCGTGAGTCATCCAATCTAACCCCCTGCCAAGAAGCAGGGAAATCACAGGAATGGCACATCAAAATAGACTTTCACAATTTAATTCACATATCTCTTGTTATTCAGATTATCCAGAGGTTCCCTGCAGAGTTTCTAGCCAGCCAACAAGCTTACCTGGTGTTGCCAACTCTTGGGGGAATGCGGACATAGCGGACTGCAAAGCAGAAATATTGCAAACAAGGAAAGACTGTTCAATTTTTTTAACAAATATGTTTCACCATCAGCAGGGCAAGGTAAACAGCAGTCTAATAGGGCTGCAGAATTAATTTGTCAGACAAATTAGAAGATGGATGCAGCCTTGTCTTTGGTGAATCAATACTCAAAACAATAATAGAGTTAATAAAGCACTGTTGAGCAAGCACACTAAATTATAGTTAATATCATGTCCCATTGTTAATTCACACAGCCGGGTGCTCAGCAAGAAGTCCAGAACTGCCTCTAATTGCCCAGACAGGAAGTGGAAGGTGCCATATTTGCCACCAGCCAGGAATGGGAGCTTCTTTTTAGCAGACTGCAAATGCTATACTTGCTGTCCAAAGATGCATCTGCATTGTAGAATTAAAGCACTTTACAACTACTTTAGTTGTCAAAATTCAGTAATATGGACTCCTGAGATTTGTAGTTTGGTGAGATGCCACCACTCTTTGGTAGAGAAACTAAATAGTTTGTAAAACTGCAGTTACCACAGCATTGAGCCACGGCAGTTAAAAGTGGTGTCAAATTGTATTGATTCTTCAGCGTAGATGAACCCCAACATATCTTATACTGAAGAAAAACCCATGTGTTTTTTCTCCTCTCCATCACGCCCAAATTAAGCCATTGTAAGTAAGTATTATTAAACTCTCTGTAAATAATAGTATGTGCAGTTGCTTTGTTGCTCACTCTGAATGATGGATATTTGCTACTGGCATGTTCTCCTTAATTCATTATTGTTTCTATCCTTGAACCCAAAGAATTTCCTGACTGTGAGAGCCGCTCAGTAGTGGAGCTCTCTGCCCCAGAGTGTGGTGGAGGCTCCTTCTTTGGAAGCTTTTAAACAGAGGCTGGATGGCCATCTGTCAGGGGCGATTTGAATGCAATATTCCTGCTTCTTGGCAGGGGGTTGGACTGGATGGCCCATGAGGTCTCTTCCAACTCTAGGATTCTATCTATGATTCTAAGTCATATACAATAGCAAGATGTTCTGGTTGACTAGTTCCAACCTCACATACTTGGACATCATCCCACATTGTCTTTGCAGTGTTTCTAAACACATAAGACATGGAGCTCCTCAGAGCCCATTAGAAGACCCTAGATTCATGTCTCTCAACCTGGGGATCAGGACCCCTGGGGAGTCATGAGGGGGCTTCAGAGGGGTTGCCAAAGACCATCAGAAAACATATATTTCTGATGGTCTTAGAAACCCCTTTGGCAGAGAAGGCTGAAGATCTCTCCACCCATTGTTCTCTCCGTTTTTGGAAACAGATGGCGAATCTTCCCACCAAAATCCCTCTTCTTGCTGTAATTGGCAGGCTTCTCAGCTAGCCTCTCAGCCATGGGGAGAGCTGTTTCTGAGACTCCAAGTGGGGAGGGGAGAACAGACATGCTCAGTGCATGGCAGTGTGATGTGCATGTGCGGGTGAGGGAGAGTGTGCAAGGCTGGAAGGAGGCTCGGGCCAGCGAGTCCCTTCAAGGCAGGGGGAAAAGCACCGTGTGACATGGGACTGACATTGTTGATGGGGTTCACTCTTTGAGTGTAGGTGAGCTATACATTCCAGCAACTACAACTCCCAAATGTCAAGATCTATTTTCTCCAAATTCCACCAGTGATAATTCATGCCAAGTTTGGTCCAGATCTATCATTGCTTGAGTCCACAGTGCACTCTGGATGTAGGTGAACTACAACTCAAGGTCAATGCCCACCAAACCCTTCCAGTATTTTCTGTTGGTCATGGGAGTTCTGTGTGCCAAGTTTGGTTCAGTTCCATTGTTGGTGAAGTTCAGAGTGGTCTTTGATTGTAGGTGGAATATAAATCCTAGCAACTACAACTCCCAAATGACAAAGTCAATCCCCTCCCCCAACCCCACCAGTATTCAAATTTGGACATATTAGGTATTTGTACATCCTGCCTATGAGATATTTACATGGCAATTCATAACAGTAGCAAAATTACAGTTATGAAGTAGCAATGAAAACAATTATATGGTTTGAGGTCACCACAACATAAGGAACTGTATTAAGGGGTCGTACATTAGGAAGGTTGAGAACCACTGCACTAGATCATTCTGTGGGTTCCCCATATGACTCTGTTTTTGAAGTGTATTGAAACACAAGGTTTTTAAAAATGGGGAAGAATCAATTCCAAAGGTGTCCCTCCTCACAGAAATGGGTAAAAGTGTTTCGATTGAAGTGGGATGGTAAATATTGTAGTGATCTGTCTTTAATCTGTTTTGGTTATTTTTTGTGTCTTGAAGCATGCCAATGGTGTTGAGGTCTTTCAATGTGGCCCTCGGTGCTCCTACTGCCACCATTATTCCTTGGACACAAGAGAAGGACCAGTATTAATATTGTTTTATTATTGACTGTTTGGATATTTTATAGCTGCAGCAGTGCAATTTTGAAGATATGCAATTAGCTATATTAGAAGATCCCCTTTTTCACAGTCATACTCCGTGTTTACTGCTTTAATTGATAAAACAAAAGTGGTTGTTTCTATTTTTGATAGAAATCTTTTTTTCTTGTCACCACTGTTTCTCTATTTAAAGTTTAATTACTTTCACTGAGTTCTTATAGATTTCTCAAAAAAGGAGGGCAAAAAAGTGGATATTGCACTCTTCCATATGACAGGAAATAAATTGAATGATTTCTCTGGAAATGGGAGCAGGTGAACACGTGTGATTGCTTTTTTTCTTCAAATTCCCTGGATTATTTCAAGATGGAACAGCATGATAAGACACACAAAGAAGATGATTCCTCCCATTTTCTGCCCCTGTGGGATGAAGTCAAAGGATGCAAGTTATATCTGTTCAATGTGGTTGGATGAACATCATGATATGGATGGAAGCAAACCTTACTGTACTGTCAAAGGCTTTCATGGCCAGAATCACTGGGCTGTTGTAGGTTTCTCGGGCTGTATGGCCATGTTCTAGAAGCATTCTCTCCTGACATTTCACCTGCATCTCTAGCAGGAATCCTCAGAGGTTGTGAGGTCTGTTGGTGTGCTGGTACAGATGTACCAGAAGCCTAAATTTCCTTTCTATGCATGTGTTTGTTTTGGCCATGCATTTTGCAGTTGGGTGGTTCCTTCCAGGCTGCAGTCATAGGGCCAGCCACCTGCCTATCATCGTTTAGTTCCGCCTCTTTCCCCAGGGTTCTGGGAGGGAAAAGAAAGTTTTTAGTTCAGTCTTACAGTTTAGAAGCTCAGTTACAGGACATGAGACCTTTCCCCACCTGTAGAGAAGCTCTGTTTTTTATAAAGCTCCGGGAGAAAATAGTCCCAAAGCTTCTGGGGAAGATAGTTCTCAAAGCTCTGTCTGGGGAACTTACAGCCTCACAGCTCTACAAGCCTCTGGGGAAGACAGCCCTAAAGCTTCTGAAGAAAACAGTTTTACAGATCCAAAGGTCTCCAGCTGGAAAATCTCTAAAGTTTTGGCCGGTAAGGTTTACTCGGGTACACAAAAAGCAAATTGGAACTGGGAGTAAGGCCCCATGCCTGCCAGCCTAAAGACATAGTGCCCAGGGAGGGGTCGGAGGGTTTTCCTAGTAAAAAAAAGAAATAGTTCACGAAGCTGCCTGGCCTTTGTGGGCAAGTTAAGAAGAGTTTTTGTGTTTTGTTGAAGATCTAAGCAATAATAAAGAACTTTGTTAAACTTTCCAAGTTTCTAAATACTTTGTTTAGGAAAATCCATAGGGCCTCTCAGCCGAGGCACCCCGGCGTCCCACTGGGCACAAAGAGCATGTCCTGTTTTAAAAGACAATTGCTATAGGCCCAGCGCTTGTCAGCACAGTTGGAAACTAGGAAAATTGGATTTATATATCTATGGAATGTCCAGGGTGGAAGAAACACTCTTGTCTGTTGGAGGTAGGTGTGAATGTTTCAGTTGGCAACCTTGATGGCCTGGCAGAAACATTAGGAGGGCCATATAGCCCGAGAAACCTACAACAACCCACACCTTACTGCTTTCAAAAATGGATGGCTCAAGCCAGAATTCAGTGACTACAAGGATATCTCTGAATGCAGCTATAGCATCAATACACAGATCCCTGTACATATGTTCATTAGCTTCTGATAAGCTCACAACGATTATCAGTAATGTTCAATGCCTGAAGCCAAACTCCAACATTTACTAGGGCAAACATACTTTGTGAACAGGGAGCTAGTTTGCAAACATGCACAGTTATCTTTTATCTGTTAATGATGCAAGCCCCTGTGCACATCTCCATACAAATTGAGAGAGTAAATGATTCTATTGGTCGCATTTGGAGGAGAAATGTGTATTCATTGCCTTTGGGAGCAAACCAAGTAGTGGAATTATATGCTATTTTGGTTCAATAAAATTTAGGATTGGGATCAGATCTAAACTTACTTCACTCAATATATCCAACATGAGGTCCATGACATCTTGCATTTGCTTTTGCAAAAAAGAGCAGGAGGAAAAGGAGAGGGGGAGGAAGGAAGGAAAGAAGGAAGGAAGGAAGGAAGGAAGGAAGGAAGGAAGGAAGGAAGGAAGGAAGGAGGAAGAGAGGGAGAGGAGGGGTGAGACGGAGAGAGAGAAGGAGAAGGAGGGGGCTTCCCTTTATTTGTCCTGTTTTCAAGAAAAATAATGGGAAGCCCTGAAATCACTATAATTTATTCAGTTAATCATGCTTGCGACTATCTATATAAATAAAAATGTAATGCTTGTTTGTGGTATTCACAGAACTCAAAAACCAGTGGACCAATTCACATCAAATTTGGACAGAATACACCCCAACAACCCAATGTATGTCCTTCACTTAAAAAAAAAGATTTTGTCATTTGGGAATTGTAGCTGCTAGGATTTATAGTTCACCTACAATCCAAGAGCATTCTGAACCTTACCAATGATGGAATTGAACCAAACATGGCACACAGGACTCCCATGAGCAACAGAAAACACTAGAAGGGTTTGGTGGGCATTGACCTTGAGTTTGGGAGCTGTAGTTCACCTACATCCAGAGAGGACTGTGGATTCAAACAATGATGGATCTGCACCAAACTTGGCATGTATACTCAACATGCCCAAATATGAACACAGATGGAGTTTGGGAAAAATAGAATCTTGACATTTGGGAGTTGTAGTTGTTGGGATTTATATTTCACCTACAATCCAAGAGCATTCTGAACTCCACCAATGATGGAATTGAACCAAACATGGCACACAGGACTCCCATGAGGAACAGAAAACACTAGAAGGGTTTGGTGGGCATTGACCTTGAGTTTGGGAGTTGTAGTTCACCTACATCCAGAGAGTATTGTGGACTCAAACAATGATGGATCTGGACCAAACTTGGCACAAATATTCCATATGCCCAAATATGAACACAAATGGAGTTTGGGGGAAATAGACCTTGACATTTAGGATTTGTAGTTACTGGGATTTATAGTTCACCTACAACCAAAGACCATTCTGAATCCCACCAGCGATAGAATTGGGCTAAACTTCCCACACAGAACCCCCATGACCAATAGAAAATACTTAAGGCCATCCAGTCCAACTCCCTTCACCAGGGCAAGAAAACGTATACAAAGTCCTCATAGTGAATAATTTGAAAGAAAAAAAGGTAAAGTAAACATCTCTATGGATAATGGCTTAAATCCTGGTGGTTGTCTAGACTATGTCATTGATTCAACTACACAAAACCCACTGAACCAAGCATGTAATTGTTGTTGTTGTTTTATGCCTTCAGGTCATTTCCAACCTATGGTGATCCTAAAGTGAACCTAGTAGAGGATTTTCTTGTCAAGATTTGTTCAGAAGAGGTTTTCCATTGACTTCTAAATGGCTAAAAGAGAGTGACTTGCCCAAGGTCAACCATTGGGTTTTATGGCTGAGCAGGGATTTAAACCCTGGTCTTCAGAGTTCTAGTCCACTGCTCAAACCACAACACCATGCTGGCCCTCATCAGCAATCACTCCTGTTTGAGTACGATGGCCTTCCAAGCATAGGGTCTTGGTGGTGGGTTCGTAAGTGACTGTGGAGACCTATTCTTGATCCGCATTTTCTTTCACAGTGAGGACATCAGCTTCCAGAAGGAAAGCAGCTGGCACAGTATTGGCTTGAAATTCCTTCTTCCTCTTGACACATTTCTCCCTTTCGCCCTCGATTCGTGTCCCTTCGAATTCCTCAGCACTGTTGGTAACAGCTGACCTCCAGTTAGAGAATCCAAGGGCAAAGGCTTCCCAGTTCTGAGTATCTATGTCACAGTTTTTAAAGTTAGCTTTAAGCCCATCTTTAAATATCTTTCCTTGCCACCAGGGAAATATATTTTTCCATTCTTCAGTTCTGTTCTGTTTTCCATTCTTCAGTTGGGAGTAGAATAACTGTTTTGGGGGACAGTGATCAGGGATACGTATAATGTGACCAGTCAGCAGAGTTGATAGTGGAGGATCATCACTTCCATGCTGGTGGTCTTTGCTTCTTCCAGCATGCTGACTTTTGTTCACCTGTCTTCCCAAGAGATTTGCATGATTTTTGGAGGCAACACTGATGGAATCATTCCAGGAGTTGAGTGTGAAGTCTGTAGATGGTCCACATTTCACAGGCAAATAACATGGTTGGGAGGACTATAGCTTTATAAACAACCATCTTGGTCTCCTCAGAAATGTCCTGATCTTCATCATGGACATCAGCAAGGTATTAGATTTCTTGAGCCTTTTTAATCTACCAGATGTTCTTGAGCTCTCTAGTCATTCTCTGGACCTCAACTTTTGCACTAGTGTAGATCTTTTTCTTAGCAGTGCAGTTTGTGTATTTCTGCCAAGTTTGGAAGGCTTTCCTTTCCTTATCAGTTAACTGTTGGATCTCTTTGTCATTTTCATTGAACAAGTATTGATGTTTCTTAGTTTAGTATCCAGCTTGTTCCAATGTTCCTCCATATTTTCAGGGTGTTCTATGGGTAGGTGATCCCAGAATGTTCTTTGGAGCAGGGCTTGTTTGGAGCCCTGCTCTTGAAGGGCTTGGGTGTTCATTTTACACTTTGGGTGTTAATTTCTCCTTATATCAACCCCATTAATTCAATGGATTTACTCTAGTTCAAGCCAGCAATCGGTTTTATGTGTTTGAGCAGAAGATAATTGGAGAGTTCAGATGCTTCTTAACTCCTATGGTATGAATAACTGTTTCCTAAACTTAAATCACTAACCCTTACCACCTTTTATTTTCGTTATGGGTTTGGGACAAATCATAAAAGGTTGCTACATGTTTCCATACTACCATAGCCCTGGCCATGGGAAGACCCATTAAAGAATTAATTTTTGATCAATAACACAGCAAGGGAAAGCATCCCCATCCCATTCTTTTGTTTTTGGTCTTCTTCAGAGGGTTTAATTTCTTAAAAATCCGCAAAGTAAAACAGAAGGAATTCTGACCTGCTTGTCTGTCATATGATCTTCCTGCACTCAATTATATAAAAATCAGTTTTTCCATGGTTCACCTTCTCTTTGTCAGTAGAAACAGTCTGGTTGGGAAACAAGATCTAGTACAGCATGCAATATAGACATGCTTGTGTTTATCAGGCTGAGCATTCCTCCCACAGGATGGTTGGGAACCCAGAGTCCCAATGGACCCTTGATTATGATCTTGATTCAATCTGAATTGAGATGCTAAGTTCCAAATCCATGCAATGGCATTTCTGCCAACACACATTTGTCCCTCTCCCTTCCCCGCACCACCTCATGGGATCAGGGCCTGAGAAGTTTTTGTGCTGAAAGTCACTTTATGATGGAGTGGGATTTAAGAAGTCATTACGAAAAGTCGAAATCCATATTCAAAGGTCAAATGTTCATGGCTCAGCAGAAGAAAGCTCAGTCACAGCTACTAATCAGCAAGAACCACTAGGTTTCTCTCTCTTTCTTCTTATATAATTGTAGTGTTTATTGGCTACAACAAGTTTTTTTATTAGTATAATATATTCAGAAAAGTTGACATTGATACATGGCCTGAATGAGGAACGTCTTTGGCTTCTCTTCCACTGGATAATGTGAACAGGTGCCCTGCAAATGAGAAATGAAAAGCTGATTAGTGTTCCAGAAAAAGAAAATAGTGAAAGAAAAAGAAAGAAAGAAAGAAAGAAAGAAAGAAAGAAAGAAAGAAAGAAAGAAAGAGAGGGTGGAGAGAACAAAAAGACAGAAAGAGATGGAAAGAGGGAGGGAGGACAGAAAGAGACAAAAAAAAAAGAGAAGGAAGGAAGGAAGTTCTTTAATTGCTCATATTTATTTTGAAAAGGAAAACTACTACATACTACCATGTATAATAATCCTTTCTTCATATTCTGAATGATTCACAATCTACCATGATTTATCTGTTGATACATGTAATTTTCAGAGGATTTACTGGAATTTAAATGGAAGACCAAAATATCTGGAAGACCAAAGGTTGAGAGCTACTGCTTTAGAAATAGAAATTGTAAAACAACAAAATAAGAGCAAACCTGGCCCTTGCAAGTACTTGAAATCTAATTTTCTCAAACATGGAGGCAGGAAAAAATTGGAAGAAAAAAGGAATTGACATTGACAAAACAAAAAAAAAACAACTAAGGAAGTATAGATGCATATATGCTTAACATTTCCTAATAATGGGAAGGAAGAGTAAGGGGTTGTAACATGCATAGAATCAAAGAGTTGGAAGAGACCTCATGGGCCATCCAGTCCAACCCCATTCTGCCAAGAAGCAGGAATATTGCATTCAAAGCACCCCTGACAGATGGCCATCCAGCCTCTGTTTAAAAGCTTTCAAAGAAGGAGTCTCCACCACATTCCAGGGCAGAGAGTTCCACTGCTGAACAGCTCTCATAGTCCTAATGTTCAGATGGAATCTCCTTTCTTGTAGTTTGAAGCCATTGTTCCATTACGTCCTAGTCTCCAGGGCAGCAGAAAACAAGCTTGCTCCCTCCTCCCTGTGGCTTCCTCTCACATATTTATACATGGCTATCATATCTCCTCTCAGCCTTCTCTTTTTCAGGCTAAACATGCCCAGCTCTTTAAGCCGCTCCTCATAGGGCTTGTTCTCCAGACCCTTGATCATGAATTGGGGAGAGTTTAGACAGACCAATTTAAGGTGCTGGTGTTGGCCTACAAAGCCCTGAACGGCTCCGGCCCAAAATACCTTTCAGACCGCATCTTGGCCTATGAGCCCACGAGGACCTTGAGATCGTCTGGGGAGGCCCTTCTCTCGATCCCGCCTGCCTCACAGGCACGCCTGGCGGGGACGAGAGAGAGGGCCTTCTCAGTGGTGGCCCCCCGGTTGTGGAACACTCTCCCTACAGACATCAGGCAGGCGCCCTCTCTTTTGTCCTTCCGAAAAAGCCTCAAGACGTGGCTGTTCGAGAGGGCATTTAATTAAGTGCTATAGTAATGTGGTAAAGACGACTGGAATGGTACAAGGAATACGAGATTGGTCACGATTCTATTACGAGACGAAGCGGATTAGTTAGTGTAATTTTAACTGTTGTATTGTTGTATGGTTAATATGCTGTTGTATTTGTCTTTGTGTGAATTGCCTTTTGTACTGTACACCGCCGTGAGTCGCCCGAGTGGGCTGAGAATGGCGGTTCACTTTCAGAAACCATGGTCAACATGGCCAGTGGTCAATAATTATGGCAGCCGAACTCCAAAATATCTTGAAAACCAACATTAAAAACAATTATCTAAAGGAGCTTTGAGATCTCAGCATCACTTCATCACTACTTTCTTTTGCCACAAATGATAATCTTTTCCATTAAGCTACATATGTCCAAAGTCTGACAGCCTCAGTTATTCTTCTTGGCTTCAAGTGAGTGTTTAGCCCCAAATGGATCTAAGACTCTTTCATTTGGATTGTTGTAGCTTTTTTCAGGCTATATGGCCATAGTCTAGAGGCATTCTCTCCTGACATTTCACCTGCATCTATGGCAAGCATCCTCACTACCTCTGAGGATGCTTGCCATAGATGCAGGCGAAACGTCAGAAGAGAATGCCTCTAGACCATGGCCATATAGCCTGAAAAAAGCTACAACAATTCAGTGATTCCAGCCATGAAAGCCTTCGACAATACTCTTTCATTTGTTTCCCTGTTCCATAGAACTGCAGAAAACATGCTTTCTGCACAGAAAGTGTGTTTCCTATGCAGAAAACAGTATTTTCTGTTCAGGTAGCCCAATGGAAATTGAGATGCTGAATTTAGAAAACATGTTTTCTGATCATTGTTTTTCTTCTTTGTATTCCTTTGTGGCATTTTGGGATGTTTGAATACAGAAGGAAAACTGTGATAACATATCCCTATTCTTTGCTGGGTTTCTCAAATGTCAGAATACTTATTTTGACTTGTAAACAAAGAATTGCAAATATTTGCATCCCTAGAAGCTTCATATCTCCCAGGAGGTTGGGCTGCAGTCCTGCCTGAATGCATACCTAATGGTTTCGTAACCCAGCCACCTTCAGCTGACTGCCTCTCTATCTGAGTCATTGACTCTTTAGCCTTCAAGCCTCGACTCAGAGCCAGCACATCTAAACTCATGCATAAAGATTTCAATTTCTCTTGCAAATCACCTCAAAGACTTTACAAGTATCTGATACTTGGGCTAGGTAAAGGGGAGACTTCAAGTTCTCAAAGGTCATCTGTGCTGTATTGTCAAAGGCTTTCATGGCTGGAATCACTCAGTTCTTGTGGGTTTTTTCAGGCTATATGGCCAGGCATCTCTCCTCTGAGGATGCTTGCCATGGATGCAGGCGAAACGTCAGGAGAAATGCCTCTAGAACATGGCCATATAGCCCGAAAAAACCCACAAGAACTGAGTCATCTGTGCTGTTGCATGCTGGGCCTGTGACAATGTCTGTTTATAGGATGTGCTTTCTGTATGCCCAACGGGATGCCGGGGTGCCTCAGCTAAAGGGTCCCACAGGTTTCCCAACACAAAGTTCTGTAGAGGCTCAAAATAAGTCCAACAAAGTTCTTTATTAAGGCTTAAATCTTCGAACAAATGAATAAAATGTTATACAATCCTGAAAAACTGGTACCTTTCTCAATCTGCCGACAAGGGGCAGGCAACTGCTTGACAAACTGTTCTATCTTCTTTGGGGAAACCTTCCGACCCCTCCTTGGGCAATCTTTCTTTACCCTGCTGGCGTGAGGCCCCAACTCCCGGCTCCAAGCTGCGTTATGGATAGCCTGAGTGGTCCCTTACCAGGCAATGGTTGCTGTAGATCTGCCAAGCTGGTGTCCTTTTAGTTTCTCCATGAAGGCTGTAGGAACTATTTCTTTTGCCCAGCAAAGGCTGGCTGTATTCCTCTAGCAAAGCTGTGGAACTGTAACTTTATTCCTCAGCAAAGCTGTAGAGGTTTTCCTTTTTCCCCAGCAAAAGCTGGCTGTAGATCTATTTTTTTAACCCCAGCAGAGCAGAGAAAAGCCCACATGTCCTACTGTAGGGCTCCAAACTGTGAGACTGAACTGAAAGTCCCCCTTTCCCTCCAAAACCTGGGGAAAGTGGCGGATCTAAAGGCTCTAATGATGATTGATAGGTTGTTGGCCCTATGACTGCAACCTGGGGGAGACACCTGATTGCAAAAAAGTATAACTTGAATAGATTCATGCAAACTAACAGTGCAAGAAAAAGAAATTTAAATCTCCTGGCACTGCCGTGCCAGCACATCATCATTTCCAGATCCCCAGCCCCTTTCTATACAATTTCCCATCATTCTCCTCCTTTCCTGAGGCCTTTTTCCTCCATACTATACTTTATGAACAACTACCTCTCCAGAATGAGACAATCATGCTGTTTTTAAGGATCATCCTGAAGGAAAAAAAGCAAATAAGATGGTATAGTGCAAGGGGATCCATCAGAATCTATTGGTTTGAGTGTTATACGGAAACCTGTTGGGTGACCTTGAGTGCATCATACTCTTGCCCAAGAAACCTCTGCGATAGGTTCCCCTTAAGATTGCCATAAGTTGAAATGACTTGAAGATACACAACTATAACTACAAGTGTGGGTCCAGGCAGGATTGTGTAGAAACATAACTCATAGTGAGAAGAAAGTTGGTTGGGAGAGTTCTTCCTCACACTTTCTCCCTTCACTTGCGTCCAATCAAAGTCATCCTTCCATATTTAATGGGATTAGGTAGGCAGAACCTGAGGAAATACCTCTTTAGAATCACACTAGACCACCTAGAAATTGATTCCTATAAATGAAATTTTAAATCCAATCCACAAATAATCAACTCTACAGAAGTTAAACCCACAAATGTGGAGGTACGGTTGTGTTTTGTTAGCCACAGCACTGAGTGCCTTGAGACCTGGGAGTGTCATCTTCTGGCACTATTGCTTATTTCATTTTGGACTGGCTCATCATATGGTTTTCATGGTAAGAGATATTCAAAATGTCAAGTCACACACTCTCAGCCCTAGAACCTCCTCAGGATATGTATCCTTAAGCAGGTGATTGTATACAGTAAGTATGACAGAACCACAGAACCTGCATCCACAGTTTCATTCAGATGTTTTCTAGCTCCAGCAGGCAATTTGCAGACTTAGACTTGGTTGTGTTAATATTTTAAGCGCCAATATTTTAATGTACTTGTATTACCTATTTAATGTATTTTTTATAGCTGTTGATCTGTTCATATTAATTCTTGTGTTCTGTTTCTTTGTCGGCACTTAATGACTGCTAACTGTAATCTGTCCCGAGTCCCCCTTCGGAGGTGGAGAAGGATGGTGTAATGATTCTTATTTTGTAGGCCAAAAGAGAAGCCTGGAATATTAGTAGGTAGGACTCCATTTTGTGAGTGTTAGCAAAGGAAGCAGACCTCTTGAGAGGGTAAAGTGAGAAGAGGGGAGGAGCTGGAGCTCTCTTAGGATTGGTTAGGACAGATGGGAGGAGTTTAGTTTTGAGAGGGAAAAGTGTCAGCTTCACAGAAAGAGAAAAGATTGGTTTTGGGAACGGAAGAGGAGAGAGGTAGATTTTGGCGTGCTTAGATTTTCAATCAGAGAGCATTTGTGACAGGCGATTCTGCATTATTGGCCAGGAGGGTCAAGGTAGACGCCTGGGTGCTTGTGTGGGTTTTTACACAAGTGGTTTGCTCTCTGGGTTAGAGTAGATTAGCTTTTAGAGGACTCTGCTTAGAGTGTAGCTAATTGCTCTAGGGACAACCTGGTTAGGTTAGTCTGTGGAACTCACTGCTACTGTGTTAATTGTAGAGTGAGGAGTTTTACTCATATCTAAGTCAAAGAACCTGTTGAAAGTAACCAAGATTATTGTACCTCAGTAACCATTCAAGCTTGTGTGCCTAATTAAAGAAGATAGTTGTTTGTTCAATATTATCAATAAACATTTTCTCTAGTTCAACTTGTAAAGAAGCCTCAGTAGTGATTGATTCCTATGAAAATATTTCCATTTGTTTTAACATAACTTCACAGTCAGATCAAGGAGCTAAGGGAGAGCTGGTGGGCAAGAAGAAGTTTACCTCAGGGAAATCAACTTTAATATCCTAAAGTAATTTAGGTGGTGGCAGCGAATCTACCGAAGTACATACACGTTACCTCATGTTACCTCCGTGCCAGAATCATATTCCATCATATTAGTGTCCAGTTGTGAGATTAGTAGTTAAGATCCTTTATACAGATGACCAGCAGCGTGATTTATTCTGAGTTATAAGACCCTGATCCGTTATAGTGGTGCCAGCAGGTGGGATATATTAGAAGAATATAATCCCCTGATTCTTTTATAGATAGGATACAAATAATCTAAATAAATAAATAAATAAATCCAATTGTATGCTTCCCTTTGAAGTCACCACGGAATTGTTTTTGTGGACCTAGCAAATTCCTAGAAAGGATAGCTCTTTATTTATTAATTTATTTATTTAGAAGTTTTCTATACTGGCCTTCTCACCTCAACGAGGGACTCAGGTCGGTTTACAGCATATATAAAAGTACAATCATATATAAGTACAACAAAGTGCAAAGTCATTACATATTAAAATAGTACAATAAAGTACAATAGAACATCATCATCACAATTACCTAAGCCAAATCGTCAATCCAGTCATAGTCATAGTCATACTCGTAGTCACAGTTCATCATAGTTCATCACAGGGAGGAGGTTCTAGGTTCAGTCCTCAAATGCCACATTCCAGAGCCAGGTCTTTAGTAATTTCCTGAACGTCAGGAGGGAGGGAGCAGATCTGATCTCTAGTGGGAGGGAGTTCCAAAGCTGGGGAGCCACCACCGAGAAGGCCCTGTCCCTCGTCCCCACCAACCGTGATTGCGAGGGTGGTGGGACCGAGAGCAGCCCCCCCCCCCGGAAGATCTTAATAGCCTTGATGGTTCATAGGGGAGAATCCGTTCGGACAGGTAAACTGGGCCGGAGAGTTTAGGGCTTTATAGGTCAAAACCAGCACTTTGAATTGTGCTCGGAAGCAATGGCAGCCAGTGGAGCTGGCGTAACAGAGGGGTCGTATGGTCTCTGTACCCCGCCCCTGTTAGCAATCTGGCTGCCGCACGTTGGACTGATTGAAGCTTCCAGGCAGTCTTCAGAGGCAACCCCACATAGAGAGCGTTGCAGTAGTCTAAACGGGATGTAACCAGAGCGTGGACTACCGTGGCCAAGTCAGACTTCCCAAGGTACGGGATTATTCCAAAATGAACCATAAATATGGAGGTCTTTCAGTATAGTTCATTGATCCCAAATCATTCAGAAATTTAGAAAATGTAACTACCACTTTGAATCAGGTTCAAACGTGGATGGGAAACTGATTGCAACTTTCTGGATTAGTTGCAGATTTCTAAACTTTCTGGATTAGGTGCTTTCTAAAGTTAAGTTTGTACAGAGTGAACTTCCGGACCCAATTTGGACCCAGTATTGTTTCCTATTGCTATACCTACATCACTGTTCTATGCTGTTTAGGTGACCATAAAGCCAAGGGAGCCACCAGTTCAGCATAACAAAGAAGGAACACTGTGTATTAGTCTGTTTCAAAGGGGATCTCATCAGGCATCAGATTAATCTGCAAACTGAAATGCTGGCTTTTATTTTTCATTTTAACATCATCCTTTGTTCATAGGTAATCCCCAACGCTGAGCTGTCTTTGGTGCACCATACGTTATGAACAACAGATAAATCTCTTTCTGCTGCTGTGAAAACCTACTTTGCATTTGCCTGCTGATGTTATGCTGCAAAGTCAATTCCTCTTTTCTTCTTCCTAGCTAAACCTCCTTTTTCAATCAGTATTATTATGAGTGGGCTGAATCATTGCAGTAGTAAATAGCTTGTGAGCTCCATCTTCCCTTCTTGTAACTGAACAACAAAAACAAAGCAAGGCAAATTCAGGAGTAAGGCAGTGGATCAGACCCTGTAGTCAGAGTGACAGGAGGAACTGGAGCATTATAAACAGAGTGATCATTCTCCCCATTCCAAATGGCAACTTCATTTATTAAATGGTTTTCAAATAGTCAGCCTTCCACATTTGTTGGGATTGGAGGCACAGAGTTCCCACAAAAGTGGGGAAGAGGGAAATCTAATTTATATTGATTAATTTGATTCATATGGTCTCTCTATATCAGTGGTTCTCAACCTTCCTAATGCCGTGATCCCTTAATACAGTTCCTCATGTTGTGGTGACCCCCAACCATAACATTATTTTTTGCTACTTCATAACTATAATTTTGCTACCTTTATGAATTGTAATGTAAATATCTGATATGCTGGATGTATTTTGAAATACACAAGCATGTGGATAATTTCAACAGAAAGGAGGAAACCATGAAAATGAACAAAATCTGGCTACCAGTATTAAAAAAACTCTAAAATTACAACAGCACAACAACAGAGAGGAAACAAACAAGGACATCTAATCACCTCTCAACAAAAGTTTGCTCCAGGCACTGTCAGGCCATTATATGCTAATCAAGGGGGTCAGTTGAAACATTCACACCTAGCTCCAGCAGACAAGAGTCCTTTGTCCCACCCTGGTCATTCCACAGATATTTGTTGTTCATTCATTCAGGGGGGGGGGGGGGGGGTTTTGTTTCGGGGGGGGGGGGCTGAGTCTGAGTGAAAGAGGGTCTACCCTAGCAAACCTTTTGTATCGTTACCCCAATACCCCCATGCATATGGGATATATTGAGTATAGTGATCAGATCATGATATGAATAAACATAGCAGTTTAAATAATGCACCAGTAAGGCCTTCTTGCGGACCACCATCAGAATTTCAGGGGGGGCTGAATTTATTTATTTATTTATTTATTTATTTACTGTACTTGTATACCACTGTTTCTCAGCCTAGCTGGCGACTCAACGCGGTGTTGTGGTGACCTCCAACCATAAAATTATTTTTGTTGCTACTTCATAACTGTGATTTTGCTACTGTTATGAATCGTAATGTAAATATCTGACATGCAGGATGTGTTTTCATTCACTGGACCAAATTTGGCACCAATACCCGATACACCCAAATTTGAATACCGGTGTGGTTGTGGGGGGAAGATTTTGTCATTTGGGAGTTATAGTTGCTGGGATTTATAGTTCACCTACAATGAACAATCATTCTGAACTCTACCAATGATGGAATTGAATTAATTTGGCACAAAGAACTCCCATGACCAACAGAAAATACTGGAAGGGTTTGGTGGGCATTGACTGAGTTTTGGAGTTGTAGTTCACCTACATTCAGAGAGCATTGGATGGATCTGGACCAAACTTGACATAAATACTAAATGTGAACACTGGTGGAGTTTGGAGGAAATAGACCTTGACATGTTGGTGGAGTTGTAGTGGCTGGGATTTATAGTTCACCTGCAATCAAAGAGCATTCTGAACCCCACCAACAGTAGAATTGGGCCAAACTTTCCACACAGATCCCCCCATGACCAACAGGAAATATTGTGTCTTCTTCTGGTCTTTGGTGACCCCGCTGACAACCTCTCATGACCCCCCCCCCCAGGGGTCCCAACCCCCCAGGTTTCATGATCAGTTCTTGGTAGTAGTTGACATAGAGTCCCACTGGAAGACCTGAAGATTCTTGGGAAGGACATATTAATCAAAAGTTAAACTCAGAAATGTGGAGGGACGATTATATTCCCCTTTCAGGGAAAATGTTCCACATCTCTATTGGAGAGTGCTCATTGTACTTGCAATGGAATCCTTTGTCATTTGCAAAGGATTCTGGAAAGTCTTATAGAATGCATATTATATGTTTGAGACTTCTTTTCTCTCTCTTCCTGTTCATGTTCTTCTTCCACCTCCTTCTCCTCTTTTTATCATTATTTATACATTGCCTTCTCCACTACACCGGCACTTAACATATCATAAGTGTGAAGAAAAGGTTTCAGGCAGTAACAACACATTTGAACATCACTAGATTAGTTTACTGGTGCCTTGTCTCTAGGGCTGGATTATCAGTGGTTCAACTGGAGTAATTGCTTCAAACCTTTCACAGGTTAGGTGGTCGGTCTTGAAGGAAAAAAAGATTTAGCTTACTTTTCCCTCTGGGCATTTTCTATTCTGTCTAATCTTTCTGTTTCCACGAATGTTTTGTGAGATAATTGGACAAAACCAGATGAACTAGTCCCCTTGAAATACAAGACTAAAATAGGTTCACTGTTAAGATTGTGGTGTTGCTCTCTATTTAATTTCAACCCTGCAACATGTACATAAGGGAGAGGTGTATTGGAGAATAGTTCAAGACCCCAACAGCCTTAATCCAGCCTTGTCTACCTTTCCTCCAAACTGCTCAGAATAGTAAGCATGCACAGCAAATGTGTAATTTTTCTCACTTTCTCTACACATTCCCTTTGATGCAGGAGAGAGGGTGTCCCCTACTATCTGTGGAAATATCTGCACAAATCCCAGCCATCTGCTGCCTTCTCCAAGCCTGATCTCTGGAGATTAGCACAAACAGGATCCCCATTATTTCCAGCTGAACAACCACTGTTTTGGGACTTATCTGGCATGATTAAGATCTGTTCTTCCTTCTCCTTCCCTTACCTCTGACATCAGAAGAGTGGCTTGACTACACTGCATCAGTGTCCAGCTGGGTTGAAGCCACACCAGCTCTGTTGTCTTTGCACTGCAGCTGTCAATTCTCACTAACCATGGAGCTCCATATGAGAGCCTGTCTGTCATTAATGCATCTGTTGAAATCATAAAGGGGAACCCATGCAATCTCAGCAAGGAAGGGGTAGAACAACCCCATTTTTTCTTGTTGACTACATAGCATCCCATTCTGAGCTCGGCAGATGTGACCATAGTGACGAGTGGCAGTGATGACACAAGCATGACTTATCACATTCCCTGTGTTGATCACTCCAGGGAAAGGTTGGTGCCCAGTGTTGTATGTATGGAAACATGGACCGTCTGCAGACGTCACATGCAACTCCTAGAATGATTCCATCAGCATTGCCTCTGGAAAATCCTGCAAATCTCTTGGGAAGACAGGTGCTGGAAGAAGCAAAGACCACCAGCATTGAAGCGATGGTCCTCCGCCATCAACTCCGCTGGACCGGCCACGTTGTCCGGATGCACGACCACTGTCTCCCAAAGCAGTTACTCTACTCCAAACTCAAGAATGGAAAACAGAATGTTGGTGGGGAGGAAAAGAGATTGAAAGATGGGCTCAAAGCCAACCTTAAAAACTCTGGCATAGACACTGAGAACTGGGAAGCCCTGGCCCTTGAGCGCTCCAGCTGGAGGTCAGCTGTGACCAGCTGTGCTGCAGAATTTGAAGAGGCACGAATGGAGGGTTAAAGAAAGAAACGTGCAAAGAGGAAAGCGCGTCAAGCCAACCCTGTCCGAGACTGCCTTCCTCCTGGAAACCAATGATCTCACTGTAGAAGAAGATGCAGATCAAGAATAGGGCTCCACAGTCACCTATGAGCCCACCCCCAGGACACCGAACTCGGAGGACCATCATCCTTGGACTACGAGGGATCGCCTAAGTAAGTAAGTAATGTATGGAAAATAGATTGTGTCAAATAGAACCCTATCTAGTTGTTCAGAGAGCTTCAACTGGGCGTTTCTTGCAAACTCCAATGTATCCCCTGACTTTGTTTACTACCGAGAAAAATTGGGTGAGAAGTCTAAAAACTTACTTGAAGTCATGGTGCATCAAGAAGATTGCCAGTACCAGTTTTGGAGTGAGTGTTAGGCCTGTGCACGGTTCCGCTTTTGAAAACGGGTTCCTGATGGTTTGAAGGATTTGGCTGCCAAATTCATGAAAACGAGCCAGGCAGGGGACAGCCAAAGCCTTAGCCAGAACAAATCACAGCAGTCGGATCTTTTCAGCTAATGGGGCCTAATAGAGACCAATGGGGCTGAGTGAGTGGCACTCTATTTATTTATCGTGTCAGAAGTGAATTGAGAATACAGTTGCAATGTATTTAAAAATACAAAGTTAAAAAACCTTGGCATTATACTAAATGTCCTTTGACCAGAAGGTGGCCACTCGGAGTGCCTTTGGTGTTGCTGTAAGGAGATCTTCCATTGTGCATGTGGCAGAGCTCAGACTGCAGTGTAGTAGGTGGTCTGTGGTTTGCTCTTCTCCACACTCGCATGTCATGGATTCCACTTTGTAGCACCATTTCTTAAGATGGGCATCTCTCGTGCAATCTGTTTAGTGCTTTCCAAGTCATCTAGTCTTCTGTGTGCCCAGACAGGAGTCTCTCACTTGGTTTCAGCCATAGATTGAGGTTTTGGGTTTTAGCCTGCCACTTTTGGACTCTCGCTTGCTCAGGTGTTCCAGCGAGTGTCTCTGTAGATCTTAGAAAACTATTTCTTGATTTAAGTGAGGTGGATTTCATGCTGATAGGCATAAAAATGACAAAGAAATTTGCCTCTAATGTTTCCCCATTAGTGACAATGAACTGAATCTTTTCAGCATGAAAACAAAAACCCCTCCTGAATTCTGGAGGCTCCCTAAAAATGGGAAAAGGGGGCAGTCAAAAACCGGACATCAAAAACATCACTTGGTTTTTCCAAATAGCACACCCCTAGTGAGTAGTATGGCTCTTTAAAATTCATGTAGACACAACCTAATAGAATTCTATGACACCATTCCAAAACATCAATCAATCAATCAATCAATAATGGCAGAGAACTTTCCAAGCCAATATCATGTCTGCCCCTTGACGTTTCTCACTATCTGATATCTTGGACGGAGCTATAAAACTGTAGCAGATCTTGAAAATTATACACCGTGTACTTTCCTGTGATTAAATAACAAACGACACTTTGGAACCCAAGGGCTTATTTTCATTGCCAGAATAATCTTCTCATTATGACAGCCACTGCCTGTCCTTAAATACTCCTCCAGAACGGAGTGATGCATTTATAGGATGGTGATTATCATTTTCTTTTGGCTATTTAGCTTCTTCTAAACCAATCTGGATTCATAATGAGCCATGACATTATCTCCTTGACAACTCTATCTCCTGCCTTCTCCTCCTCCCCCTCCTCAAGTCTAGTCCTGAAGGAGCTCATCAAAGAACAGATTGGAAGAGGCTCCAGCTCTTGGCAGAACTAGCCATCAGTTGCTTTTCCATATGTAGAGATCCAAAGAGTTAAGCTACAGGAGCTAAATGGAATATTTGCGTATCTCCCCCTTTTGAACTAGCCTTGGCACCAACATTTGCCTAAAGCTATATTTCCATGCAAATGTAAACACCATCAAATCTTATAGTTGGAAGGAGTGCTATGGGCCATTAGGTCATTGATGATCAACCATAGACTAATGAGACCAAACAGAAAAATTGGGTTGAAAAGAGGGCCATTTTCTTTATACTATGTCCTATTTATTGTCGAAGGCTTTCATGGCTGGAATCACTAAGTTCTTGTGGGTTTTTTCGGGCTATATGGCCATGTTCTAGAGGCATTTCTCCTGACGTTTCGCCTGCATCTATGGCAAGCCTGCCATAGATGCAGGCGAAACGTCAGGAGAAATGCCTCTAGAACGTGGCCATATAGCCCGAAAAAACCCACAAGAACTTATGTCCTATTTATTTGGAGCTGAAAAGAAGCAACATGAGGAGAGTTCAGCTGAGGCCAGGTGTCTATCTCAAGTTAAATCCCCACAGTATCCTTGGGTGAATAACCAGAGTGTAATTGTTCTGTTGTGCACTGGGCCTGTAACAGCTGTACTTTTCTATAGGACGTATACTTTAAGCCCAGCGGGAAGCCAGGGGCACCTCAAAGAGAGGTTCTCAGGGATTTTTCTGAAGTGATGGTCTTTAGAGTCTTTAATGATACAACAAAGTCTTTATTATGGAACAAACAACAAATCTTCAAAGGTTCAAACAACACTTCAAGGCTTTCTTAGTCTAGTCCTCAATGGACTGGCACCTGACTTTGATTAACTAAACTTTCTCTGTAGGAAAAACCCTTTTTAACCTCTCCCAGGCTGCTTTCTATCTATGCCTCATCGGTGTGGGACCTACTACCGATTCCAAATGCATCTGGGTATCGAGTAGACCTACCAGCCGAGGCTTGAAGATATTTCAGCTGGAGTTCTGTGGATCTGTAATGCTGTTCTCCCTTCGAGAATTCTTAGAAACTTCAGGGCTGTTCCCTCTGATGCTGTGAGGCTGAGAGGCTGTGAGCTCTCAGCCAGAGCTTTTGGGACCTTTCTCCTGGAATTTCTGCTTCTGTATCCCCGGATGTTATTTTTCCCTGGATGGTTATTGAGAAAGGAAGCTTTTCTATGGGACGAGCTGGTCTACATCCTATAGATTAGCTACCTTCTGTGAGACTGCCCAAAAATGACTTCTTTCCCTCCCAGAGCCCAGAACAAGGGGCAGAACTTAAGGGGCTTAATTATGATGGACAGGAGGCCTGTCCTATGACTGCAAAACAGATAACATAAAGAAAATAAAGTTGGAGCTCCTGGTACAGCCGTACCAGCACAGTAGTGAAAACCTTTGAGTTGCTCCTGAGCTGACCATTAACAAGAAAGTAAATCTCTGGCCCACCCACCAAAGAAATCCCCAAGTGACAGAGAGATTCCCAGGTTTATAGATGACACCCCAGCCAACAGTCAAAAGTCCACCAGACACAGTATTGGGCAAATGAAGGGGGGGGGCAAGTAAAGAGGAGAAAATGTCTGCCTGACGTCAAAGTCACTGGATCTTGCACTGAGAGCATGAGATTGGGTCACACTTAGGAGTGAATATGTACATGTCAGGGTGATCAGATCTTAAATAGCATATGCCATATGTTGAGGACCTCATTGCATAGCCTCTTGGTCTCTGTCCTTGAAAACCAGCCTGGTTCTTCTCTAAGCAAAGCATCCCAAGCAGGCAGCTGCCCAATCTCTTTTGCAAGACACCCAGAGAATTAGACCCTTCTAAGTGAGATGAAAATTCTCAAGAGTTGGACATCTAAACATTGTCCTTATGTTTACGTCTATTTATATTATACATTCGAATGTCAAGTGCACTTTACTAACATATGTGTATACTCCTTACAACAACCCTTTAAAAGAAATCGGTGTTCTCCAGTCTCTCAATTTGAGTTTTTCCAGTTTTTCATTTCACTGACATTAAATAAGCTTGTGTCTTTTATTTCCATGTCACACTGCAATTTTTGAACATAGTACCAAAAACTGTTCACATTTTCATCTCTTTTTGTCTTACTATATGTAATTTTGCCTAATACATCTATTCTGCTGACAATTTGTCTTAATAGAATGGATTTTAGGTTGTTATTTGCACTTTGCCCCCCCCCCCCACAATATATACACATTTTTGCAATCCTTATTGATTGGTGAATTGGGTTTTGCCATTTGAAAAGAGTGCAGATTTGAGTATGAGTTTCATTTTCCATCTCAATTTGAGAAGTATGTAAGTTGATAGATTTAAGTCAAGAAATCAAACCCCCCAAACTGGCTAAGTTATCCATGGGTACATGTGAGTACTGTAGCTTACTAGGGAGTGGAGGTGGTGGTGGTGTTTGTGGTGGAGGAGGAGGAGGAGGAGGAGGAGGAAATCTTCTTTAAGTGAAGCGATGAAAGGCAAAAGCTTGATCTATCCAGGAGACATAGAAGAATCATGAACTCCCTCTATTCTTTTCACTGTGGCACTGCTTTTGGCCTTTTTGAATGTCTGGGTGAGGTGGCCTTGATGTTTTCTTCTCTCTGTGAAATGAACCTCAACTTATCTGGGGGCCATATTACAATCCATAATTTTGGCCCTCTAACCTGTCCTTGACTTATACATGAAGTCAACTTATACATGAGTATGCAGGCAGTCCCCAGGTTATGAACAAGATAGATTCTGTGGGTTTTTTAAAAGTTGAATTTGTATGCAAGTCAAAACAGGTACATTTTAAAGTGTAACTCCAGCCATACACACACACATACATGAATGCTTTGGATAACGTAGCGAAGGGTTAACACTAGAGGTGTGCAAATAAATTGGATCTCATCATCGCTCGGATCTATTTTGTATGTTTCATAGTTAATGACACTTATTCTGATGCTGTGCATGAAAAACATTAAGAAATTGAACCTTATGATGGCTTCAATCCATAAGTTTCAATTTCTTTGCCTGTGACACAGTTAAAATACACAGAACACTCAAGCCCTACTGAGAGGTGAAGCCAAACCTGTTGGCATGCCTCTCAGGGAGGTGGAGGCGGAGTGGTCGCCATGTTGCCTTTAAATTTGGGAAGGGGAGGAACCCTATGCTATGCCAAAGAATTCAAAAGGCTTTGCCCTAAACTATATTTCCTAGTATGCATCAGAATGAGAAAGGACCAATCAGAAGAGGAGAGATTTGTCCCTCTCTAAACAGTCAGTTTTTTATCGAAACTTTAAAAAAATCCCTTAAAATCAGTAAATGCATTTCTGAAAGTTGGGTGGAATGACTCCCTGTTATCTTGTGTCATTAGACAGAAAATTCAAGGAGCTAGCTCTTGTAAGTTTTTTTCAAAAACATGTTGTTTATAAAAACTATGAAAATCCCTCAAAAATCTGTGAAACGCTCAGAAATTTGGTGTGCTAACAGGTGTGTTCTACCACTGTAGAAAGTATCACTCTAATATCTTTAGAAATTAGGGATATAGGAGCCCCTGAAGTTTCCCCAATGGTAGTAATTATTGCATTAATGTGCATGTGCAATTACTGTAACAAAATAGTAATTTAATTTAGTTAGCCTCAGTATAGTAATGATTTTTTCTCTAACAAAACTTTAGAAGCCCTTTAGAAACAAAGCACCAGGGCCCCCCAATTTTGTAAGTACTTTTGAACCATTTTTAATGGATAGCACATGCCTAGTTAACTCTCCTGAAGTGTTTCTTTTGTGGTCTGTGCCCCTTTTCAGAAAATTTCACCTCACTTTCTGTCCCTGTGATAATTGGATTTTGAAAAAAAATTGGTTTGTTGTGGAAACAAGAATTGATGAGAAAACTTCATTGGAAACTCTTTTCCCCCATGGTAACTCTTTCAGGAGTTAATTTTCCTTCCAAGGGGTAGATTTCTCTCACTTCTTGTTGTCTTATCTCTGTTCTTAACAAGGAGTCATTTGTAAGTTAGATGTTTGAAACTTGGAGACTGCCTATATACAGGCAGCCAAATTTGTTGCTTGGCTGTCAGGAGGAAAAGCAGAAGTTCAAGGAGGGTGCTGTCACATGGAATTGAACATCCTGGTCAAGATTATGGGAGGACATCTAAAATCCATTATTTTCCAGATTCCACTTGTAAAGCAATTGATCCCAGGGACATTTCTTAGCTTAGCTGGCCAGATGGACAGAATGGACAGTCTCGAAAGGGCTGAGGTTACAAGTGGCAACAGTCTCCCGATCCCATCTTGTAGCCTCAGGAAAAGAAAAAGGTCAAAAGCGCAAGCAAAGCATGGCCTAACTCTAAGTGACGTTAAACAGATGGTGTCCGATCCTCAAGGAAATTGCATGGCTGACTCCAGCATTGCTCTTTTTTCACAGTGTAAGCTGCATTACTTCTGCTTTACAAAGAGACTCAGCCTCATTTCTGTATTTATTTTTAACAGATGAACCATATTGCCCCGAGGACTTGAGAGGTTGTTATCTTAATCATCAGTAATTTTTGCAAGGAAAGAAATAAGAAGTGGAATACAGGGGACAAATGGCTCCCTCCTGTTGCCTGCCAAAACAAATCCTGCTCTGAATGGTTCTTTGATGCCCTTCTTCATTGTAGTAGATGTGGGCTTTGCAAAAGATTCCCAAAGAGATCATTTTATGGGCTGTTTGTCAAGCTAGAAGGGTCCATGGGAGACTTTTTTCCATGGCTTTCTTTGTGAAGAACTTGTGGAAGGCAGACCAATCTCTGCATTCAGCTCTCACTTCAAGGAGAACATCTCCAGGTGGTGGTTCATGAATCATAGAATCATAGAATCAAAGAGTTGGAAGAGACCTCATGGGCCATCCAGTCCAACCCCCTGCCAAGAAGCAGGAATATTGCATTCAAATCACCCCTGACAGATGGCCATCCAGCCTCTGCTTAAAAGCTTCCAAAGAAGGAGCCTCCACCACACTGCTAGTAGCCTATGGAGGGCTTCCAGGAAGGAAAGAAACCACTGTAACCAATGGACACAAATAACGTAATGGATCCTGGCTTGTTTTTATTTTTTTAGGGTGGGGGAGGATGCCAATCCTCCACAGCAAAGAGGTTAAGACTGCTCTACAATACTGTAATCTACTAGGAAGACATACATTATTGTTCTACTTACTGGTGTTGTGGCTTTGTGTATGTAATACCTCAGAGTCTGGATTTGTTTTGGAGCACAACTCCCATAATTCCCCTTTTGCTGTCCCAAAAGTAACACTTTTAATTCCTGGTAGCCAGCCACTGGTCTAGGAGATGGCCTCACCCATGTCCCCATAATGAGATGCAAAGTTCTCATTCTCATTTGGAGTCCTCCAACAATGTCACTCACGAATAGAGATGTGAAGTATACTCACAAGATCTGTTTGTGACAAAGACTGCCCCAACACATCAGGACATCCTGTCAAGTAAAAAAAATCAGTTGGGAAATGACTTCTTTTGGATACTTTGTCCACAGTTCTTGATGCTGACAAGCTGGAACATATCCAGAGAAAGACAACAAAGATGGCCAAAGTCTGGAGGCCAAAGCCTATGGGACCTTAGTATGTTTAGTTTGGGGAAAGAAATATGAGAGGGGGCATGAATGCCATGTTTACATTTTTGGAAGGAGGTCACATTGAGTGGGGACAAGCTTATTTTCTGTTGCTTTCGAGACTAGGACACAATGGAGGAATGGGCTCAAATTACAAGAAAACAGTTTCTACCTAAATATTAGAAAGAACTTCCTAACCTTAAGAATCATAGAATCAAAGAGTTGGAAGAGACCTCATGGGCCATCCAGTCCAACCTCCTGCCACGAAGCAGGAATATTGCATTCAAAGCACCCCTGACAGATGGCCATCCAGCCTCTGTTTAAAAGCCTCCAAAGAAGGAGCCTCCACCACGCACAGAGAGTTCCACTGCTGAACAGCTCTCACAGTCAGGAAATTCTTCCTAATGTTCAGATGGAATTTCCTTTCTTGTAGTTTGAAGCCATTGTTCCATGTCCTTGTCTCCAGGGAAGCAGAAAACAAGCTTGCTCCCTCCTCCCTGTGACTTCCTCACATATTTATACATGGCTATCATGTCTCCTCTCAGCCTTCTCTTCTTCAGGCTAAACATGCCCAGCTCTTTAAGCCATTCTTCATAGGGCTTGTTCTCCAGCTAGTCAACAGTGGAATATGATGCCTTAGAGCATGGTGGAACAGAGGTTGAATGGCCACCTGTCAGGAGTGTTTGGATTGTTTATTCCTGAATGGAAGAATGGGGTTGAACTGGATGGTCTTTGCTGAATCTTTTATCCATAGTCTAATTCTCCAACAATTACATCATAGGGTTGTTGTAGGTTTTTCGGGTTGTATGGTCATGTTCTAGAAGGATCTCTCCTAACATTTCACCTGCATCTTAGAGGTTGTGAAGTTTGTTGGAAATTGGGAAATTTGGGTTTATATGTCTGTGGAGAAGGAAAGTTAAAGAGCACAGTAGATATGCTTTCCTGGTACTTAGTTTTTCCAATTTTCGTGTGTCTTGGAACAGTTTCTCCCCATAGAGATGTTCAATGTACTGCTGAAGGCTTTCATGGCCGGAATCACTGAGTAGGTTTTTCGGGCTGTATGGCCATGTTCTAGAAGCATTCTCTCCTGACGTTTCACCTGCATCTGTGGCAAGTACAGATGCTGGCGAAACGTCAGGAGAGAATGCTTCTAGAACATGGCCATACAGCCCGAAAAAACTACAACAAACCAGTGATTCCAGCCATGAAAGCCTTTGATAATAATTACATCATATATACTTGGTCCTTTTATGGTGCAAGAAGATGTTTAGTAACTCTTTAATAATTCTCTGTCTTATTTTTTTTAAGAAAACATATTTTTATTAGCGAAATTACATCGAAAGTGGGAAAACATAATTGCTTTGGTTAGGAGAGTGGGAACAATAGAAACTAAGTGTGGAGAGAAAGGAAAAAGGAAAAGAAAGAAGAAAGAAAAAATAAAATAAAATAATAATATAAAAAATTAAAAGATTAAAAATAAAAATAATGTTGACTTCCATCTAGTCTTTGGTAGTCTTAAAAACCTTTTTTTCCTTCAGAATTGTCTGTGTTCCAAAAATTGTCTGCTTCCCTTCTATTTTCTCTCTTATTTATGATTTACTCTTTTTAAATGATAATTTCTATTTTGCGTTGTTTGAAATAATAATAATAATAATAATAATAATAATAATAATAATACTTTATTTGTACCCTGCTACCATTTCCCCAAGGGACTCGGTGCGGCTTACATGAGGCCAAGCACACAGCACATCAATAAACAAAGGCAATAACAAATAATCAATACAAAACAGTTAAAATAAAATAAAATAAAACTCAAAAACAAAAAACACACAATAAGCAATAAGCAATATCAATAACATTAACACACAGCATTTAAAAACCAATAGTCTTTTACTGGGTCCCAGTTTGTATATTTCCTTAGAATCCCTTGGTTTGAGGATAGCCAATAGGTTAATTTATCCATATTAATTATCTCCAAAACCTTATTCTGCCATTCTTCTTTTTTAGGTATCTCTTTTAGAATAGAATCAAAGAGTTGGAAGAGACATCATGGGCCATCCAGTCCAACCCCATTCTGCCAAGAAGCAGGAATATTGCATTCAAATCACCCCTGACAGATGGCCATCCAGCCTCTGTTTAAAAGCTTCCAAAGAAGGAGCCTCCACCACATTCTGGGGCAGAGAGTTCCACTGCTGAACGGCTCTCACAGTCAGGAAGTTCTTCCTCGTGTTCAGATGGAATCTCCTCTCTTGTAGTTTGAAGCCATTGTTCCGCGTCCTAGTCTCCAAGGAAGCAGAAAACAAGCTTGCTCCCTCCTCCCTGTGGCTTCCTCTCACATATTTATACATGGCTATCATGTCTCCTCTCAGCCTTCTCTTCTTCACTTGGAATACTTGGAATGACTTCACTTGGAATGCAAGAGGCTGTTTAATAACTCTTTAATAGCTCTCTGTCTTCTGATACCCATTCCATCAACCATTTAGCAACTGGAACAAGAACAGGAGGTTCAGGAATGATCTGGCTGCACCTGGGGGGAACAGGCATGATCGATATCTAGGGTAGCATGAGTGCTCTTTCTTTCTTTCTTTCTTTCTTTCTTTCTTTCTTTCTTTCTTTCTTTCTTTCTTTCTTTCTTTCTTTCTGGGTGCATCCAGATTGTTTCTAATTATTGACACTCTTCCCAGCAAGTGTTCACAGGAATATTTTCTGGCCTGGCCAGTCATCATGGTCACCTGGAAACACAGTTGCACGCATAGACTACTTTTGTCTCTCCTACACCATCTTCAAAACTCTATTTATAATTCTCCTTGCTGCTTCAAATTAGCAAAATACCAAAAAAGGAAACATGGCAAACATATACAAAACCTCTAATAATCCCCTCCTCTGAGATTTTGCAAGTATTTGTTCTTGCATATCAGAGCTATGTAGGGAAGATTTCCATCTCTATCCGGCAAAGCTTGCCCCTCGGAGTCAAGTTTGCCCTTGAGCTCAAAGAGCTTTGCCACTTCTGCTCTAGCTGCAGCAGAAATACAGTTCAGCTCAAGTTCAGTTAATTTGTATTATCAACCATTGGCCTTAGCATAAGAGATAACAGATCCAGTTTGAAATTGAAAAGAAAGAGTAAGGTTAGCCCAGCCACAAAATATATAAAGCACACCTTGCATGATTTTCCCCTCCTTCTTTATTTGACAAATGCTAGTCTAATAGTTTCTGTGCCTTTTGGGTGACCTAAGAAATGTTGCATCATGATTTTGTTGAATGGTCAGCAATATAACTATGCCTATTTATTTTCTTTTTTTTTATTTGAAGACACTTAACCCAACTGTAAGCAAGCAAATCCTAACCATAGAATCATAGAATCAAAGAGTTGGAAGAAACCTCATGGGCCATCCAGTCCAACCCCAATCTGCCAAGAAGCAGGAATATTGCATTCAAATCACCCCTGACAGATGGCCATTCAGCCTCTGCTTAAAAGCTTCCAAAGAAGGAGCCTCCACCACACTCTGGGGCAGAGAGTTCCACTGCTGAACAACTCTCACAGTCAGGAAGTTCTTCCTCATGTTCAGATGGAATCTCCTTTCTTGTAGTTTGAAGCCATTGTTTCGCTTCCCACTGAAGAGAGTGGGTTGCCTGCCACATTATATGATAGGAGTGAACATAATGCAGGCTCTGGCTCCCAATTTTGTGGCCCCTGAAACTCAGCACTGGTCTGTATGAGCCACATCAAGCATGCTTTTTGATATAGTCAGTGCAACACACATTGCTGATTGTGATAATACTGAGTATAGGTACATTTTGGTAAAATTCAAATATTTCCATCATTTCACAGTTGAAAACCGGGGCATGTGGGGCCAAGAGACATTGAGTTAATTGAATGCAGACTGCTTTTAAACTGTGAGTGCTGTTTGAGGCAATTGAAATCAGCTGAGGACAAAAGCAGAAAAGAGGAAGATGTGACCTAATGTAAAATAAACCACGTGTAATTCACATTAGATCAGCCTGCACACTGCCTTGCCAGAGAAAGAAAATATGCAATGCAGATGAACAATAAAGAACAAGTAGTTAATTCTTCATAGTTCAGAACAACTTATGTACAATATGATCAGTTGCATCAACTCACATAATGCTCTTTTATGAGAGATTTAAAATGGTTTCTCTTTGTCCATTTATTGATTATTTATTTATTTAGAGTTTTTATACCCTGGTCTTCTCAACCTCCGAGGAAGGACTCAGGCCGGCTAACAACATAAGATTCCATACAATAAGAAAACATTATAAATCATCGATATAAAAACATTAAAATACAATTATACAATTCATACAGTTTACAGCAAAAATCAGTTCGTCCAAAAGAATCACAAATTCATCACTGTCCGCCAGAAAGGTCAGCAGTTATTGACTCAGTCGTCATTCTGCAAATGCAGTATCCCAAAGCCATGTTTTTACCAGCTTTTTAAATGTCAGGAGGGAGGAGGCAAATCTAATCTCCATCGGGAGGGAGTTCCAAAGCCGAGGGGTCACCACCGAAAAGGTCCTGTCCCTCGTCCCCACCAAATGCAATTGCGAAGGCGGTGGGACCAAGAGCATCTGGATAAACTCCTTCAAACTTTCTCTCTCTCTGCTTTTCTCTGCTTCTCTCCAAGAACCCACATAGCTCAAACCTGAACAAAAATGTAATGGTAACCAAGGATACCAGGTTCAGTCATCTCCCTGGGCATAACCTGACCAATCAGCTTAGAATCATAGAATCAAAGAGTTGGAAGAGACCTCATGGGCAATCCAGTCCAACCCCCTGCCAAGAAGCAGGAATATTGCATTCAAATCACCCCTGACAGATGGCCATCCAGCTCTGTTTAAAAGCTTCCAAAGAAGGAGCCTCCACCACACTCCGGGGCAGAGAGTTCCACTGCTGAACAGCTCTCACAGTCAGGAAGTTCTTCCTCATGTTCAGATGGAAACTCCTCTATTGTAGTTTGAAGCCATTGTTCCGCGTCCTAGTCTCCAAGGAAGCAGAAAACAAGCTTGCTCCCTCCTCCCTGTGGCTTCCTCTCACATATTTATACATGGCTATCATATCTCCTCTCAGCCTTCTCTTCTTCAGGCTAAACATGCCCAGCTCCTTAAGCCGCTCCTCATAGGGCTTGTTCTCCAGACCCTTGATCATTTTAGTCGCCCTCCTCTGGACACACTCCAGCTTGTCAATATCTCTCTTGAATTGTGGTGCCCAGAACTGGACACAATATTCCAGCTTCTTCATGTATCTTATTTTACAGTTGACACACACACACACTAACTGGTTTCTTGCATACTCCAACAGAGGAGGAAAAAACTTGGACATTTTAAAAACTGAGGCAAAAGTGAGATGACAGCAGACCACTGCTAAATCCCCCACTCCGGAGAAAAAGCTACCTGCTGAATTTCTGCATCTCCGGCTACTGTTAAAGGCATGGGAACTATGTGACATGAAAAAGTAGCAAAAGGATGTAAAATAAAAGTGGTTCATGGGGAAGGCACAAAACATTTTGAGCTGCAGGTTGTTTACCTCTGCATTGCAATTGAAGAATCTAAACAAACGGATTCTTCTATCTATTAAATAAATTCAAAAGAAATGCTTCTCACTTTATCTGCTCTGTATATATATTTTTTGCATTCCCACCTCTTGCCTCCCTGTGTTTATCACCTTAAAGATGTCTTGTTTTTTTCCCCGTTATCATTATCTTTGCAAATGTGTCAAGGCTTTTAAGTGGAAGCGTTGCTCAAATAATCTCACGCATGCTGTTATTTGAAAAACGTTCAAAGCAGTCTGGCATCGGAGTGCTTATTTCCATGTAAATGTGTAATTGATCCTTTTATATAAGAACCATAGAATTATAGAGTTGGAAGGTACCCCCAGGGACATCTAAACCAAACCCCTGCCATGCAGGAATGCACAATGAAAGCAGTCCTGAAGATGGTCGCCTAACTTTTCAAGGTTTTCTAAGAAGAAAACATCACCATTCAGCGAGGAGTCAATTCCTCTGGTAAGCAGCTCTTACTCTCAGAAATGTTTTAAATGTTTAGTAAAATCACTTCTGTTGTAATTTGAACCCACTGGTTCTTGTTTTGGTCTTTAAAGCAGCAGATAACAAGCTCATACAGTATTCTACTTGGCATTGAAATCCATAAGCATGTGCACAGTTTCAACAAAAAGGAAGAAACCATGAAAATGAACAAAATCTGGCTACCAGTACTAAAAAGAACTCTAAAATTATAATAGTAAATAAAGAACAAAACTCAAACCCAAGGAACTCCAGACAAGAAACAATCAGGAACACCTAATCACCTCTCAACAAAGGATTCTCCCAGGCAGTAACAAGCCAAACCTAAAAACTGTCAGGCCATCAAATGCTAATCAAGGTGGCCAATTGAAACATTCAAACTTACCTCTAACAGACAAGAGTTCTTTTCCCCACCCTGGTCCTTCCACAGATGTATAAACCCAATTTTCCTAGTTTCCAACAAACCTCACAACCTCTGAAGATGTGTGCCACAGATGAATGTGAAATGTCAGGAGAGAATGCTTCTAGAACATGGCCATACAGCTCGAAAAACCTACAACAACCCAGTGATTTTGGCCATGAAAGCCTTCAACAATACTACCTGGCATTCCTTCAAATAAAGTCCAAAATGCATTTACATGAATAGGAAAAAATATGATGCAAAGGGGTCTGAGGTTGCTCTAATTCACCTCTGGGAGTATCTTTGGAGCCCTTTGGACATTCACATGGCTGGCTGGTCCAAGGTCCCATGAGGCCCACTGTCAACATGTTGCTGTCTCTCAAAGTCTTGTAGCCAACATCGTATTTCTGGTCATATGGTTCAATGCCCAACATGGCATCATTCAAAGCTCTAGTGATGCAGCAGTGGGCCCCATGGTTGAGCAGACAATACAGCAAGCTGAATTCAGGCTGATCCAGTTGATCTTTGTGACTGCACCTCCCCCTATGAACAGGCTCTAAGATCCACCATGTAGATCCTACTCTCAGTCCCACCTCCATTCTAGTGCAGCTGGTGGAAATGAAAGAGGGGGCCTTCTTGGAGATGGCCTCCGGCTTTGGAATGCCCTCTCCAGGGATATTAGACTAGTCTCCACAATACAATGTGTGGTGAAGTGTGAGTTTTAATCTACAGTTATGTATAATTATAGATATGGTAAGTATTTAAACTAGCATAACTGGGGGGGGGGGGTAGTAGCCAGCTCAGCTGGGCTGGCATGGAAAAAGGGACGGAGCCAGTTGCCACTTGGCAGGGCAGCCATTTTAAAACAGTTGGTCTGTAGTCAGCGAACTACAGGGAAGGCTGGTTCTGTTGTGTGTTGAGAACCAGTAAGGTAGTCTGTAGTCTAAGAACTACAGGGAAAGGCTGATTCTACTGTGTTGAGAATCAGGAGGGTTTAGGCTTTTAGCCTGTGTAGTTTAGATAGGTCAGGTTGACTTATTTAGGTTAGTAGTTAGTGTCTGAGTTGAAAGGGTGAGAGAACCCTAATAAGAATCTTTATTGCAACAGAAATAACATAAGGAAAGAATAAGCTTGTGCCTGAAGTAATCTGTTCAAGAAAGAAACACATTTTGAAGGAAAATAAGTTTGAAACCTGTTTAGTAGAAGGAATAGTCTTCTTAAGAGTTGTTTTATGAAAAGTTATAAATGTAACCTCTGAAGATATGTGCCTCTAAGAGTTAAGAAACATTGAAACCATCAAGCTTCTTCTATACTTCAATAAACTTGTTACAATTTCTTCTAAAGCCAAGTCTCTGTTACAAATACTTCCAAGTTAAGCAATTTATTTATTTTATTTATTTATTTAAAAGTTTTGTATACCGGCCTTCTCACCTCTCTTGAGGGACTCAGACCGGTTTCCAACCATAATATCACATACAGTCAATAAAACATCATACTTCATATTACAATAAAACATTAAAACATTAAAACAGCAATTACATTCAATAAATACCAATGATCAGTTGTCCCACTAAAATCGGTGGGACGACTATGCTACACATTGAAGAAAGAACAAATCAATGTTACAAGTTATTGGTTGTGTTATCTATTTAGTAAGTCCTTACAAAGTGGTGGCTCCTTTACAAACATTTACAAACTGGTGCCTTCTTTACAAATTGATGGCCCCTCTTTACACAATGTTTCTGCAATTAGCTGAAAGCATGGCTCTTTAGGCAGGCTTTTGGAAATGATTAAGACACCTGTTAATCTAAGGACCAAACAATATAATATTGATACTGTAACTTTAATGGTCAAATGTGTGCTATGGCTGGGATGCTGTACTATTCATTTTAATATCAATTAGTAATATGTTTATTGATTTTAATTCAGATCAGTTTTAATGTTTGTAATCTGCTGTTATTATTTGAATTGATATTGTCATTGTCTAATATGTTGATGTGATTTTACCTGTATTTTATGTGGTTAGGGCACTTGTATGTGCTTCTGTAAACTGCCCCGAGTCCTTTTTGGGAGATGGTGGTGGGGTATAAATAAATTATCATCATCATCATCATCATCATCATCATCATCATCATCATCACAGCTCCAAAACTGTGGGATCACCCTGGAGCTTCCAGAAAGCTCTGGAGTAAATCCTGTGTTCTACTGTTGCAGATTAATGGCCAGATGCAACAATCCTGCTGCAAATCCAGCCATGCGTCATGTGGACTCCCTTGTAGCAGTGGACCTAGCTGTCCACACAGCAAAAGAACCTGGGTTCCCTCTGGAGTTTCCTGGAAACACCAAATTCCCCCCACCCCAATTTGGTTCAGCTCAAAGCAAAGTTGGTGTAAGGCCAAAGAAGGGCAGCTCCTCCCCAGAAGTAGCTATACATCATCTGTAGCACTAACATGAATGTTTTTTGTTGTGTAGACATGATCAAAGTCTACTTCATCTGAGACATCTGAGTTAGTAGAATTAGGGTGAATCTTCACTGTAAATGTAATTCAGTTTGACAGCACTTTAACAGCCATGGCCCAATGCTGTGGAATCATGGGATTTGTAATTGAACAATGCACCAGAACCCTTTGGCAGAAAAGGCAAAAGACTTTGTAAAACTACAACTCCTATGATCCCATAGCATTCAGCCATGGGAGTAAAGGCTGCACCAAACTGCATTAATATATTGTAGATTATCATGACTATGTCTCAGAATTAGTTAGGAGCCTCTCATGGGATTTGTAATCGGATGAGGCACCAGAACCCTTTGGCAGAAAAGGCCAAAGATATTATAAAACTACAACTCCTGTGATTTCATAGTATTCAGCCATGGTGGTACAGATGGTATCAAACTGTAATAATATATTCCAGATTATCATGGCTATGCCTCAGAATTAGTTAAGTATACTTAACGAAGGAGTCTCTCATGGTCTGAACCCCCCCCCCCCTTTCTCATTTAGAGAGACTTGTTTTCTTGTTGATGGACTGTCTCTGCTTCCTCCTTCCAAGGATCTCAAGTGTGACAATCCAAAACAGGATTCCTGACATAAATTCCTCCTTACTCTGGAGATTGCTGGTGGGAGGAAGTTGGAAATGTCAGTCTGCTTTGCCTCAATCAACAGGAGAACAGAGGTCATCCCTCTCGGTGGATGATTCCCTGTAAAGCAGCACTGGGGGGAAATTTCAATCGTGGCAATAAAGCTACAATTATGAACAGGGAGGTTTTGTGAATATGAACCAGTTACTGATGCATAACTCTAGGCTACAAATCTCTGGCTGCAATACTGATTTCTGACCATTGCTCTGGTTTTCAAAGGATTTTCTTAATTCCAATTACAAATGCACAAAAGAGTGCGCAATCTGAGTGGCTCTCCAGAACTGCCTCCTCTCCACCTCAGGCTGTGTGATACACCTCCGCCATATGGTGTTTTAATACACACTAGCTATGGGAAACCTTTATTCTTTTATTGGTAACAGATGGACAAGTGCTGTTGTTAGGCAATGAAATGGGGGAAAATGGAGGAAGGACAGGGAAACAGACAGTGACAACTGTAAATGGAAATAGAGCTTGGACAGGTACAAATATTCTAAAGACTTTTTCCTGCTTGAACATCATTATCATCAATGCCTACATCTCCATATTGTTCCTGACGAGACTCACTCAATGAGATTTTTCCCAGTCCTAATTCACCATGCAATAATTGATTGAATAGGTCTACTCTAGTTGGAACTAAGAAAAAATGTCAATTATTAATGCAGTAAGATCTTCATAACCATGGAATCAGTACCTATGGTTTCACTTACCCACACACAGGAGGAAAATGGTCTTTCTATGAATTTGTTAGGTCTTTGAAGTAATTCTTAGAGAGGATACCTGGGACTAGAAGTTAAGTAATTGAATGGCATCCACACTTTCATAGAACTGCTGTCTGGTGGGGAACAAATCACCCATGGATGTGTATTATAACTTCCTTATTAGGGATTCAACATGTCTTGCAACAGTGAAAACAAACAGATAAAAATCATAGCATGCAAAAGTTGGAAATGCAATTGAATAATCAAGGAATTAAAGTCGACTAAAGCAATGGTTCTCAATCTTGGATTACCCAGTGTTTTATTTCTGGGAGTTGAAATCCGAAACACCCGGAGTTCACAAAGTTGGGAACCACTGACCTATAGAGATTTGAAGACCTTGTGCAGTTGGCTCAAATTTATTCTAGTTGACTTTCCTGTTGTGAAATATCTTTTTGTCCTAATCCAAACTTCAATTTCCTTTGACCTAAGGACTGTTAGCTTTCTTGGAAGCAAGCTTCTTTTTTCCTACATCTGAAAAGCAGTTCCTCACAAAAGGATTGCTTGGTTCCATATCAATGAATCTTTTCAGCCTGAAGTGCTAGTTCCTTGAATCTGCCAAAGTTACCTTCATCCATATTCCAACCCTCCACTCCATCTTTATTTTCTTATAATGGTCAAGATTCTACATCATCATTCTGTGATGTGTCATCAAAGTTACGACTGATAATGCGCCTTTCCAAAATCTCCCTTTATAGCCTGGCAACACCTCAACCAAAGTGTGTCTAATGCACTGTAGATCAGGGTGCTGGGGAATGATCTCTGAAGTGGACCACAGGTTGTATCCCTTGGGGTTCTGCTTCAGCCCTTGTCCCAAGGTTCCCATGGCCTGAAGATTGCTGTGGATGGCATTTTGGAGCATCACAATTTCCAGTACCTTGGAGATGCTGCTGGCAGAATGCTGTCAGGATACAAAAATCCAGGAACAGGAATCCCCAATGGTTATAATAGTGCAACGCTCTCTACGTGGGGTTGCCTTTGAAGACGGCCTGGAAGCTCCAACTGGTTCAACGTTCGGCAGCCATGATACTAACAGGAGCGGAGCGCAGGGAGCATACAACTCCTCTGCTGTGCCAGCTCCACTGGCTACCAATTTGCTACCGGGCTCAATTCAAAGTGCTGGCGTTGGCCTATAAAGCCCTAAACGGTTCTGGCCCAAGTTACCTATCCGAACGTATCTCTGCCTATGAACCCACCAGGACTCTAAGATCTTCTGGGGAGGCCCTGCTCTCGATCCCGCCTGCATCACAGGCACGGCTGGCGGGGACGAGGGACAGGGCCTTCTCTGTGGTGGCCCTTCGGCTGTGGAACACCCTTCCCATGGACATTAGATCAGCCCCCTCGTTAATGGTGTTTCGAAGAAAACTGAAAACCTGGCTATTTGAACAGGCGTTCGGATAAACAGTGCAATGAATACAATGAATATAGGAAAACGGAATTACGGAGGACGAATTGGATCACGATTCTAGTTACGAGATGTTAATGTGTTGTTTATTGATGTGTAATTATTTAGTATACTACGCTGTTAATTGTTTTTAAATAGTATATGTTGTTAGGATTGAATTTTTGCTCTTGTTGTGAACCACGTTGAGTCGCCTACGGGCTGAGAAACTGCGGTATACAAATAAAGTAAATAAATAAATAAATAAATATTGTAAGTTCAACTCAATACTTACAATATTGTGAGTCCAGCCCTGCAGATACAATATTGTAAATCGAGCTTAGCATTTGCAATATTGTAAGTCAAAGTAAGCAATGACACTATTGTAAGTCCATCCCAGAAGCTGTACGATTGTAAATCCTCCTGGGCAGTTCCAATATTTTAAACCCAACACAGCAATTACGATATTGTAAGACCAATCCAACAGTTATAATATTGTAAGTCCAGTCCAGGACAAACAGTATTGTGAGTCCAGCCTTGCAAATACAATGCGGTAAATCAAGTCTAGCAGTTGCAATACTGTAAGTCAAAGCAAGCAATTACAATATTGTAAGTCTATCCCAGTAGCTACATGATTGTAAATCCTTCTGGGCAGTTACAATATTTTAAACCCGACCCAGCAGTTATGATATTGTAAGACCAAGTCAACAGTTATAAGACTGCTGTTTTAAGTCCAATTCAGGACTTATGATATTGTGAGTCCAGTCCTCCAGTTACAATGTTGTAAATCCAGCCCAACAGTCACAATATTGTAAGTCAAACCAAGCAATTACAATATTGTAGGACTACCTCAGCAGTTACAGTACTGTAAATCCAACTGAGCAGGTACAATATTTTAAACCCAACCCAAAAGTTACTATAATGTTAAATCCAGCCTAGCAGTTACACTATTGTAAATCCAACCCAACAGTTACAATATTGTAAGTCCAAACTGAGCAGTTATGAAAATTGTAAATACAATCCAGCAGTTACAATATTGTAAGCCCAACCCAGAATTCCCTTTTGGGGAGATAGGGTGGGTTATAAAAAAATATTATTATTATGATTATTATTATTTCATCATCATTCCACTTTGTCTCTCTTAAAAAGAGACCAAAAGTAGCTAACAACACTAAAAACAATACAATATAAAAAGCAATTTTTTAAAAAAAAATCACACAAACTTAAATTAAACATGGAAACTATTTTAATATTTTTGAATAGCACACTATAATTGTTTCTGTTACTAGTAATTTTCTCCTTTAACACCTGCTCTTGCTTATTTACAAACATCTTATCTTAACCTGTGAATAAGCAAAAGGAATGATTCCATTAGCGTTGCCTCTGAAAAATCCTGCAAATCCCTTGGGAAGACAGGTGGACAAGTGTCAGCATGCTGGAAGAAGCAAAGACCACCAGCATTGAAGCGATGCTTCTCCGTCATCAACCAGCCGCATTGTCCAAATGCCCGATCACCATCTCCCAAAGCAGCTACTCTACTCCAAACTCAAGAACAGGAAACAGAAAGTTGGCGGACAGGAAAAGAGATTTAAAGATAGGTTTAAAGCCTACCTTTAAAACTGTGGCATAGGCACTGAGAACTGGGAAGCCTTGGCCCTTAAGCACTCTAGCTGGAGGCCAGCTGTGACTAGCAGTGCTGTAGAATTTGAAGAGGCAAGAATGGTGGGTGAAAGAGAGAAATGTGCCAAGAGGAAGGCATATCAAGCCAACCCTGACTGGAACCACCTCCCACCTGGAAACTGATATACTCACTGTAGGAGAACTTTACTTATTTACTTACTTACTTACTTACTTACTTACTTACTTAGGTGGTCCCTCATTGTCTGAGTAGGATAGTCTTCCAAGATCAGTGTACTGCCGGTGGGTCCATAGGTGACTATGGAGCCCTATTCTTGATCTTCATCTTCTCTCTCAGTGAGGGCATTGGTTTCCAGGTGGAAGGCAGTCCCGGTCAGGATTGGCTTGACGCGCCTTCCTCTTGGCATGTTTCTCTCTATCGCCCTCCATTCATGTAGGAGAACATGCGGGTCAAGAATAGGGCTCCACAGTCACCTACGTACCCACTGCCAGGACACCGCACTTGGAGGACAATCTTACTCGGACAACAAGGGATCGCCTAACCCCCCCCCCCCCAATAAACCCATCTTATTTTCTGACTTATGTATCATGAACAAGGTCTTGGAAGCATCCCAACCCCATATGAGCAGAAGATCAAGCAATGTTCCTTCAGAGATTTCAATGAAAGTCATCTGAGGCAGAGTTTGGAAAAACTGCTTCATCCCACCATGCTTGAGAGGGTGTCTAGGAAATACAATCCTATTCAATCCATTTTTTTCTAAGCTCTGGGGCAGAGTTGACTTCAGTTATATGGAATACCTAACTTTTTATCCTCACCTAGGTTGGGAAATATTCCTCTGCTTGATGCTTGTGATGCATTTCAGAGATTGTTCAACTCCTTCTGTGTGTTTTGGTTTTTCTTTTTTCCTTTTCTGCTTTCTTTGCCTTTCTGTATTTCTTTAAATATACACTGGGTATTTCTACCCAACTCCCTGTGGACATAGGTTTGTATTCAAAATGGGGGGCGGCATGGGTATGGTAAAAAGGGTTCCGTGTCCCTTTCAAAATAGAAGCATCAGCACAAAAATAGACGTTTGCAAATGTTCTGCTCTGTTCCATTCTGCCCTCAGCCTCCCTTGTCAACAAAACATGCACACACATCCCTTTTTGAAACAACAGCAATAATGTTTCTAAATCCTGACAGAAACAACAAGACCTGTGTTTCGTCACATCTCCAGCTTCACAGTTTTGACTGTTTATTGAATCTCTGCACAAAAGCCCACATTTTTCTTGACAGGCACATGTAGCCACCCAGCCATATGCCTGTCTTCTCTGCCGATTTGCATTTGAAAGCCTTCCACTGTATTCTGCGCCAATCACATCCGATTAAGATGCTTTCTGAAGAGATGGGTTTGAAAGGGAACATCTGCCAGGACATTGGCAGAACATGCTGGAGGTGACTCTCCTGAGAGATGCTCTTCCATGGTATCTTGGTGAAAACAACAGCTCTCCCTTCTGGAACACAGGGAAATGTCGTCTAGCATATGGGAACAGCCATAGCCGATTGGCAGAATGCATGTTTTGCATGCAAAAGGTCCCAGGTTCAAGCCTTGGAATCTCCAAGTAGAGCTATGATGGCCAATTATCAAAAACCATGGAGGATTGCAGTCATTCAGTGTAGATGCTGAATGAGACAGATCAAAGCAATGTCCTAGGTATCTCAGTTGCTTGAATCAGAATCACCTAAAACAGAAGCTCTCTGAAGCTCTAGGTGCTCTTACTGCCTATTACAGGGAAAACCAACTGATCCCTAATCCATCTAAAACACAGACATGTGCCTTTCACCTTAAGAACAGACAAGCATCCCGAGCTCTGAGGATTACCTGGGAAGGAATCCCACTGGAGCATTGCAGCGCACCCAAATACCTGGGAGTCACTCTGGACCGTTCTCTGACATACAAGAAGCACTGCCTGAACATCAAACAAAAAGTGGGTGCTAGAAACAATATCATACGAAAGCTGACTGGCACAACCTGGGGATCACAACCAGACACAGTGAAGACATCTGCCCTTGCGCTATGCTACTCTGCTGCTGAGTATGCATGCCCAGTGTGGAACACATCTCACCACACTAAAACAGTAGATGTGGCTCTTAATGAGACATGCCGCATTATCACAGGGTGTCTGCGCCCCACACCACTGGAGAAATTACACTGCTTAGCCGGTATTGCACCACCTGACATCTGCCGGGAAATAGCAGCCAATAGTGAAAGGACCAAGGCAGAGACATCTCCAGCTCATCCCCTGTTTGGGTATCAGCCAGCACGTCAACGACTTAAATCAAGACATAGTTTTCTTAGATCTACAGAGACACTCGCTGGAACACCCCAGCAAGCGAGAGTCCAAAAGTGGCAGGCCCAAACCCAGAACCTCAATTTATGGGTGATACCAGATGAGAGACTCCCCCCTGGGCACACAGAAGACTGGGCGACTTGGAAGGCGCTGAACAGACTGCGCTCTGGCACCACGAGATGCAGAGCCAATCTTAAGAAATGGGGCTACAAAGTGGAATCCTCGACATGCGAGTGTGGAGAAGAACAAACCACTGACCACCTGCTGCAATGCACCCTGAGCCCTGCCACATGCACAATGGAGGACCTTTTGCGGCAACACCAGAGGCACTCCAAGTGGCCAGATACTGGTCAAAGGACATTTAACCAAATACCAAATTTGCAAAATCTCTGTGTTTTTTTCCTCCTTTTTTTTTTTTAATCTGTGTGTTTGTTTTGCTCTGTTAGAATTGTAATACAATGGTTGCTGATGACACGATAAATAAATAATAAATAAATATACCTAAAAACAGCACTGGGAATTGCGCAGCCCTCCAGATGCTATTGAACATGACTCTATAACCTAACTCAGCAAGCCAACTTCTGGAAGCCCATGCAATTTCCATATCTGACCTCAAAAATCCCATCCTCTTTCCCCCAGTTGGTGAAATGTCCATTTATATTCACTTGAAAGATATACTGCATGGAGAAAGGAGCAGAAGTTCCTTGCATCTCGATGTCAGGCTAGGAAAGGTGTCCAAGCAAAATTCTGGAAACCAGTTGACCTTCTGTGGAGACTCGAAGTTTGATGCAGAACCAGTGAGTAGATCGAAGACATGAAAGTGGTTACCCTACTGGTGTCATCCACACAGGTAATCTCCTTTACACTCACATTCATACTTTTTCCCCACAGCAGATATTCATTTAATGGTTGTGTAAGAGGAGTACTTTTCATGTGGTGGCAGATTCTTTGATGGGGCCTAATTATTTATCAGTGACTTCAACTTAATTATTTTATTTAGAAGTATTTTGTAAACAGCCATCACAGGTACTCAACTGCACAATGGGACAATGACCATATTGGGAGATAGGCAACCTGTTGTGCAAAGCTGGCATTCAGCAGAAAGGGAAGTGTAGCCTTAACTAGAGGAATGTAGTGTAGCATCTTGGTTACACCAAACCTGTAATTGGGAAAAGTGGGAGACAAGGTCACCCTAATATACAGAACCTGAAATAGCATGCCTGGCTATGCCCTCTTTGTTCTGAATGTATTGAAGTAAAAAAAAAAAGAGTTTTGTGAGTTTACTTTTAACTGTGTTTGTCATCCTCACCTACCATACTCTCCCTACCTTAAAACAAGCGAACTGGTTAGCGAAGCGCTGCCCACACCCCTCCGCTTAATGGAAGCTTGTGTTTCTGGGAGATAAAATGAAAAGAAGGAAAGTGGCATCTTTTGTTTGGTTCTCTTAATTGGCAGACAAAGTGCAATCTTCTGTACTGCTCCATTGACCAGATGCCCTTGTCATGGCTTGTCGTAACTGGGAAAAACTACAGTAATGGGACCTGACGGCCTTGTTGCTGTTCCTCACCTTTTGCGTGAGTCACCATGGCAAACAAACAGGCTAAAAATACACTTCAGAAGGAGGGTCATAACGGTGTTGAATCACAAAGTCATGCAATAGCCGAACTGGTTGGTAAGATTTTGGAAAGGGAAAATAATAGAGGAAAAGTTCACAGCTGAATTAAATTAATTTGATTGTGGTTTATAAGCCATGAACAAGTTTGGGGGTGGGACAACTCTACTTGAGATGAACTTCTGAGAAATTTTTAAAAGGTTAGATGAAGATGGCCTGAAGCAGTTCCCAGAATTTCTCTGAGGGTAGGTTATGCTAAGAATAGTAGCACAGAAATTACATTCTTAAATTACAGCTTAATTGTGTAACATTTCACCTACTTTGGCAGTCACCTCTCCACAAAAGTCAACATTGACACTGAAATACAACACCACCTGAGCTCTGCGAGTGCAGCATTTTTCTGAATGAAGCAGAGAGTGTTTCAGGACCGGGACATCCGTAGGGATACCAAGGTGCTTGTTTATAAAGATATTGCCCTCCCAACCCTGCTATACACCTGCGAGACGTGGACTATCTACAGATATCACATGCAACTCCTAGAATGATTCCATCAGCATTGTCTCCAAAAACTTCTGCAAATCTTTTGGGAAGACAAGCGGACAAATGTCAGCATGCTGGAAGAAGAAGCAAAGACTACCAGCACTGAAGCGATGTTCTTACGCCATCAACTCCACTGGACCAGCCATGTTGTCCGGATGCCCGACCACTGTCTCCCAAAGGAGTTGCTCTACTCTGAACTCAAGAACAGAAAACGGAATGTTGGTGGACAGGAAAAGAGATTGAAAGATGGGCTCAAAGCCAACCTTAAAAACTCTCGCATAGATAATGAGAACTGGGAAGCCCTGGCCCTTGAGCGCTCCAGTTGGAGGTCAGCTGTGACTAGCAGTGCTGTAGAATTTCAAGAGGCACGAATGGAGGGCAAAAGAGAAAACCATACCAAGAGGAAGGTGCATCAAGACAACCCCGACCGGGACCACCTTCCGCCTGGAAACCAATGCCCTCACTACGGGAGAATATGCAGATCAAGAATAGGGTTTCACAGTCACCTACGAACCCACTGCCAGTACACTGATCTTGGAAGACAATCCTCCTCGGACGAGGGATCACTTAAGTAAGTAATATATATACTTTCAAATCACCCATTGATTTGTGATTCCATGAATTTTACTGTGTTTTCTTAGTACTTCTCTGCATTCGTTATACAACCCACACTGATTGAGATGTCTACATGATGTCCAGGGATGTATTGCGCTATTGGGTGTTAGACCAGGTTAAACTGGTCAAGTCCCAAGCTAAGAAAAGTTGGGGGATATTCTGGAGTTTAGATAAAACTACGGAACAGGCCTGCAGTTTCGGCACAGTATGAAAACAAGGTAATGGAGAGGGTCGATGCCACCTTTGTCACTGCGGGTGTCTACAGAGCTCCATGAGACATTGGCAGAAGATCCCCATCCTTCGTCTCATGGCCATCTCTGCTGATCACAGCATGGGGCATCCACAATGGCCTGGAGTTCTTTCAGAGCTCTGCAGTACTTCCACAGATAACTGGCCTATGTAGATTCCATCCTGTTGCTGCTCTGGGTCAAACACCCAATGTGGGACCCACTTCCAAAACCACAAGGAGCAGTCTGGATCATTTCTGCTCTGGACTGGCCCCACAATAATTGACTGATGTAGATGTGCCCTTAGACAAGGAATACAGTGTTCCCTCACAACTTCATGGTTCACTTTTAGCGGACTCGCTGTTTCGCGGGTTTTTGAAAATATAAATATTAAATATTTACGTCCAGTGGTGGCCAGGGAGGCCAGGGACCACGGAAGTGCTGTGACCTGAGGCACGTCGGGGAATGCCTCCCTCCCTTGCCTCCACAGACTCCAAAAGTGTGGCGACAGGGAAGGCCTGCCTCCCTGACCTGCTGCAGTCTACATGGCTCCGGAGGGTCTGTGGAAGCCAGGGAGGCAGGCAGGCGCTTTTGGGATGGGGCAGGAGGTGGGTAAGGAAGCACAGGTAAGAAAATAATATATAAAATATATAAAATAATGTATAAATATTAAAATTAATATGGCGTCCCTACTTCACGGATTTTCACTTATCGCAGGTGGTCCTGGAACAGGGACACTGTACCCAAAGGTGCTTTTAGAATCATAGAATCATAGAGTTGGAAGAGACTCATGGGCCATCCAGTCCAACCCCCTGCCAAGAAGCAGGAAAATTGCATTCAAAGCACCCCTGACAGATGGCCATCCAGCCTCTGTTTAAAAGCTTCCAAAGAAGGAGCCTCCACCACACTCCGGGGCAGAGAGTTCCACTGCTGAACGGCTCTCACAGTCAGGAAGTTCTTCCTCGTGTTCAGATGGAATCTCCTCTCTTGTAGTTTGAAGCCATTGTTCCTTGTCCCAATCTCCATGGAAGCAGTAACAAGCTTGCTCCCTCCTCCCTGTGGCTTCCTCTCACATATTTATACATGGCTATCATATCTCCTCTCATCCTTCTCTTCTTCAGGCTAAACATGCCCAGCTCCTTAAGCTGCTCCTCATAGGGCTTGTTCTCCAGACCCTTGATCATTTTAGTCGCCCTCCTCTGGACACATTCCAGCTTGTCAATATCTCTCTTGAATTGTGGTGCCCAGAATTGGACACAATATTCCAGGTGTGGTCTAACCAAAGCGGAATAGAGGGGTGGCATTACTTCCCTAGATCTAGACACTTTTTCTAGCTCTTTCTTCTGAAATATAGCCTAAAGATCCTTGCATTCATTTTAGTCACTCATCCAAGTACTAACCAGGACTGACACTGCTTAGCCTCCCAGATCAAATGGAAACTGAGAATGTATCTCATACCAATGAACAACAAGGCACAAATCTTGTGTTATCCCATTTGCAACTTGGAAATGTTGACTGCTCTGAACTTGTCCTGTTTTGCTTAGTTAGTTAATATGGATTCTAGCCAAAATTCTGGACAGCGTTGGGCCCCCTCATTTTCTATTTAATATGGTTTTTGGAATTCACTGAACACTCCTGCAGCACTTCTGAGAAAAGTCACACAACAGTATGGCCAAAACTGTTGATTTCTCCCCTCTCTGTTCATCAGGGGCCTCATTTATACAATTTGTGGCTTTTTATGATCCTGGTAGAGAGCGTCCCTAGCAATATAGTGTTGTTGTTTATATACAGTGAATTAATTTTTTATGAGAACACTGTAACCAATTTTTGATTTGTAATTATAATTACAACACGTCGGTAGTTAATTGTTGTTTGTGTTTTCTGCATAAAGAGGACACTATTTAGTAAAATAAAAACAAACATTACTACTAATGAATCAGGTAGGTGACAGTTTTGCCAACTCAAAGTAGTTCCTAAAGTGTTGGCAAAGGGGACAGAACAATGGAATAGGCTGATAGAGCTGCATTTATAAGCTGCCTAGTCAAAGTACTTTTCTTGGGGTTCATTTGTCTAAAATATAATTTTCTGGAGCAGAAGGCAGAAGAAAAGGAGGAAGAGGAGGAGAAGGGGACACACTCCAGGGCAATTAATTACATTTCTGTCATTTTGAAAGTCTTCCCAAATGGCTAACCTCTCGTTATCCTCAGCTGCTTCGTTGCACAACACCAGGGAAAGTCTGAATGCACAAAGTCTGTAAGCTCCTTGGGGCAAGGACCTGGCTTCTTCAAACACAAAATACTATATGCAGAGCTAGTATCATGACAACTGTGGCTCCTGCTTTGGGATCCTGCTCCTTTGCATGGCTGGTTATAGATTGCCCCTTATACCCATGTATAAACCAGAAGCAACTTTCAGTTTCTGAAGTAACTCCTGACACGACAAGAAAAAGAAAGAAAGAAAAGAAAAATCCAGAAATCTCTTCCCCCACATTTCCCCCAACAGTTACGTTTAAAAGTTCCTGAAGAGGTTGCTTTTTAGACCAAAACTTCTACAGCTCCCCAGCTGGCATGGCTAATGTGTTTTTAGTCCAGTGTGCCTTTTCTTTTTAATTTTGTATACTCATAATGTAGTTTAATGAAGTCAAAATGCATAGTCTTCTAGGCATTGTCTGAGCAACACAGCATAAGGTGAGACTATGGCTTTTTTCACACACAGCCCCAGAAAATCGATTTGCCTTAGGGCAGTGTTTCTCAACTTGGGGGTTAGGAACCCTGTGGGGGTCATGAGGGGGTGTTAGAGGGGTCACCAAGGACCATCAGAAAACCCAGTATTGTCTGTTAGTCATGAGGGTTCTATGTGGGAAGTTTGGCCCAATTCAATCATTGGTGGGGTTCAGAATGCTCTTTGTAGGTGAACTACAAATCTCAGCAACTACAACTCTAAAATATCAAAGTCTATTTTCCCCAAACTCCACCAGTGTTCACATTTGGGTATATTGAGTATTCGTCCAAGTTTGGTCCAGACCATTATTGTTTGAGTCCACAGTGATCTATGGATGTAGGTGAAAACTACAACTCCAAAACTCAAAGTCAATGCCCACCAAACCCTTCTATTTTCTGTTGGTCATGGGAGTTCTGTGTGACAAGTTTGGTTCAATTCCATCATTGGTGAGGTTCAGAATGCTCTTTGATTTTATGTGAAACTAGCTTGGGGACCCGGCGCTGCCCGGGTTATTTGAGAAAGGAATTGTGTATCAAGGTTGGTCTTTATCAGTTATTTATATGACTCGCAGTTGTCTCAGGAAGTTAGTGAAGGTACTGTGAGTCCCATTATCTGTGGTCCATCCTCCTCCAAACTGCTCCAGGATGGAGAGTGGGTCATGGGGGTTTTGTGTGCCAAGTTTGGTCTTGATCAGTCATTAGATGAGTGTTGCAGAGGTCTTGGGAAGTGAGTGGAGGTACTTGAAGTCCCATCATCCATAGTCTGTACTCCCCCAAACCTCACCAGAATGTTGAGTTGGCCATGGGGGCTCTATGTTCCAAGTTTGGTCTTTATTGGTTTTTGAATGAGTGTCGCTATGGTTTCAGGAAGTGAGTGAACGTACTGCAAGTCCCATCACCCATCGTCCATCCTTCAAACAGCACCGGGATGTAGGGTGGGTCATGGGGGCTGTGTGTGCCAAGTTTGGTCTTGATCGGTCATTAGATGAGGGTTGCAGCAATCTTGGGAAGGGAGTGGAGGTACTTGAAGTCCCATCATCCATGGTCTGTCGTTCTCCAAACTGCTCCAGGATGTAGAGTGGGTCATTGAAGCTCCATGTGCCAAGTTTAGTCTTGATGAGTCATTGGCATGGGTCTCAGTGGTCTCAGGAAGTGAGTGAAGTGACTGCAAGTCCCATCATCCATTGTCAAATTCTTCCAAACCGCACCAGGATATAAAGTGAGTTATGCGGACTCTCTGTGTAAATTGTGGTCCTGATCCATCATTGTTGGCAGTTATAATGGTCTTAGGAAGGGAGTGCAGGTATTGCAAGTCCCATTGTCCATGGTGTATCCTCCTTCAAACTGCACCTGGATGTAGAGTGCGTCATGGAGACTCAGTGTGCCAAGTTTGGTATTTTTTGGTAATTGGATGAGGGTTGCAGTGGTCTGAAGAATGAGCAATGGTACTGCAAGTCCCATAATCCACGGTCCATCCCCGGCCAAACCACACCAGGACGTAAAGTGGGTCATGAGAGGTCTCTGTGCGAAGTTTGGTCCTGATCAGTCATTGGATAAGGTTAACAGCGGTTTCAGAATGTGAGTGGTGGTACTGCAAGTCGTCTTGATCAGCCATTGGATAAGGTTAACAGCGGTCTCAGAATGTGAGTGGTGGTACTGCAAGTCCCATCATCCATGGTTCATGCTCCTCCAAACTGCAGTAGGATGTAGAGTGGGTGATGGGGGCTCTGTGTGCCTATTTCGGTCTGTATTGGGAGTGTTCTGACCCAGCCCCCGGCCTTTCCTTTCCTCTCTTTGTCATCTCGGAATGTTGGATTTGAGGCTGGCCAATCAGAGACCATATGCAAATTTCCTTCTGTCATGCCCCGTTTCTGCCATGAGCCCTCTTCTCCACCAGGGGCTCCTATTGAAGGTGGCCAATCAGAGACCATATGCAAATAGCACCGCAGCGGCAGCCAATCAGAACGCTGCCACATACTCCTTCCTCTGTCCGATACAAACATTCTCTTTTATTATATATATAGACTATTGCATTTTGTACATCACCCAAATGACAAAATCAACCCCCCCCCCAACCCCACCAGTATTGAAATTTGGGGATATTGGGTATGTGTGCTACATTTGGTCCAGTGAATGAAAATACATCCTGCATATCAAATATTTACATTACAGTTCATAACAATAGCAAAATTACAGTTATGAAGTAGCAATGGAAATAGTGTTATGGTTATTTACAGTATTTATATTCCACCCTTCTCACCCCGCAGGGGACTCAGGGTGGATTACAATGTACATATATATGGCAAACATTCAATGCCATAGACACACAACACATATAGACAGACATTCAGAGGCTATTTAACATTCCAATTTTCTGGCCACCAGGGGAGCTGTCGCTTCACCATCCATCTGTGACACTGATGAAGTACTTTCCACATGCTTTTGCTTGAGATTTTTTATGGCCTCGTAGATGTGTTAAATTATCCTCCCCACACATAGGTGGTACCTAAATTTCCTACTTGACAGATGCAACTGTCTTTCGGGTTGCAAAGCTCGACAACAAGCTGCACAAATTGGCCAGAAGCTCACTCCGACCTGGGCTGGCTTTGAACTCATGACCTTTCGGTCAGTAGTGATCTTAATGCACAGTCCCGGTGTCGCCCCTGATAGTTTGAATGCATTATCTTTAAACTTACAGGTCGTTTGGGTTTCTTTGTTTGGAAGGAAGCATTAGGAATGTTGAGAACCACTGCATTACGGTCACCATAAGCTGAAAATGACTTGAAGACATCATCATCATCATCATCATCGTCATATTTAATTATTTATTATTCACCCTCCGAGATGCTCTACAAGCTAAATTGTAAAAGATAAAATACATAATACAGAAATTAAAAATTAACAGAGATCGAATGCTCTAGTAAAAAGCCAGGTCTTAAGGGCTAGAGTAAAAGGCCCTAAGTCACGCATGGCTCTCAAGTAGGGCGGCAAGGAATTCCATAAGGCAGGGGCAGAAATAGAAAAAGCCCTGCATCTGGTACTTTCCGAGTGCACTTCTCTAGGACTCGGTATATAAAGTAAGTCACGTTGGGATGGTCATTGCGACCTCCGATGATGGGAGAAGGAGAGGTGGTCCCTAAGGTACGATGGTCCCTGGCCGTAAAGAATTTTAAAGGTCAGAACTAACATATTATACAGGCCACGGTACTCAGTTGGAAGCCAATGCAAATGCCGCAGCACTGGTGTTATATGACATTTCATGGGCGTTTTTGTGAGTAACCTGGCTGCAGAATTCTGAACAATACGGAGCTTTTGGGTCATAGACATAGGAAGGCCGACATATAAGGCGTTGCAATAGTCCATCCTAGACGTGACCGTGGCATGGATGACTGTTGCCAGAGCCTCATCCGACAGGTAAGGTGCCAATTGCCTCGCTTGTTAGATGGAAAAAGGCCTGTTTGCTGGCAGCAGCGGCCTGAGCTTCCATTGTCAGCTGCCAATCCAGGACGACACCTAAGCTCTTAACAGTGGTCGATGGAGATAGGGCGGCAAACAACAACAACAACAACTTACTTCCCCCCATTGGGAACCAGACACCCCTGATTCTAAGACAAAGAATAATTCATTTTGCTCATATTTAAAGAACTTCCTTGTTAGCATCTAAAATGAAAACGGAGTGCTGCTCCTGCATTCTAGGAGTGTATAGGTGGCACCAAGATGCAGGAAAGATTTATTGCACATGACATATGGTGACAATCTTATGAGAATAATCTGTGATGGAGTACTACTGACTTCTGCATAGTGTTGCTTCAAAGACCATCATGACTCAAATGTACATCAGCAGTTAAGATGACCGTACCAATTTTTCTTCATCTCCCTTGTGACATTAGTCAGAATGGATGTGTCTGAGTAAAGGTGCATAATATTAACGATTCTGAATCTTTTTTTTATTCCCTGCAGCATAAGCACCTGAAATGCTAATTTCATTTCCCCTGTGGACTCATGGGAGAGAAAGATTGCTTAAACCTCCAGTGAAATATAGGATTCTCTGCCTCCCACGAAGCAAGAGGTAGAATCCGCTGGGAAGAAGAGTCATTTTGATGGGCTAGGAAGTGTCAGGCCTATTCATCGCAATGAGAAGGAGGCAGGAGATAGATGCTCATTGCTAAACAATAGAGATCATCTGGACCATTAAAAGAGACAAATCGGGTTTATAAATGACATGAAATGAGAGTGCCGCTGTTGAAGGCGTCGGCCAACAATGTGGGCTTTTATATACTGTTAACAGCCAAGCCAACCATCTCTCAGACTTACAGATCTTCTGGTATTCCTTTTCAACCAATAGTTGGTATTTCAATATTTCTATGAAATCCAGTGGCTGTCTTTTTTACAGTGGACCAGCAAATCCACTTTAGTTTTTAATGAGACTTCTAAATGTCTGAACTTGACCTCCTAGGTTCAGTATCTTGTGTAGCTTCTCCATAATGTTCAGAAAGAAACTGAGGCCAGAATAAAACCTAGGAGTGACATCTATGAGCTGTATGCCGTCGCACCTGGAGGCTATAACTCTTAGTGAAAGAGACATAGACGTGACATCTTTCCCCCAGGGGATTGCTTCTTGCCTTCCTTTAGAGAACTGGAACTCCCAAGGACCAAAACACTGTAGATAACTCAAAATAGGTTTTATTGTTCACAAAGAGTTATCCCTTTAAGATAATAAGCTGGAAGTTTCAAAGGGATAAAGGAAATATACATTACAGTCTCTGGTTGCCTTGGGTCCAAGGAGATTTCGCAGCTGAGAAGCTTTTCCAGGTTTACTCTTTCTCAATGGCTGTAAATGCCTGAACATTCACAGCCCCAATCCAAATGGCCTATATTTGAAAGCACAAAGCCTTCCTCTGGTGCCACAGAACTGGTTTGAAGGCYCTTGGGTCTCCTCAACATTGTCCAGGGCAATCTGGGCATGAAGTATGAGTCCCAAGGGTAAAAACCTTAGAATTGGTGATGAGAGGTAACTTAATTAAGGGCTTTAGAGCCAAGTTTCTTTCTCACGTCTATCTGATAGAAAGTTTGATGGTAGAATGGAAAAGGAAAAGCTTTGCCCTCCTCCAGAAAGAGGTGAAGCCAAGCAATTGAGCTGAGGAAGCAATATAACTGGTGCAAACAACATTGATTGACAGCTATAAATAACCAATCAATCCACATACATTTACAAACTAGGCAAGTTTGGGCATGTTATACAGTTTAAAACTTTGCACTTTAAAGTTCTACACAAGGTGGTGCCACTCACGCCGTCACAAGCTGAATCCAGTTTACATCTCCAAATTAATAGTCAGCTTATAATATTTGTTGGGGTTAAAGGTGCAGAACTTCTGCAAAAATGGAAAACCACAAATACAAAGGGTATTTTTTTAACGTTTGGAAATCATGTTCATGTACCATGGAAATCCTGTTCAAAGGGTCTTGTTCTTATAGAGGTTTTTAGCATTTTGCTGTGGTCAAACAGCTTCTGGATTATCTTGGCAACCTGATGATTCCTTTCTGGATAAATACTGCCTTGGATTGTTTTTATATCTTTTGTGGACATTGCTTTGAATTACTGCATTTTACTGATCTTTTACGTTTTGAATTTTTCCAATTTTTACAAGCATTTCTTCCTACTGGCTTTTTTACTCATCTTCAAAAAAAGGATTGGTATTTCACTTAATGTGTAAGGAGTTTTAAAGTCAGAGGGTTTCATTTCTGTTCTGGAGTGCAACAGTTTTTCCCTATTTCACATATGCGTCCACCATTAACAAATCGATTCGGAGGTTTCAGAAAGTTCCAAAAAAAATTCAAAAAAAACCGGAAGTGACTTTAGAATAAACTCATCAGTGCCCCCTACTTTTGAACACAGTTTAGAACCAATTTTTTGGCTCGCCCATGCCTAGTGCACAGTGTCAAGCTCACTTAATGTCCTGGCCTGTATTCATGGAGTCCCATCAAAGTGTCCTATCAACTGCAGCATCTTTTGTTGCATCATTTCAGGAATCGATTACAGCACCAAAAACAAGGCCACTTGCATAACAGATCTACCTCACACAGCTCATTCTATGATGCTGCTCTGGCAATTTTTTTTGATCCCACGAAGATTTGATTTTGGCCATGACTTTGAGTGAGTCATACTTTCTCCACCTCAGAGCAAGGCAATGGTAGCCCGCTTAATGAAAGCATGCCAAGAAACCCCAATGATAGGCTCACTTTAGGACTGCCATAATTTGGGAGCAATTCAAAGGCACACAGTCATAACAATACAAGACTTTCAGCATGTTCTCACTTCTAATTTTTATATAATTCCCCAATTGTTTTGCTAGATTTTATTATGCCATTGCATGGCCCCTGTAATTTCCACATTTTCAAGTTGGACTGTAATCGAATTGTGAAATGATGGTGCAATCATTAGTTCTTGACTTTCATTGTATTTTTAACCTCCTAACTTACTTCCCTGCTGTTTATATTTGATGAAGAGTGGAGAAAAAAGACACTAGATATGTAAATAAATGCAAAATTACAAATAACAACTGCAGCAGAATGAAAAAAGTAAAAACTACCAGAGTTTGCTATTTGCAGATTTTTGTCAACACTTGGATCAAGATTAGACTGGGCAGGGTGCAGGCCATGGGCAATATGTGGCTCCAGATTTCGCTCTTTTAGTCCCCAAAACCTCACACTGGCTCCCTAAAGCCCCCCTCATCTTGTATTAGCTTCAACTAGTCTAACATGCAGCAGCCAGATTGTTAACAGGAGTGGCGTATAGGGAGCACACAACCCCTCTGTTTGTGCCAGCTCCACTGGGTGCCGGTTTGCTACCAAGCACAATTCAAAGTGCTGGCTGTGGCCTACACAGCTCTGAATGGCCTCGGTCCAACTTACCTGTCTGAACACATCACCCTCTATAAACCATCACAGAGGTTAAAATCTTTTGGGGAGGCCCTGCTCTCGGTCTTACCTCCTTTGCAAGTGAGGATGGTGGGGACGAGAGACAGAGCCTTCTGAGTGGTGGCTCCTCAGTTGTGGAACTCCCTCCCTAGTGGGATTCGATCAGCCCCTTCCCTCCTGTCATTTTGTAAACAAGTGAAAATTTGGCTTTTAGAGCAAGCATTTGGCCTAGCATAATCATCTGTGCAGTACAGTTGGAATTGACCCTGGACTGATGAATATGATTATTTGACTATCTGGCTTTTGGTCTATGCACAATAGTAATCTAATGTTTACATATGTTGTTTTAATATTGTTTTAAATTATTCTTTAATTGCTTTTAATTGTTGTTGTTGTTTGGGCATGGAATAATGTCAGTTATTTAAGCCACCCTGAGTCCCCTTTGGGGTGAGAAGGGCGGGACATAAATGTTGAAAATAAATAAATAATGAACAAACTGGTTCATTTTATCATATGTGGTGGACATGCAAAATGGCAAAATCTTACTGGAGAATGATACATGAAAAAAATGAGAAGATATTAAACATAACAATAGAACTAAAACCAGAATATTTTCTTCTAGGAAAAATTGATATAGAAATGGACATAAATAAAGATAAACTTTCCAATTATCTAGTGACTGCGGCTAGAATAAATTATGCAAGATTTTGGAGAACAAAGGAGACCTCCAACCAAAAGCAATGGCTAATAAAGATCACAGACATTGTGAATATGGATAGATTAACCCAACTACTGAACCAAACCAAAATCTGAAGAAATCTAAAATAGATTGGACACCTGTAAAGAATTAAATAATTCAAGAAAAATTGAAATGGACCCAGGATGAAAACAAGAATACAACGCTCTCAAAGAATAGTGCTGCAAGAAAGACAGCAAACAGTGAATAAACAATTTTTTAAAGAACTAATGAACATTATATACTGAGTTGAAAATGATTGGAAGCCAAAACCTTTAACCCAACCCCCAACCCCTCCTTTCCTCTCCTTCACTCTCTATCCCTATCCTTACCTAAACTCACCCCCCTATATTTCCCTTTATTTATTTATTTATTTATTTGCTATACTTGTATACCGCCGTTTCTCAGCCTAGCCGGCGACTCAACGCGGTTTACAACAAAATATAACAATCAACAGTATACAGTTTAAAAGCATAAAAACATAATACACGATACATATATCAATAACAATCCAATTCATCTCCTGACTAAAATCGTGATCCAGTTTCGTCGTCCATATTGCGAGTCCTTTAATCATTACATTCATTGCACTGAGTTAACCAAATGCCTGCTCAAACATCCAGGTTTTTAGTCTTCTTCGGACTACCATCAATGAGGGGGCTGATCTTACCTCCATGGGAAGGGCGTTCCAAAGCCGAGGGGCCACCACAGAAAAGGCCCTGTCTCTCGTCCCCACCAGCCGCACCTGTGAAGCAGGCGGGATAGAGAGCAGGGCCTCCCCAGAAGATCTTAGGGTCCTGGTGGGCTGATAGGCCGAGATACGTTCGGATAGATAGTTGGGCCAGAACCGTTTAGGGCTTTAAAGGCCAACGCCAGCACTTTGAATTGAGCCCGGTAGCAAATCGGCAGCCAGTGGAGCTGGTGCAGCAGAGGAGTTGTATGCTCCCTGTGCTCCGCTCCTGTTAGTATCATGGCTGCCGCACGTTGGACTAGTTGGAGCTTCCGAGCCGTCTTCAAAGTGGCTGCCGAGCGTTGGACTAATTGGAGCTTCCGGGCCGTCTTCAAAGGCAACCCCACGTAGAGAGCGTTGCAGTAGTCTAAACGGGATGTAACCAGAGCATGGACTACCGTGGCCAAGTCAGACTTCCCAAGGTACGGGCGCAGTTGGCGCACGAGTTTTAACTGTGTGAATGCTCCCCTGGTCACCGCCGAAACCTGGGGTTCCAGGCTCAGCGATGAGTCCAGGATCACACCCAAACTGCGAACCTGCGTCTTCAGGGGGAGTGCGACCCCATCCAACACAGGCTGTAACCCTATACCCTGTTCGGCCTTACGACTGACCAGGAGTACCTCTGTCTTGTCTGGATTCAATTTCAATTTGTTCGCCTCCATCCAGACCGTCACAGCGGCCAAGCACCGGTTCAGGACCTCGACAGCCTCCTTAGTAGCAGGTGGAAAGGAGTGACAGAGTTGGACATCATCCGCGTACAGATGACATCGCACTCCGAAACTCCGGATGATCTCACCCAGTGGCTTCATGTAGATGTTAAACAACATGGGAGACAATATTGAACCCTGAGGAACCCCACAAGACAGGGGTTGTGGGGTTGAACAGGAGTCTCCCAGTAACACCTTCTGAGACCGACCCTCAAGGAATGAGCGGAGCCACTGTAAAACAGTCCCTCCAAGACCCATTCCCGCGAGGCGTCCCAGAAGGATACCGTGGTCGACGGTATCGAAGGCCGCTGAGAGGTCCAGCAGCACCAACAGGGACACACTCCCCCTGTCGAGCTCCCGGCGCAGATCATCCACTAAGGCGACCAAGGCTGTCTCGGTACCATGTCCCGGCCTAAAGCCAGACTGCCTGATCCAGATACTCCATGTCTTCCAAGAATACTTGGAGTTGTGAGGCCACCACACGTTCCAGACTTTGCCCAAAAAGTGGAGGATTGGAACCAGGCAGATAGTTGACAAATTGAGTGGAGTCCAGTAATGATTTCTTCAACAGCTGTTTTATTACAACTTGTTTTAAGCTTGCTGGAATCTTGCCTTCCCGTAGGGAGGTGTTAACCACCGCCTTAACCCACTCTACCGAACCCCCTCTGGCTTCCTTCAACAGCCAGGATGAGCAGGGGTCTAGGATGCATGTGGTTGCCCTCACCTCTCCAAGGATCCTGTCCACATCCTCGAGCTGAACCAATTGAAATGAATCCTTCAAAACCAGACAAAGCAGATGCTCGTGTTACATCCTCAGAGACTGCCGTTAATATGGTATCCAGACCAGAGCGGATCAAAGCGACTTTGTCTGCAAAGAACTGAGCAAGGCTTCACAGCGAGCTGCCGAGTCATCAGGGCACCCATCCTGCATGGTGGGTTTTAAAAGGCCTCTGACAACTCGGAACAGTTCAGCCGGACGGTTCTTTGCAGACGCAATACTCTATCCTATCCTTCCCCCCTCTCTTTTAATTTATGCCTTATAATAAAAACTTCCATAAAAATATTTTTTAAAGAAAATAAATAAATAATAAATATTAGATTGGGCACAGAGAGTTAGTTTGTAATCCTTTGCATTATGTCCAAAGCCATCAGGGAGCCTTCATGATCTGGAAGTGTCTGCTACTGCTGGTAACCAGGAAGATGGGGAAGGAGGGTAGAGTCCATTCCAACAAACCATTAAACCTTTTACTTCTTCAGTAAAACTGCTTTAAAACTTCTTGTACAGAGGCACACGTGAGGCAGATGTAGTGAACAATAAAACAAAGTTGTTTATTTTAGAGAACTTGAACAAAATAGGTATTAGACTTAGTTGATTTGAAAGATTGTCATAAAAGCTTGTTGTTTTCTTTAAACAATTCAACTTTTAGTTACAATTAACACACACTCCCCCCCCCCGAGATTACTGAGAGGATTTCTTCTCTGAAAGTAACCCCAAACTCCACACAGACAGTCCGTTACTTTTCGGATCTGTCTCTCCACTTCCCAGCTACCTTCCCTAAGAGCTGTAATCAGTTCGCCAAGTTAAAACATCATCATACTCAATCCAAAATTGGAGTCCAATAAAATCTTTGTCTTTACTAATACAATCCCTCTAATCTATGCATGCCTGATCCATAACCAGGATTTCAGATGTTTCCTGAAGGTCAGGAGGGAGGGGGCAAGCCTAACCTCATTGAGGAGAGAGTTCCACAGCCGGGGGTCACCACAGAGAAGGCCCTGTCTCTCGTCCCCATCAAACATGACTGCGAAGGCAGTGGGACTGAGAGCAGGGCCTCTCTGGAAGATCTTAAAGTCCTTGATGGTTTGTAGCGGAAGATACGTTTGGATATTTACATTACGATTCATAACAGTAGCAAAATTACAGTTATGAAGAATGAAAATAATTTTATGGTTGGGGGTCACCACAACGTGAGGAACTGTATTAAGGGGTCGAGGCATCAGGAAGGCTAAGAAACACTGCTCTAGGTAATATTTCATCTCAGCCTTGCTACAGATTCATTTCATCAACAGATGGTCCAGGAAACTGAGAGAGAGACTTGAGAGAGTGTGTTAATTCACTCCCACTGTTTCCACACATGTGATGGTTTTACCCACTCAGCTTTGCTTAGACAACACAAATGCCTCACCCAGCGGGAAAGTCACAGCTTAATTGGCAGCTTTTTGAAGAGGCAAACATTTAGGATGAAGCCAATCCCTTCCCATTGGCCTCTTTAAAGAGTCAATTCTTTTCACTGCAAGAATCTGCAGCGATTTGGCCAAAGCCCAGCAGTAAGCAAACATCAGAATTAGAAGCAGGACAGAAGGGGGGAAGAGAGCGACAAAATGGGCCATGGCCTATCTATATGGTTACTCTTGATCCATGGCTTCTCCCTCCACGCTTCCTCATATATATTCCCTTCCGGCACTGTAACCTGGCAGCATTTTTCTAACGGATGCTAGAAATGGAATTGCACAACCTTTCATTTTTCTAATCCCTCTGGATTTATTTCCATTGTGATTCAGTTTATTGCCATCTAAGCTGTGGCATCAGATCATCAGTTATCTCGAAAGCAAGGGAGGGGAGGGGTTTTTTTTTGTCAACCTCTTAAGCCTTCAGAAAGAGCATCTCCAGCCTCCCTCCAATTTCTCTTTCCGTTGCTGACAATGCACATTTTCCTAATCTCCCAGCCTTTCAGCCTACACTATCAGGCCTTCATTTTCAGGGACATAAGAATGGCAGAGGGTGGGTGTATTTTTCATTTTAACAAGCTGGCTGGCTCCCACAGAAACCAGAAATCTATACTCATCGGAAGGCTTTCCAGGTTGTAATAATCCAAGAAGGTGGGTAAACCTTTTTGCCAGAGGTCACTTATTCAACTATCATAAACCAGGTTCTTGTAGGTTTTTTCGGGCTATAGGGCCATGTTCTAGAGGGGTTTCTCCTTAGAGAAGACAATTATGCTGGGGAAAGTGGAAGGTAAAAGGAAGAGGGGCCAAACAAGGGCAAGGTGGATGGATGGCATCAGGCCCGTAGCCAGGATTTCGTTTCGGGGGGGGGGGGGCTGAATTTTTTCAGGGGGTTCAGGGGGACGGGACTGAGTCTGAGTGAAATAGGGTCTACCCTAGCAAACCTTTTGTATCATTACCCCAATACCCCCATGCATATGGGATATATTGAGTATGGTGATCAGATCATGGTATGAATAAACATAACAGTTTAAGTAATGCACCAGTAAGGCCTTTTCGCGAACCACCATGAGAATTTCGGGGGGGGGGGGGGGGCTGGCTACATGCCTGGATGGCATCCTTGAAGTGACTGGAATGACCTTGAAGGAGCTAGGGGTGGTGACGGCTGACAGGGAGCTCTGGCGTGGGCTGGTCCAGGAGGTCACAAAGAGTCGGAGACGATTAAACGAATGAACAACAATATCCCTCCCCTCCTTTTGTATGAGCCTGAAGACCTGGTGGTTTAAACAAGCCTTTGAGAACGACTAGTTCTAGCTCAGCCTCAGATACTGTTGAAGTTGGCCATATCTTTTTCTTCCAATTACCCAGGTTACTTCCTCCTATTAGGCCCCGTAAATGAACAGCCACTCTACCTAATTTCCCGGGCCCTCTACAAATTGCACTAGCCTCAGCCCAGCCTTTTAAATTGTCTTGAACAGGCAGGATTATTTTAAATATATATGTACTATTGTGATTTTTAATGCTTATATTATCTTGTTAATTTTATGTTTATGCTGTTTACTTTGTATGTATGGATGATGTTACTTGGAAACTGCTCTGAGTCCCTTCGGGGAGCTAGAGCAGTATATAAATAAAGTTGTGTTGTTGTTGTTGTTGTTGTCTCTCTGCCCCATTCGCTGATCATAACAGCCATGGTGACCATAGGATTCAAAGTTAGTTGGGTTGGTGCAAAGAGATCTTGTATTTGGGTTGCTGTGAGTTTTCCGGGTGTATGGCCATGTTCCAGAAGCATTCTCTCCTAATGTTTTGCCCACATCTATGGCAGGCATCCTCAGAGGTTGTGAGGTCTGTTAAAAACTAGGCGAGTGGGGTTTATACCCTAGGTAATTTTCAACGGTAAGCAAACAGTATTTTGCCCCCCCCCCACTGATATATACTGGGTTGTTGTAGGTTTTTTGGGCTGTATGGCCATGGTCTAGAGGCATTCTCTCCTGACGTTTCGCCTGCATCTATGGCAAGCATCCTCAGAGGTAGTGAGGTCTGTTGGAACTAGGAAAAAGGGTTGATATATCTGTGGAATGACCAGGGTGAGACAAAGGACTCTTGTCTGCTGGAGCTAGGTGTGAATGTTTCAACTGACCACCTTGATTAGCATACAATGGCTGACTGTGCCTGGAGCAAACTTTTGTTGAGAGTGATTAGATGTCCTTGTTTGTTTCCTCTCTGTTGTTGTGCTGTTGTAATTTAGAGTTTTTTTTAATACTGGTAGCCAGATTTTGTTCATTTTCATGGTTTCCTCCTTTCTGTTGAAATTGTCCACATGCTTGTGGATTTCAATGGCTTCTCTGTGTAGTCTGACATGGTGGTTGTGAGAGTGGCCCAGCATTTCTGTGTTCTCAGATAATCTGCTGTGTCCAGGTTGGTTCATCAGGTGCTCTGCTATGGCTGACTTCTCTGGTTGAAGTAGTCTGCAGTGCCTTTCATGTTCCTTGATTCTTGTTTGGGCAATGCTGCATTTGATGGTCACTCTGTAGATTTGTCCACAGCTGCATGGTACCCAGTAGACTCCTGCAGAAGTGAGAGGATCCCTCTTGTCCTTTGCTGAACAGAGCATTTGTTGGATTTTCTTGGTGGGTCTGATATATATTTTCTGTTCATACGTTGGAGTTCTGTGTGCCATATTTGGTTCAATTCCATCATTGTTGGAGTTCAGAATGCTCTTTGATTGTAGGTGAACTATACATCCCAGTAACTACAACTCGCATATGTCAAGGTCTATTTTCCCCCAAGAGCGCCTCAAGAACGCCCCTGGGAAAAATCAACTATACTGCAAATGCTTACTTTGCGTAATGGGTTGAGCCGCCCCTGGGTTTATGTATCTGTGGAATGCCCAGGGTGGGAGAAAAACTCTTGACTATTTGAGGCAAGCGTTAAAGTTGCAATTTGTCCACCTTGATTAGCATTGAATGGCTGCAAGGCCATTTGAAGCTGCAAGGCTATGCAATGGTAATCAAGGTGGCCAATTGAAACATCCACACTTGCTTCAAACAGACAAGAGTTCTTTCTCCCACCTTGGACATTCCACAGATATATAAACCCCACTTGCCTAGTTTTCAACAGACCTCACAACCTCTGAGGATGCCTGCCATAGATGTGGGTGAAATGTCAGGAGAAAATGCTTCTGGAACATGACCATGCAGCCCAGAAAACTCACAGCAACCCAGTGATTCTGGCCATGAAAGCCTTCAACAACACAATCTTGTAGTTCCTTTGAGACTCATTAAGATTTGAACCCTAATTTCACAGAGTCCTAGTCCATATAACAACTCTCCCTTTAGAAAGAGAGAGAGAGAGAGAGAGAGAGAGGACGTATTTATATAACACATGGTATGATATCCAACCTCTGTCATTTCCAGTTCTCTCCTGTACGATTGAATCAATTCCCATAATTGTACTATCCATATGTGCCTTGTCTTAAATTTGGAGCCATAATGGGGTGATCAATCTTTCCCCACCTAAGCACAAGCTTTCCTCCATTGGTGCTAACTAAGCAAAACCCTGAAATTATCACTCGTTTTCAGAAGCGAATGCTTGCCCAAGACATACATCCTTTAGTCCATAATCCTTAAGGAGGAAAAAAAAAGCACAGGACATTAAACCTAAGGAAGGAAGAAATGAAAAATTATTTCTGCTGCAAATGATACCCTGCAGGGATACTTTTCTCCCGTGTCTCCAAAAGTTAAGGTCACATTCCTTTACGGACTAAACGGAGAAGTGTAATAAAAGGAGAACTGGAGGGAATTGCTCGGTTGCGGGTGAAATGCTCTATACAAAGCTAACTTCACTGCTGAAAGGATCTGCCAAATTGCCTGGTGTTCTGTGTTTATATGAAACACTTTATCTTTGCTCAAAGCAAGATAACACAACACCCTCATTGTCACAATTTGGCAGGGACACTCCCAATTAATCATATGTCATCTCACATTTTCACCTGCTTTTAAAAAGTCCTGGTTTCCCTCTTGTTCTCCCACTGTCCCACTTTGTCCTCAGCCTACTTCCATTTAATGCAAATGGAATTCAAACTGCAAAAACAAAAGGCTAGAGGAAAGGAGGAGCAGAATCTAGCACTTTCAAGCAGGCTTAGACAAAGGCAAACTGCTCCAGCTATTCTTCAGTTGTGTGTTCTACTTCACCAGTATTTCTTTTTTGCATCTCAACTACAATCTGATGGATTTTGGCCAAGTACGTCCTAGTTTTCATCTGTGAAATGTTGGAGGACATCAACCAAATGAACACAAAGACACAAAGGCTTGAAATTCAAGCCTGTGTAGGGGGTAAATCCTGGGGTGTATTTTCAAATGATAGTAGTTTGATTCCCACTTTAACTGCAATGACTTGGTTTAATATTACTCTGGGAAGTACAGTTTGGCGAGATACTCAGATTATGGATTGACATCCTCCAGTTGACTTTCCTGAACTAGCGCTTTTTGAAAGAGAATTCTAAGTATTTTGTTGTTGGCAATTGCTATCAAGTCTATAGATAGTAAAGGTTTCCTCCTGACATAGTAGTTCTTTTCCCTTTAAATAGAGGAAACCCACACGCTTCCATACTCGCAGCCAGAACTCAACATAGAGCAGAGTATCAAGTGAGTACCCTCCTAATTTTTAAAACAATTTAATATTTTTTACAAAATAATCATTTTTAACATAGTAATTTTCAAACACTCATAGCCACATTTCATTCCTTTGATTTAGATACCACGGAGCCAAAAACCTATATCTCCCAAGGAGAACAAATTCTCAAGTGTATAACTTCGTAAGTAACTTAAATGTGTTGTAACACATGGTGTTTAATGAAAATGTTCAACAAATATTGTTGTAATAACAAGTGTGAAGACTTAGCAAGTTTCTTTGAGTGCATTCTAGTATATGATATTTAATATGTATGTAACTGTAGCAAAATATTGATTTATACATTAATTTCAGTCCACCAGAAGAAGGCCTGAAGTAAGGCCGAAACCGGTTGTGGGCGGCTGATCTGTAAGCTACTCAACATAAGAAGATACAACATTGATATTGTTCTAAAGAGACTGTACCAAATTTTACATAATATTGTTTGAAATCACTGTAAAATTGAACAGTACAACATGTCTATATAACTGCTTGCTGAATTCTATTATTGTTTACTTTATGTATAAGTGGTATTTTTTGTTGTATGTACATATTCAGGAACCCATATATATTACACATTAAGTCCAGTCATGACATCATATCAATCAATGATCAAGATGGCAAATGTTTTAAACTACAGGATAGGATATTCCAGCTGAACATTAGGAAGAACTTCCTAACTTTGAGAGCTGTTCATCAGGGGAGCTCTCTGCCCTTGAATGTGGTAGAGGCTCCTTCTTTGCAGGCTTTTAAGCATAGGTTGGATGGCCATCCGTTGGGGGTGCTTTGAATGAGATTTTCCTGCTTCTTGGTAGGGGGTTGGACTGGATGGCCCATGAGGTCTCTTCCAACTTAATGATTCTATGATTCAGGTTGGATCAGTGGGAGTAAACCAAAGACAAGGTGGGAGAGGGCAACAAGGAATGGGCAACAAGAATGAAGGTGCAACGTCTAAGCAGCACATTTGATGATAAGTCTATAGATAAGAGACTTTAAGGATACCTTCTCATCAATTGCACTGCTTAGACTTTGCACCTTCATTCTTGTTGCCCATTCCTTGTTGTCCTCTCCCACCTTGTTTTGGTTTACTATCACTGATGTAACCTGAGTTTAAAATGCAAGAAAGCAGAGAGAGCATAGAGAGTAGTTTGGATTGGGTTGACTCAGCAGGGGGGCGGGGTGAGAGGACAGAGTAAAATCCTGCCCTTTCCTGTAGAGTTAGGCAAAAGTAGGCTGCTGCAGCCTTTCCTAACTTGTTTATTCTTCCTCATTTAAAACATTTGCCATCTTGATCATACTGTGATCACAGATGTCCCGCAAAATACGATAGATCCAATCTATGCAAAGAACATAGAAAACCGTTTTTACTATGATGGATGACTGGCCTGCACAACAGGTAGAGTATCCCCTATCCAAACTGCTTGGGACCAGAAGTGTTTTGGATTCTGGATCTCTCCCCCCACCAATTTTTTTGGAATGTCTGCATTTGCATATACGTACATAATGAGATATCTTGGAAATGGGACCCAAATCTAAATGCAACATTCATTTAGGTTGGGTTGTTGTAGGTTTTTCAGGTTGTATAACCTACAAAAACCCAGTGATTCCAGTCATGAAAGCCTTCAAGAACACATTCATTTACATTATCTACGTAAGTTGAAGGTAGTTTTAAACACAATATTAATAAAACAAAATTGTGTACGAAAAAAGGATGTGAACCTTGAACCATTCAAAAGTAAGGGGATCATTATCTCAGTCATCCATTTCAGATTTTGGATTTCTAGATGAGGGATACTCAACTGCATTATCCAATTCTGGACATCTTCTATGCTCATCTTCTTAGGGTGTACATGGCCCACAGCTATACTAGTGGGATTTCTGGGAGTTGTAGTTTGAAAAACCACTTTGAGTCCCCCTCGCGGTGAGAAAAGCGGTATACAAATACTGTAAATAAATAAAATAAAAGAGAACTTACACAAGTTTTGCATTTTGTTATTGAGCAACTATAACAACAAAGCTTCTGGTTGAACAGAAGCTCTCCGAAGCTCTAGGTGCTCTTACTGCCTACTACAGGGAAAACCAGCTGATCCCTAACCCATCTAAAACACAGACATGTACTTTTCATCTCAAGAACAGACATGCATCCCGAGCTCTGAGGATCACCTGGGAAGGAATCCCACTGGAGCATTGCAACACACCCAAATACCTGGGAGTCACCCTGGACCGTGCCCTGACTACAAGAAGCACTGCCTGAATATCAAGCAAAAAGTGGGTGCTAGAAACAATATCATACGAAAGCTGACTGGCACAACCTGGGGATCACAACCAGACACAGTGAAGACATCTGCCCTTGAGCTATGCTACTCTGCTGCTGAGTACGCATGCCCAGTGTGGAACACATCTCCACTAAAACAGTGGATGTGGCTCTTAATGAGACATGCCGCATTATTACGGGGTGTCTGCGCCCTACACCACTGGAGAAATTACACTGCTTAGCCGGTATTGCACCACCTGACATCCGCCGGGAAGTAGCAGCCAGTAATGAAAGGACCAAGGCAGAGACATCTCCAGCTCATCCCTTGTTTGGGTATCAGCCAGCACGTCAACGACTTAAATCAAGAAATAGTTTTCTAAGATCTACAGAGACACTCACTGGAACACCTCAGCAAGCGAGAGTCCAAAAGTGGCAGGCTCAAACCCAAGGCCTCAATTAATGACTGATACCAAATGAGAGACTCCCCCCTGGGCACAAAGAAGACTGGGTGCTGAACAGACTGAGCTCTGGCACCACAAGATGCAGAGCCAACCTCAAGAAATGGGGCCACAAAGTGGAATCCACAACATGCGAGTGTGAAGAAGAGCAAACCACTGACCACCTGCTGCAATGCAACCTGAGCCCTGCCACATGCACAAGGGAGGACCTTCTTGTGGCAACACCAGAAGCACTCCAAGTGGCCAGATACTGGTCAAAGGACATTTAATCAACTACCAAGCTTGCAAACTCTGTGTCTTTTGTATGTTTGTTTGTTCTGTTAAAAATGTAATACAACTGTTCGGTTCCCTGACACAATAAATAAATAAAACAACCAAACTCCAGAGAAGCGAGGTATAGCCAGGATCTGGCAACATCAAGTTCATCTACATTGTAGAATGAATGCAGTTTGACGCCACTTTAACTGCCATGGCTCAAAGTTAAGGAATCTTGTTGTAGTTTCGTAAGGTGGAAGCATCCTTTGGCAGAGAAGACCAAAATCTTTGTAAAATTACAACTCCCATAATTCTATAGCACTAAGAAATGGCAGTTAGAATGGCATCCAACTGCATCCATTCTACTGCACAGATGCACCCATTCACCCTTTCCACCTGCTGGATTTAACCCCAAACAAGGCATTGTATCAGTGAACAAGACATCAGCCTTCCCATGTCTTTGATGTCTTGGCTGAGTCAAAAAGTTCCACAGGGCCCATTAAATGATCCATGTCTCTCACTGCCAGAGCCGAGGATCAAGAGATGGATATCTGTAGGCCCCAGTGATTTTTTTTTTTTTTTACATTTTGCATTAAGGCTAAGATTTCTGAGTCAGAACTGTTCTGAGAGAATGAAGTTGAACAACTCGGCTCCCGAGAGATAGGCCGGCTCACTTATCTGCTGGCTGCAGTCGCCACTTAGTTCAATAGTCGCTCTCCTAATCTCTGTTTCGCCAGCATTAGTGTCACAGAATGAGGGGGGAGGCCAAGAAAAAGATGGCAGAGCCAGATTCGGGTCGTGAGTCCTGAGATTTTGATCCTTGACGATTGCTGGGGTGTGACTGTCCCAAACAAGATGAAGCTACGCAAATTGGTGAATGCAAGCAGCAATGGGATGCATTCCCAGCTCTGAAGAAATGCAGGCTAGAATATTATATGCACTGTATTGTCGAAGGAATTCATGACCGGAATCACTGGGTTGTTGTAGATTCTTTCGGGCTATATGGCCATGTTCAAGAGGCATTCTCTCCTGATGTTTCACCTGCATCTATGGCAAGCATCCTCAGAGGTAGTGAGGTCTGTTGGAACTAGGAAAATGGGTTCATATATCTGTGGAATGACCAGGGTGAGACAAAGGACTCTTGTCTGCTGGAGCTAGGTGTGAATGTTTCAACTGACCACCTTGATTAGCATATAACATCAGGAGAGAAAGCCTCTAGACCATGGCCATATAGTCTGAAAGAACCTACAACAACCCATTATATGCACTATTTAGTGATGCAATTGTTTTAGCTGTGTATCTCAGAAACATCTGCCAGTATGCCTCCCCCCTCCAAAAAAAACAAAAAACCCTTCCTATCTTATTAGGATATCCGCTGCATGGTGAGAAGGGGCTTTATTCTGCTGGCAAATGGGGTGTGGGTAGATAACATTTCCACTCTCTTCCTACTAGCAAGAAGGACTATGACAAGGGAGTTAGTACATGTATAAGTCTCGTGTAGAATCATAGAATCATAGAATCGAAGAGTTGGAAGAGACCACTTGGGCCATCCAGTGCAACCCCCTGCCAAGAAGCAGGAAAATCACATTCAGATCACTCAAACAGATGGCCATCCAGCCTCTGCTTAAAAGCCTCCATAGAAGGAGCCTCCACCACACTTCGGGGCAGAGAGTTCCACAGCTGAATGGCTCTCACAGTCAGGAAGTTCTTCCTCATGTGTATTACTCTAGAGCAGGTTTTGGACCCAAAATTATGGATTTTGAAATTGCTGATGGATAGGTGTTAAGCATGAGCTATGGAGAGGGGAAAGCACAAATGCCAACTCAGGGGGTCCCTGGCCAGCACCATGACCATCATTTCCCTGCCTAGGAATTCAAAAATGCCAAAAGCAGAATTCAAAAAGGCCTTCAGGGGGGGGGGGGTTGAAACCTGCCTCCTAGCTCACGCTGAAGCAAAGAGCACAGCAGGGGGCAGAGCAGCCTTCAATAGCCTGCAGCTCCTCCCCTGTCAACCACCTCCACCAAGTCTGGCCTCCTTAATGAGAGCATTCAACCCCCCCACCCCCAACTTGGTTGCTTCACTACATCGGCTATTGCTGCAAGTAATGACAGTGTGAATAAATTGTCAATATTTGCTTGAGATAGTGCTTGCAGTTCTGGAGGGACTCTTAATTTTTTGCATCTCATAGACTTAGCATGGGGATTTGGTTAACCAGTTAAAATTCATGAGTAAACCAGGGTTTTTTTAACCTGAGAATATGGTTAAAGCGAGTAGCAGTAGGAAGTAGCATTCTTTTCTAAGCATGCACAGTAGAGAAATTATTATCTAAAGGGTTAAGATATTAAAGGGTGAAGATGGACAGAGTAGGTCATTTTCGGTCTGAAGTTTGATGTAACTTTCCTGTGGGTTGTCCTAACTGATAAGCAGCAAGTGAAATAAGAGTTTGATCATCGCCATGTTGTGTCTGCAGTTTGTAGAGTCTGCTGTTTGTCAGATAAAAGAACTGCTTGTGAGTTATTGTACAAAATGTAAATAAAAGAGAAAAGCATTCCTTGTGAATGGATAAAAACAGAGACTGGGCTGATTAATTGCTGCGTGTTCATAAACAAATGTTTGCTGAGTTGGCTGGGGAGATTCTGCTCTCGGTCCCACCACCTTTGCAGGTGCGATTGGTAAGGACAAGAGACAGGACCTTCTTGGTGGTGACCCCTCGGCTGTGGAACTCCCACCCCAGCAAGATTAGATAGGCCCCCTCCCTCCTGATGTCCAGGAAACAACTTAAAACTTGGTTATGCGAGCAGACATTTGGTGAGGGACAGTATGACTGAAGCAGCTAAATGAAAACCTTGGAACTGGTGCAATGTTTAATATGTTCTGTTTTAAAATTATGATGTGTTTTTGAATAGTTTTAAATTGTTTTAATTCATATTTGTATGCTATAGATTTAGTTATGCATTGCTTTTATACAGTATGTATATTCGACATTGAATTTTTGCCATTTGATATGTTGTACACCGCTCTGAGTCCCCCCAGGGGTGAGAAGAGTGGTACAGATATGCAATAAATAAATAATTGCAGTAAATAGGAAGTAACTGGATGAGAGATTTATGGATGCCTCCATTCCTTACCAAAACATCAACAGTTTGACCTACAAAGCCGTATATGGCTCCGGCCTAGGTTATGAGAAGGAACATATCTCTTTCTAGTAATCTGTCAGACATTTATGATCAACTGGGGATCCTAAAGATCCATAGCTTTGATTTGTGGGGCTCCTTTTTGCCTGGATTGTTTTGGTTGCAGGATTGGCACAGAGATGATGGTGGACTGTTGAACTGGCAGCATTGCAAGGGGTGGGAGGCAGGTTTCTATTTTTGAACTAACCTCCTCACTCCCTCTCTTTCCCTGTCCCAGTTGACAATAGGCTTCTATGCCTTTGCCACACATGCATTTACTTGAACATTTGGGCTCTTTCTGACCATGGTGATTTTGGCATGAATTTCCCAGCAGGGCATAAAGCCCACAGAAACATTTGGTTTTGCCCAGAGCAGGAAAGGATGTCTGCCCCAGTCTGCCCACTAAACTAGGTGCCTGTTGCTCCTCTGAGTTGCCATGGCTCTACTTGTGCCACTCTTGCTTTTGCCAGCTGAGCCAAAGCCAGTAGCCATGTGTGCATGCAAGCAGCTGCCTGTGCCCTTGGAACTTTCATTTCATTTTTAATATATAATCTTATAATTACTTATTTAAAATGAATGAATGAATGAATGAAGGTATGGACAACAAATGGTATTGTACATAGACAAAGGCAGAAAAAAGTTTTCCCACCTCTGGTTTAGGCCTAAATATAATTATAATTTACTGTTAATGTTTTGTTCTCATGGCTACTGATAGCAAAAGCCTGCATAAATATGAAACTTCCCCTTCTTTAAAGGTAACCCTTTGCAGTTGTCCTGTCCAGTCTGACCCACATGAAAACAAGGATCCAGAAGCACCAGGAAACTTTGCTTCAGCAAGAACCTCTAGTATCTGAGAGACCTGCTGTTCCATGCCTAGCAAGGGCCGCAGTGATATTAAATGGATTCCATTTTTAATTGCATTGGGGGATTTAACCGCCTGGCAAGAAGAGGCCTTGGAAATGGGCTTTCCAGCCAAACTCATTGAAATGCATTCATGAATGCACAAAAACACTGCCAGGCACTCTCGCCTTGCCCAGTAGCATGTGCTGGCTCAAACGATTTGGATTTGCAGTAATCCCTTTCCCCTCCAGTAAACCCCATAGTACTTCCACTGGGTCTGTGTCCTCCGCTCACTCCACCTTTGCACAGCTTTTAATTAGTCTGTTATTCTCCACAACTCCTTCAAGGAACTTTTCAGTCTTGATCCAACTGGGAGGAAGTCAGAGAAAAACATTCCTATTGTACTTGAATAGCACCAAAGCTTAGAAAAGTTGTTGTGGGAAGAGAATTCAATTCCCAGAATTCCATGAAACACAATATTCACAAAGCCATCTATACTATATAGGTATTTCTTTGTGTCTGACTGCTTGCTGAAAGTAAATAATGAATCACTTGCTTTTACCTCTCTAGGATATTCAATTACATTTTAAAACTGACCACTTTGACCAGGGACCACTCTCCAAAATTAGTACCAAAAGGGTTGTGAATCATTTTTTTGTCAACTTTAGATTCAGTTTGGGGTGTCGATTCAAAAACCTGCATTGGCTAGACCAAGGTCAGCGACAGGGAAGGAGTGGCAGACAGAGCAAAAGGAGCAGAAATAAAATACATAAATAAAGGGAAAGAGGCTTGCGCATTAGATTTTCATCCTCACAGCTTATTGGTGGTCCACGGCCCACAGGTTAAGAACCACTGCTATAGAGCAATGCAGCAGTTTTCCTGATCCAGCCTCAAAAAATAAAAAAAGGGAAGGGGGTCAAGAGAAGGGCAGTCAGGGCTTATAAAATCTTTGGGCCTTTCCTCTCCCTGTGATCTGCCTCACAGGTGCACAAAACAGGCAGCAGTTGGAACCTGGTCTCTATCCAGGGAGACTGTCAAAGGGGCTTCCCCACACTCAGCAACCATGCCTCTCTGCAAATGATCTTGCTTTCATTGCTGTTCTAATCCTGCAGCTTGGATTTAGAACATGTCAATGTTTGTATCATTGACTCCTGGGGTATTTTCTATGCACGTTTATTTTCATCTGAGATCCATTTTTTTCCCCAAGGATTGTTAAAGGCATATCCAAGTTAGTATTTGGTTAGTATTTGGGTGGGAGACAAAGTGGCAGACCAAATTGTCTTGGAGGATGCATGCAGATATTTCTCAATTCTGGCCTAAGCCATTACAAGGCTGTATGCTAACACTAATACAGCCATGATAACCACTGTTACCAACACCAAAAACACAAACTAAGAATGGGACTTGCATAGGTTGTCTGTATATAGATTTGGAGCACAGCTTGTGAAAGATGTGTTATCTGCTGGTCCACCTGACTCCTCTGGTCTGTCCATCCTGAAACTTCAGGCTGTAAATCAGAATTATAGGTAACCTTCCATTTAGAAAGAAATTCCTGCATTATTTCTATAATGTAGATATACCCTTAGTCTACAAAAGCTTATGTTACCAGCTTCATTCTATTCCTAAGTCTCTAAGGTTCTTCAAGATCCCTTTGTTAACCTGGGTACTATGAAGCTATTTGGAGTGGTAAATTCAGCACTGTGGACAGCTCCTATAAAGCTCAGAACACATTAGTCCAGGCATGGGCAAACTTAGGCATTCCAGGTTTTTGAACTTCAATTCTCACAATTCCTAACAACAAATACTGTGTGAGTTGGAGTCCACAACACCTGGAATGCCAAAGTTTGCCACTGTCTGCATTAGCCAGTCCATTGACATGGGGTGAAACTGCATTGAAGAATGACTGCAGTTTGATACCACTTTCACTGCTATATCTCAATGCTATGGATCCATGAGAGCTGTCATTTCACAAGCTTTACCTGTCCAAACATATCTCTCCTTATGAACCATCTAGGACTCTAAGATCATACAGGGAGGCCCTGGTTTCGGTCCCGCCTTCTTTGCAGATGCATTTGGTGGGAACGAGAGACAGGGCCTTCTCAGCAGTAGCCCCTCGGCTGTGGAATACCCTTCCTAGAGATATTAGATCACCCCCTCCCTCCTAATATTTTGAAAAAAAGTTAAAACCTGGCTTTTTGAGCAAGCATTTGCAAATGCAGTGTAACTGGCCAATCTAGATCCACTAAATGACTGGACAATGTGATTGGAAAATAATTTTAGTAAGGAGATGCTGAGGACTTATGTTTTTATTGGTTTTATATGGTTTTATATTATATGTTGAATGTTTTTGATTGTGTTTTATATTGATGTGCTGACTGTAAACCGCCTTGAGTTGCCTTCAGGCTGAGAAGGGTGGTATATAAATACGGTAAATGAATCTATATAAATAAAAATGTAATGCTCATTTGTGGCATTAACATAACTCAAAAACCACTGGACAAATTGCCCCCAAATTTGACCACAAGATACCTACTAACCCAAGGAGTGACCACCACTAAAAAAAATGAGTTTGTCATTTGGGAATTGTAGTTGCTGGGATTTATAGTTAACCTACAATCAAAGAGCATTCTGAACTCCACCAGTGATTGAATTGAACCAGACTTGGCACACAGGACTCCCATGACCAACAGAAAATACTAGAAGGGTTTGGTGGGCATTGACCTTGAGATTGGGAGTTGTAGTACACCTACATCCAGAGAGCACTGTGGACTCAAACAATGATGGATCTGGACCAAACTTGGCACAAATACTCCATATGGCCAACTAGGAACACAGATGGAGCTTGGGGAAAATAGACCTTGATATTTGGGAGTTGTAGTTACTGGGATTTATAGTTCACCTGCAATCAAAGAGCATTCTAAACCCCACAAATGATAGAATTGGGGCAAACTTCACACAGAGAACCCCTATGACCAATAGAAAATACTTAAGGCCATCGAGTCCAACTCCCTTCACCAGGGCAAGGAAACGTAATCAAATACTGTATACCCACAAGCATAAAGACATTACATATATTAGAAACCAACACTTTCACATTACTTTATTTTCCTAAACACCAGACTGGGCCACATGGCAGGGGATGGTTAGTAAATAATAAATAAATAAGTATTTTTTTTTTGGTCTTCACTGCTGATGCCTCACTAAACTAGAACTCTAAGGATTCCCTCGCATTGAGCCATGGCAGCTAAAGTGGTGCCAAATTTCCTCCATTCTACTGTGTAGATGCACTCATGAAATCCATGGTGGTGTTCAGTGATGCCAGAAAACAAAAGTTAAAACTTCTTGGCTCTGGTTTCGGCACCTGCTCCAAACATCAACAGGTTTTCTTGAGTTTTCTCCAGGGTTCTGTGGCCTGTAAGTCCCAAGCTGCTGAAATGCAGTTCTGGAGGACTTCCCTCCTTCTTTCATTCCTGCCAAATCCTTTATGCTCTATCACATTAAGGATGCAAATGCCACTGCCCTCCTCCTCCCTTGGGTGCCTTTGAAGTATCCCCAGAGCTCATTCAGCACCATCATTTCCCCAATCCTCTTTCATCCAGAGGTCTGGGGGAAGCGATTTCTGCAGCCTACTTTCACTGACTCTGTCTTACATAAGGGTGCCGAATCAACATTTTTCAGAAGTGGCACTAAAATATCTTAAAGAAGAGCCAGAAAAAGTTACTCTTTGGACCTCAGCTATGGAGGAACAAAACAAGGCCATTACCCAAACAGAAGAGCAACTCTGCCTCTGCCAAAGAACTATTCTGCCCTGCCCCAGATTTCTAGCATTGCAGGAAAACCTCAACAGAGTTTTTAGCAAGATAGTTTAAGGAGAAAAAGGAAAGAAGGGGCAAAGTGACCAAGGGAGCATGAGCACAGTGTATATCATATTGAGTTTTCAATGCCTCACCCAACAATGCTAGAGATTTGGGAGCTGATGTAACATTTCATTGGGGTCAATAATTGGAGAGGGTTTGTCCCTGACCTCAGTTCTCTGAATTTTCTATCTAGGATCATGGGAGTTATAGATCAAAAATACCTCTAGTGAGTGCTAGTTATAGTCTAGGATTAAAAAGCAAGCAGAAAAGAACCCATTCAAATAGGAAATGAAAGAATATTTATGTTTCATTTCCCATCTGAGAAAAAAGTTTTCTCAATGTAAAGGAAGCCTAGCGGAAAAGAGTTACTGGGTTGTTGTAGGTTTTTCCGGGCTATACGGCCATGTTCTAGAGGCATTTTCTCCTGACGTTTCACCTGCATCTATGGCAAGCATCCTCAGAGGTAGTGAGGTCTGTTGGAAGTAGGAAAATGGGTTTATATATCTGTGGAATGACCAGGGTGGGACAAAGGACTTTTGTCTGCTGGAGCTAGGTGTGAATGTTTCAACTGACCACCTTGATTAGCATTTAATTAGCATTCCCATTTTCCTACTTCCAACAGACCTCTCTACCTCTGAGGCTGCTTGCCATAGATGCAGGTGAAACGTCAGGAGAAAATGCCTCTAGAACATGGTCATATAGCCCAGAAAAACCTACAACAACCCAGTGATTCTGGCCATGAAAGCCTTCGACAATACATGGAAAAGCGTTTGAGGATTTTGAAAAAAAAATGCATATGCACAGATAATGTTTTCTGGACAGAAACCATGCACATTTCTGCAAAGAGGAAGTGTTCTCTGCACAGAAGGTGTTTTTCTACATGTATTTCTATAAAAAAAAACCAAAGTGTATTCTCAGAAAGTTTGTGCTTTACTAATAATATGATATAATCTATATAAATAAAAATGTAATGTTTGTTTGTGGGATTAACAAAAACCACTGAACAAATTGACACCAAATTTGGACACAATACATCTATCAGGCCAACAAGTGACCATCACTCATAAAAACACTGGAAAACACAACAGAAGAGACTTAAAATGCCAAAAAACAAAAATTACATTACAGCGTATATGCAAAACCACATATATATACGCAAACACACATGTTGTTGTTCATTCAGTCACTTCCGACTCTTTGTGACCTCATGAACCAGCCCATGCCAAAGCTCCCTGTCAGCCATGGGCATCCCCAGCTCCTTCAGAGTGAAGCCAGTCATTTCAAGGCTACCATCCATCCACCTCGCCCTTGGTTGGCCCCTCCTCCTTTTTCCTTCCACTTTCCCCAGCATCATTGTCTTCTCTAAGCTTTTGTTTCTTCTCATGATGTGGCCAAAGTACTTCATCTTGGTCTCTACTCTCCTTCCCTCCAATGAGCAGTTGGGCTTTATTTCCTGAAGTATGGACTAGTTGGATCTTCTGGCGGTCCAAGGCACTCTCAGAACTTTCCTCCAGCACCACAGTTCCAAAAGCATCTATCTTCCTTCCTTCACTCAGCCTTCCCTAAGGTCCAGCTCTCGCATCCATAGGTGACTATGGGGAATACCATTGCTTTAACTATGCGGATCTTCGTTGCCAGTGTGATGTCTTTACTCTTCACTATTTTATCGAGATTGGACATTGCTCTCCTCCCAAGAAGGAAACGTCTTCTGATTTCCTGTCTGTAGTCTGCAGTCATCTTTGCACCTAGAAATACAAAGTCTGTCTTAATTGGAGACTAGCTGCAAATCTTAAGGGCCCTTGACTATGATATGGTGAGCAGTAGTTACATTAACAGAGATTCTGTGCACAGGTCTTTGACAATCATGGCAGCCAGACAGAGAGGGATGGGACAGGCAGGTGAGGGGGCTTACAGTTGGTCAGGTGGTAGGGAGTCTATCCAATATTACCAATATTACTCCTTCTCAGGCCCACTGCTCTACAGATGGCCATCCAGCCTTTGTTTGAAAGCCTCCTAGTCATAGAATCATTGAGTCCCTTGGTTGGAAGAGACCCCAAGGTTAATCCAGTCCAATCCTATTCTGTCAGGTAGAAATCCACAGTCAAAGCACTCCAGACAGATGGCCATCCATCTGCTTAAAGTGTCCCCAAATCTGAGACAGCATATTCCACTGTTGAACAGCTCCTCTTACAGTCAGGAAGTTCTTTGTAATGTTCAGGCGGAATCTTCTTTCCTGTCATTTGAACCAATGGCTCCATTGAGTCTTAGTCTCCAGGGCTGCAGAAAACAAGCCTGCTCCTTCTTCCTTATGACACCCTTTCACATATTTATACATGGTGATAATGTCTCCTTTCAGCCTTCTCTTCTGCAGGCAAAACAATCCCATCACTTTCATAGAATCATAGAATCATAGAGTTGGGAGAGACCTCATGGGCCATCCAGTCCAACCCCCTGCCAAGAAGCAGGAATATTGCATTCAAATCACCCCTGACAGATGGCCATCCAGCCTCTGTTTAAAAGCTTCCAAAGAAGGAGCCTCCACCACACTCCGGGGCAGAGAGTTCCACTGCTGAACGGCTCTCACAGTCAGGAACACTTTAAGATGTTCCATCAAGGTTGTTAAGATCTTCTGGAGGGGCCCTGCTCTTGGTCCCACCATCTTTGCAATCGTGTCTGGTGGGGACGAGGGACAGGGACTTCTCGGTGGTGGCCCCTTGGCTGTGGAACTCTCTCCTGATGGAGATTAGATCTGCCCCTTCCCTCCTGACTTTCAGAAAGCTAGTAAAATCCTGACTCTGGGACATAGCATTCTCAGAATGATTAGCGATTCAACCCCACTGGTGGATGGTGATGAATGTGATTTTATCTTGATGATCTGGCTTTATGTATTTATTTGGTTTGTATTTTAATGTATTATGATGTTATTGTGTTGTTAGTTTATTTGTGTATGGATTCTCTGTTGTTAGCCGGCCTGAGTCCCTCTATAAAAGTTCTAAATGATAAATAATAATAATAATGTTCCTCATAGGGATTCATGGTCTCCAGACCTCTGATCCTTTTAGTTGCCCTCTTCCTCTAAATACCTTCCAGCCTAGAGTCAATATTCCTCTTGAATTGTGATGCCCAGAATTGGACACAGTTGTATAGCTTTGGCAGTTGTATACATATAAAATGCCAGTTCTTGTGTTTTATTTTGTGCATTTTCCTTGATGTCACTCCCCCCCCTTTTTTTTTTTTTGCATCAGGAGCGACTTGAGAAACTGCAAGTCCTTCTGGTGTGAGAGAATTGCCATCTGCAAGGGCATTGCCCAGGGGATGCTCTGATGTTTTACCATCCTTGTGGGAGGCTTCTCTCATATCCCTGCATGGGGAGCTGGAGCTGACAGAGGGAGCTCATCCATGCTCTCTCCGGATTCAAACCTCCGACCTGTTGGTCTTCAGTCTTGCTGGCACATGTGATAACAACTGAGAAACAAAAATGCATCTAGATTTAAAGAAGGACATGAAAGCCAAAACAAAAACAGAAGACATTATTTTAGAAGAGAAAAAATAATCTTTTTCTTCCTATTGTATGTGTGATATGATCCTGCTTTCAGATTGAAGGGGGAAGAGATAGAAAAAAAAACTTGAATTCAAGCACTGGAAATAGATCTCAAGAGGTAATTGAAGTAAAACATCACTTATGGAAATGGAAACTACATAGTACAAGAAGGGGAGGAATGAGATTTTGATTATTTGTGAAATCGATTGTCAAAACATACAATATTCTGCTTCCGTCAGTTGAAAATCATTTGGTTCAATTCAGCTTGCTTTGACGAATCTATCAGGCTACTGTTAAATGAGGGACACTACACTACAGAAATAACTGAGTTTTCTGTTTGGCGAAAAAAGCACACATAAAAAATCCTTAAAACTAATGGTTACAACAGAGATGTGTTCTAGATTACAGAAACATATGGGAATATCTACCCAAAAGAAAGGAGTGCTGTGAACTCCTTTGCCAAACAAATGCTGAGAAAACTTCAAAGTTCATTGTGAAGCTATTCTTTGCTTCTGGGTGGGAAAATTGCCAATTTTAGGACCACAGACAGCCCCCAAACTATCAATTTGACCCTTAATTCCACTCCCAGATCCACAGATTGGCCTTTTTTCTGGCATGATGGGAGATGTTCCAACAGTCTGTGATCCTATGTAAGATTCTACAGACAGAAAATTGGCCATCACTGCTCAACCTTCCTTCCTTCTCCTGAAGGCTTTTGTCATCTATCTATGATATGTCTGTGAACATAGAGATGTATATTCCTACAATTTGTAAGAGACCCTAAGTGCCATCAACTCTGATCCAGTTCTGCCATGCAGGAAGGCCCAATGTAAGCCTTCCTGACAGATGGCCATTGTGCTGGTGTGGCTGTACCAGGAGCTCCAAACTCCCTTTCATTCTTTGAGCATTTGCATGTGCTTGTTCTGGCCATGCATTTTTGTAGTTGGATGGGTCCTGCTAGGCTGCAGTCATGAGGCTAGCCACCTGTCTATCATCATTAAGTTTTAGTTCTGCTCTTTTTTCCAGGTTCAGAGGGAAGGGTTCAGTCTTAGTTCAGTCTTACAGTTTAGTTCAGTCTTACAGTTGGAAGCTCAGCTACAGGACGTGAAAGTTTTCTACCTGTAGAGAAGCTTCGTTTCTTACAAAGTCCGGGGGAAAACAGTCCCAAAAGCTCTGGCTGGAGAATTTACAGCCTCACAGCTTTAAGAACAGTCTCTAAAGAAAGGCTTTTAAGAGAAACAGCTTTACAGCACAACCCTTGTTGGGGTTAGAGAAACGGACCTACAACTTTCATGGGAAAAATCCTAAGGACTCCAGCTGGAAATTCTTCAGAGCCTTGGTTGGTAGGTCTACTCGGGTACCCAAGAAGCATTTTGGAGCCGGGAGTAGAGCCCACACTAGCAAAGCCTAGAAAGCAGATTGCCCAGGGAGGGGTTAAAAAGGGTTTTCCTCGTAAAGGAAAGAAATAGTTCTCCAAGCAAGTTGCCTGTCCATTGTAGACAAGTTAAGAAGCATTTGTTTGATTTGTTGAAGATCTAAGATTGTTTGTTGAAGACCTAAGCAATAATAAATAACTTTGTTAAACTTTGTATAGGAAAACCCATAGGGTTTCTCATCCGAGGCACCCTGGCTTCCCACTGGGCACAAAGAGCACGTCCTGTTCAAAAGCCAATTGCTATAGGCCCAGCGTACGACAGCACAGCCATCATCATCAAGCCTCTGTTGCAAAACCTTAAGAGAATGAGACTTTATTTAACTCTCAGGTAGAAGCAGATTGCACAGTCAAACAGTTCTTAGTATCAGGAAGTCTTTGTGAATGTTTCAGTGAATAGCTGAACATAGCTATCATGTCCCCCTCGACTGGTGCCCAAATGTGAGTTTGGGGAAAATAAAATTTGACATTTGGGAGTTGTAGTTGCTGGGATTTGTAGTTCACCTACAATAAAAGAGCTGCTTGAACCCCACCAATGATAGAATTGGGCCAAACCTCCCAAACAGAACCCCCATGATCAACTGGATGTATTTTGGGAGGAATTGACAATGATTTAGGAGAGATGTAGTTCACAGAGCACTGTGAACCCAAATGACTATGGATCTGGACATAATTTGGCACATTTTGTTTTTGTTTTTTTTTGGGGGGGGGCGGGATTGACTTTGTGATTTAGTAATTGTAGTTGTTGCCAAAGGGATTCCTAAGACTATCAGAAATATGTGTTTTCTGATGGCATTTGGTGACCCATCTGAAACCTCCCCTTGCAAACCCCCCAGGCATCCCGACCCCTAGGTTGAGAAACACTGCATTAGATCAGTGGTTCTCAACCTTCCTAATGCCGTGACCCCTTAATACAGTTCCTCATGTTGTGGTGACCCCCAACCATAACCCTAACATTATGAATTGCCATGTAAATAATGATCTGCAGGATGTATTTTCATTCACTGGAGCAAATTTGGCACAAATACCCAATATGCCCAAATTTGAATACTGGTGGGGTTGGGATGGGAGTTCGAAAACATGCAAATGTGAGTAGATCACCACACTTGCCCCGTCACTTAAACACTAAACCTCACAGACTTTCCCACACACCCACCTCCCCAAAACCCACTGGGGGGATTGATTTTGTCATTTGGGAGTTGTAGTTGCTGGGATTTATAGTTAACATGTAAACAAAGAGCATTCTGAACCCCACCAACAATGGAATTGAACCAAAGTTGGCACAGAGAACTCCCATGATCAACAGAAAATACTGGAAGGGTTTGGTGGGCATTGACCTTGAGTTTGGGAGTTGTAGTTCACCTACATCCAGAGAGCACTGTGGGCTCAAACAATGATGGATCTGGACCAAACTTGGCACGAATACTCAATATGCCCAAATGTGAACACTGGTGGGGTTTGGGGAAAATAGACCTTGACATTTGGGAGTTGTAGTTGCTGGGATTTATAGTTCACCTACAATCAAAGAGCATTCTGAATCCCCCCAATGATAGAATTGGGACAAACTTCCCACACAGAACCCCCATGACCAACAGAAAATACTGTTTTCTGATATATATTGTACCCCTCTGACACCCCTCCACGACCCCTTCAGGGGTCCTGACCCCCAGGTTGAGAAACACTGCATTAGATGTTCAACATTACAACTTGTTAACAAACCTACCCAACATGGGAGTCAAAGTTTAACATTTTTAGAAGGTGCCAGATTGCAGAAGGGCGGTTTCTACATACCAGGTTGAGATATTATTAATTCATTTTATAATAGAGTCACATACATGAAATGATGCTGTTGTGAAAAGCTACTCAGGCCATATGGAATGCCAACCAACAATCAGTGATATGGAAATTCAAAAATCTGCTTCGCGGGTGATTTTTTTTAGCCCTTCAGCATTTCTGCAGGGCTTCAAGATTAACAGATGATGAATGTTTTTATTTACTTGTAAATTTCTCTAAGTATGTAAACAGAAAGCAGAATATATCAATCTGTTTCGTACAGATAAGAAAGGCTGAACCATTTATTGGAATAATTTGCTCCCTGACTGGTCTCTGCCATCCTCACAGAAACGCCACCAAAGAGATTACCAATGCCGCTCTCCAAGTGCCGCCACTTTTTTGCCTCATGGTGAAACCCTTTGGTATCAAAACCTCCTTCCACCAAGAATAATCACATCTGAAAGCTCAGAGGTTGAGAGCTTTGGCATTCGGTTATTAACATCTGCATTAACGTAGCCTCAGTTCAAGTTGTGGCAAGTGCAACTTTTATGGGGAAAAGGCAGAAGGCAGCATTTAAGCACGAAGTGGCAACGTTCACATTTGATTACAAAATGAAAAAAGGGAAAGAGCTTGGAGTTTGCAGCTTGGGAGTGATCCTGAGCCTGGAACCCGAGATCTCGGCAGTGACCAGGGGAGCATTCACACAGTTAAAACTTGTGCACCTGCTGAGCTCGTTCCTTGGGAAGTCTGACTTGGCCATGGTAGTCCATGCTCTGGTTATATCCCGTATAGACTACTGCAATGCTCTCTACATGGGGTTGCCTTTGACGACTGTTTGGAAGCTTCAAATGGTCCAGCGGGCAGCAGCCAGGTTGCTAACTGGAGCAGCACTTGGGGAACACTCAACTGCTCTGTTGCACCAACTTCACTGGCTGCCAATTTGGTACCAGACACAATTCAAAGTGCTGGCTTTAGCCTATAAAGTAGAAATGGGGTTACAAAGTGGAATCCACGACATGCGAGTGTGGAGAAGAAATGGGGCTACAAAGTGGAATCCACTACATGCGAGTGTGGAGAAGAGCAAACTACAGACCACCTGCCGCAATGCAACCTGAGCCCTGCCACATGCACAATGGAGGACCTTCTTGCGGCAACACCAGAGGCACTCCAAGTGGCCAGATACTGGTCAAAGGACATTTAATCAACTACCAAGCTTGCAAACTTTGTGTTTTTTTATCTGTTTGTTTTGCTCTGTTAGAAATGAAATACAATGGTCTGGTTGCCCCTGACACAATAAATAAAATAAATAAGCCTATAAAGTCCTAAACAGTTCCAGCCCAGCTTACCTGTTTGAACTTATCTCTCACTATGAACCATTTAGATCATCTGGGGAGGCCCTGCTCTTAATTCCGCCTTCTTTGCAGGCACATCCAGCGGGGACGAGAGACAGAGCCTTCTCAGTGGTGGCCCCTCGGCTGTGGAACTCTCTCCCCAGGCATATTAGATCGCCCCCCTCCCTTATGACTTTCTGAAAAAAAGTAAAAACTTGGCTCTTTGAACTATTTATTTATTTACTAGCCGTCCCCTGCCACACGTTGCTGTGGCCCACATGGGGGTTCTGTGTGGGAGGTTTGGCCCAATTCTATCGTTGGTGGGGTTCAGAATGCTCTGTGATTCTAGGTGAACTATAAATCCCAGCAACTACAACTCCCAAATGTCAAGATTCTATTTTCCCCAAACTCCACCAGTGTTCACATTTGGGCATATTGAGTATTCGTGTAGAGTTTGGTCCAGATCCATCATTGTTTGTGTCCACAGTGTTCTCGGGATGTAGGTTAACTACAACTCCAGAACTAAAGGACATTGCCCACTAAACCCTTCCAGTATTTTCTGTTGGTCATGGGAGAACTATGTGCCAAGTTTGGTTCAATTCCATCGTTGGTAGGGCTCAGAATGCTCTTTGATTGTAGGTGAACTATAAATCCCAGCAACTACAACTCCCGAATGTCAAGATTCATTTTTTTTGCATGACAGACATACATTGAGCTGTTAAGTGTCTTGTGTCCAAATTTGGTGTCAATTCATCCAGTGATGTTTGAGTTCTGTTAATCCCACAAACAAACATTACATTTTTATTTATATAGTTTTACATCAGTTTTATCCCACCCATTTCAGCCCAAAGGTGTCTCAGGGTGGTGTACAGACAATTAGATGTCATATATATACACATGCATATCTCAGTTAAAAGCAATTAAAATACATCATAAATACATATAAAGCAATAGAAGCAATAAAAACTTCTAGCCTTTGGAAATGCAGTGCAATAGACAATCACAGAATTATGCAAGTTTGAAAAATGGTACAGCTTAGACTCTGCTACTGGAAATGAAATTCACAGGGAGACATTGTTTATTATATGTTTTAATGGTTTTTGTATTGTATTGCTTTTACATTGATTTTATAATGCCATTTTAAATGTGGATTTTATGGCATCTAATTGCTGCTAATTTGGAAGCCGCCTTGAGTCACTTTTGGGATTGTGAAAGGCAGGTTAGAAATATTGGATATATATATATAGAGAGAGAGAGAGAGAGAGGGAGGGAGGGAGCCTGTAAGTGGAAATATGGTCTGGTGCAGTGGAACGTATGTGGCTGAACTTGCTTACTACCTTCTCAATCATAACCTCCTCTAAACCTATTTTCAATATATGTGTTTGTCCCTTCTCTTCATGGCTGGCTGCAGATATTGCTGCAAACTATTGATGTGAAAAAAAAAAGTTAAATTTTCCCCCATTTCTTTCATAGCTGTTAAGGCCTACATAAAGGAAACAGGGTGTAATTTAATACTAGGAACTGAAATAATAGGCAGCATTCACTTTGATATTTCTGTCTGGCAGAAGGGATGGCCCTTATTGGTCTTTTCCAGTCCTGTGTTTCCATGGCTAGATTGCCAGTGTCATATAATGCAGTCTGTCTGCATTGAACTACACTATATAGGTCTTCCCTAGCCATCTAATACAGTTTCAAACTACATTACACAGCAGTGTAGATCCAACCAATGATTCTATTTGTCATTCAAAAAGTGGGATTTGTGGTTAATAGAAAGATCCACATGGAAGAATAATACACCAATGAAAATAATTTTCTCCCAGTATTCAAATCCAAAATAAGCAATGACTCCTTTCTACTCTCTCTGGACTTTATGGCAGGAAAATGACAGCAGTGGTGGCCACAAGTAGGCTTGTGCATTTCAGCTGAAGCTTGATCCATTTCTGCTTGCCAGATTCTGGTAGACCCCCATATCCATTTTCACACACCTCCCGAAACCAGACATTTTTGGTCTGCAGCTGAAAAATGCGGATAGATCAGGCCCATTGGTGGCAATGGGGAACTTATAAGGCTCCCCTTTCCGTTCCTGGGATACTTTCCTTTTTTTTCCCCTTCAAGAGAGCCTGGGTTTCAGCAATGGGGTTAAGGTTCAGACACAGTTTGCATAAGAAATGTCACAACGTTCTTCAATTTCGATTGGCCCAATAGGCAGGGCTCATAAAGAAAACCTGTGTGAGCACCATGCAGCAATCTCTTTGCATGCCTCTTGAGATGGAATAGAGGAGGAGGAGCAATGATTGGCTGTCACATGGTCCTGTTACAAATGGAAAAACATCGTGCCATAATGGCTATCCGACCAAGCCAAACAAGCTGGATTAGCCGAAGGGAACTGGTCACTCCGAATCCATGCACAAGCCTAGCCACAAGTCCTTTATATGGAGTGGCCCTCAACTAATAATAATAATAATAATAATAATAATAATAATAATAATAATAATTTTTATTTCTTGCCTACTGTAGCGAAATTGCTACTCTATGGTAAATTTTTGGTGTATAGCTCTATGTTTACATATGGCAGATAGGGAAGAATGGGCACAGACAGGTTAGCAACAGCAGAGATAGGATTCATTTGCATATGGAAGCCGATTGGTCATATGCAGATTAGTGTAGGCCCAGGATTTAAACTGGTTGCTAGGCCAAAATGGCAGTTGGAGAAAAAGCAGAGCTAAACATTCCAAAGGGGCGGAGCCAAGGTTTAAAAATAGGCAGTTAGAGAGTCATAGAATCATAGAATCAAAGAGTTGGAAGAGACCTCATGGGCCATCCAGTCCAACCCCCTGCCAAGAAGCAGGAATTTGCATTCAAATCACCCCTGACAGATGGCCATCCAGCCTCTGTTTAAAAGCTCCAAAGAAGGAGCCTCCACCACACTGGCAGAGAGTTCCACTGCTGAACAGCTCTCACAGTCAGGAAATTCTTCCTAATGTTCAGGTGGAATCTCCTTTCCTGTAGTTTGAAGCCATTGCTCCGCGACCTAGTCTCCAGGGCAACAGAAAACAAGCTTGCTCCCTCCTCCCTATGACTTCCTCTCACATATTTATACTTGGCTATCATATCTCCTCTCAGCCTTCTCTTCTTCAGGCTAAACATGCCCAGCTCTTTAAGCTGCTCCTCATAGGGCTTGTTCTCCAGACCCTTTATCATTTTAGTCGCCCTCCTCTGGACACATTCCAGCTTGTCAACATCTCTCTTGAATTGTGGTGCCCAGAATTGGACACAATTCCCTTGATCTAGACACTATGCTCCTTAGAGGGGTAGCATGACTTCCTTAGATCTAGACACTATGCTCTATTGATGCAGGCCAAAATCCCATTGGCTTTTTTTGCCGCCACATCACATTGTTGGCTCATGTTTAACTTGTTGTCCACGAGGACTCCAAGATCTTTTTCACGCATACTCAAAAGGGTGAGTTAGGAATAGCTGTTTGTGAAGAGAGTTAGGAATTGCTATTTGTGAAGAGAGTTGGGGATTCCTGTTTGTGAGAGACAGTTAGGAACTTCTGTGAGAAAAAAGAGTTAGGAACTCTTGTTAGAAATAAGCAGTTATGAAGATGTGTTAAAGACTACTGATATAGAAAAACAGTTAGTTAAATAGAACATAATTTTTAGGAACATAAAGAAAGCCAGTGGTGCTTTAGTCAGAAAATAATTTCAGTCAAGAGTGTGTAAAGCAAGTAACATGTTTGTGAATGTGAAACATTGAAAGTCTATTTCAGAAAAGTAAACCAAGTATATTTTACTGACTGTAAGCCTCGAGATTGCAACAAAACACAAAATGTAACCGCAAGCGTTGGAGCCAGAAGTTATAAATAAACTGTGTTACTTTGTTATACAGAAGTGTGTGTCTCAGTGCTTGTACAAAGAATAAACAGCACACAGAAAGTCCCAGCTAATATCAAAGAAATAACTGAATCAGTATAAGAGCAAAAAGGTTTTGCATAAATAAAGTAATAGTCTCTCTCCCTCGCTACATCTACCTTTCCTCTTGGCCAGCCATTGTCACCCCTTTCTTCAATGACAAAGCCACCACTCTCTCCCAACTCTAAGTGTTGTTGCTATAACTGCCCCAACCAGGGGCGGCTCAACCCATTACGCAAAGTAAACATTTGCAGTATAGTTGATTTTGCCCAGAGGCGCTCTTGAGGCGCTCTTGGGGGAAAAATAGACCTTGACATATGCGAGTTGTAGTTACTGGGATGTATAGTTCACCTACAATCAAAGAGCATTCTGAACTCCACCAATGATGGAATTGAACCAAATATTGCACACAGAACTCCCACGACAAACAGAAAATATATATCAGTGATTGGTTGGGGGAGCACCAAAATACTGTTTGTTTACCATTGAAAATTACCTAGGGCCACCTCTGGCCCCAACAGCCCTTTCATGGCTTTTAGACAACAAAGAAGGTTGAAGAAGCACCTAGCTATGACCTCACAAGCAGATGAATGATCTGCTGAGACCTCCAAAGAATAGTAGCTGATTTGAGTGGAAGCTGTCCTTCAGTTCTAAGAATACCTTAGCCAGCATTGGCACTTGTCACATTGCCTAGGGAATTTGGGAAGCTGTAAGCTAAAAATAAATGCTGGCATTCTGTTCATTATTGTATCATTAAGTTAGACTTATGACCATGTTACCACCTGGTATTCTCATTCTTAATCATGGTACTACAACGATGACGGGAAATGATCCAGAACTCCAAAAGCCAGTCATCTGCACTAGGCTTGTGCAATCTGGTTAAACCTTAACCTGGTTTGTGTCCCGGCTTTCAGTGGAGACCCCGATCCATTTTTGGGAGGGCAGATATCTGTTTTTGCTCTGGGGTGCTGAAATATCTGTTTTCTATTGGCCCATTATTGGAGGGGGGTGTGCTTCCCAGGCTTCCCTTCCCATCATTTTAGGCATTCAAGCGCTACTTTAGAGGAGAGGTGCTTAGCTGCAGGCAGGCATGCACTTTAAGGAGGATTCTTACCTGTTTCTTATTCTAGAGGAAGTGCTCAGCTGCAGGTAGGTGCATGTGTACTTTCTGGGCCTGCACGCCATGCCCACTTTCCATGGCAAGGAGGCATGTTTACTCCAGAGGAGGTGCTTGGCTGCAGACAGGCATGCTCACTTTTTGGACCTGCATGCCAAATGCACTTTCCATGGCAAGGAGGCAACTTTATTCCGGAGGAGGTGCTTGGTTGCAGACAGACATGCTCACTTTTTGGACCTGCATGCCAAATGCACTTTCCATGGCAAGGAGGCAACTTTACTCCAGAGGAGGTGCTTGGTTGCAGACAGACATGCTCATTTTTTGCACCTGCATACCAAATGCACTTTCCAAGGCAAGGTGGCAAGTTCTCTTACTCCAGAGGAGGCACTTAGCTGCAAGTAGGTGCGCATGCTTTCTGGACCTGCATGCCACACACACACTCTTTCCAAGGCAAGGAGGCTGCTCATGAAAAGCAGACAAGGAGCTGGGATTAGCTCCCACTTGCTTTCGTGTCGAGAGGGCTTCCCGTTATGTGCTCCCAAAGTTAATGAAAGAACAAATGTAACAAAGGAAAATGGATCCACGCACAACTGTAATCTGCACTTGTGGAGGGAATGAGCACTGTAGGATGACGTCAGTGGCAGAGAATACTTTGGTTTGGGCAGCTGACTTCCTTTAAAGATGTTTTTCAGGGAGTATTCCACCTGAACATGAGGAAGAACTTCCTGACTGCAAGAGACGTTCAGCAGTGGAACTCTCTGCCCCAGAGTGTGGTGGAGGCTCCTTATTTGGAGGTTTTTAAACAGAGGCTAGATGGCCATCTGTCAGGGGTGCTTTGAATGCCATGTTCCTGCTTCTTGGCAGGGGGTTGGACTGGATGGCCCATGAGGTCTCTTCCAACTCTATGATTCTATGATTAGATCAGAGGATGAGATGAAGCCATCTCACTATGCATGAGTTCTAATAATAATAATTGGCATAGGATCTCAGATAACTTTGCAAAGCACTAGAATCCAAAGTCAAAGCTGTGTTACTCTGGATCTGCATGAAATGGAATTTTGTAGCCCTTTTGAATGAAATAGGTTGGTAGCAAAAGTTTGCAGAGACTCAATGCAACTAATGAAGTAGACTTAAGTCTACAAAGGCTTGTGCTTCTTTCTCACAGCCAGATCCAAAAGTGCAACAGGATCCCCTTTTCAAGCTCTGCTATGTTTGCAGAAAACTCCATGTTTAGCACACCACATCCTCGAGTTTAAAAAGATGTCAGATGGCTTCTTGCTTGGGTTTTTTTTTCTGCTGCCAGGTGTATCTAGTCCCTTCTCTGCTTGACCTTGAAAATACAATAGATAAAATTGGGCTGGATAAATCAGATACCATCTAAAGAAGCCCTTCTATTTATGATAATCTTAGCCAGATGGCTTGCTCCAATGGCAAGTTCATACACAAATCAGGCTTCAAGGAGCCAGTCCATCTGTTTTGCTTCTGTCCATGGCATCCAAGGTGTGCTGTTATGAAGGATATTTCAGAGGCAGTGACCACTTGGCCATTTTTGCAAAACCAAAACTGGTATTCTGTTACTGTAATTATTATAATTTTTGAAATTTGCAATTCAAATTCCAGCAGGGTATGGACAAAATCTAGGCTAATAAAAGAGTGGTTGCGTGGTCTCTGTGGCAGCCAGAACTCATGGATGGATGCATGGCACTAGATGTTGTCATGCTCCCTTTCAAGTCAAAAACTCCAGTTGGCAAGAGTTGTCCTAAAAACAGAAATGGGGGCTTGATATACTCATTGGGACACTGCGATTGATGTTTTGATATCTGACAGGTTGTCTTTGGGTTGTTGCTGAATCTGCACTGGACAGCTTGAAAACAAAATCCCCAATGGAAGGGTTCTACCCTAAAAAACTGTGTGTGTGTCATAATTCACCAGGAAATCTATATAAATAAAAATGTAATGTTCGTTTGTGGTACTCACAGAACTCAACCACTGGACGAATTGACACCAAATTTGAATACAAGACACCTAACAACCCAATGTCCTTCACTCAAAAATTGATTTTGTAATTTGGGAGTTGTAGTTGCTGGGATTTATAGTTCACCTACAAGCAAAGAACATTCTGAACCCCACCAACGATGGAATTGAACCAAACTTGGCACGTAGTTCTCCCATGACCAACGGAAAATACTGGAATGGTTTGGTGGGCAGTGTCCTTTGGTCTTGGAGTTGTAGTTCACCTACATCCAGAGATCACTGTGGACTCAAACAATGATGGATCTGGACCAAACTCTACACGAATACTCAATATGTCCAAATGTGAACACTGGTGGAGTTTGGGGAAAATAGAATATTGACATTTGGGAGTTGTAGTTGCTGGGATTTATAGTTCACCTACAATCACAGAGCATTCTGAACCCCACCAATGATAGAATTGGGCGAAACCTCCCACACAAAACCCCCATGTGGGCCACAGCAACATGTGGCAGGGGACGGCTAGTAACCTTTAAAGGGTTAAAAACCAGGAGAATCTTGTCTGAGGAATTGGGGGGGGGGGGAACGACACAAAAACAGGAGGGGACTAACACCCTAATACTAAACCTAGTGGTGTTAAATAGTTAAGGAATGGGAAAAGGATATCTGGAATATTATGGATAAGACCCCTGAAAAAGAAAAAAACCCAGAAGGCTGGAAAACAGAAATGAGTCTCTTTGGGAGCATCAAGTTAGAGCCAGATGGAATTCAGCTGGAAAGGATTATCATTGTCTTCAAGTTATGAATGATTACCCTCAAAAAATCATGAGTGGGTTAGAAACCACTTCAAATCTATCTGTAGCTGGATTGACAAGTTATGGACCTGTATGCTGAATCCATGAAGGTTGTGAGTAAACCAGATAACAGTAATAATGTAACAACACTTTATTTATATTCTGCCCTATTTCTCCAAGGGGACTCAGGGCGGATCACAGTACACATACACGGCAAACATTTATTGCCATTTTGGACAGACAGGATAGAGACAGATAGACAGAAAGGAGGTATGTTGTGTCAATGTCCAGCTTTTTGGCACCTTGGAGGTTGTGCTCGAATCCAGCTATGGGGGTTGCTGTCATTCCATCTTCTATGACAAAGCGCCATCAGGATTTCCTCCAGATATGTTACTTTTAACGAAGTCTACTTTATTTCTGTCTCTTGAGAGCATGATATAGAAACAAGATGCTTTATGGGAGAGTAGATGTTTTTTGGGCACTGAAAAGAACACTTCTGAAGAACTGCTATATTTTGTGCATTGGCATAATCTCTGTTCCTAACGGATCAGAGACAACTAGGTGATCAGTCTAACAATGAAAAAACAATTTGCCTTGCATAAGTACATGTGGTTATATACCATTAAAGAGAAGATTTTACTCAAATTAGTTTTTTGGCTCTTCTCTGGAAGATCATACTTTTCCAAAAGGTTATAATTTTCAAATGGTTGCAAATGCCATTTTTCTCCAAAAGGTTATGGAGATTCTGGTTTTCCAAAAGGTTATGATCTCTGAAAGGCCATGCCTTTCCAACATTTCTGACTAATGGCAACACTAAGGCAACCCTATCACAATGCTTTCTGGGGCTGAGAATATATAACTCACGCAAGTTCACCCAGTGGGAACTGAACTCTGGTCTGTGGAATTGCAGTCCAATACTCAAACCATTACAACATGTGGGTCCTCACTAAAGAGAGAGGATCAAAAAGTAAGATTGCAGAGATTTAAAAAGTAACTGGAAAAACAAGAGGATCCATATGGAAATATTAGACTTAGACATAGAAAGTATTGGGTATACTTCATGTATTTGGAATATCATTTAGCAGTAGGTTAAAGCGCTGAGCTGCTGTGTGTGTGTGGGTCATATAGGACTTATGCCCCAGCTACACTGAACTTTTAATGCCATTTCAAACCAGTATTGAGGAAAGTGATTTTGCTGTACAGATGATTACATAGAAAACCCTGGAACCAGTTTGAGGTCCAAATGGTGATTACACAAAGTACAGATCCCTGGTGTACATTTAGGGCTTTCTTTTGCATGTTTTCATGGGCGTTGTTGTCTGGCCACCACAGTTTGAAATTAGCTTTGAACTGCATTAAATGGTCAGTGTAGATGTTTTTTGGCAGTCCCCGGAGACGCAGTGTGTTAAACCGCTGAGCTGCTGAACTTGTTGACTAAAAGGTTGTAGGTTCAAATTCGAGGAGTGGTGTGAGCTTCCATTATCAGCCCCAGCTTCTGCCAACCTAGCAGTTCGAAAACATGCAAATGTGAGTAGATCAATAGGTACTGCTTCAGCGGGAAGGTAATGGCACTCCATGCAGTCATGCTGATCAAATGACCTTGGAGGTGTGTATGGACAACACCGGCTCTTCAGCTTAGAAATGGAGATGAGCACCAAGTCCCAGAGTTGGACACGACTGGATTTAATGTCAGGGGAACCTTTACGTTTACCTTATTAGTACCAAATAAATGAAGGAGCACATTAGCAGAGCATGTGCTTGAGTTCATGCATGTTGTGCCTGCAAGGGATGTTCGGATCTTGCAGGACTGCAGTTTAGGCAAATTGGGGATTAAAAAAGTGATATTCACACAGAATTCAAAGTTGGGTTTTATTGAACACATAACAATCATCGTGGAGTAGCAAATGCTATGGCAAAGCTTCACAAATGGCAAGTGGTACATGCAAAATACAATCAGTATCTAACAGAGAACAGTTTTTTTGCTGATGGGAAACTAATAGTTCAGGTGAGCTAACTCACTAGAGTATTTTTTTAGTTAAACCCTATGTAGAAAACCTGCCCTCTTTGACAGGTACCTTCATAATTTGGCCTCCATGTTCCATTCCACATCTGTGTTCTACAACCTAAAAAGTAATTTCTGCATATGACATTGTACAAATGGTGGTAGGTTCGGGTTTGCTTCAATATCAGCTTTTAACTAATTTTGAATTCTGTTGGTTAATCCCATTTAAAGTAGAACCATGCAATCAATTACTGAAACATGATTTAACACAAAGGTCAATCCAGGTAATTCAATGGATCTGCTCTAGTTTCTCCTACAAATAGGATTTAGGATTGAGTGTCCTAAACTGCCTTAGAAAGACAGAGATAAATGTTGGTCATGCTTCATATACCAATGTTGGCCATTGTAGAAGCATGACTACATGTTATATGGATGGGGCCAATGGAAGAGAATGGATGGGAACGAGAAATCAAAAAAGGACAAGGAATTGATCCATCTCTACTGATAACAGACAAACAGATATTCACTCTGTCACTCAGAAAACAAGCAATAAGTTTCAGGAGTTTCAGTTGATCTGAAACCAGTGTAATCAAATGCATCAAAACACCATTAAAATGCTCCAAGCACAGCAGAATATGGAGAAAAACATTAACCTCTAACCAGTGTTTTTTGCTGTCTATGAGCATATATCGGGAAAAGAAGCGGGTGCCATGGAAGAGCAAAAAGAAATAGAGTGGTAAATGCTAGCGCAGCATTTCCCTTCGTGGAGTCAAAGGGCAAGTTGTGAATATTGTGCTTATTTGTTATTTGGAGAAATACCTTTAATATTGTAACAAGACGGGGGACAAAGGGAAACAAACACCAGCAAGTCAAAGCACACCCGCTGTTATTTCCCCCGAGGTCATTTTGGTTCTTCATGCAAAGCCTCCAGACAGGAGCGGTGTCTCCAGGGAACCTGTTCACAAAATGTGGAGCCATGTCATTATCCCAGCTCAGCATCCCGAGAGGCAGCGTCATCTGTGGGCAACGCCGTCTGGCAGACGAGCTGCATGCTCCTGTTACTCTGTCGCTAAAATAACCTAAATTCTAGAGAGGGAGAAGAAGGGAAAGTTGGAGAGTTTGGAAAAGTTGGACAAGGGGTGTGAAGGAGCCCATATGTTACTGCTACTAATTGTAAAGTCTTGGCCACTAATTTGCAATGATGCCACCAAATTGTAAGGATGTATAAATAGAACTACTATCAATATGTAGAGAGTTGGTAAAAGGAGCCACCTCTTTGTGAGGGCTTATTATATTGAAGACACAACCAATAGCTTGTAATGTTGCTTTGGTCTTTCTTCAATATGACTTGGAAAGGAATGGTAACATAGGCTTGACTTTAAAAAGAACCTGTAACAAGTTTATTGAGGTACAGAAGCTTGATGGTTTCAAAGTTTCCTTTCTCTTAGAGGTACAGATCTTCAGGTACAGATCTTAGAGGTACAGATCTTCAAAGGTTACATTCATAACAATTCTTAAATAACTCTTAGGAGGTCTAATTCTTCTAACAAACAGGTCTCAAACTTAGTTCCTTTAAAAAGATGTTTCTTTCTTTAACAGATTGTTTCAGACACGCGCTTATCCTTTCTTTATGATGGTTCTGTTACAATAAAGATGCTTATTAGGGCTTCCCCTCTTTTTCCACAACCGTTACTTTTAATATAAATAAGTCACTCGACTTATCTAAACTATATTGGCTCAAAGCCAAAACCTTCCTGATTCTTAATACCAAAGAATCAGCCTTCCCCTGTAGTTCTTTGACTACAGAATCCTCACTGGTTCTCCACACATGACAGAACCAGCCACTTCTGCAGTTCACCGACCACAGACTGACTGCTTTAAAATGGCTGCCCCGCCCCTATCTCCATAGCAACTCAGCTCAAAGCGAGCTAAGCTGGCTACCATCCCCCAATATTATGCAATACTATATACTTACCCTTACAAACACTTATCTATAACAATACATAACTGTAGATAAAAATTTACACTTCATCACAGGGGATTTTGGGAAATGTAGTCTAGAATGGTAACTTTTCCCAATTCTGGAGTCTGGTTTGTTGGAGGAGTCTGGGAACTATGGCTGTTCCTTCCTCTGGGGTGATAACATTACAAGAGATGGTACAGTCTCAGCTATTCCCATGAATAATCAGCCCACCTAGATAAGGCATGCAGCAAGCATACATCTGATCTGCTGTTGAAAGCTCTGTCCATCCACATAGACAATAATCAACATTGCCCAGAGTTTCCTTTCATACTAATAATATCATTGTGAGACAAAAAAAAATCAAGAATATATATAGAAAAAATGGTACCTCCACCAGGAATCCTATTGGAAGTGCTTCATATCATACAGACTCTCAGTGAAGTCAACAGTTCTGGTGCAATTTTTATTTATTTATTTAGAGTATTTATATTCCGCCCTTCTCACCCTGAAGGGGACTCAGGGCAGATTACAATGTACATATACATGGCAAACATTTAATGTCATAGACACACAACATATATAGACAGATACACAGAGTCTATTTAATATTCCAGCTTTTTTCATGAAGGTATTCTGGCCACCAGGGGAGCTGTTGCTTCACCATCCATCTGTGACACTAATGAAGTACTTCCTCATTCTTTGTATGCTTGCTGGAGATTTTTATGGCGTCGTAAATTATCCTTCCTGCATAAGTGGTACCTAAATTTCCTACTTGACAGATGCAACTGTCTTTCAGGCTGCAAAGGTTGATAGCAAGCTAGACAAATGGTTGGGAGCTTACTTTGGGCTGGCTTCGAACTCATGATCTTTTGGTCAGTAGTGATCTTAATGTAGCTGACTCCCAACCAGCTGCACCACAGTCCCCTGCAAGAACCTGAAAGCATTAGGGAAGCTCTTCAGAGCAATGGTGAAGCTGAGGAAAAGGATCCTCATATCCATGCCTAAAGAGATGGGTCCCAGTGAACTGGAAGTGGTACCATTTTGGCTGATTAGTTTTGGCTGATTTATGGCAAAATTAAAAAAATCACATGGAAGGGGTCTTAGGAGATTATTGGACATGAGAAGGTTAGAACCATCACCTTTAGCACAGTAGGTTAAACTGCAAGCTGCAGAAAATCTTGCTGATTGAAAGGTCAACAGTTCAACCACGGATTGGGGTGAGCTCCCAACTGTCAGCCGAGCTTCCGCTCACATAGCAGTTTGAAAACAGCAATTTGGGTAGATAAATAGGGACCATTTTGGTGGGGAGCTAATAAAGGCATCCATGCAGACATGCCAGTAATTAGATTGGGAGAGCATCTAAGCACAACAAAGCTCTTTGGCATGGAAGATGGAGCAACAGCACCCCCCGTGGCCAGAGTCAAGCACAGCCTCCAGATCCTGGAGATGGAAAAAGATGGGAAGCCTTTACCTCTATGTACTGTCTGTATAACTACATTGAATATTTGCCTGCTCTGGAACATGCAATGTATCATTGTCCTTCTTTAGGGGTCCCTTTCAAATCTGTATCTGTCATGTGTGTGTGTGTGTAAATCATATACCTATCTATATCTATGGCTGGATAGCTCTTTGTCAGGAGGGCTTTGGTTATGTTTTCGTTCCCTGGTGAAGGGAGTTGGACTGGATGGCCTTAAGGCAGCATTTCTCAACTAGTGGGTCGGTACCCCTGGGGGGTGGGGTTGCGAGGGGGTGTCAGAAGGGTCACCAAAGACCACCAGAAAACACAGTATTTTCTGTTGGTCATGGGGATTTTGTGTGGAAAGTTTGGTCCAATACTATTGTTGGTAGGGTTCAGAATGCTCTTTGATGTAGGTGAACTATAAATCCCAGCAATTACAACTCCAAAATGTCAAGGTCTGTTTTCCCAAAACTCCATCTGTGTTCATATTTGGGCATATGGAATATTCGTGCTAAGTTTGGTCTAGATCCTTCATTATTTGAGTCCACAGTGCTCTCAGGGTGTAGGTAAACTATAACTCCCAATCTCAAGGTCAATGCCCACCAAACCCTTCCAGTATTTTCTGTTGGTCATGGGACTCCTGTGTGTCAAGTTTGGTTCAATTCCATCATTGGCAGAGTTCAGAATGCTCTTTTATTGTAGGTGAAATATAAATCCCAGCAACTGCAACTCCCAAATGACAAAATCAATTTTTTGAGTGATGGTCACTCATTGGGTTATTAGGTGTATTCCATTCAAATTTGGTGTCAATTCGTCCAGTGGTTTTTGAGTTCTGTTAATCCCACAAACGAACATGACATTTTTATTTATATAGATTGGAAGTTGATCATATATAATCCGATGTGTATTTCTGAGAGAGAATTACTCCAAAATCATGCAAATGTGTTGGTATATGTAGCTTGAGGGGAATTTGGAGGCTTGCCCAGGAATTTCAAAGTCCACAAATTTGAGTTCAGATGCCACATAGAAACTGCAGGACACGCTTTCCTCGCCCCTCCCCTTTTTATAGGTTCCTCAGGACTTGTCTTGCAACGTTTGCAAGAGACCTTTAAAAAGATATTGATCGAGGTGAAGAAAAGGTTTCCTTAAGAGCCCGCAAATGATTTGAGATTTTGGAGCAGGCGTAATTGCAAAGATGGATGGCAGGTTCGCCTTCCTAGAAGAGGAGGGCAGTCCAAAAGCAAGCTCAGCTTGGAGGGCAAGACAGGGTTTGGCAGCCGGTAAATATGATGAAGTCCCTTTACCTCTGGAGGGGAAAACACAGACATGCAATCTGGCCGGTGCTTTCAACCACTAAGCGACGTACGGCCTGGTGCTAAAAGCTGAGAGCCAATAAGCAAAACTGTCCCCATGGCATCAATTTCGGAAGCAAGAGCCGTTCTACAGAACGGAGCTCACCGTGTTTTGCCCTTATTTACAACATTCGTTAGGCTGAGTTATGGCTTCATTCAACATTTCCTCATAGACGGGGAATTGCTGCGGCTGCAACAATGTATTAACATTCGTTCTTGGGGCGAAAGAAGGAGGGGAGAGAAAGGCATTGCCAATATATGAAGGGGTTGAATGAGGATATTCTGTCCTTTGCATGAGGCAGAGAGAAAGGGAGCATGATCAACGATGCTGAAGACCAATGTTGCAGAAATATGGCCAACAGACATGGTTTTTTCGAGTTATCGTTTGAAATGGGAATGTGTCGAAATGATGACAAATGGTCCCAATCAAAGGCAGTTTATGGATTCTTTGGGCTATTTCTTTCAACGTTCCTTCAACTCTGTTGTACAAAGTGACCAAGTACTAGGTGCCCAGAATTGGACACAATATTGGCAGACCACACCAATTCTGGGCACCACAATTGAAGAAAGGTATTGACAAGGTGGAATGTGTCCAGAGGAGGGTGACTAAAATGATCAAGGGTCTGGAGAACAAGCCCTATGAGGAGCAGCTTAAGGAGTGGTACCATTTTGTTTAGCCTGAAGAAGAGAAGGCTGAGAGGAGATATGATAGCCACGTATAAATATGTGAGAGGAAGCCACAGGGAGGAGGGAGCAAGCTTGTTTTCTGCTTCCATGGAGATTAGGACAAGGAACAATGGCTTCAAACTACAAGAAAGGAGATTCCATCTGAACATGAGGAAGAACTTCCTGACTGTGAGAGCCATTCAGCAGTGGAACTCTCTGCCTCAGAGTGTTGTGGACACTCCTTCTTTGGAAGCTTTTAAACAGAGGCTGGATGGCCATCTGTCAGGGGTGATTTGAATGCAATATTCCTGCTTCTTGGCAGGGAGTTGGACTGGATGGCCCATGAGGTCTCTTCCAACTCTTTGATTCTATGATTCTATGATCTATTGGGTCAATGTAATGGCATCTGCACCTAATCTGGAGGGGGAAAATTTTCTGGTCATGAGACTTTCAAGGGGAAAGGGCTGAGATCTTTGGTTTGTTAAGTCTAACTTGAGGGACACATTCTCTTGTCAGGAAGATGAAGAGAAGAGCCCAGATTACAGATTCTAGTCAAGAGCTAGAGGAGGTTGGTAGAACCTGGACCATCCTATATAAATCCTTAAGAGCAAGAGTCAGATATAGATACACACACTTACTAGATCCGTGGTTCTCAGTGGTTCTCAACCTTCCTAATGCTGCAACCCTATACTTTGGTTTAAATTCTGTAAGCCTTGGAAGTCTCCCAAAGTCAGCACAAGTGAGGAGAAGCCAAAGATACCCTCATTACTCTTTAAATCAGTGGTTCTCAACCTTCCTAATGCCATGACCCATTAATACAGTAACTCATGTTGTGGTGACCTCCAACCATAACATTCTTTTCGTTGCTACTTCATAACTGTAATTTTGCGACTATTATGTATCCTAATGTAAATACCTGATATGCAGGATGTATTTTCATTCACTGGACGAAATTTGGCACAAATATCCAATACGCCCAAATTTGAATACTAGTAGAGTTGGGCGTGTGTGTGTTGATTTTGTCATTTAGGAGATGTAGTTGCTGGGATTTATAGTTCACCTACAATCAAAGAGCATTCTGAACTCTACTAATGATAGAATTGAACAAAAATTGGCTCCCATGACTGATAGAAAATACTGGAAGGGTTTGGTGGGCACTGGCCTTGAGTTCTGGAGTTGTAGTTCACCTACATCCAGAGAGCATTGTGGACTCAAACAATGATGGATCTGGACCAAACTTGGCACGAATACTCAATATGCCCAAATGTGAACACTGGTGGAGTTTGGGGAAAGTAGACCTTGACATTTGGGAGTTGTAGTTCCTGGGATTTATAGTTCACCTACAATCATAGAGCATTCTGAACCCCACCAATAATTGAATTGGCCAAACTTCCCACACAGAACCCCCATGATCAAGAGAAAATGCTGCATTTTCTGATGGCCTTTGGCAACCCCTCTGACACCCCCTCACAACCCCACCAGGGTCCCGACCCCCAGGTTGAGAAACACTGATTTATATGAAACTGATTAGTATAAAGGAAAAGATAAATGTACATAATGTTATATTATATTCTTTAAGTCATGCACATAACATTACACTACAAACATAATGGAATGTTATGAACTTTAATCTACATACCATTAAGTCCAAACTAAGAGCCTGGAATGGACATGACGTCCACGCCTTTACAGTTCCAACCATTAAATCATTACATGAGTAGAAATCGGGTCAGGCCGGGTCAGGTCTGAATGTGCCAATTTCAAATACCTCAAGCGTCCCTAGCTATTGAATTGTACCAAAGGCGAATGTAAGTGGATCCAAATTTATAAAGTCATCCAAATTATGCCAATTACTCAGGAAAAAGTTGACTATCCGGGTTAAGAGAGGACTTCATCGCTCTCCATTTACAATTCAACCCTCAAAGGCTGATCTAGTTCACTCCTTGAAGAATGAGGGAGGTGGATCAAACATCTCCAGGAGTTTCTCCAAGTGCCCCTCCTTGCTCTTCAAAGCTGCTCCAGGGAAGGCAATGACATACTTCCAGGAGGGTTTTTTCAAAGCGGCGGCAAGGGTGTCTCGCTACAAGACACAGCTGGCTCCTCTGTGCTCACTCGGCGGAAGAATCCGCGGTGCATTTTCTGCTTTAGAAACTAAGAGGATGACAGCTGGCTCAGCTGTATTTCAGACAAATTATTTCCAGGGAAGGGAAAAGTCGGCAGGAGCCTATTTCACCTCGCCTTTGGAGCCGGTTGGTTCAATTTCAAAACGGCATCTTTTGGCATGAAAAGACCAAAGAAAAGGCCAGGTTGACTTCAGAAGAGCTAATGGCCTGAAAAGACATTAAGGAAAACTCTGGGGCACTAAAACTAGGATTTGGGCTCATGCAGCAATCACAAGGACCCAACGGAAAGCATGAGAATACAACTAGAAACAGGAAGGACAAAAAAAAAATTTTAGTTGCACCTTTTGAGTGGAAATACCTTGGGAGAAACCACTTTGGGTTTTAGTTTTAATCAGTGGGTTGTTGATGCTATTCCTTGAGTCAATTTCGACTCACAGCAACCCAAAAGTGATACAGGTGTGAGTATCCCTTATCCAAAATGCTTGGGATTAAAAGTGTTTTGCATTTTGGATTTTGGGGGATTTTGGAGTACTTGCATAACACACATAATGAAATGACTTGGAGACGGGACGTCAGTCTGAAAAAGAAAGGGTCTATATACAGCCTGAACTTAATTTTATACACAATATTTTGAGTAATTTGTGTGTATGAAACAAAGTTTATGTAACTGAAAGCACAGGTATCACTATCTCAGCCCCAAGTAGATTATTTTAGAGTATTTCGGAAATTCTAAATAAGGGACGCCACCCCTGGTGGGACAGCAAGTTAAACTGCTGAGCTCCTGAACTTGCTGACCAAAAGATTGGCAGTTTGAATCCGGGGTATGGGGTGAGCTCCCATTGTTAGCCCCAGCTTCTGCCAAATGCAAATGTGAGTAGTAAGCATGGGCAATCCATGGTTCTAAATGGTTCTAAAGTACTTACAAAACTAAAGTTCTGGTGGTGAAAACTAGGGGGTGCTGGTGCTTTGCTTTTACAGTGTTGCTAAAGTTCTGGTGGTGAAAATTTCAGAACTCTAACAAAAGTTTCAACATTTCATTATTATTTCATTATTGCCAATTTTTATGACAGAACCAATTAGGAACTGTCATTTATAATGAAATTTTGGAAGTTTTGTTGGAGTTCTGAAATTTTCACCACCAGAATTTTACCAACACTGTAGAAACAAAGCACCAGCATGCTCTAGGTTTCAGCATCAGAACTTTACTTTTGTAAGTACTTTGGAACCATGGATAGCCCATGCCTAGTGAGTAGATAATTAGGTACAGCTTTTGTGGAAAGGTAATGGCACTCCATGCAGTCATGCTGGCCACATGACCTTGGAGGTGTCTATGGACAACACAGACTCTTTGGCTTAGAAAGAAAGATGAACAGCCCTCACCCCCTAGAGTCAGACATAACTAGACTTAATGTCAGGGGGAACTTTTACCTTTTCCTAATCTGTACTAATCAAATGTTGAACTAGTGAAATGTGTTTATCTTTACCTTGCCCAAGGTCACACTGAGTTTCCACAGCCGAATGGGAAATCGAAATCTTGGTCTCCTAGAGTCCCTGTCCAACATTTAAACCATTACATAATGCTGGCTCTGCTGTTCTGGGCCTTCAAGTTGTTTGCTACAGAAGGTGACCTTTTCACTGGTTTTTAATGGAAAAACGATTCCAGAGTATTTGTGTGTGCGTGCACCATCTTCGACATAGGCTCGTGTCGTGTCAGGAGTGATTTGAGAAACTGCAAGTCACTTCTGGTGTGAGAGCATTGGCCGTCTGCAAACACGTTGCCCAGGGGATGCCTGGATGATTTTAATGTTTTTATCATCCTTGTGGGAGGCTTCTCTCATGTCCCCGCATGAGGAGCTGGAGCTGGTAGAAGGAGCTCATCCGCCTCTCCCCGGATTCGAACCTGCGACCTATTGGTCTTCAGTCCTGCTGACACAGGGGTTTAACCCACTACACCACTAGGGCTAAGAGAATGTGAGTTGCCCATAGTCACCCAGTGGTCTACCTGAATCCCTAGTCCAACACTTAAGACTTTTACACCACATTGAACCCTATGCCCAAACAAGTTCAGCCCTTGGATAACTCTTTTAAAGTCCAGTCTTAAACCTGGAGCTGATTCATTGGCCCATTGTAATGGAAGCTATCAGGTGCCCCTGATAGGGATCAACTTAAATATCTAAGAATTCCATATTAAAATCTGAACAAGTTGTCATGGACTCATATTTGGTGTGTTGAAGACACCATAACACCTCCATGCCATGAGTTCACAATCAAGGTTGAAGAATGAAAACAGAATGAAAACATATGTGGCTTTTCTATTAGAAGAGCCCAATAACATGAACTGGCTCAGATTGGAAGACCTAGAGCAGTGGTTCTCAACCTGTGGGTCCCCAGATGTTTTCAACTCCCAGAAATCCTAACAGCTGGTAAACTGGATGGGATTTCTGGGAGTTGTAGGCCAAAACACCTGGGGACCCACAGGTTGAGAATCACTGACCTAGAGGTTGAATGTAGGAACCTTTGAGAGTTGAGGTGTGGGGCTTTTTGGATATTGAACTGAGAAGTTGCCCACATTCGCTTCATCCATAATTTTGCTGTATGATAGTAACCTAGCATTAAAGACATTTCCAAGATTTCCTTGTGAGTGAATTTAATTGCTAATAAGGTTCTTCAATCATCACACAAGTGAAATATATTTCATCTTAACTTTGTCCTCCTCTATTCCTATTGTCCATGCATCAACCAACAAACAATCTGCAGCTTTTGTTGTGGAGGTGGACGGGTTCACCCTCATGTTCCTCTCCCCCAAGGGTGCAGACTACAATCTACTGGTATTCTTTGAAGTCATCCAGTTTCCTTATCTTTTACATCCATAACGTAAAGATGGAGCAGTTCCAGGAGACAAGCTTACCTGTGAAAATCGGTTGGATTTACTTCTTGACAGAAACAGTGATAATTATGATGAAGACCAGAAGAACTGCCAGACCGCCAGTGATGACACAACACTTCACCTTCCTGGCTCGACGCTAAAATGGAGAAAGAAAAGAAATGAGGATAAAGACATATTTTCAGCTTGTTATTAAATGCTAGGTTATGTGGTCATGTCCACATCCAGCATAACCCCAGAGATACCTTGAAGTGTTCAGAGATGTTGAGAGAAAAATCAAAATTACCACACCATTTAAAAGGAATGTCTCTTGATTTGGAGAAAAAACACAAAACACTGCCTGCTTTCTACATCGGCCAGTTCCAGTGTGTCTTCCCAGAATAAGGAAAACTCTTAGCAATATGCCCTCAAAATGCACTTTACCATTGATTTAGGATTGCCTGCACACCCTCATCTCTCTTTGAAAACCCTATCCCAGTTATATCCTACCTTGTTCATGCCCAGCATTATTTAAAAAAAAATAAATTATGACATTTGGCCCGGCCATAGGTTTTTAAATGCTTGTGTGTTATTGTTATTGTTTATTGTTTTTTTTTGTTTATGAGGTTTATATTAACTGTTTTGTATTGATTATTTTGTTATTGCCTTTGTTTACTGATGGACTGTGGGCTTGGCCTCATTTAAGCCGCACCGAGTCCCTTGGGGAGATGGTAGAGGGGTATAAATAAAGTTTTTTTGTGAGCCCATACTTTACAATACTATTAAGTCTTACTGAATACACACCAGTTAAGGGCAGATAACTTCCGGTTATGAATCCATAATTGCAAAACTGAATGACAGCCATTATTTCTTCATGAAGACAAGTGTACATTTTGTAAAAACCTTTGAACTCATGTTGTCCTTTTTTATTAATGTGTCACAGTACCATTTTTCACCAATGATATGAAAACAATGTGTGCACACCACACTAAGTAAAGTGTTAACTTATTACCAGTGTTATGTGGCTACAAGCCTTTTCTGTCACAGAGACCTTCTCCTGGGGTTTGCTTGTCAAGATTTATTCAGAGGAGTTTTGTCAGTTCCTTCCTCTGAGGCTGAGAGTGCATGACTTGCCCAAGGTCACCCAATGGGTTTCCACGGCTGAGTGGGGATTCAAACCCTGCTCTCCAGAGTCCTAGTCCAATGCTTAAACTTCTACACCATGCAGGCTTTCAGTCGATGACACATCCTTTTTCTTTTCGCTCCATTTTTAAATGTGTAAAGTCACCCCAGGGTTTTCCTTTCAACTGTCAGCATTTTCCCATCACCTCTATTAACTGAAGCTTGTAGGATCTATTCCAATCAATGGTGTCAAGAAGTTCTCAACACTGTGTCTGGCCTCTGTTTTTGTTGGTTGGCTAGGGAGCCTCAAGAAACGAATGAGCAACTCCATGCCATGAGGCTTCCTTCTCTTTCTGACCTTCCAACCAAACTGAATCAAATAACCCTTTTCCATTTGATAAGATCTGTTAGTCATGTAGTGCCCACTTTGAGTGTCCATGTGGAAAGAAAAAGTGGTCTTTAAATAAACATTAATAATAATACTTCGTTAGTGCTTCTGAAAATGGCCAATACTATCTTAATGACTGTATATCTACTTTTAGAAACCAAACCTGGCACAAAGATCTACTGCGGAGGTCCTTCTTTTGTTCCCATCACCTGCTCAAGCACAGATGGTGGGGATGAGAGAAAGGGCCTTCTCGGTAGTGGCTCCCTGGCTCTGGAATACCCTCCCTAAGGAAATTAGATGAGCCGCCTCTCTTCAGACCTTCCAGGTTAGTCTAAAAACATGGCTCATCAGACCGGCTTTTGATCCTGAGCAATCCATGACCAATGTGATGAACCCTAGATAGTACTGCCCCACATTTTGATTGATTGTTATGACAGATAGCTGGCTGGGAGATCCTACTGAATTTTAGGAATTTTATAATTTTCAAATGTTTATAATTTTTAATGAGATTTATATGCACTGTTATTATACTTATGTCATTATATTTATACTTATATATTGTCTGCTTGTGGCATTTGGAGTGCTTTGTGAGCCACCCCAGGTCCCTTTGGGGAGATGGTGGCGGGGTACAATAATAATAATAATAATAATTATTATTATTATTATTGACACAAAAGCACAGTATGCTGGATTTCGTATCACAAAATTACAAGTCGAACACTTCCCAAGTGTCTAGGACTGTGTGATGTATTTTCGAATGATGCATGCAGATCCAAGTAAGGTGGCCTTTTGCAGCGGACAGATCATGATTTTGTTGATGTTTATTGTTTCCAAATGCTGGCTGAGATCTTTTGGCACGGCACCCAGTGCGCCAATGACCACTGGGACCACTTGTACTGGTTTATGCCTGAGCCTTTGCAGTTCGATTTTGAGGTCTTGATAGCGGCTGCATTTTTCCTGTTGTTTTTCCTCAATGCGACTGTCACCTGGTATGGTGACATCAATAATCCAGACTTTTTTCTTTTCCACAATCGGGATGTCTGGTGTATTGTGTTCCAAAACTTCGTCAGTCTGCATTTGAAAGTCGCACAGGATTTTTGCATGTTCATTTTTCATGACCTTTGCGGGTTTATGATCCCACCAATTATTTACTGCTGGTAGGTGGTACGTGTGACATAAGTTCCAGTAAATCATCTGGGCCACAGAGTTGTGCCTCTGTTTGTAGTCCATCTGTTCGATTTTCTTGCAACAACTGAGGATATTATTGTTGTTGTTGTTGTTGTTGTTGTTATTGGGTTGTTATAGGTTTTTTCAGGCTATATGGCCATGGTCTAGAGGCATTCTCTCCTGACATTTCGCCTGCATCTATGGCAAGCATCCTCACGACCTCTGAGGATGCTTGCCATACATGCAGGCGAAACATCAGGAGAAAATGCCTCTAGACCAGGGGTCCTCAAACTTTTTAAACGGGGGGCCGGATTACTGTCCCCCAGACGGTTGGAGGGCCGGACTATAGTTTTTTTAAAAAAAACGATGACCAAATTCCTATGCACACTGCACATGTCCTATTTTGCTACTGTTATGAATCGTAATATAAATATCTGATATGCAGGATGTATTTTTATTGTTACAATCTGAACATAACGCATAGTTTTAGCATTTCTGGAGATAAAATAGTTCCAATTAAAATGAGGAAAGCATTCTATTTTCTGTCTTTTTGAAAGTGGTTTTTGGAATATGTAAGCATGAGTCCCCTTTCAGGGGGAGAAGGGCAGGGTATAAATATAGGAAATAAATCTATATAAATAAAAATGTAATGTTCGTTTGTGGGATTAACAGAACTCAAAAACCACTGGACACCTAACAACCCAATGTATGTCCTTCACTCAAAAAAAATTGATTTTGTCATTTGGGAGTTGTAGTTGCTGGAATTTATAGTTTACCTATAATCAAAGAACATTCTGAACCCCACCAACGATGGAATTGAACCAAACTTGGCACACAGTTCTCCCATGACCAACAGAAAATACTGGAAGGGTTTGGTGGGCAGTGTCCTTTGGTTTTAGAGTTGTAGTTCACCTACATCCAGAGAGCACTGTGGACTCAAACAATGATGGATCTGGACCAAACTTGGCACTGATACTCAATATGCCCAAATGTGAACACTGGTGGCGTTTGGGGGTTGTATTTGCTGGGATTTATAGTTCACCTGTAATCAAAGAGCATTCTAAACTCCACCAATGATGGAATTGAACCAGTCTTGGTACACAGAACTCCCATGAACAACAGAAAATACTGGAAGGGTTTGGTGGGCATTGACCTTGAGTTTTGGAGTTGTAGTTCACCTGCCTCCATAAATCACTGTGGATTCAATGAAAGATCTGGCCCAAACTTGGCACGAATATTCCATATGCCCAAATGTGAACACTGGTGGAGTATGGGGAAAATAGAATCTTGACATTTGCGAGTTGTAGTTGCTGGGATTTGTAGTTCACCTACAATCACAGAGCATTCTGAACCTCATCAAAAATAGAATTGGGCCAAACCTTTCCAGAACAGCGCTGTGGGGACTCCAGCAGCTGCTGCTGGTCCAGATAAGCACAGGAGGGAGAAGCCTGTGGAGGGAGAAGTGCTCTCTGCTCTCCCGCGGAGAACAGAGAGCGCAGCAGAGCGGACGCCATTCATTCCTGTACAGACCATCCCTGGTGGCAAGGAAGGCGTGCGCAAACGGTGGAGGCGGCGCCAGGTGGGCGTGGTCAGGCTTCCAGGCCATCGCTTGGCCACGCCCACCTGGCGCCGCCTCCACCGTTTGCGCATGCCTTCCTCGTCACCAGGGATGGTATGTTACACAGGAATGAATGGCGCCCGCTCTGCTGTGCTTCTCCCTCCTATCTTCTCCATCCCATGTGCCTGTGGAGGGAGAAGCGCAACAGAGCGGATGCCATTCCTGTGTAACAGACAATCCCTGGTGACGAGGAAGGCATGCGCAAACGGTGGAGGCGGCGCCGGGTGGGCGTGGCCAAGCGATGGCCTGGAAGCCTGACCACGCCCACCTGGCGCCGCCTCCACCGTTTGCGCATGCCAGGTGGGCGTGGACAAGCGATGCTGGCTTCCCTGGCCTGGAAGCCTGGCCACGCCCACCCGGCACCGCCTCCACCATTCTCGCCACCAGGGATCTTCTGTGGTAGAGCAATGGCGTCCGCTCTGCTTCGCTCTCTGTTCTCCGTGGGAGAGCAGAGAGCGCTTCTCCCTCCACAGGCTTCTCCATCCCGTGTGGAAGGAGAAGCCTGTGGAGGGAGAAGCGCAGCAGAGCAGACGCCATTGGCGGCGGCGAGGGGCTTTGGACGGGCCGCTTGGCGAGGGACTTTGGATAGGCCACGACAGCCCGCGCGGGCCGGATAAATGCCCCCGGGGGGCCAGGTGTGGCCCGCGGGCCTTAGTTTGGGGACCCCTGCTCTAGACCATGGCCATATAGCCCGAAAAAACCTACAACAACAGTGATTCCGGCCATGAAAGCCTTCGACAATACATTATTATTATTATTTACTCATGTAGAAGTTTATCTCGTGTATTCATCAAGGGCAGGTTTTGGTGCAAAAAATTATGGATTTTGATATGACTTGTGGATAAGTACTTACATTGACCCATGGATAAGTCAACCTAAGTTTTCTGGGTCATTTTTTAAATGAAATTTCTAGACTTATGTATAAACAATATTTTATATACAGTACTTTTCCTTCCTGAATGAAGCACACTTACTTAAATCATGCAAATTTCCTTAAAATGACATTCAGGAGATCAAAAGGCTTCAAATGAAGGCTAGAGTCCAGCAGAGTTCCAGATGGGAGCTGCTTCATGTCAAACTAGATTATTATTATTTCTTTAAAAAGCCGCAATTGGTGCACATTTTTTGATAAATGGGTGACTTCATAAGCATTTTGCTCATTGCTGCTCCCTTCCATGTTGGTTTCAAAAGAAAAGTATTTCTCAAGTTTGTTTAACTCTACTTTTTCTTACTCCAATTAGTTGTCATGTTTCCTCAGAGCAATGGAAGCTTTGTTTTTCAGGTTATTCCCACTACACAATTACACCACTACACAATTACAGCACATTAAGCACCATGGTTGCATCCTATCAGATCTTGGGAATTGCAATTTGAAGAGGAACATTTAGAAATCTCAGATGAAGAGGCCCTATTTTGAGAGCCCCAATAGAGCCACTGAATCCATTCAAGAGGTCCTATTTTGAGAGCCACTGAATCAGTTGGATTTAGCTCCGTGTTGAGTCACCACTCAACCACTAATTGAATGGCTCTACTCCAGTTGGGACTAACCAACAGATTCCAGCCACACAGTTGCACATTCTTGGATGGTGCATCAATACCTTCAATATACAATCTTGGGTTGAGAGAAACAGCCATTGTGAATTCTCCATTGTACAAGGGGGGGATAACAAGAACCTTATCAGATAAACACAAAATCACAGAATCAGAAGTATCCTCAGGGGCCAACATGTCTAATGTTAGCTCGGTACAAGAATTTCAGTTAAAAGATTCTCAGCAGATAGATGTCCACTCCATGCTCTTTTTGGAAAGATCCAGAGAAAGAGTTCCCTATTTCTTCTCTGCATAGAATCATAGAGTTGGAAGAGACCTCATGGGCCATCCAGTCCAACCCCATTCTGTCAAGAAGCAGGCAAATTGCATTCAAAACACCCCTGACAGATGGCCACCCAGCCTCTGTTTAAAAGCCTCCAAAGAAGAAGCCTCCACCACACTCCGGGGCAGAGAGTTCCACTGCTGAATGGCTCTCACAGTCAGTAAGTTCTTCCTCATGTTCAGATGGAATCTCCTTTCTTGTAGTTTGCCTAAGTGGAGTATCTTGCATTTGTCACTATTGAACTTCATTTTGTTAGTTTTGGCCAATCATCTCTCTAATCTGTTAAGATTGTTTGGAATTCTGTTCCTGTCCCCTGTCCCAATTTGGTGTTGTCTGCAAACTTGATGATCCTGCCTTCTAACCCTTCATCTAAGTCATTAATAAAGATGCTGAACAGGACTGGGCCCAGAATGGACAAGTATTCCACTTGTCACTTCTTTCCAGGATGAAGAGGAAGCATTGGGAGAGTCACCCTCTGGGTTTGTTCATTTAACCAATTACAGTTTTTGTTCTATATATGATCAACATTAAACCCAAATTCCATTTGACATGTACTGCTGTTAAACTTATAATTCCCCACCTTGTATCTTCTGTGATCTACATACAATGTATGTAGAATACAAAAGATATATTAGTTTCAGCTGGGTTTTCTTTGCTATTATATGCCTTCAAGTCATTTCCAACCCTAAGGTGAAACTTTTAGAGTTTTCCTAGTAAGGTTTTTAAAAGAGGAGATTTACCTTGGTCTTCTTTTGGCAGAGAGATTCCAAGATCACGTCCTATTTCCACATGCAGGGGCGGCTCAACCCATTACGCAAAGTAAGCATTCACAGTATAGTTGATTTTGCCCAGGGGCGCTCTTGGGGGAAAACAGACTTTGACATATGCGAGTTGTAGTTACTGGGATGTATAGTTCACCTACAGTCAAAGAGCATTCTGAACTCCACCAATGATGGAATTGAACCATATATGGCACACAGAACTCCCATGACGAACAGAAAATATATATCAATGATTGGGGGGGGGGGGGATACTGTTTGCTTACCATTGAAAATTACCTAGGGATGCCTCTGTCCACATGGCGCTCCTTTTACTACTTTAACACAATTGGTTGCAAAATGTCACCATCCAGCAAACACAGACCAACCATGGAGTGACAATTAGAGATAGAGTCACACAATGCAAGCCCAACACAATGCACAATGTAGGATTCTGCCCTATGTGTGCAACTGTGGGTGGGATTGATTTTGCTTTAGACCTGCCTTCTTGTTTCTTCAATGACTATAGAAGAAACCTCCTTGAAGCCTAAACTGCTTTAATGTGTTGTCAAAGGCTTTCATGGCTGGAATCGCTGGGTTGTGTAGGTTTTTTGGGCTATATGGCCATGTTCTAGAAGCATTCTCTCCTGACATTTCACCTGCATCTATGGCAAGCATCCTCAGGAGATGCAGGTGAAACGTCAGGAGAGAATGCTTCTAGAACATGGCCATATAGCCCAAAAAACCTACAATAACCTAAACTGCTTTGTTGCAGGACACTAGTTATACCAAAGTCCATTTGATTTTGCAATACATTTTCCAACAGAGCCTAACCATTTGCCAATGTGCAAGTTTACCTGCAAGGAACCAGGATTTCTTTATCATCCCCCGAAGCTTTTTAAAAATTGCTTAGTCAATTTTTCAAGCCTTGGGGTCAGCTTAGGATACAGGCAATCAAGTTTCTGAGTGTGAACTAGTTCGAAGGGAAACTTTTCCTCCTTCATCTCAACAAGACACTCCATTTATCTACTTACTTGAAGGGAGGGAGGAAGGAAAACGAGGACAAACCGACCCAAAATTACCAAAATAAGCGGATTAGAGTTAAAGAGAAGCTCTAATGACATAAAGAAGCTAGCACTAAACGAAGATCTGAAAAAGAAAGTTAAGTATGAGGGATATGACAACCCGGCGGAATTACTGTGATGCACACATAAGATCTCTCATGTGGAATTCAGATTTATGTCTATGGCTGCTTGAAGTAAGTGACAGGAAGTTAAGCCTCTGAGCAGGACATAGATTCCTTCTCTAGGACCAAACTCATCAATGTCATGATGACCAAAGCATTGCACATCATACAATCATAGAGTTGGAAGAGAACCCCAGGACCATCCAGTCCATCCCCGTTCTGCCAGGCAGGAACACAAATCAAATAAGCCCTCCCGACAGATGGCCATTCAGCCATATGAAAAAGACGTGGACAGTCTACAGACATTACATGCAACTCCTAGAACAATTCCATCAGTGTTGCCTTGGGAAAATCCTGCAAATCTCTTGGGAAGACAAGCGAGGAAATGTCAGCGTGCTGGAAGAAGCAAAGACCACCATTAAAGCAATGGTGCTCCACCATCAACTCCGCTGGACCGGCCATGTTGTCCGGATGCCCGACCACCGTCTCCCAAAGCAGTTACTCTACTCCGAACTCAAGAATGGAAAACAGAATGTTGGTGGGCAGGAAAAGAGATTTAAAAATGGGCTCAAAGCCAACCTTAAAAACTCTGGCATAGACTCTGAGAACTGGGAAGCCCTCGAGCGCTCCAGCTGGAGGTCAGCTGTGACCAGCAGTGCTGCAGAATTTGAACAGGCACAAATGGAGGGTAAAAGAGAGAAGTGTGGCAAGAGGAAGGCGTGTCAAGCCTACTTCGACCAGGACCGCCTTCCACCTGGAAACCAATGTCCTCACTGCAAGAGAAGATGCAGATCAAGAATTGGGCTCCACAGTCACCTACGGACCCACCAACAGAGCACCGACCTTGGAGGACCATCGTCCTCGGACTACGAGGGATCGCCTAAGTAAGTAAGTATTGATGCAGCCTAGAATTGCATTGGCTTTTGTAGCTGCTGTATCACACTGTTGATCATGACTAATCGTTTCACTGAAAAATGATGTTCAGGTTTCCATGATGGATTTCAGTTAATAAATCTGAGTTGGCACACAATACCATACTTTTTGTACTAACCAGTTACTTTTTCATGCACCTAATGGAACTTCTTCTTCATGGTAAACAGACTTTTGATTTATCGCCTACATGCACAGCTTGAGTTGACGTGCATAATGGCAAATGTGGGGATGGAGACAAATGATCGCTTTGCAGTGAGCAAAATGCTCTCTTATAAACTCAAAACAAAACTTGAAATTGACACCTGCAGATAAACGTTTCAGACAAACCACAAGTCTGTGAATACCATTTTTCGTGGCTCCACACAAAGGGAATGGCAGCTCAATATGTACAGAACGTTCACTTTCTTTTCATCTCCTGGATGGGAAATATTTTTTTTCCCAAATGAAGGAAATCCCACTGGAAAGGATCCAGGAAGGCAAAAGGCTGCTGAGAGATGCTTTACATTCTGCAAACTATTTGCACTGAAATATAGAATGTGGGGTTTGGCAGAAAATTGTGTTTTCTGCATAGAAAATTATTTTCTACTCATACATCCATGTGTGCTTCTGCTCAGAAAGCATGGTTTCTGCTCAGAAAAAAGTTTACTTTACACATATTAATAATTTCTGAAGCACGAATGGGGACTGGGACATTTGTGTTCTCTTCCAGTGTGGAGAATAAAGCAGAATTTATTCAGATTTGCCCACAGGGAAGAAGAATGTGAAGATTACCATCCCTAATATGAATGATATCATGCAGTGAAAGCCAAATGTATGACAAGAAAGATTCAAAATGTGCTTTTGAATGGGGCCAATGCATAATAGCACGTTCTTTGTTTCGTTGAATGAGCTGGGTGAAATAATAACCCCATGTTATTAAATCACAACCTCTGAGAAGTAGCATGAAATGATGCAAAATAGCCCAATTTGTATATTTACTTGTAATACAATGCGCTGCTTTACATGTGATGCAAAACAAGTCATCTAGGAGGCACAAATCTGTTCAGGTCGCATATCTGTTTTTGCAGATAAGTGAGCCAAGCATGCGGTTGTTCAGAAAGGCGGAAATATCTGTGGAAATAAACGGGAAGGTTTCCATTCATCTCTCATGATCAGAAGCACTGAGCTGGCTGTATAATAGGAGCAACAATTACTGCAATATTCATCCTCATTTCAGGAGTATTTGCCTTTGCAGCAGCCAAGTCACTTCCCAACAAGTAAACAAAGTCTCCCATGTTTAAAATGGCAAGAAACACATTGCAAGCAAGCGGGGTGTGATCAATGACCAGCCTGATAGGTCTAGACACGTCTTCAACATTTGGTAGGAGTGTCCCCATTCACAATGAGCTGGATCCAGATGAGGGATTATGGGTATTTGAGTTCTGTTCATAATGGAGGATGGAAACAGGGCAGTAGTTGCTGATGGATCCATGTCGATGATGAATTCCCTCAAAGTTTTAGTCCAGACTTTCAATGAACTATTTAAGGTACTGAACCCTGCAACAAAATACATTCAGCACCTTGGATAGTTCCTATAAAGATCAATCTGGAGGAGACATACTAGCCTTGCTCAGTGGTTGCTGGTGGATTCCATTTCACCGATCAGTTCCCTTTAGGTTTCAATCCAGACTTTAAATGGAATATTTAAGGTACTGAACCATACCCACAAAATACAGTCAGAACTTTGGATATATTGCTTCCATGCAGTTCAGCCTGGAGCTAATTCGTTAGCCCTGCTTTCTGCAGCCTACTGTACTTCCAAAAAAGCTGTTCCAGAAAGGTGAGAGATCCTCATGACTAATGTGACAGTTTTTTGGGAGGCTTATATATTTCCAAGCCATAGCAATAATCATGGAGAATTCTTGGAGAACAGGAGAAGTCCCAGCAGACTGGAGGAGCAAATGTTGTCCCTATCTTCAAGAAGGGAAAAAAAGAGGACCCAAACAATTACCATCCAATCTGCCTCACATCAATACCAGGAAATATTCTGGAGCAGATCATTAAGGAGGCAGCAATCACTTAGAAAGTTATGTTGTGATTACTAAGAGTCAGCATGGATTTCTCAAAGCCCTTCCAGACAGGCCCTAATCCCAGAATCTGATCCCAGGTTTTCTCTTCATTCCAAATTATCTGGCAGTGCAGATTCACATAATTCAGTTTAAAGCAGAAAACCTGGGATCAGATCCTGGGATTAGGGCCTGTCTGGAAGGGCCCTCAAAAGCAAGTCATGCCAGACTAATGTTATCTCTTCTTGATAGTGTTACAAGATGCAGGGTATGCTGTGGATGTAGTATATCTTAATTTTAGTAAAGCATTTGACAAAGTTCCTATGATGTTCTTCAGAAAATACTACTATGAGGTAGATTTCTTATTGGTTAAACAGCCAAACCCAAAGGGTGCTCACCAATGGGGTTCCTTTTCATCCTGGAAAGAAGTGACCAGTAGAGTGCCATAAAGAGGGTTCTCTCTTGGGTCCAATACTGTTCAACATGACTTGGATGAAGGTCTAGAGCAGTGGTTCTCAACCTGTGGGTTCCCAGATGTTTTGGCCTTCAACTCCCAGAAATCCTAACAGTTGGTAAACTGGCTGAGATTTTTGGGAGTTGTAGGGTTACCTGGGGACCCCCAAGTTTGAGAACCACTGGTTTAGAGGGAATGCTTATCAAGTCTGCAGATGAAACTAAATTGGGAGGGAGAGCAAATACACCAGAGGACATGATCAGAATTCAAAAGGACCTTAACGGATTAGAGAGTTGGGCCAAAACTAACAAAACAAATGTCAGTAATGAGAAATGTAGGATACTACACTTAGGCAAAAAAAAAAAATGAAACACACTGATACAGGATGATTAAATGAATTCAGCCTCCTCTTCCCTCATAATGGAAATGCGACTGGATCATGGCACCATCTTGGGAAATCATCCATTTCCATCTAATCAATTTTTCCAGTCTTGCCTATTTTTAAAAGAAATGAATAAACCTTCTCCCCCTGGAAAGGCACGTCATTTTGATCCTTCTCTGTGAATATTTTATAACACATTGTCTGAGTCTTGTTGCCTCCCTAATCTTCTCATCATGTCACAAACCTTTTTGGGTAGAGAACTGACCTTTGCTTTTGCCAAATGCACAATACATAGCTTCATTAGTCCCCATACATTCCTAGATACACACCCACCCACAATGGATGCCCGAAAGCATGGATCATAATGAACCCTATACCAATAATATTTTTGGACAGTGGTTGAACACAGGTAAATGAATCCATCAAAAGTGAACCCACAGATGGAGGAAAACCACCAACTTATCAAAAGTCACTTCTTGTTTCAAAAAAATCCCCTTATACATTTAAATTGGCTCAAGGGACATCTGAAAACATAGTGGTTCTCTTTCCAAACACTCAACATCTGTGTCACTGAACATTGTCCTGCTTTTGTCCTCATATGGTGAGCTTGTGGTTCTAACACAGTCATGGATAGGTTGGTGGGAAGGCCTACCCATATCCCTTGGTGGACATAGGGGGACAAAAATTGCATGTTTTGTTATGTTGTGACTCCCCAAGCCCACTGTGGCCTCCAAACTTGGTTGAAAGGCCCTCCACATTCCCTAGAGATAACTTTGTGGAATTTGGGAGCAAACAATTGAAAAATATGGAAAAATTGCAAAGAATTGTAACCACACTTTGCCCACCATTGACGTAAATGTTAGGACAGTATGAATATCTCAGGAGTGCTTAATAATAATAATAATAATAATCTTTATTTGTACCCCGCTACCATCTCCCCAAGGGACTCGGTGCGACTTACATGAGGCCAAGCCCACAACACATCAATAAACAAAACATCAAATAAAACAATCAATACAATACAATTCATAACAAAAATAAGCAATAAACAATCAACAGTGACATACAAGCATTTAAAAACCAATGGCCGGGTCAAATGTAATATATTAAAATTAAAATAATGCTGACGTGACGTGAACATTTTCAGAGAGAAGTGAGGGAATGCAGTCAGTCCTAAATCAATGGTAAAGTGCATTTTGAGGGCATATTGCTGAGAGTTTTCCTTATTCTGGGAAGGCACACTGGAACAACCACATTTTCAGGCTCCTCCTAAAGACTGCCAGCATTGGGGCATGTCTGATGTCCCTGGGAAGTGAGTTCTAGAGCCGGGGGGCCACCACCGAGAAGGCCCTCTCCCTCGTCCCCACCAATCGCGCCTGCGAAAGACGTGAGAGCGTGAGCAGGGCCTCTCCAGATGATCGAAGAGATCGTGTGGGTTCGTACACAGAAATGTGGTCACACAGGTAGGAGGGTCCCAAACCGTTCAGGGCTTTGTAGGTCAGAACCTGCACCTTGAATTGGGATCAGAAAATGAACGGCAGCCAGTGGAGCTCCTTAAACAGGAGGGTTGACCGCTCTCTGTAAGAAGCACCAGTTAGTAACCTGGCACACACCTGGACTCTATGATACTTGGAGTCCCTTCCAACTCTATGATTCCATGATGTGTTTTCTTCCACCTCATGAAATGTCAATAATCTACCGAAATGTCTTGCCCACCATGAAGATAATTAAAATTTGTTGAAGAAGAAAAAAAAACACCAATAAAATCAGGAAAGGTGGAGGCCCTGGGACATCCCTAGCATGGCTTCCCTCTGCGATGGATTCATTAAACAATTCTATTAGCTGGGCTTTCACTTCTGACACTTGGCAGCCGATGTTAATTGGGCCACAATCAAGATAGTAATTCAAGTTAATTGGATTCCCACTGTCAGCAGCGATCGGCTTGCTTCAATGTGCTGCTGTCATTGACGAATAATGACTCATGGATGGCTTTATTGGAGAGCATTGTTTGACAGCCGTTGGCATGGCCAGGCTGGTGGATTGCTGTCGGCTTGCTGAGTAAGAGAGCTGGCATGGTTCCTGGCTCAAAGGGGTGGGTAGAAGGGAGACTAGTCCCGTCGTCTCCGAGAACTGGATGTTTCACACCAAGAGATGACATGACATCACGGGACATCTCTTTCAGACCCTCAGGTGCCGGAGACGGAAAGAGAAGCCAGATTTCTCTGGGCAAGAGCTTTTCAAGAACTTGGAAGGCAGCTTGAATCCATAGCAGGAAATGGCAGAAGACCCAACACCATCACAGCCTTGCAAAGTCTACTAGACTTAAATTGAGTTCATTGGACAGGTTGCGGTGGAAGTGAGCCAAGGAATCAACAGCATGAAAAATGCAACTTCAAAGAACCCTCAGTCTCCAAACACAGATGACGTTGATTCTATAATGACTATCATTCTCTTGTTGGTTTGAAGTCTATTGTTAGACCTGACTATTCTATACCTATTCCAACAATAGGATTTAGCAATGTGTTAGAGACTCAACATTCAGCAATGGATCCACTGATTCTGCACTGGGTTAGGACTAACTAATTAATATTATTTTGATTTTCCTCAACATTATTATCAATGTTATTGTTGTTCATTCGTTCAGTTGTCTCCAACTCTTCGTGACCTCATGGACCAGCCCACGCCAGAGCTCCCTGTCAGCCGTCACCACCCCCAGCTCCTTCAAGGTCAGTCCAGTCACTTCAAGGATGCCATCCATCCATCTTGCCCTTGGTCGGCCCCTCTTCCTTTTTCCTTCCATTTCCCACAGCATTATCTTATCAATATCACTAAATTCTTATCAATATTCTTATCAATATCTATATATATATATATAAATGCTCTATGCATAATGAGTTCCTTAAAAACAAAAGAACCAATGAACGAAATCAAACCAAATTTGGCAACAAAACATCTCACAACACAAGGAGTGACCATCACTCAAAAATTATGATTTTGTCATTTGGGAGTTGTAGTTGCTGGGATTTATAGTTCACCTACAATCAAAGAGCATTCTGAACTCCACCAACGATGGAATTGAACCAAACTTGGCACACAGAACTCCCATAACCAACAGAAAATACTGGAAGGGTTTGGTGGGCATTGACCTTGAGTTTGGGAGTTGTAGTTCACCTACATCCAGAGAGCACTGTGGACTCAAACAATGATGGATCTGGACCAAACTTGCCACAAGAACTCAATACGCCCAAATATGAACACAGATGGAGTTTGGGGGAAATAGACCTTGACATTTGGGAGTTGTAGTTACTGGGATTTATAGTTCACCTACAATCAAAGAGCATTCTGAACCCCACCAACGACAGAATTGGGCCAAACTTCCCACACAGAACCCCCATGACCAACAGAAAATACTCAAGGCCATCCAGTCCAACTCCCTTCACCAGGGCAAGAAAACGTAAAGCCCTCCTGACAAAGAGCCATCCAGCCATAGATATAAATACTTAAATAGATATGATACACACACACAGATATAGTATCATACATTTGAAAGGGACCCCTGAAGAAGGACAATTATATGTTGCATGTTCCAGAGTAGGCAAACCAGACACTCTCCACATCAACACTGACAAAGAAACAGCAAGAAATACTGTTTAATCACAAGCAGGAAGACATTACATATATTAGAAACCAACACTTTCTCATTATTTTCCAGATCAACAGACTGGGCCACAGCAACGCGTGGCAGGGGACAGCTAGTAGAAGCATAAAATCTGAGCCCAGGCACAGCAGTGTGATACTGCAGCAAAGAGGGCAAACAATATTTTAGCCTGAATTAATAGGGCTGTTTTTTTTCCCCAAGACAAAGAAAGAAATAATCCCAATATATTCCTCATTTCTCAGGTCTCATGCAAAGCATTGTGATTGAAACTTCATTTTAGGGAGAGAAGAGACAAGTGGAGCCCCAATGGTGCAGGGGGTTAAACTGATGAGCTGCTGAATTTGTTGACCAAGAGGTCATAGGATCAAATCCAGGAAGTGGGGTGAGCTCCCGCTGTTAGCCCCAGCTTCTGCCAACCTAGCAGTTTGAAAACATGCAAATGTGTGTAGATCAATAGGTACTAGGCCTGGGTAACAACGCAAAAATTTGTTTCTAAAATCGATTTGTATTTGGGGGGTTTTTGCGTTTCAATATTTAAAATAATTACAAAACTTTCCTTTAAAAAAGTTCAGTATTTACGAAATTTCGTTAATATTAACGAATCGATTCGTTAAGATGGCGGACCCCCCACGCATGCGCTAATCACCTCTGAAACTTCGTTATGAAAACGGGGGTCGATTCGTTAAGGTGGCAACGAATCGATTCGTTAAAAAAGGAATATTATTTATCAGAAATATTTAAAAATGGAAAATTAACAATGCTTGCCCTGTTGTGGAGTGAACACAGCCACAGGACAGGGACAAACTCACACACACAGGCACACAAGGGTCTTTTCTTTTTTTAGAATATTTTTTGAATTTTTTGAAGAATAAAAGAAAGATATTTTTCAGAAATATTTAAAAATGGAAAATTAACAATGCTTGCCCTGTTGTGGAGCGAACGGCAAAGCCTCCCCGCTGCTCCCAGCCCAGGGAATGAATGAATGCAAGCAATGAATGAATGCAAGCAATGAATGAATGCAAGCAATGAATGAATGCAAGCCAAGCCTCCCTCCCGAACCTCCCGTCTCCTCGCCTTCCCCAGCAATGAGCAATGCGGCCACGCGGAGCCGCTTTTAAAGGGCAGCCCGCCCAATCACAATCAGCCACGGTGCTTGGGAGCGCCAGATTGGCTCCCGGCGCACCCAGCATCCTCCATCCCTAAAACGTCATTTCCGAAACGGGCGGAAGCCCGTAAAAAAGATGGAGGATGCCGTTTCGATATTTAAAAACACTTCCGGGTTTGAAAATATGTTTTGTAATCGTTTTGTAATTGTTAAAAATAACGAATATTTAACGAATTACAAAATTAACGAATGAAACCGCCCAGGCCTAATAGGTACCACTCCAGTGGGAAGGTAATAGCACTCCATGCTGTCATGCTGGCCACATGCCCTTGGAGGTGTCTATGGACAACGCCGGCTCTTTGGCTTAGAAATGGAGATGAGCACCAACCCTCAGAGTTGGACACAACTGGACTTAATGTCAGGGGAAAACCTTTACCTTTACCTAGAGACAAGTTGGAACAGTTTCAGAGAAAGGAAAGAAGGATAATAAGAGTTTGGAGAATAAAATACATGATGAAAGATTGATGAAAGTTACAGGAGAGTAGATTTCAATTGGACTTTAGAAGGGAAGTGGTGGGCTTTTTAAAATAGATACCGTCTTCAAAGAGAGGCTGTCCAACTCCCTTTTGAGGAAGCTCTAGCTGGATTTCCTGCACTGAGCAAGAGTTGAACCTGATGGCCCATGATGTCCTTTCAGCTCTATCTATATTTTAAAGGAAATTTGGTAGCAGCTGTGGCTTATGAGAACTATAATGCACGTCAAGGATTATTTGGCAGCCTTTAAATTTTGGGTTGGTTTATATTTCATAATTTATCAGGTGTTTCATTCGGCTTCAGTTTCGCTATTGTACTAAGTGTCGTGGAAATGTTTTAAAATATTTCCCAAGGGCTCTCTTTGGGAATGGTATTGCAAAGAGGACAGATTGTAAACACTGCAGGTAAAAGACAGGACATGACTAAGGAAGGAGAGAAACATTTTTAGGTCACATTGTAACTTTAACGAATCATATTTCCAGTTTGCCTTGAAGCCGCTTATTGACTTCTAGTAAACCCGTGAATTTCATAGAGGTTTCTTAGGGAAGGAAGAGTCAGAGGTGATTTTGACATTTCCTTTGAGATATTGCATACAACACCTGGGATTCATCGCCAGACTAGGACGCAGAAAAATGGCTTCAAACTACTTCCTGAACATGAGGAAGAACTTCCTCAGTGTGAGAACTGTTCAGCACTGGAACTCTCTGCCCCGGAGTGTGGTGGAGGCTCCTTTTTTGGAGGCTCTTAAACAGAGGCTGGATGGTCATCTGTTGGGAGTGCTTTAAATGCAATTTTTTCTGCTTCTTGGCAGGGGGTTGGACTGGATCTCTTCCAACTCTATGATTCTATGATTCCAATCCAAAGCTGTTGCACTCCAGGCCAGGAAAGCCCTCTGACTTTAAACGCCACACAGCTGAGTAGAAATGCAAGCAGTTTACTGAAGAAATTTTAAAAGCTGTATCAGTAATAAACACTCCACAAAAATAGGTAAATCCAATTAGGTAGAAAGATAAGCAGGAACAAATAGTCCAGGAAATTAGTCTATCAAAGTCCATGAAAAACAAAGGCAGAAATTTCCATGGTAAAATCCCAAAGCTTGAATCATGAATCAATCAAGGCACTTAACACATGAATCTATTCAAGTCAAGGCTTCCAAGGACCAGGAAAGATGTCTTGGCTCAATTCCAACTATGTTTCATCTGACTATGGATTCTGTACTTGGCACCTTTATCCCTAATCTACTCTATGTCCCAAGTGGCCAGGAACGGATTTCGTTTCAGCCTTGACTCTGTTATCAATCTCTCTCCGTCTGGCAGAAGGCCTGAGAGATTGGTCTGTTTGCCTGTGCTGACTAAAAATGTGCCTTCTACCTACTGGCTCATTAATTTCTGCAGCTGGCCCAGGTGCCGAGCTATTCTCGGGCTCCAAGTCATTAAAATTCTCTGGTAGCATTTTAGGGACCACACCACCATCCCCAAACCCTTCAGGAACATTCTCATCAGAAAAGAACACTTTGAACAGGAATCCCATTGTCATTCTTTGCATCGATAGCAACCTCATCACTAGAAACATCGTTAGATACATGAACCTCATTATCATTCCCAACATCCAGAGTACCCTGATCATTAGACACAGGCTGAACTCCAACACAAGCATTAACTAAAGCTGACTCTGCTTAGCTTCCAAGATCAGACAAAATCTGATGTCTTCAGTGTATTCAGATATTCCAATACATATATGGAAATACAGTTCTTGCTTAGTATTCCCACTTCTTTGAGGGTTGTAATGCAACTAGTCTAATAAATAGGTGTTCACAATGTTTATATTGGACGTTGTTGTTCATTCATTCAATTGAAATTGAATCGAGACAAGACAGAGGTACTCCTGGTCAGTCGCAAGGCCGAACAGGGCATAGGGTTACAGCCTGTGTTGGATGGGGCCGCACTCCCCCTGAAGACGCAGGTTCGCAGCTTGGGTGTGACCCTGGACTCATCGCTGAGCCTGGAACCCCAGGTTTCGGCGGTGACCAGGGGAGCATTTGCACAGCTAAAGCTTGTGTGCCAGCTGCGCCCGTACCTTGGGAAGTCTGACTTGGCCACGGTAGTCCACGCTCTGGTTACATCCCGTTTAGACTACTGCAACGCTCTCTACGTGGGGTTGCCTTTGAAGACAGCTCGGAAGCTCCAACTAGTCCAACGCTCGGCAGCCATGATTTTAACAGGAGCGGAGCGCAGGGAGCATACAACCCCCCTGTTGCGCCAACTCCACTGGCTACTGATCTGCTACCGGGCTGAATTCAAAGTGCTGGCGTTGGCCTTAAAGCCCTAAACGGTTCTGGCCCAAGCTACCTATCTGACCGCATCTCTGCCTATGAACCCACCAGGACTTTGAGATCTTCCGGGGAGACCCTGCTCTTGATCCCGCCTGCTTCTCAAGCTCGGCTGGCGGGGACGAGAGATAGGGCCTTCTCGGTGGTGGCTCCTCGGCTGTGGAACGCCCTTCCTACGGACATTAGACTAGCACCATCTCTAATGGTATTCCGCAAAAAAGTGAAGACCTGGCTGTTTGAGCAGCGTTTGAATAATTAGTGCAATGATTGGTTAATGAACACTGGAATGGAACAATGGATGACGAATCTGGAACATGTTTTTGATGACGAGACGACAGTGAATGGGTATTGTAGTAACTGTTTATTAATGTAATGTGTTAGGTTGTTAACTGTTTTTATACTGTAGCACTGAATTTTTGCTGTTCGTATTTGTTGTGAACCGCTGTGAGTCGCCTTCGGGCTGAGAACAGCGGTATATAAGTAAGGTAAATAAATAAATAAATAAATATACAACTCTGGAAACCAGGGCTTGAAACTGTGACTGTTTACCCCCCAGCTCCTTCAAGGTCAGCAGTCACTTCAAGGATTCCATCCATCCATCTTGCCCTTGGTCGGCCCCTATTCCTTTTTCCTTCCATTTTCCCCAGCATCATTGTCTTCTCTAAGCTTTCCTTTCTTCTCATGATGTGGCCAAAGTACTTCATCTTTGTCTCTACTATCCTTCCCCCCAATGAACAGTCAGGCTTTATCTCCTTATATTGGAGGAAAGTATAGGAAATGTGCAAAAACGATGTATAACATAGGCATTATATTGTGGAGAATATAATTTCCCTACAGCTACCATGGACTAACAGAAGTACAAATCAATGGGTCGAAGAGCAAATCAAGCCTGACTTCTCACCAGAAACCAAAATAACTGACCTGGGGCCATGCTACATGAGATGACATGACTCATTGGAAATGACAACAATGCTGGGGAAAGTGGATGGCAGTATTAAAAGAAGGAAATCACACTTCAGATGGAAAGGAGCATTCAAGGAAGCTGCCTATCTGAGTTTGCAAGATCTGAGCAGGGCTCTTAACAACCAGGTGCTTTGGAAGTCTTTCATTCGCTGATGACTATAAATCAAAGCCAACCTGACAGCAAATAACAACAGTTATGGAATATGCCCAAAACCAATATAAATAAAATGTAATGTTCGTTTGTGGGATTAACAGAACTCAAAAACCACTGGACGAATTGACACCAAATTTGGACACAAGACACCTAACAACCCAATGCATGTACTTCATCTAATATATATATATATATATATATATATATATATATATATATATATATATATATAGTCATTTGGGAGTTGTAGTTCCTGGGATTTATAGTTCACCAGCAAACAAAAAACATTCTGAGCCCCACCAACGATGGAATTGAACCAAACTTGGCACACAGTTCTCCCATGACCAACAGAAAATACTGAAAGGGTTTGGTGGACAGTGTCCTTTGGTTTTGGAGTTGTAGTTCACCTACATCCAAAGATGATTGTGGACTCAAACAATGATAGCTCTGGACCAAACTCTACAAGAATACTCAATATGCCCAAATGTGAACACCGGTGAAGTTTGGGGAAAATAGAATCTTGACATTTGGGAGTTGCAGTTGCTGGGATTTCTAGTTCACCTACAATCACAGAACATTCAGAACCCTACCAATGATAGAATTGGGCCAAACCTCCCACACAGAACCCCCGTGTGGCCGGGGACAGCTAGTGTATACATAAAACAAAAATGTATCCAAAATGCTTATAGCAAGTGAAATCCATAGGAAACACACAAATAGCGAGCACCTGATGAACCAATCAGGACACAGCATATTATCTGAGAACACAGAAATCCTGGACCACTCGAACAACCACCATGTCAGACTCCACAGATAAGCCATTGAATTCCATAATAGTGGACAATTTCAACAGAAAGGGGGAAACCATGAAAATGAACAAAATCTGGCTACCTGTATTAAAAAAGACTCTAAAATTACAACAACAAAACAACAGAGAGGAAACAATCAGGGACAGCTAATCACCTCTCAACAAAAGATTGCTCCAGGCATTGCCAGGCAATCAAATGCTAATCAAGGTGTTCAGTTGAAACATTCACACCTAGCTCCAGCAAACAAGAGTCCTTTATCCCACCCTGGTCATTCCACAGGTATATAAACCCAATTTTCCTAGTTCCAACAGACCACACTACCTCTGAGGATGCTTGCCATAGATGCAGGCGAAACGTCAGGAGGGAATGCCTCTAGAACATGGCCATATAGCCTGAAAAAGCCTACAACAACCCAACACACAAATATATTTAACAATGTAAATGGATGCTGGTAATAGGATAAAATGAACCTAAGCCCAGAAAAATAAGAAATAAAAAGGAATTAAAATTGACCAATCTGCCATCTTTGCTTGTGGCCAACAAGTAGTCCAGCTACACTGCAGAATTAATGCGGTTTGACACCACTCTGATTGCCATTGCTCAATGTTATGGGATCCTGGGATTTATCATTTAGTGAGGCACCTCTCTTTTGAATGCAATATTCCTGCTTCTTGGCAGAATGAGGTTGGACTGGATGGCCCATGAGGTCTCTTCCAACTCTTTGATTCTATGATTCTATGATTCTACCTGAACTCTTTGACAGGGAAGGCTAAGGTTCTTGCAAAACTACAGCTCCCAGGATACCATAGCATTGAGCCATGGCAATTAACATAGTGTCCAACTGCATTAATTCTGCAATACAGATGCTACCCAAGTCAAACTTAGCTATTCATAGCAACCCTTCTCAAACTTGCCAGTTTTGTTTTTGCTATTGGATTGAGACAATTTTTAATGCATACTGTCAGATTGGAATATATTAGTTTTTTTTTTTTAAATATGAATGTTAAAAATACCTCTTTATAAGTAGGGAGGGGGAAAGACAAAAAGACAGAGTAAGAGGGAAATGTGGGGGTCTAGTAATGCAGAGGTAATGTGCTAGGCATATACATTAAGCTGACAGTAAGTCTCCAGAACTAGCTACTTGGAGCTGGCGTGCATAGAATACATATTTGTGCATAAAGTAATAAGATTCTCTGACCGTAGAATGATGGATGAGGAATATTTGTCCTTCCAACCTTGGAGCATTAGGCCGGAATCCAGTTGGTACCTTTCATCAGTGTAACAGTCCATTATGCTATAAGGGACTTTGGGAAGTGGTGTGTAATGGTGCATAGTGGCACACAGTATGCGTGTGGTGGGGAGCAAAGGAAGTCTTCTCTGTCATCACAGGGAAAAATGGTCTGCTGACTTCTGAACAGCTTGGGAGCTGGCAACAGAGCCTCCTGTCCTGATGGAAGTGCTTTGCCTGGTCACATCAAAGTCCCTGCACCCATTGTACCTCGGTGCCACCACCTACAACAATGCGATCAAAGCAGCTGTGATGGGTGACACTACAGGATAGTCACCTGAAAGGCACTTGGACTGGATAGCCCTTGTGGTCTCTTCCAGCTCTATGATTCTACAAGTCTTTTAGTTGCAATGGCAACACACAAGACACAATACTATTTATTTATTTATTTATTTACTTTGCTTGTATACCGCAGTTTCTCAGCCCGTAGGCGACTCAACGCGGTTCACAACAAGAGCAAAAAGACAGTCATAACAAAATAGCAATATACAATTTAAAACCATGAGAGCATAATATACAAGTAATGGCACATCAATAACAACACATTAACGTCTCGTAACTAGAATCGTGATCCAATTCGTTGTCTAGAATTCCGTTCCTATATTCAACGTATTCATTGCACTGTTTATCCGAATGCCTGCTCAAACAGCCAGGTTATTAGTTTCCTTCGAAACACCATTAACGTCGGAGCTGATCTAATGTCCATGGGAAGGGCGTTCCACAGCCGAGGGGCCACCACAGAGAAGGCCCTGTCCCTCGTCCCCGCCAGCCGTGCTTGTGATGCAGGCGGGATCGAGAGCAGGGCCTCCCCAGAAGATCTTAGAGTCCTGGTGGGTTCATAAGCAGAGATACGTTCGGATAGGTAGCTTAATTGTATTGAGTCTCCTTTGTGAAGAGAAAAAGTGGGGCATTATAATAATAATAATAATAATAATAATAATAATAATAATAATGGGTTGTTGTAGGTTTTTTGGGCCATATATTTATTTATTTACTGTCCTTGTATACCGCCGTTTCTCAGCCTAACTGGCGACTCAACGCGGTTTACAACAAAATATACAGTACACAGTATACAATTAAAACCATAAAAACATAATACACAATATTACACGTAAATCACAATCCAATACATCTCCTAACTAAAATCGTGGTCCAATTGCATCATCCATATTACCAATCCGTAGTCGACACATTCATTGCACCGAATTAACCAAATGCCTGCTTGAACATCCAAGTTTTTTATAGCCATGGTCTAGAGGCATTTTCTCCTGACATTTCGCCTGCATCTATGGCAAGCATCCTCAGAGGTAGTGAGGTCTGTTGGAACCAGGAAAATGGGTTTATATATCTGTGGAATGACCAGGGTGAGACAAAGGACTCTTGTCTGCTGGAGCTAGGTGTGAATGTTTCAACTGACCACCTTGATTAGCATTTGATTGCCTGGCAGTGCCTGGAGCAATCTTTTGTTGAGAGGTGATTAGATGTCCTTGTTTGGAGAAAGGAGGAAACCATGAAAATGAACAAAATCTGGCTACCATTATTAAAAAAAACCCTCTAAAATTAGAACAGCACAACAACAGAGAGGAAACAAACAATGAGAAGGCCTTACTGGAACATTATTTAAACTGTTTTATTTATTTATTTACTTTATTTGTATATCGCTCTTCTCAGCCCTTAGGTGACTCAGAGCTGTTTACAACAATTTAGGTATACACAATACAAAATCAATTAAGCATTTAAAAGCAACAGCATCACAAATCATTAAACATCAGCATCAATACATCACTACATTAATATAACAAATCCATCAGGTCTCATACATGAAATCAGAATCCAAACTCATTATCCATTATTCTGTGTTCCAATAGTCAGTCAATCAATCACACTGCTTAGTCGAATGCCTGTTCAAACAGCCAGGTCTTTACTTTCCTCCGGAATGCCAGCAAGGAGGGGGTCGATCTAATATCTGCAGGAAGGGCGTTCCACAGCCGAGGGGCCACCACTGAGAAGGCCCTGTCTCTCGTCCCCGCCAGGCGTGCTGGTGAAGCCGGCGGGATCGAGAGCAGGGCCTCCCCAGACGATCTTAATGTCCTAACTGGTTCATAGGGATGATCTGATCACCATACTCAATATATCCCATATGCATGGGGGTATTGGGTAATGATACAAAAGGTTTGCTAGGGTAGACCCTCTTTCACTCAGACTCACCCCCCTCCCCGAATCAAACTCAGCTCCCCCCGAAACAAAATCTTGGCTACGGGCCTGCCAGGAGATGCCTGGATGTTTGATGTTTTTCCATCCTTGTGGGAGGCTTCTCTCATGTCCTCACATGGGGAGCTGGAGCTAACAGAGGGAGCTCAACTCACTCTCCCTGGATTCGAACCACTGACTTGTCAGTCAGCAGTCCTGCCAGGGTTAAACCCTTGTGCCAACTGTGAGATGAACTGGGAGAAAGAAGTTTGTAGCATATGTTTTCCAAGACTACTTCATCAGAGGACACAGGTTTCTCCATAGCTACCACACATGATGCGAGAAGATCCAACCAGTCCATCCTCTTGGAAATAAAGCCCAACTGCTCATTGGAGGGAAGGATAGTAAAGGCAAATATGAAGTACTTTGGCCACATCATGAGAAGAAAGAAAAGCTTAGAGAAGACAACGATGCTGGGGAAAATGGAAGGAAAAAGGAAGAGGGGCTGACCAAGGGCAAGATGGATGGATGGCATCCTTGAAGTGACTGGATTGACCTTGAAGGAGCTGGGGGTGGTGACGGCCAACAGGGAGCTCTGGCGTGGGCTGGTCCATGAGGTCATGAAGAGTCGGAAATGACTGAACGAATGAACAACAACTACACATGATGACCAGAAACCTTCACAGCTTGAAAAGTCACATCATATTGGGGAAACAATAGCCAAGTAGTGTGGGACATTCCAGTAAGAACAGTACCAAATATCTTAAGATGCCCTGTCTCCGACTGGAGAATCGAAAGAGGGGTGTTCAAGAAGCAGTAGATTTTGGTCCAGGTCACTCTGAAGTTCTATGGATCTAAACTAGGATGCCAACACTTGTTGGCAATGAATTGGCTTGGAGATGGGAAATTGCCTTGTTAAAACCCCTGGCCACCTTCTGCCATCATCACTCCGCTGCAACATCTGTTCTCTCCTGCTTTGAGCAATTTGGAGGCAATATGAATAATACAGAGGAGCTGCCATAGTCACAACGTTGCTCCATTTGTTGTTACTGCTCATGCCAAAGTAGGGCATCGAGTCAGTGTGAGCAGTCTGGGCAAGCATCCATAGACCAGGGCCCCTTCCCTTCTTGCCTCGCCAATTTGCATTCTTCTTGCACAGAAACAGTTTCAATTATTTCTTCACTTAGGGAAATGATCCAGATGGTGTGACTTGGGAGCTCTGATTTTTAGGTATTTCTTGGGAGTGGGAGAATGGCTTAGACTTTGTAGCTCTACACAGGGCAGACTGCCAGTACCTTTTACTGCTAAAGAATTTAATGATGTGTAATTCCATGCCATACACACAGACCATTTTGTTCAACCTACAGTTCAAGACACGCATGGCATGGGGTCCAGTTGATGCCTTACTTCTCCGATGGAAACAGCTGGGCAAATTTTGTCAGATGCAGAACTATCACAGTCCCAAATTTGCAGAAGCCATTTAGATCAAGGTTGCCTGAATGTGCATTGCACATGAATATGCAAGCACATTTGCTTGTGCCTTCAGTTGCACCACTGGAGTCCTTGTTCAGTTGAACAACACTGCCATTTAACATAAGAATTGTGTAGCACAACTGATCATAGAATCATCGAATCATAGAGTTGGAAGAGACCTCATGGGCCATCCAGTCCAACCACCTGCCAAGAAGCAGGAATATTGCATTCAAAGCATCCCTGACAGATGGCCATCCAGCCTCTGTTTAAAAGCCTCCAAAGAAGGAGCCTCCACCACACTCTGGGGCAGAGAGTTCCACTGCTGAACGGCTCTCACAGTCAGGAAGTTTTTCCTCATGTTCAGATGGAATCTCCTTTCTTGTAGTTTGAAGCCATTGTTCCTTGTCCTAATCTCCATGGAAGCAATAAACAAGCTTGCTCCCTCCTCCCTGTGGCTTCCTCTCACATATTTATACATGGCTATCATGTCTCCTCTCAGCCTTCTCTTCTTCAGGCTAAACATGCCCAGCTCTTTAAGCCGCTCTTCATAGGGCTTGTTCTCCAGACCCTTGATCATTTTAGTCGCTCTCCTCTGGACACATTCCAGCTTGTCAATATCTCTCTTGAATTGTGGTGCCCAGAATTGGACACAATATTCCAGGTGTGGTCTGACCAAGGTGGAATAGAATTGTGTAGCACAATTGATGTACAACTCTGCCCTAATGGAAGGTCTGACCATGGATTTATACACAGTGGTTGTGGGCAATGGGTATCTAATGGCTTTTACCACTAGGGCTGGGCAACCATGGAAAAATTTGTTTCTAAACTCGATTCGTTTTTAGGGGGTTTTTGCGTTTCAATTTTTTAAAGAATTCTGAAATTTTTCTTAAAAAAAGTTTGAAATTTACGAAATTTCGGAAATTACGAAACAATTTCGAAACAATTACAAAACAATTACAAATCGATTTGTTAATGGCGGACGCGACCGCGCAATACGCTAAAAAAACCTCCAAATGGGACAGGGGGAACTTCTGAAGCTTCCCACTCCCTCTGTTGTTGACTGTTGGTGTGATAATCATATTTTTTTCACTGATAAAACAAACAACAACTATAAAACTTGCACCAGACATGTGGAAATAATAACGAAACGATTTCGAAATGATTTCGAAACAATTTCGAAACAACTACGAAACGAATTGAAAAATTCGTTTCGATTTTTAGTTGCTCCTGAATGGTTCAATATCGCTTCGTTATAAAAAAAATAACGAATTAATAACTAATTACAAAATTAACGAACGAAACCACCCATCCCTATTTACCACACACACAATGCTCATGGTGAAACTGACACTGCACATGAATATGCTGCTTTCCAGCTAGGGTTATTCCATGAAGCTTCCAGGCTAACAAGCTACGTTGAACTGACACTTTCCCTTCGTTTGCAAGAAGGCTAAATACCTTTTGCTAACAGGAAAACATTATGCTCTCACCAACATGAAAGCATTGCAATGACCTTTCCCCGAGCTGGCTCTTCATCTGCTGGCTAGGCGAGAACTCCGCCTGACCCGCATATCAAGACGGGCTTGCCGTGTCAGGTCACTATCAAGGCTTTCTGCACTTTCACTATCAGCGTGAGAAGGCAAAGGCCTCCCTGCCTGTTTGCTATCTACTTAGTTAACATTCTTTTCTTCTGAGAACCGCTGTGTTGACTCTGCTCTGTCTGTAGGAGCCTCAAAAGCAGGCCCAGGTATCTGAGGCACAGAAAAAGAGCCAGGAATCTGAATCCCATTATCAGAGAACATCTCAGGCCCAGAATCACGCTGAACCACAATAATACACAACAGTACACAGAACTACCCATGATGAACAGAAAATATATATCAGTGATTGGTTGGGGGGGGGGGGGTGTGCCAAAATACTGTTTGCTTACCGTTGAAAATTACCTAGGGCTGCCTCTGACTAGAAGTGACTGTAGATTTGTGCTGGAGATCCTAGAAATGCTGAGGAGGAGTTCTCTGTAGGTATTTTCTACGTCCTCCAGAACTTACAGTGGATGTTAGTCATTTGATTGGGTTTGCTATTATCTGTAGCTTTATGTTTTCATCGTAAGTCCAGAAAGGTATCCCCCATGTGTATGAGGGTCATACTGCATCTAGGGACCTTGGAGGAGTATCTGGAGACCCCAGAAATGGTTTGTTTTTCTCCCCTGCATTACAGCAACCAAGAAAAGCCCTCTTCTTTGTTGGTCCTCATATGCAGAATCATTTTATGAGCTAAATATATAAGACAAAACTTCCACTGGATGAGAAATATTATAGACTCAAGGAACTGATGCTTATATGGACAGAGACTAAGCAAATCTTCCTAGCTATTGTGCCTTCTTTGGCTAAAATCCTCATTATTTCTGGATGGATTTATCAAAAGCATATTCCCTATGTAAATATATTCACCAAATATGGCATTTTAGATGCAGCTATTTGTATATGTTGGGACTGCATTTCAGATCAATTATTCAAAGGAAAAATATATACACAGATGGACCTGAATTGTGTTTATTGCATATAAAAAGCACCGACTCTGATGTTACTGTGTTGTTATTTTAGGCAGATGACAACTGTTATAAGCATTATAAAATGGACAATCCCACAAAGGAAGACGGGAATATCAGAAGCGTGGCTCAGTGTGTAACCTGAAAGATGCTTACCAAGGAAATGTTGCTGCAAGGGGAATATATTAGCTCTACAAGCAAGGGAACTCTTTCCCTTTTATGTATGCCTCCTTATATACACACACATTAAGAATTTATTCCTCCTTTTCGGTCCAATCTGTTCCCCAACAGGAGATATTATTACTGTAAATGGGAGGCATAGGGCCGTTATCCTGGCTGGAAGGTTATGGCAGCAGATTGGGAAAGGCCAGGGTATTTCTACACTGTAGAATTAATGCAGATTGACACCACTGAATTTGCCATGGCTCAGTGCTATGGAACCATGGAGTTGTAATTCTGTAACATCGTGAGCCTTCTCTGATAAATAGTGCAGGTGCCTCACCAGATTACAACTCCTGTACTTCAATAGCATTGATCCATAGCAGTGTAGGTTGCGTCAAACTGCATTAATTCTACAATGTATGAGGGTTGAATGAAAAGTAATGCCTCCACCTTTGTAACTCCTCAACAGATGGCAGTACTGGGATGCAACAGCTACTGGCTTGTTCACTAGACTCTCCTCTACAGTTCCATTTTGGCAGGAAGCCTTGGCATTGAATGGTTGTGTTATTAAAGTGCGAAGTATGGAACCCTGTGCAGACGGTTGGTCAATGCAACTTAAGCAACATGCAGTCACAGAATTCTTGACAGCAGAAGGTGTCACCCCAAAGGAGATTCATCAGAGAATGCAAGCTGTTTATGGTTGGTTTTTTTTTTTGTCGTGTCAGGAGCGACTTGAGAAACTGCAAGTCGCTTCTGGTGTGAGAGAATTGGCCTTCTGCAAGGACATTGGCCAGGGGACGCTGGGATGTTTTGATGTTTTATCATCCTTGTCGGAGGCTTCTCTCATGTCCCTGCATGAGGAGCTGGAGCTGAGAGAGGGAGCTCATCTGTGCTCCCCCCGGATTCGAACCTGCAACCTGTTGGTCTTCCTGCTGGTACAGGGGTTTAACCCACTGCGTCACCGGGAGCGCAGTGGTGATTGTGTTGATATGAGTACTGTGTGTTATTGGGCGAGTAATTTTAACGATGTTGAGTTTGGAACATTTGACTTGCATGACAAAGAGTGATAATTTTGGATTTTTTTTTACAACAGTTTTCTGGATTCTCGTACACCATCAAGATCATTGATCATGTTGACTTTGGAGAACTGCAATCAGAAAAGTAACTTTCTCCATGCAAGGTATGGGAAACCTTTCACAGAGACTGTCAAACTTATTGCAGCTTGACAAAGCGACAGTGTTTTTGTTTCTCTCTTTCTGTGGAAACGCTTAAAACCATAAGTAGCAATCCCAAACCCTGTGCACATCCTTTGCCATTAAAAAATAGGCAAGCAGGAACATGATTTATAGCACCGACTGGTACATTGTTTATTGATGTTTCAGGGATGCATCCTTAAATACAATAAATGACAGTCCAAAGCAACCTTTCGAGAGCAAAGCACCTGCAGGGAGAGACGGGGCAGCATTCGACATACCTGACAGAATGAAAATGAGACAGGCACCAAAAGACGTCCATAACCTTTGGATTGGGAATCTCTCCGACAAGCGAGAGCCGCTGTCTGCACAATAAAAGGTGGGCGGGCGAGAGAGACTTCGGCACACTGATCGTGCCTCCCTGATATTTTCCTTGTCAAAAAGCAGTTTAGCAGCTTGCCATGAAGACACCTGGCAGATGTCACCTGTCTTTAATTTCCATGTTGGAACAAATCTTGAGATGAGGGGGAAGTCATCATTGTCTTGTTTCTGTGTCTCTTTCTCTTCAAGGAGGCATTGCATAAGATATGTACCAGTTAAAGCCAAGAGAGGTGGACTGGAATTCATAACGGAAGTTATGAAAGCATAACTTAGACTTAGATGTGTGATTTCCATTGCTGATCCCTTCGTAGTCAATAGTATAAGGCAGTGGTGCTCAACCTTCCTAATGCCGTGACCCCTTAATAAGTTCCTTATGCTGTGATGACCCCCAACCATAGCATTATTTTCATTACTGCTTCACAACTATAATTTTGCTCCTGTTATGAATCATCTTGTAAATATCCTATATGCAATGATGTATTTTCATTCATTTGATGCAAATACTCAATATGCCCAAATCTGAATACTGGTAGGGTTGAGGGGAGGATTGATTTTGTCATTTGGGAGTTGTAGTTTCTGGGATTTATAGTTCACCTACAATATCAAAGAGCATTTTGAACTCCACCAATGATGGAATTGAACCAAACTTGGGATATAGAGCTCCAATGACCAACAGAAAATACTAGAACCTTAGGTTTTGGAGTTGTAGTTTACCCACATCCAGAGAACACCAATGCATCTAGACCAAACTTGGCATGAATACTCAATATGCCCAAGTGTGGACACTGTTGCAGTTTGGGGGAGATAGATCTTGACATTTGGGAGTTGTAATGGCTGGGATTTATAGTTCACCTATAATCAAAGAGCATTCTGAACTCCACCAATGATAGAATTGGGCAAAACTTCCCACACGGAATCCCCACAACCAACAGAAAATACTGTGTTTTCTAATTCTCTTTGGCGACCCCTCTGACACCGCCTCACTGGTATAAGGGATCATAGAAGTTTCCCAACTCTGACTTACTGGGCAGCAGATGCTACAAGACCCAAACAACTACAGCCCAGTCAGCTGACACCAATACCAGGGATGGTTCTGAAACAAATTATTAAACAGACATTTAAAAACTCTAAAATTATAAAAGTAAATAAAAAAAAACAACACTCAAACACAGGGGAACTCCAGACAAGGAAAATCAGGAACACCTGGTCACCTCTCAACAAGGAAATTTCCCAGGCAGTAACAAGCCACACCTAAAAACTGTCAGGCCATCAAATGCTAATCAAGGTGGCCAATTGAAACATTCACAACTAGCTTCAACAGACAAGAGTTCTTTCTCCCACCCTGGACTTTCCACAGATATATAAACCCATTTTTCCCAGTTTCCAATAGACCTCACAACCTCTGAGCAGGCATGTAGCCGGGGGGGGGGGGGGGGGGGGGGGGGGGCTTCAGCCCCCCCCCCCGAAATTTTCATGGTGGTTCGCGAAAAGGCCTTATTGGTGCATTATTTAAACTGTTATGTTTATTCATATCATGATCTGATCACCATACTCAATATATCCCATATGCATGGGGGTATTGGGGTAATGATACAAAAGGTTTGCTAGGCTAGACCCTCTTTCACTCAGACTCAGCCCTCCCCCAAACTCAGCCCACCCCAAAACTCACCCCCCCCCCCCGAAACGAAATCCTGGCTACCGGCCTGCCTCTGAGGATGCTTGCCACAGATGCAGGAGAAACGTCAGGAGAGAATGCTTCTAGAACATGGCCATACAGCCCGAAAAACCTATAACAAGCCTATTAAACAGACAGTTTGTACGCAATTAGAAAGGAATGCCATGCTCACTAAAAACCAATATGGATTCAGTGGTCAAACCCAAAGGGTGCTTCCCTGTGATCTTCTTCATCATGCAGACAAGTGTCCATTGGGGTGCCACAGAATTTTGTGCTAAGCCCAGAGTCATTCAACCTATTTTTCATTGACACGGACAATGGAATAGAAGGCATACTGATCAAATCTGAGTTTAAGGCAAACTGCAATGCTAGAAATACAGCTTAATGGTGTAACTTTAGAAAATATTGACCATTTCAGCTACCTTGGAAGCTAACTCACTACAAAGATCAACATCGATATGGAAATACAACACATCTGAGCTCTGCGAGTGCAGCATTCTTCTGAATGAAGCAGAGAGTGTTTGAAGACTGGGACATCCATAAGGAGACCAAGGTGCTTGCTAATAAAGCTATTCTTCTCTCAACCCTGTTATATGCCTGCAAAACGTGGAGTGTCGACAGACGTCACACTCAACTCCTGGAACGATTCCATCAGCGCTGCCTCTGAAAAATCCTGCAGATCTTTTGGATACACAGGCAGACCAATGTCAGTGTGCTGGAAGAAGCAAAGACCATCAGCACTGAAGCAACGATTCTCTGACATCAACTCCACTGGACTGGCAACTTTATCTGAATCCTGATCACCACCTCCCAAAGCAGTTACTCTTCTCCCAACTGAAGAATGGAAAATGGGAGGTTGGTGGACAGGAAAAGAGATTTAAAGATGGGCTTAAAGCCATCTTTAAAAACTGTGGCATAGACACTGAGAACTGGGAAACCCTGGCCCTTGAGTGATCTGACTGGAGGTCAGCTGTGACTGGCACTGCTGCAGAATTCGAAGAGGTACAAATGAAGGACAAAGGGGAGAAACGTGCCAAGAGGAAGTCGCATCAAGTCTACCCTGACTGGGACTGCCTTCCACCTGGAAACTGATGTTCTTACTGTGGAAGAACATGTGGGTCCCCACACCTAAAACTTGTCAGGCCATCAAATGCTAACCAAAGTGGCCAATTGAAACATTAACACCTACCTCCCACAGGCAAGAGTTCTTTCTCCCACCCTGGACCTTCCACAGATATATAAACCCAATTTTCCTAGTTTCCAACAGACCTCACAACCTCTGAGGATGCTTGTCACAGATGCAGGCGAAATGTCAGGAGAGAATACTTCTAGAACATGGCCATACAGCCCGAAAAACCTACAACAAGCCCATTAAACAGATAATTTGTACGCAATTAGAAAGGAATGGCATGATCACTAAAAACCAATATGGATTCAGTGGTCAAACCCAAAGGATGCCTCTGAAAAATCCTTCAAATCTTTTGGATACACAGGGAGACAAATGTCAGTGGAAGAAGCAAAGACCATCAGCACAGACCCACCACCAAGACTCTATGCTTGGAAGGCCATCCTACTCAGATGATCATAGAATTGTACTGAAGTACCTAGGAAATGCCTAGAAACGATATATTTTTGTGGATGTGGATAAATGAACATGGATTGCAGATATGGGGGTCATACTTTATTTGACGATGGGTGAGAAGAACCTTTTTTGAACATGTTTGAAGGACTATGTATGTGGTTTTAGGACAATTTTGACCCAAAATAGCACCCCAAAAATTGTATGAGATTTTATGAACTTGCAGAGGCTTCTGAAACCTCACAAGTGGGATGCAGAAGCTGTATCTTCTCCATTCCCGTTTAGTCATTTCTTCTACAGTGAATGAGAGAAGACATAAGTTCAAGCTCACCACTTCAATGTATCCACTGATCTACTACTGACATACACAGGCTATGGTTTAATGCTCCCCCATTGAATGCATGAAAGAGGCTCAAATGATGTGAAAAACTATAGTTGCAACAGAAAGGAGGAAACCATGAAGATGAACAAAATCTGGCTACCAGTATTAAAAAAACCCTCTAAAATTACAACAGCACAACAACAGAGAGGAAACAAACAAGGACATCTAATCACCTCTCAACAAAAGTTTGCTCCAGGCACTGTCAGGCAATTATATGCTAATCAAGGTGGTCAGTTGAAACATTCACACCTAGCTCCAGCAGACAAGAGTCCTTTGTCCCACCCTGGTCATTCCACAGATATGTTGTTGTTGTTCATTCGTTCAGTCGTCTCCAACTCTCCGCTTTGGAGTTTGGTGGAAGCGTCTTCTTCGTAGGCTTTTAAGCAGAAGCTGTATGGTCATCTGTCAGGAGTGTTGTTGTTGTTCATTCGTTCAATCGTCTCCGACTCTTCGTGACCTCATGGACCAGTCCACACCAGAGCTCCCTGTCGGCCGTCACCACCCCCAGCTCCTTCAAGGTCAATCCAGTCATTCAAGGATGCCATCCATCCATCTTGCCCTTGGTCGGCCCCTCTTCCTTTTTCTTCCACTTTCCCCAGCATAATTGTCTTCTCTCGGCTTTGCTCTCCTCATGATGTGGCCAAAGTACTTCAACTTTGTCTCTAGTATCCTTCCCTCCAGTGAGCATCCGGGCTTTATTTCCTGGAGGATGGACTGGTTGGATCTTCTCGCAGTCCAAGGCACTCTCAGAACTTTCCTCCAGAACGATATATAAACACCTTTTTCCTAGTTCCAACAGACCTCACTACCTCTGAGGATGCTTGCCATAGATGCAGGCAAAACGTCAGGAGAGAATGCCTCTAGACCATGGCCATATAGCCCGAAAAACCCTACAACAACCCACTGTAGTTGCAACGCTTTTCCTGCATCATCATCTCTCTGGGATCAAGGTATTTAACATCATATAACCTTCTAGCCATATGGAAGTGCATGCATATAGAAGAGTCATGTTAATCTGAATGGATGGAGTGGGAGAATGCGCTGTGAACAAAGGGAAAGGAACAACAGGAAAAAAAGATGAATGAGAGTTGTTTATCTAAAATTAAACAAAGAAAGGGCAAGGGACGCATGGAAGGAAAGATGGTATGTGTGTGAAATATTAAATAAGATCCAGAGCTTTGAATTAATCATGCATCCACTCACAGGGTGGCACGAACCTTACCTTTAGTCAAAGCTCTTGATAGATTCACTGGAGGCTGGGTTTAAGAGGTGAGCATTATCAGGCACCGGGCATGTAAATGTTCACTTCCATTGTTCTTGCATGTAAGGATAAAAGAGTTCAAGAGCTCTCCCTTTCCGGAGTAAGATTCCAACAGGGCTTATACTTCGGTAAATAATGTTTCATATTTAGGAACTACCTTAGTCATCCATCTCACCCAGGGTTTTTGTATTTTTATATTTTATAGTTATATCCCTTGTAATTTGGCCCAGGCTGCTGTGTACATTTTTATTATTTCATTTCATTTCCTGTGTTTGATTTTGTATTAACTTGTTCTGTTTACATTTTATTATTTGCTGTATGTATTTTATTTTGATCTGTTGTAATTGTTGGGCTTGGCCTCATGTTAGCCGACCCGAGTCCTCTTTGGGGAGATGATTTTTTTTTTTGGTCGTGTCAGGAGTGACTTGAGAAACTGCAAGTCGCTTCTGGTGTGAGAGAATTGGCCATCTGCAAGGACATTGCCCAGGGGACGCCCTGATGATTTGATGTTTTTATCATCCTTGTGGGAGGCTTCTCTCATGTCCCGCATGAAGAGCTGGAGCTGATAGAGGGAGCTCATCTGTGCTCTCCCTGAATTTGAATCTGTGACCTGTCGGTCTTCAGTCCTGCCAGCACAGAGGTTTAACCCACTGCGCCACCAGGGGCTCCTAACAAAGTAAACTATTTGGGTTAAACATAAAAATCAGACAAAACTATATGATTCCATCCTTGACAGTGTATTCTGTGACATACTGTGTTTTTGTGTCAAAAATAATAATAATAATTATTATTATTATTATTATTATGACACAAAACACAATATGTCACAGCAAACGAGATCTATATCCTGGATTTCATATCACAAAATCACAAACTAAACACTTTCCAAGCGTCTAGGACTGTGTGATGTATTTTCGAATGATGTGCGCAGATCCAAGTAAGGTGGCCTTTTGGCAGTTGACAGATCATGATTTTGTCGATGTTTATTGTTTCCAAATGCTGGCTGAGATCTTTTGGCACGGCACCCAGTGCGCCAATGACCACTGGGACCAACTGTACTGGTTTATGCCAGAGCCTTTGCAGTTCGATTTTGAGGTCTTGATAGCGGCTGAGTTTTTCCTGTTGTTTTTCCTCAATGCAACTGTCACCTGGTATAGCAACATCAACAATCCAGACTTTTTTATTTTCCACAATCATGATGTCTGGTGTATTGTGTTCCAAAACTTTGTCAGTCTGGATTTGCAAGTTCCACAGATGATGTTGATGTTGATGATGATGATGATGATTATTATTATTATTATTACAAGTATGACAAGATGAGGCCACAGCAGACAAGATCACTCTGCTGGCTGTTGTATTGGATCACACGTCGGACACTTCCCAAGTGTCTAGGACTGTGTGATGTATCGGCGAATAATGTGTGCAGATCCCAGTAAGGTGGCCTTCTGCAGCTGGCAGGTGGTAATTTTGTCAGCGCTGATTGTGTTTAAGTGCAGGCCAAGGTCTTTAGGCACTGCACCCAGTGTGCCGATCACCACTGGGACCACCTTTACTGGCTTGTGCCAGAGTCTTTGCAGTTCGATCTTTAAATCCTCATATTGTGTCAGCTTTTCCAGTTGTTTCTCTTCAATCCTGCTGTCACTGGGATTGCAACATCGATAATCCATACTTTGTTTTTTAACACGATCGTGAGGTCTGGAATATTGTGCTCCAAAACTCTGTCAGTCTGAATTCAGAATTGTTTCTGTAACTGTTTCTGGCTTGTGATTTCCACCAGTTCTTTTTCTGGCTTGTGATTCCCATCAGTGATTCCCACCAGTGCTACAAATACCAGGCAGATGGTATTTGTGGCACTGGTTCCAATGAATCATCTGAGCAATGGTGTTATGCCTCTGCTTGTAGTCTGTCTACATGATCTTGCAGCAGCTGAGGATGTGATCCATTGTTTCATCTGCTTCCTTGCAGAGTCTACATTTGGGATCTGTCGTTGAGTTTTCAATTGTTGTTGTTGTTGTTATTATTATTATTGTTGTTGTTGTTGTTGTTGTTATTATTATTATTATTATTATTATTACGGAAAACCCTTTTCCCACAACACAATGCAAATGAAATCTTTTACAAAAATGATCTCAAGTGTAAAAAAATCCACATTGGCTCATTGTTTTCTTAACAATGTCTCCGGGTGTGTCTACACTGTGGAATTAAAATGGTTTGAAACTATTTTAACTGTCCTGGCTCATATCTATGGAATCCTAGGATTTGTAGTATGGCAGTACCAGTAGTGCTGAAGAATTCGAAGAGGCACAAATGGGGAGTACAAGGGAGAAACATGCCAAGAGGAAGACACGTCAAGCCAACTCTGACTGGGACCGCCTTCCACCTGGAAACTGATGTCCTCACTGCGGGAGAACATGCAGATCAAGAATATTGCTCCACAGCCAATTACAGACCCACCGCCAAGACACTATATTTGGAAGACCATCGTCCTCGGACTACAAGGGATCGCCTAAGTAAATAAAGTAAGTAAGTAGTATGGTGAGGCGCCAGAAATTTGGCAGAGAAGGCTAAAGACTTTGTAAAACTACAACCCCAATTTTTTTTTGTTGTGTCAGGAGCGACCTGAGAAACTGCAAGTCTCTTCTGGTGTGAGAGAACTGCCGTCTGCAAGGACGTTGCCCAGGGGAAGCCCGGATGATTTGATGTTTTTATCATCCTTGTGGGAGGCTTCTCTCATGTCCCCGCATGAGGAGCTGGAGCTGATAGAGGGAGCTCATCCTCCTCTCCCTGGATTCGAACCTGCGACCTGTTGGTCTTCAGTCCTGCCGGCACAGGGGTTTAACCCACTGCGCCACCAGGGGCTCAGTGTTTTAAACCCCAATTATTCCATAGCATTGAGCTGAAGCAGTTAAAGTGGGATCAAATCACATTTATTTTGCAGTGTAGATGAAACCTAGCTTTCACAACCATGCAAAGCACCAGAGCTTCCTGAAACTGCGCCATGCTCTTTGGAAAGACGGACAAGCAATCTATGAACCACGCATCACATGGCCATAAAAAAATGCCTCCCCTTTCAATAGAGTATTTTTCTCAATTAGAGTGTTCCATTGTTGGGTGAGGGACACAACAAGCAGAAGCTACGATAAGAAATTAGGCAATTTCCAGCAGTACGGACAGGGGGATTGACATCTTTGAGCTCCCGGTCCACTATCTCTATGCACCCAGACTCTTGCTCTTGATGCACAGTTCTTTTGAAAGGCCCATCCGCCTGTTTTCCTGCATAATGAGTTCTGTCACTCTCCACTCGGATTGCCAGTGGTGAGTTGCGGAGCGGAGTTTGCATGCCGATTACACAAAGGCCCTCTTTACAATGAGAACCTCATTGGTGTGCAGAAACGGTAAGGCACTAAGGAGCTTTTTTTTCTTCCAAGGAAGCCGGTGGTACATGAGGCTGTCACTGTTTGACAGGGCTTAGAACCAGGGGGGAAGCTGCAAAGACAGGTTGCACACGAGGCAGGGATGGGAGGATGACAAGGAACATCTGCAAATCCCATTGCGGATGTAAAGAATCCATGAGATGATGGGCGAAAAACACAAGGGGGGTTAGCCTCATAAACTCCTTCATGTCTCAGATGTTACGTCTTGCCTTGCAGATTGGCAGGCTGAATGGAAGCGGCAGGCAGGGAGGTGAGGAGACCGCCGGCTTAAGCCTGTTTCCTTCGTTCCTCTCTCACACGCAGCCTTATCCCGCTCCCTAAGCCATGTCAGCAATTTTCCACCTGGGAGAATGTGGGAGGGCTAAGAGATATGAACAACAAAACTTTTTCATGTTCCTTTCTGGCACACATGGCTGGAGAAGCTCTGAGAGCTCTTTTGGATGGGATTACTTACATAGGTGATCCCTCGTAGTCCAAGGATGATGGTCCTCCAAGTGTAGTGTCCTGGCGGTGGGTCCGTACATGACTGTGGAGCCCTATTCTTGACCTGCATCTTCTCCCGCAGTGAGGGCATTGGTTTCCAGGTGGAAGGCGGTCATGGTCAGGGTTGGCTTGATGCACCTTCCTCTTGGCACATTTCACTCTTTCACCCTCCATTCATGCCTCTTCAAATTCTACAGCACTGCTAGTGACAGCTGACCTCCAACTGGAGTGCACAAGGGCCAGGATTTCCCACTTCTCAATGTCTATGCCAGAGTTTTCAAGGTTGGCTTTGAGCCCATCTTTAAATCTCTTTTCCTGTCCTCCAACATTCAGTTTTCCATTCTTGAGTTTGGAGTAGAGCAACTGCTTTGGGAGACGGTGGTCGGGCATCTGGACAACGTGGCCGGTCCAGTGGAGTTGATGGCAGAGGACCATTGCTTCAATGCTGGTGGTCTTTGCTTCTTCCAGCACACTGACATTTGTCTGCTTGTCTTCCCAAGAGATTTGCAGGATTTTCTGGAGGCAGCGCTGATGGAATTGTTCAAGGGCAAAAAAGCTGCATGTCAAACCTGATGGACAGCTGTGATTCTCATGCATTTCAAGCAGGATCTTTTCTTAGCCTTTTCTGTTGATCCCAGGTTTTCCCTAATGGTCACTCATCCAAATTCTAGGACTATTCTATGGTGGTGTTCTCAGACATTTAGTATTCCTAGGTAGCCTTCCACCTAGGTCTGAACCAAGCTTAGCCATGTTCAGATTCTAAGATTAGGCAAGTTGGATTCATTCAGAGGAGCAAGGATACATAGACTTACACATAGAAGCGGAGAGCCTTTCTCCTGCTCTTTATCCTATCCATGGCATGATGATGACATGATGGCAACAGTCTTGGACAGCAATGGCTCCCAAAGTGACCCATAAGGTGGAATCAGGTGTCAAACAGGGATGTGTTATTGCTCAAACAGGGATGTGTTATTTCTCTGGTCAACAGCAGAGAAATTCATTTGATCACATACATTTGCAAAAATGTATTTCACATTTGTATTGTCAAAGGCTTTCATGGCAGAGAATCAATGAAATCCACAAGAAGCATGTGAACAATTCCAACAGAAAGGAAGAAATCATGAAAATGAACAAAATCTGGCTATCAGTACTAAAAATATATATATACTGTAAATAAAAAAAAACAACAACACTCAAACACTGGGGAACTCCAGACAAGAAATGATCAGGAACACCTAATCACCTCTCAACAAAGGAATTTCCCAGGCAGTAACAAGCCACTTCTAAAAATTGTCAGGCCATCACATGCTAATCAAGGTGGCCAATTGAAACATTCACATCTTTCTCCAACAGACAAGAGTTCTTTCTCCCACCCTAGACTTTCCACAGATATATAAACCCTATTTTCCTAGTTTCCAACAGGCCTCACAACCTCTAAGAATGCTTGCCACAGATGCAGGTTTGGGTTTTTCTTGTGGTGTCAGGTGAAACATCAGGAGAGAATGCTTCTAGAACATGGCCATACAATCCGAAAAACCTATTTCATATTTGTGTGTGTGTGCAAAACATTCCCAACGTCACTGCTGTTGACTATTTTGGATTAATGAGCTGCAAAATAAATAATCAAGAAGCAAAAGTTCGAGTAATGTTGTCCACAGGAAAATAAATGAAATTATCTATTGTTGTATGCAAGAATAAAATAAGCCCAGAGTGACATCCCTGGTGTAAATACGCTCCATTGAGTTCAATGGAACTTACTCACAGGTGTGTATAGGATTTCATCCACAAACTCAGGTTCTTTTTGGATGGAGGCCTTGGGGACAGATCAAATGCTCTCTTTTGAAGCATGATTTTGAGAAATTGAGACAGAGGTGAAACCTGCTCGAAATCAGTGGTGGCTTCCATATCACTTGGGTGGTGAATCCCCTCCAGACCTCGAAGGAACTATTCAAGTTACTGAACCATTTCTCCAAAGTAAGTTCAGCACTGTCAACATTGCCTTCAAATTAATCTAAAACTCAGAAAAGATTTGTCATCCCACTGATATGGGATTCAGTAGCTGCCATTGCATGAGGAGCTATAGATTGACAGAGCCTACTTGATACATTTCTGTAACTCATCGAGCCTATTTCTGAACATTAAGCAGAATATCTAGCAAAGGGAGATAATATCTCAGATTCCAAAGATCTGACAACCATGAATCACTATGAAGACTAAGTTTGGGTACTGAGTAGGTTTAGCTTGGAGAGCGGAAGTTAAGAGATGACAAGATAGCCATGTTTCAATATTTGAAAGGATGTCAAATGGAAGATGAAGCCAGCTTGTTTTCTGCTGCCGCAAAGATTAAGACATGGAGCAATGGATTCAAATTGCAGGAGAAGAGATTCTAATTCAACATTAGGAAGACGTTCCTGATGCTAAGAGCTGTTTCACAGTGGAATGTGCTGCTGCTTAGGAAGATGGGGCATCACTATCTCTAGATTGGAAGCTATTTAACCTCAGCAGACTGCAACCAAAAACCAAGGTCACAACAACATCTGGTATAGAACTCCAATATACCAATGATAACATAATTTGTGCGCATTCAGAAGAAGACCTACAAGCCACTCTTAACACCTTTGCAGATGCATACGAGAAGCTTGTCCTCTCATTGAATATCAGCAAGCACCAGCCAATCCCTCTCCAATGTCAGAAATATAGCTTAATGGTGTAACATTAGAAGATGTTGACAATTTCTGCTACCTTGGCAGCCACCTCTCCACAAAAGTAAACACTGACACTGAAGTACAACACCACCTGAGCTCTATGAGTGCAGCAATTTCCCAAATGAAGCAGAGAGTGTTTGAGAAGCGGGACATCCGCAAAGATACCAAGGTGCTTGTTTATAAAGCTATTGTCCTCTAAACTCTGCCGTATGCCTGAGAAACATGGACTATCTACAGACATTACACACAACTCCTGGAATAATTCCAGGAATGCTGCCTCGAAAAGTTCTGCAAATGTCTCCGGAAGGCAGGCAGATGAATGTGAGTATGCTGGAAGAAGCAAAGACCACCAGCACAGAAGTGATGCTCCCCTGCCATCAACTCCGCTGGACTGGCCACATTGTCTGAACGTTCAGTCACTGTCTCCCAAAGTAGCTACTATACTCCAAACTCAAGAATGAGGAACGTAATGTTGGTGTACAGGAAAAGTGATTTAAAGATGGGCTTACAGCTAACCTTAAAAACTGTGGCATAGACACTGAGAACTGGGAAGCCCTGGCCCTTGAGTGCTCTGACTGGAGGTCAGCTGTGACTGGCAGTGCTACAGAATTTGCCGAGGCACAAATGGAGGTAGAAAGGGAGGAAAGTGCCAAGAGGAAGGCGCGTCAAGACAACCCTGACTGGGACTGCCTTCCACCTGGAAACCAATGTCCTCACTGTGGAAGAACATGCGGATCACGAATAGGGCTCCACAGCCACCTACGTACCCACCGCCAAGACACCATATTTGGAAGACCATCATCTTTGAGCTACAAGGGATAGCCTAAGTAAGTATCTCTAGAGGTTTTTAAACACAGACTGGAGGCCACCTGCCTGGAGTGCTTAGATTTTATCTTATTTTAGCTTTTTACAGCACTTTTTAGCTCTGACAGCCATCTTTGAGTCTCTGTGTTGGGCTATAGGTACATAACAAGATTCCTCTTTGATGTCACCTACTAACCATCAGTCACTACATGCACTTGGGGAGGGTTTTGCAGCTAAAGGTTGAGTCTTTGGGGTTGTGGTCATTATGAGAGATTACTAGAGAATTCTGATCTTCACCACAATCAAAACAGTGGCTTATGGTAGTGTAAATTGGACTTAAACTTACTTACTTAGGTGATCCCTCATTGTTTGAGTAGGATAGTCTTCCAAGATCAGTGTACTGTGGGTCCGTAGGTGTCTGTGGAGCCCTATTCTTGATCTGCATCTTCTCCCACAGTGAGGGCATCAGTTTCCAGGTGGAAAGCGGCCTCGGTCAGGGTTGGCTTGACATGCCTTCTTCTTGGCACATTTCTCTCTTTCGCCCTCCATTCATGCCTCTTCAAATTCTACAGCACTGCTGGTCACAGCTGATCTCCAGCTGGAGTGCTCAAGGGCTTCCCAGTTCTCAGTGTCTATGCCAGAGTTTTTAAGGTTGGCTTTGAGCCCATCTTTAAATCTCTTTTCTTGTCCACCAATATTCTGTTTTCTGTCCCTGAGTTCGGAGTAGAGCAACTGCTTTAGGAGACAGTGGTCAGGCATCCAGACAATGTGGCCGGTCCAACAGAGTTGATGGTACAGGACCATCACTTCAATGCTGGTGGTCTTTGCTTCTTCCAGCACGCTGACATTTCCCCACTTGTCTTCCCAAGAGATTTGCAGGTTTTTTTTTTTGGAGGCAACGCTGATGGAATCATTCTAAGAGTTGCATGTGATGTCTGTAGACAGTCCACGTCTCGCAGGCGTATAGTTGGGAGGACAATAGCTTTATAAACAAGCACCTTGGTATCCCAACGGATGTCCCGGTCCTCAAACACTCTCTTCTTCATTAGGAAAAATTGGAGTTACGCATCCTACATCACTCCAGCTAACTCTGGAGTAATGAGGGTAACCATCATGGATGTACCGATCATGAACAGATTTAAAGCATCAGAAGCAAGTAGGTTGTGAAGACAAACTAGTGAATGGCTTTGATGAATTTTCTGTATCTTACTAAAAATATGGAGCAGAGAACAGGGAAGCAAGTTTGTTTGCTAAAGACAGATTATCTCTGTTTCTCCACACCCCACTCTTTATTTTTCATACAGCGCAATTTTCTGTATTTTTAATATGACATACTTTCCTCGCTGTTGGGTTCCTTGCTGGAGAGGTCACTTTATAATGATGCGAATCCAAAGGTATCCCGTGGACCGAATTAGCACCCCGCCCACGTCAACCTCGTCTTTGCACGAATTAGTATAATTTGTTACACTCAGTCCTGATAACTCTAAGCCTCAATTATTCTATTATCTTATATAAGCAAGATTACTCAGATCTCTATTAGATAGAGGACAGCAGGCGACTTAGGGCAATTTAATCTCTTGGCATTTCCCAACACAGAATCTTCACCGATGTTATTAATCTAAGCTTTGGAAGCTGCTTTGCGCCATGATTTTACTAGAAAAAGGAAAGTGTGCAAGCGGTAAAACTGTAGATACAATATTCTGCAGAAATGAACTCCATTTTAGACTTAATCTACATAAGTAAATATTTTCTCCAGCACAGTACGTTCATTTTTCTTGCAATCTTAAGCAAACATCATTCCATAGTTTGTTTTAGAATTGCTGGTTTGGAGGGAGTATTGTGCGGCAAGTAGTCCGTCTCTGCCCCATTCCACCAAATAGTCCATAGGGAAAGAGAAATTGGTGTGACTGGTCTAATTAAAGCAATAGGGCACAGTGGCTTTGATGTCCAGGGATGATTAATTTGAAAAATCTTTTAGCCACTTTTCAAGGCACTGAATTGATCTTGAGAATAGGGTTCAACACATTTGACAGATGTTTCAAACTTCAAGCACTAGAGACACCAACCTCCAATTGACTTCAACCAACTGATGATATGCCGAAGGGAACTGGCCAAATTGAACCTGTGCACAATCCTAGTTTCTATATCCAGGAAACACTGTGAAATACATGGGGTCACCATATATCAACAGGAGACATGAAGACACATACACACATGCATCATCCCACCCCGAGTGCAGCATTTTCCCGAATGAAGCAGAGAGTGTTTGAAGACCAGGATACCAAGGTGTTTGTCTATAAAGCTATTGTCCTCCCAACCCTGCTCTATGCCTGTGAAACGTGGACTGTCTACAGACGTCACATGCAACTCCTGGAATGATTCCATCAGCACTGCCTCCGGAAAATCCTGCAAATCTCTTGGGAAGACAGGCGGACAAATGTCAGCATGCTGGAAGAAGCAAAGACCACCAGCACTGAAGCGATGGTACTCCGCCATCAACTCCGCTGGACCGGCCACGTTGTCCAGATCCGATCACCATCTCCCAAAGCAGTTGCTCTACCCTGAACTCAAGAACGGAAAACGGAATGTTGGTGGACAGGAAAAGAGATTTAAAGATGGCCTCAAAGCCAACCTTAAAAACTCTGGCATAGACACTGGGAACTGGGAAGCCCTGGCCCTTGAGCGCTCCAGCTGGAGGTCAGCTGTGACCAGCAGTGCTGCAGAATTCGAGGAGGCCCAGTGGAGGGTGAAAGAGAGAAACGTGCCAGGAGGAAGGCGCGTCAAGCCAACCCCGACCGGGACCGCCTTCCACCTGGAAACCAATGCCTTCACTGTGGGAGAAGATGCGGGTCAAGAATAGGGCTCCACAGCCACCTACAAACCCACAAAAATAGTCATCAAGGAAGACCATCTTACTCGTCCAACGAGGGATCGCCTAAGTAAAGTAAAAGCATCATCCCACAGATCAAGCAGGATTGTCATCTTGATGTAGAAGGTAAAGTAACTTTAAGGCCCAGAGACTTAAAGGTGATCCAAAGGATTTAAATCACAAGAGGTTCTATCTAAACTTTAGGAAGAATTTCCTAACAGAATTTAACAGTAGAATCAACCACTTCTGAGACTCCCTCTCTCTTTGGAGATTTTTTCAAAAAGATACTGCATGGCGATCTGTCAGAAATGCTTTAGTTGTGAATTGCTGTCTGGCAGGGCATTATACTAGATGGCTTTGCAGCCTCTTTCAGCTTTATTGTTTTATTCCTAAGTCTGAACAAATCTGGATCCATCCCATTATCAGGTGCATAAGTCATGCTGTATTGATAATAGAAGTAGACATATTGAGCTATCTGAAGTGAGGATTCAGAGAGCTCAGACATGCTGCCATAAGCATTCCCATTTGCTATAACTACATTTTTCTTTCCTGGAAAGTGGTCCAGGACCACCAGCTGTTGCTTCACAGACCAGCACTAATCCACGAGCCACCTCTTTGAATAGCACTGATCTATATAAAGGAGAAAAGCCCTCATTTTCAGAGTTACCATCACAGCTTCCTTTCTTCTCTCATTCTATCTGAACTAATGAAAATACACAAAGACAACATAAGGTTGCTATAAGTTTTTCAGGCTGTTTGGCCATGTTCCAGAAGCATTCTCTCCTGACGTTTTGCCTGCATCTATGGCAGACATCCTCAGAGGTTGTCAGGTCTGTTGGAATTTAGGCAAGCGAGGTTTATATATCTGTAGAAAGTCCAGGGTGGGACAAAGAACTCTTGTCTGTTGGGGGTAGTTATGAATGTTTCAAATGGCCACCTTGATTAGCATTTAATGGCCTAACCATTTTCAAGGTGTGGCTTTTTACTGCCTGGGGGAATCCTTTGTTGAGAGGCAATTAGCTGTCCTTGATTGTTCTTGTCTGGAACTCCCCTGTCTTTATTTTCTGTTATGATTTTAGAGTTTTTTTTAATACTGGTAGCCAAATTTTGTTCATTTTCATGGTTTTCTCCTTTCTGTTGAAATTGTCCACATGCTTATGGATTTCAATGGCTTCTCTGTGTAGCCTGACATGATCGGTTGTCAGAGTGGTCCAGCATTGCTGTCTTCTCAAATAATACCCTGTGTCCAGGTTGGTTCATCAAGTGCTCTGCTATGGATGACTTTCTGGTTGAGTTGGTCTGCAGTGTCTTTCATGTTCCCTGATTCGTGTTTGGGCAATGCTGCTGCATTTGGGGGTCCCTATGTAGTCTTATCCACAGCTGCATGGTATCCGGTAGACTCTGGCAGGAGTGAGAGGATCCCTCCTGTTCTTTGTTGAATGAAGCATTTGTTGGATTTTCTTGGTGGGTATGTAGATAGTTTGTATGTTGTGTTTCCTCAACAGCTTCCCTATGCGGCCAGTGGTTCCCTTGATGTATGGAAGGAATGCTTTTCCTCTGGGTGGGTCTTTGTCTTGACTCTCGTGGTTTGTTCTCAGTCTTGCAGCTCTTCTGATGTCTGAGGTGGAGTATCCATTGGCCTGGAGAGCCCAGTTGAGGTGGTTCAGTTCATCTTGGAGGAGGTGGGGTTTGCAGATTCTTTTTGCACGGTCTGCCAAGGCTTTAATGGGGCTTCTTTTTTGACTTGGGTGATGGTTGGAGTTTTTATGTAGGTATCTATGTGTGTGTGTGTAGGTTTTCTGTAAACTATGTGATCCAATTCTTGATCTGGTTTGCGGATGACTAAGACATCTAAAATTGTCAGTTTTCCTTCATTTTCTTTTTCCATGGTGAATTGGATGTTTGGGTGGATGCTGTTAAGGTGGTCCAAGAACTTGTTTAGTTCTTCTTCTCCATGGTTCCAAATGGTGAAGGTGTCATCCATATATTTGAAACATATAGTGGGCTTTTTTGTTGCTCCTTCCAGGGCTTGTTTGAAACATTCACACCTACCTCCAGCAAGCAAGAGTTCTTTCTCCCACCCTGGATATCATCTCACAGACATATAAACCTCATTTTCCTAGTTTCCAACAGACCTCACAACCTCTGAGGATGCCTGCCATAGATGCAGGCGAAATGTCAGGAGATGCTTGTGGAACATGGCCATACAGCCGGAAAAACTTACAGCAACCCAGTGATTCCGGCCATAAAAGCCTCCAACAACACAAAAGCAAACATATTGGTGTGGTGGCCTATCCCACCACAATCACACATCTAAAACCCTATGGCAGCATTGATAGAATCATAGAATCATAGAGTTGGAAGAAACCTCATGGGCCATGCAGTCCAACCCCTTGCCACAAAGCAGGAATATTCTATTCAAAGCACCCCCAAAAGATGGCCATCCAACCTCTGTTTAAAAGCTTCCAAAAAAGGAGACTCCACCACACTCCGGGGCAGAGAGTTCCACTGCTGAACGGCTCTCATAGTCAGGAAGTTCTTCCTAATGTTCAGATGGAATCTCCTTTTTTGTTGCTTCCTTCTTTTCAAGATACACAGTTTCCATCCCTGCAGCTTCTATGGGAAAAGACCTTCAAGAGTACAAAACGCACTTTGAAAGAACAAAAAATAGAAAGAGATTGGGAGACTTAGACAAATAATTTGCTCTCGGATTTTCTTCATCCCTTTTTATATATAGTAATAAAGCGAGTTCTTCACAGGCAGATTGGGTTGCTCTTCTTCAGTTACATTTTCATCATGAGTTTTAAATGAGTTGTCGGATTACAGCCCACAAATATTGCGCTGCCAAGTTATTAGATTTTCTCTCTCTCCAGAGACCTGCTCAGTCTCTTTTTCATGCAAAAGGCACATCAATGGGAAACTTGGCATGACATTCCAATTTACAAATTGGGGACGAGTCTAAAAATACAAACCACGAGGAAGCCCTGAGGCTGGGTTTGAGTTCTATAATTTTGCACTGGGAACTTGGGCTATGATCCTGTAACTCACTGATGGAGTCCAATTGATTTGGCTGAAAGTCACTTCCGACTTGTAGCAATCCTAAAGCGAAAATATCATCGGATTTTCTAGGGTTGAGAGTGTGTGACTCACTTAGATCATGCAGTAGGTTTCCATGACTGAGTGGAGAATCGAACCCTGGTCTCCAGAGTTCTGGACAAAAAATCAGTTCACTACACCACACTGCGTCTCATAGCCTAACTCTCCATCAGCATCACAATAGCTGGGGTGTTCCAGGCACATATCCTCTTTAGCCCAGTGGTTCCCAACCTTTTTTTCACTAGGGACCACTTGACCAGGGACCACTTTGATCAGGGACCACTCTCCAACGTTACTATCAAACGGGTTACGAATCAGTTTTGGTCAACTTTAGATTTGGTTTGGTGATTTTATTTATCGTGTCAGTATCAACCAGACAATTGTATTACATTTTAAACAAATTTTTAACAAACAGACAAAACAGAGTTTGCAAGCTTGGTAGTTGATTAAATGTCCTTTGACCAGTATTTGGCCACTTGGAGTGCCTCTGGTGTTGCCGCAAGGAGGTCCTCCATTGTGCATGTGGCAGGGCTCAGGGTGCATTGCAGCAGGTGGTCTGTAGTTTGCTCTTCCCCACACTCGTATGTCATGGATTCCACTTTGTAGCCCAATTTCTTAAGGTTGGCTCTGCATCTCGTGGTGCCAGAACACAGTCTGTTCAGCGCCTTCCAAGTCGCCCAGTTTTCTGTGTGTCCAGAGGAGAATCTCTCATCGGGTATCAGCCATTGATTGAGGTTCTGGGTTTGAGCCTGCCACTTTTGGACTCTTGCTTGCTGAGTTGTTCCAGCGAGTGTCTCTGTAGATCTTAGAAAACTATTTCTTGATTTAAGTCATTGACGTGTTGGCTGATGCCCAAACAAGGGATGAGCTGGAGATGTCTCTGCCTTGGTCCTTTCATTATTGGCTGCTATTTCCCAGCTGATGCCAGGTGGTGCAATACCGGCTAAACAGTGTAATTTCTCCAGTGCTGTAGGGCACAGAAACCCTGTGATAATGCGGCTTGTCTCATAAAGAGCCACATCCACTGTTTTAGCGTGGTGAGATGTGTTCCACACTGGGCATGCATACTTAGCAGCAGAGTAGCATAGCGCAAGGGCAGATGTCTTCACTGTATTTGGTTGTGATCCCCAGGTTGTGCCAGTCAGCTTTCGTATGATATTGTTTCTAGCACCCATTTTTTGATTGATATTCAGGCAGTGCTTCTTGTAGGTCAGAGCACGGTCCAGAGTGACTCCCAGGTATTTGGGTGCGCTGCAATGCTCCAGTGGGATTCCTTAGTGATTTGGGGTGCTGATTCAGAAAACTGCATTGGTTAGACCACTCCAGCTCTAGTTTCTAATACAGAACATATGCCATCTAGTAGTTGCCATCTGCTCACCCATAGAAAGCCACATTTAATAAATCTCAGCACTATAGGAGGGTTTCGCGAGACCAGTTGCTCTCATTGCAATGGTGTAGCAACAGTGAGGCCATGGACCATATTTTAGTTCTTTTGGACCACTGGTGGTCCACAGACCACAGGCTGGGAACCACTTCCTTTAATCGGGAGTAAGAATTTGCCCTAGTGCATTGGTTCTCAATCTTGGGTCCCCAGATGTTTTTGGCCTACAACTCCCAGAAATCCCAGCCAGTTTACCAGCTGTTAAGATTTTGGGAGTTGAAGGTCAAAAACATTTTGGGACCCCAGGTTGAGAACCACTGCCCTAGTGTCTTCCAGTGCCTAGACCAGTGCTTCTCAAATGCAAATTTTCCAGAAGTTTATGATTTCAACTCTCAGAATTCTTAAGTATTATAACAGCTGGGACTTTTGGGAACTAAAGTCCATGATACCTGGAGTATCAGTTTTGGAAAACCATTTGGCTAGACCCCCAAAAGAGCTGCTTGAGGTGCAACCCAGGCAGTGGCTAGTGTGCCAGGTCTGCAACTGCAAGCACCTCCCTCTTGTTTTGCAGAAGGAGATGGTAAATATGCCTTCCACAATATTCAAAAGGTTCATAAGATGAAGGTCACCAAAAGAATTGCAGCCTGTGAAATTCAGAATCATTTTTAAAAAATATTTTGCTTCAGAATTCTAATTTGAGCTGTGATTACTATTTCTCTCAGTTACCATTTCTGGAAATAAGCAGCCATCTGAATGGGGCAGGGTTTTCCCTATCATTTGTTTACGCTGTGCTCCAGGTCATGTTTGGTGTCAGGTTATTTCATACCTCATTGGTATAGTTTCTCATAAGTACCAGTTTGTGGGAAGTGAGGTATAACTCAAGTATATGTTCATAATAAAATGAGGAGGAGGAAAAAGAAAAGAAAAAAGAGGAAAGGGGAGTTACAATTCAGATTGCAGGGAAGAAAAGGCAGCAGAGAAGGAGGAAAAGCAGGAGAAGCATGGAAGAAAAGGAGGCAGAGGAAGAAAAAGAAAGATGGAAGGAGAGAGGGAGGGAGGGAAGTGGTGAATCCATTTTTTTCATGTTAGGAGCAACTTGAGAAACTGCAAGTTGCTTCTGGTGTGAGAGAATTGGCTGTCTGCAAGGACATTGCCCAAGGGACTCCCAGATGTTTTGATGTTTTGCCATCCTCGTAGGAGGCTTCTGGAGCTGACAGAGGGAGTTCAACCTGCTCTCCCCAGATTCGAACTGCTGACCTATCGGTCAAGAATCCTACCAGCACAAGAGTTTAACACATTGCACTACCGGGGGCTCCTTTCTCTGGTGGGCCCATGAGAAAGGTGATTCCACACAGAGCGATGCACCATGAAAGGGATGATGGAAAAATGGAGTTGCTGGAACATGGGAAGATAATTGATGGTCTCAAAAGATGACTGCTTGTAAGTCACCATGCCAACTCAGTGAATGTTGGTGTGGGGATTTTGGGGATGTTCTGAAGACCAAACCAGGACCTCCAAGACACCAGAATAGATTAAGGAGCAGAGGTGCTATCAAAGAAGATCATTAACCACCTGTATGCTATTTTCCCAATTACATTAATTAAGAATACATGTTTTAATTAATTATTTGGTTCTGAAGTTGAGTTTTCCGTTATTTACTCTATTATCTAACATTTTTCAGCTGAGATCATACATCTCCCTACATATACCCTGCAAAAGGAGTAATGCATTAAATGTGCTGCACAACTCTTTGTTGCAGAACTGGACCAAAGCAACACACGTGCAACTGAGTTCACAATTAAACAGGGATGGGCATTCATGCACAATATATAGCTACAGGATTAATGCACCGCTATGCCCATAGGGATTGCCAGTGAGACACAATTGCTGGAGTTCTGGACCACGTTCTGGAGAACAATGTTCATATTCTTAGTTGTGGAAACCTTTTGGGTGATCTTGCACAAAACACACCCTGTCACCTTGAGAGGGAGACAAAGGCAACCCTCTTTGAAAAAAATCTGGCCAAGAAAACCACATGATAGGGTCACCATAAGTCAAAAATGATTTGAAGACACACAACAATGCACAAAGAGACCACATACTTAAATCTTCCTCCAAAATCCTGAACTGAATGTAGCAGCCTGTACTGGGCAAAATCTCCAAACATTTCCATAGAGATGCTACACATGTGTGTGATATCAAAAGGATTCTTACCATAGTGTCATGAAACTGGATATGAAAGCATACCTATCTTAAATTCATTAATGAAATTGCAATTTTATCACAAGAGAGTTACCCAGTATGTGCCATGATTTCTTGGTTGACACAGTTCTGCGTCTTGGTTTATGGCCATTCTAGCCCTCATACCTAGCTACAGAAGGGTGGAAAAGGAGATGTAGGTTGACCTTCTCAACTGCGGAGGCAACCTGTTTTCATCTAAAGAGAGAGACCTCCAGTACGTTCCCAGATTTCTTTATCCACACACATCCATTTATGTTTATGGCTGCCTTATACCTAGCTAAAAAAAGAATAGAGAAGGAGAGGCTGATTGACCTTTATAACTTTCAAAACTATGGGGCTACCCATTTTCATCTGAAGGATATTGGCCCAGAATGTATCCTGATTTCCTGGTCCACATATCTCTTGTCTAGATTTGTGGATAGATGCGGGGAATGCCGTGGATGTAGCGTACCTGGATTTCAGTAAGGCCTTCGACAAGGTCCCCCATGACCTTCTGGCAAGGAAACTAGCCCAACGTGGACTAGGCAAAACTATGGTGAGGTGGATCAGTAATTGATTAAATGGACGAACCCAGAGGGTGATTCTCCCCAATGCTTCCTCTTCATCCTGGAAAGAAGTGACGAGTGGAGTGCCGCAGGGTTCCGTCCTGGGCCTGGTCCTGCTTAGGATCTTTATTAATGACTTAGATGAAGGGCTAGAAGGCAGGATCATCAAGTTTGCAGACAACACCAAATTGGGAAGGATAGCCAATACTCCAGAGGACAGGAGCAGGACTCAAAACGATCTTGACAGATTAGAGAGATGGGCCAAAACTAACAAAATGAAGTTCAACATGGACAAATGCAAGATACTCCACTTTGGCAGGAAAAACGAAATGCAAAGATACAAAATGGGGGACAATGCCTCGCTCGAGAGCAGTACATGTGAAAAGGATCTTGGAGTCCTTGTGGACAACAAGTTAAACATGAGCCAACAATGTGATGTGGCGGCAAAAAAAGCCAATGGGATTTTGGCCTGCATCAATAGGAGCAGAGTGTCTAGATCTAGGGAAGTCATGCTACCCTCTATTCTGCCTTGGTTAGACCACACCTGGAATATTGTGTCCAATTCTGGGCACCACAATTCAAGAGAGATCTTGACAAGCTGGAATGTGTCCAGAAGAGGGCGACTAAAACCCAAGAGGTCTGGAGAACAAGCCCTATGAGGAGCGGCTTAAGGAGCTGGGCATGTTTAGCCTGAAGAAGAGAAGGCTGAGAGGAGATATGATAGCCATGTATAAATAGTGAGAGGAAGCCACAGGGAGGAGGGAGCAAGCTTGTTTTCTGTTTCCTTGGAGACTAGGACGTGAAACAATGGCTTCAAACTACAAGAAAAGAGACTCCATCTGAACATGAGGAACAACCTCCTGACTGTGAGAGCCATTCAGCCATGGAACTCTGCCCCGGAGTGTGGTAGAGGCTCCTTCTTTGGAAGCTTTTAAACAGAGGCTGGATGGCCATCTGTCAGGGGTGATTTAAATGCAATATTCCTGCATTTAATTAACTTCTTGGCAGGGGGTTGGACTGGATGGCCCATGAGGTCTCTTCCAACTCTTTGATTCTATGATTCTATGAGAGCTCTTATAGCTAGCAAGAGAAGGAAAAGTTGGTTGACCTGACCTTCACACATATATAGCTCTATTCATCTGAAGGAAGTCACCTCCAGTATGTATCCAGGTAACTTGGTCAGCACACCTCTATCTAGGCTCATGGTTGCCTTATCACTTATATCCAACTGTAGAGGGTTGGGGAAGGACCTATTTTTCTGAGTAACTTGAGGTTTGCCCCCCTGTAGCCTTCCTCAAGTTACGTCGACAGTTCAGTGTTAGCAGTATTGAGGTGAGATCTTGGTCCAAGGAAGTTGGGGACGCCTGCTTCAAGTGTCTCCTCATCCTAAATGCAGCTGGGGACTTTATTCCTCTGGTCTAGCACCTCCTTCCATACAGAATGCAGAATGGCTCGGAGACAGTGCCTGTTGGCTTTCATTTTCTTCTGTTTGAAAATTGGGATGACTTCTCCAGAGAAAAGCACGGACAGACGCCACGATTAAAATAATAACAATAATCAAATCAAAGCAGTCCTGTGCACCCGAGGAAAGCTAACGTGAGGTTATGGGTGGCGACAGATGCAGTATTGGTAAAACAAAAAAAAAAAAATGAGGGCACACAAAACAGAATGGAGAGACGACAGAGAAGGCGAGCTGTGATTGTGATCTGACCTGATGGCTTCTTTCTGCTCCACGTACTAAGCACTTGAGACTGGGCTAGAAGAGGCATGTGCATCCATGGCAGCAAGCGTACTGCAAGGGGCAGGATATGTAAGAGCGCAGTATACGGTTGTGTGCATTTTTCAGTCTTTGCCAAAATAAGTGTAGTTGGTAGTAGGCTTGGGTAACCACGGAAAAATTTGGTTCTAAACTCGTTTTGTTTTTAGGGGGCCCTTGCGTTTCGTTTTATTAATAATTCCGAAATTTTCCTTTAAAAAATTTCGAAATTTACGAAATTTTATAAAATTACGAATTGATTTGTTAATGGCGGACGAGATTGCGCAATATGCTAAAAAAAACCTCCAAATGGGACAGGAGGAACTTCTGAAGCTTCCCTCTCCCTCTGTTGTTGACTGTTGGTGTGATAAAACAAACAACAACTATAAAACTTGCACCAGACATGTGAAAATAATTACGAAATATTGTCGAAGGCTTTCATGGCTGGAATCACTAGGTTCTTGTGGGTTTTTTCGGGCTATAGAGCCATGTTCTAGAGCAGCGGTTCTCAACCTGGGGGTCGCGACCCCTCAGGGGGTCGTTTGGCCATTTTCTGGGGGTCGCGAAGCCGCATTGGCTGGCCACGCCCCCTCCAAAATGGCGGCCGACCCCCTGCGCCACTGGCATTCCCCCGCGCGAAGCCATCCGCCTGTCCCTCATCTCCTTCTGATGGCAGAAGGAGGCGAGGGACGGGCGAGCGGCTCCGCGGGCGGCTAGGCCACACGCGAAGCCATCTGCCTGTCCCTTGCTTCCTTCTGATGGCAGAAGGAGGTGAGGGATGGGTGAGTGGCTCCTTGGGCGCCCCTCGCCTGCTCTGCTCTCCCGCCGGCCGGTGGGGGGGCGGAGCAGGCGAGGGCCTTTGGAGCAAGGCCTTCTCCAGGTGCCCTTGCCTGCTCCGCTCTCCCTGGGCGGCGGGGGGGGGGGGCGGAGCAGGCGAGGGCCTTGGGAGCAAGGCCTTCTCCAGGCGCCCTCGGCTGCTCCGCTCTCCCGCCGGCCGGCGGGGGG
>NW_026847438.1:244558791-244584759 GCF_025583915.1 Anolis sagrei ordinatus
GTGCCAACCAACAATAGACTCAGTTGATTAATTGCTCTCTTTGGTTATCCCTACCAACTAGGCTTGGGCGGTTTCGTTCGTTAATTTCGTAATTCGTATTTAAATTAGCTTACGATCCAATATTGAGCCATGCAGGAATTGTGTGAGGAGTAATAAAGATTCGAAACAATTTTTTCAATTTATTTCGTAATTATTTCGAAATTATTTCGTAATTATTTCGTAATTATTTCATAATTAGGTTCTTGTGGGTTTTTTCGGGCTTTAGAGCCATGTTCTAGAGGCATTTCTCCTGACGTTTCGCCTGCATCTATGGCAAGCATCCTCAGAGGTAGTGAGGTCTGTTGGAAGTAGGAAAAATGGGTTTATATATCTGTGGAAAGGCTGGGGTGGGGCAAGGAGCTCTTCCCTGCTGCAGTTAGGTGTGAATGTTTAGCTGATCACCTTCATTAGCATTTGAAGGCCTGCCTGAGCCTGGGAAAATCTGTTGCTGGGAGGTGTTAATCTGTGCCTGGATTTTTCCTCTCTGTTGTTTAGCTGTTATAATTTTAGAGTTTTTTAATACTGGTAGCCAGATTTTGTTCATTTTCATGGTCTCTTCCTTTCTGTTGAAATTGTCCACATGCTTGTGGATTTCAATGGCTTCTCTGTGATAGTCTGACATGGTGGTTGTTGGTGTGGTCCAGCATTTCTGTGTTCTCAAATAATATGCTGTGTCCAGGCTGGTTCATCATTATTTGAGACACAGAAATGCTGGACCACACCAACAACCACCATGTCAGACTACACAGAGAAGCCATTGAAATCCACAAGCATGTGGACAATTTCAACAGAAAGGAAGAGACCATGAAAATGAACAAAATCTGGCTACCAGTATTAAAAAAAACTCTAAAATTATAACAGCTAAACAACAGAGAGGAAAAAACCAGGCACAGATTAACACCTCCCAGCAACAGATTTTCCCAGGCTCAGGCAGGCCTTCAAATGCTAATGAAGGTGATCAGCTAAACATTCACACCTAACTGCAGCAGGGAAGAGCTCCTTGCCCCACCCCAGCCATTCCACAGATATATAAACCCATTTTTTCCTACTTCCAACAGACCTCACACCTCTGAGGATGCTTGCCATAGATGCAGGCGAAACGTCAGGAGAAATGCCTCTAGAACATGGCTCTATAGCCCGAAAAAACCCACAAGAACATTACGAAATAATTATGAAATAATTTCGAAATAATTACGAAATAAATTCAAAAAATTGTTTCGAATCTTTATTACTCCTCACACAATTCCTGCATGGCTCAATATTGGATCGTAAGCTAATTTAAATACGAATTACGAAATTAACGAACGAAACCGCCCAAGCCTAGTTGGTAGGGATAACCAAAGAGAGCAATTAATCAACTGAGTCTATTGTTGGTTGGCACTCCACATTTGAGGTGGTTAAGGGCACACAGCCTGTGTTGGACGGGGTTGCACTCCCCCTTAAGACACAGGTTCGCAGCTTGGGAATGATCCTGGATTCAGCAATGAGCCTGGAGCCCCAGGTTTCAGTGGTGGCCAGGGGAGCTTTTGCACAATTAAAACTTGTGTGCCAGTTGTGCCCGTACCTTGGGAAGTTAGACTTGGCCACGGTAGTCCATGCTCTTGTTACATCTCGCATAGGCTACTGCAACACACTTTATATGGGGTTGCCTTGAAGTCAATTAGTCCAATGGGTGGCAGCTAGATTTCTAACGAGAGCAGCGTACTGGGAGCACACACCCTGTTGTGTCAGCTCCACTAGATGCTGATTTGCTACTGAGCCCAATTTAAAGTGCTGGTCTTCGCCTATAAATCCCTAAGTGTTTCTGGTCCAACTTATCTATCCAAACATATCTCCTCCTATGAGCCTACCAGAACATTGACTGTCAATAGCAAAAGGCCACCTTACTTGGATCTGCTTGCATCATTCAAAAATTACACACTCCCAGACGCTTGGGAAGTGTTTGACTTGTGATTTTGTGATACGAAATCCAGCATATAGATCTTGTTTGCTGTGACATACTGTGCTTTTGTGTCAGTAAAATAATAATAATAATAATAATAATAATAATAATAATAATAAGAAGCATTTGGGAAGTGTCTGGTGTATGATCCAGTACAACAGCCAGCATAGTGATCCTGTTTGCTGTGTACTAATCTTGTTGTGTTTCAAATAATAATAATAATAATAATAATAATAATAATAATAATAATTTATTTATATTCAACCCTATCTCCTTAAGGGGACTTAGGGTGGATCACAGTACACATACATGGCAAACATTCAATGCCGTTTTGGATAGACAGGACAGAGACAGAGACAACAGAAAGGAGGTATGTTGTGTCGACATCCAGCTTTTTGGTGTTCTGGGGGTTGTGCTCGGAACCAGCCACAAGGGGGTGCTGTTGCTCCATCCTCTATGAGGGAGAGCCATCAGAGTTTCCTCCTTCTTTTTGGTCGCTAGGTATTTTCTGATCTTTTTCTTTATGGTGTCGTAAAATACCTCCCTTACTTGTTTTAATGGTACCTAATTTCTCAAGCTGTTTTTGAACAGCTTAGGTCAACAGTAAGCTGGGCTGACAGTTGGGAGCCAAAGCCAACCCGGGACTTCGAACTGACAACCTTTTGGTTGGTAGATCTTACCATTGCTGGTGATTTACTAGCTGTGCTAAAGCCTGAACAAATCCTGTCAAAGAACCCCTCTCATAGAGTTGCTTTGTGGTTGCCTTTAATTGGAAACAATTTGAAAGCAAAAAAAACATCATCAACAACAACGACCAACTCTTTAACCTTTCCTGGCATAACTCCTCCAAACCTGACAGCAGTGTCAATCAACATTGCTATAATAGCTAGAAGGAAAGAGCTGTACTGCAGTGTAGATGGATTCTAGGTATGCTTTAGCTGTGGATTTCCTGTATTGACAGGAGTTAGGCTGGATGACTGTGTGGATCGCTTCCAATCCTACAGTTTCACACTTTAGTGATTCTTTTCCAAAAAATAAAGCCTACAGAATCATTGTGGGAAGAGAGAAATTAATTTCAATGTGCAGCTTATGTCACCCAACTATTTGCTATATATTTTCGTTCAAATATACTTAAAGGGCACATTTTTATTGAAATATCCTCATGCTCCTCCTATGTCCTTTCCTCTAAATCCAAAAAATATGTCTTGCTTTCTTGGGTCTTGGTTTTGATGATCCTTTCCCAGGGTGTAGAAATGTTACATGTTTAGACTGCATATCCCAGAATCTTCTAAATCAGGCCTGGGCAAACTTTGGCCCTCCAGGTGTTTTGGACTCCAACTCCCACAATTCCTAACAGCCGGTAGGCTGTTAGGAATTGTGGGAGTTGGAGTCCAAAACACCTGGAGGGCCAAAGTTTGCCCAGGCCTGTCCTAGACTCACTCCACCCTCCCTGGCCCCTTCTGTTGTGCATTTATCACATTTCCCCCTTACCGACAAATCCAGAACACAAAAGTGCTAAAACTGGATTATTATTTTATTTTTTCCCCCCGCAGGAACGGCACATTTGAAAGAAAATGGGATATGAATGGATGAGCAAGCTTTGCATTTGGACACCTTTTATGTTCCATTAAATATAAAATGCTTAATGTATTTTCCCCTTTACCTCTATTCGAATACTTATTATGGTTTTACTCGAGCCAGCGGTGCTCCCTGCGAAGTCTGACTAATTTAAGTAGTGCTAAAGAATGAGTAAGCACACCAGAGATAGAAAAAAGGAGAGGATGTTTTAATTCTCCAGTGTTCTGGGGGAAAGGCAAAAAAAACACCCTGGCATTTCAGAGTTAGCATAAGAGACGCCTCATTGGCAATTATTGCAACACTTTCTCTATGGGGCTAACCTTGAAGTTGTATTGTCGAAGGCTTTCATGGCCGGAATCACTGGGTTGCTGTAGGTTTTTTCAGGCTATATGGCCATGTCTAGAGGCATTCTCTCCTGACGTTTCGCCTGCATCTATGGCAAGCATCCTCAGAGGTAGTGAGGTCTGTTGAAGCTAGGAAAAAGGGTTTATATATCTGTGGAAGGACAAGGGTAGGACAAAGGACTCTTGTCTGCTGGAGCTAGGTGTGAATGGCTTCAAACTACAAGAGAGGAGATCCCATCTGAACATGAGGAAGAACTTCCTGACTGTGAGAGCCGTTCAGCAGTGGAACTCTCTGCCCCGGAGTGTGGTGGAGGCTCCTTCTTTGGAAGCTTTTAAGCAGAGGCTGGATGGCCATTTGTCAGGGGTGATTTGAATGCAATATTCCTGCTTCTTGGCAGGGGGTTGGACTGGATGGCCCATGAGGTCTCTTCCAACTCTTTGATTCTATGATTCTATGATTCTATGAATGTTTCAACTGATCACCTTGATTAGCATTTGATGGCCTGGAAGTGCTTGGAGCAATCTTTTGTTGAGAGGTGATTAGATGTCCCTGATTGTTTTTCCTCTACTGTTTTGCTGTTTTAATTTTAGAGTTTTTTAATACAGGTAGCCAGATTTTGTTCATTTTCATGGTTTCCTCCTTTCTGTTGAAATTGTCCACATGCTTGTGGATTTCAATGGCTTCTCTGTGTAGTCTGACATGGTGGTTGTGAGAGTGGTCCAGCATTTCTGTGTCCTCAAATAAAATGCTGTGTCCAGGTTGGTTCATCAGGTGCTCTGCTATGGCTGACTTCTCTGGCTGAAATAGTCTGCAGTGCCTTTCATGTTCCTTGATTCATGTTTGGGCAAGGCTGCTGCGTTTGGTGGTCCCATATGTAGACTATGTAGTTAGTGAGGTCTGTTGGAACTAGGAAAGAAGGGTTTATATATCTGTGAAATGACCAGGGTGGGACAAAGGACTCTTGTCTGTTGGAGCTAGGTGTGAATGGTTGAACTGATCATCTTGATTAGCATTTGATGGCCTTTCAACAGAAAGGAGGAAACCATGAAAATGAACAAAATCTGGCTACCAGTATTAAAAAAAACTCTAAAATTAGAACAACATAACAACAGGGAGGAAACAAACAAGGACATCTAATCACCTCTCAACAGAAGATTGAGAATGGATCTGGACCCCCTCCGAAAGCTGGAACACAAAATGGGTGAAAATTTACCCGGATTGCACAAGCCTAACATTTATCACTCAAGCTCTTTAAATCCATTACCAAAATCTCTGGAAGAGGATGTCTTGTTTGCAAAACTGGATAGTGTCTGTGTGTTTGTGTGTGATGGGAAGACCTTCGCGTGCATCCTTTGTAACAGCTTACAAAGCCTGCCGAGATGTTGTTATTTGCCCAAACCCTCCACGAAGAATGTATTACAAATCCCTGACTGAGATGAGCAGATCTGAGCAAGTGCCTCTCTTAATGCCGTGTTGACTTTTAATTGTTTTTGTGTCATTGTTTTCAAATGATAAGCTGCCTTGGCAATGTCAACAAGTGAAAAAGTGGAGTGGAAAATGTTTTAAACAAATAAATGAATGTTCGGAAAATGTGTATTTGTTTGTCTGCTTCTACATATTTGAGCATGGATCACATGTTGTCCCTCAATCCAGAGCAAGCTGGTGTGTCTTATGAACTCATCAGATGGGCTGAAACTGGTAGCATATACCGGCTCCTCTCAATTCACCCCATGGGGCCCACTGATTCCCATCCCACAACACAGTACTTCTTCCGGTGGGGTTCCATGGTGCAAATGGAAAGGAACTGGTGTATGCCATCATGGCAACAACACCAGAGGCTTTTTGTGTTGCATAGGGATAAGTGGGAGGAAGCCAAGTGGTGGGATGAAGTAAGTCATACCACAGATATATAAACTCCTTTTTCCTAGTTCCAACAGACCTCACTACCTCTGAGGATGCTTGTCATAGATGCAGGTGAAACGTCAGGAGAAAATGCCTCTAGAACATGGCCATATAGCCGGAAAAAACCTACAACAACCCAGTGATTCCAGCCATGAAAGCCTTTGATAACCTCCTTCTGCCAAGCGGAAAAGCCCAAAGTACTCCTGACAGGTAGAGACATCACACTGGCAACAAAGATCCGCATAGTCAAAGCCATAGTATTCCCTGTAGTAACCTACGGATGTGAGAGCTGGACCTTAGGGAAGGCTGAGCGAAGGAAGATAGATGCTTTTGAACTGTGGTGTTGGAGGAAAGTTCTGAGAGTGCCTTGGACTGTGAGAAGATCCAACCAGTCCATCCTCCAGGAAATAAAGCCCGACTGCTCACTGGAGGGAAGGATACTAGAGACAAAGTTGAAGTACTTTGGCCATATCATGAGGAGACAGCAAAGCCTAGAGAAGACAATTATGCTGGGGAAAGTGGAAGGCAAAAGGAAGAGGGGCCGACCAAGGGCAAGATGGATGGATGGCATCCTTGAAGTGACTGGACAGACCTTGAAGGAGCTGGGGGTGGTGACGGCCGACAGGGAGCTCTGGCGTGGGCTGGTCCATGAGGTCACGAAGAGTCGGAGACGATTGAACGAATGAACAACAACAACACTCCTGACAGATGACCATACAGCTTCTGCTTAAAAGCCTACGAAGAAGACGCTTCCACCAAACTCCAAAGCGGAGAGTTCCACTGCTGAACAGCTCTTGCAGTCAGGAAGTGCTTCCTAATGTTCAGGTGAAACTGTAATTGGAATCCTGTAATTGGAATCCATTGCTCTGAGTCTTAATCTCCAGGGTAGCAGAAAACAAGCCTTCTCCCTTTTCCTTATGACATTCTTTCAAAGATTCAATAGGTCTACTCCAATTGGAATTAACAACTGGAAAAACAGTTAAACTCACAAAGAGATTTCTATGGCTCAAGAAAGATGTAGGCTAGCCTAAGGATACCTCTGTTCCAAAGCCTGGAAAAGTTGTCCAGATCCATCCATCCGGCATGACCATTCCTCTCTGTTCTTCCACCTCAAAAGCTATTCAGAGAAAGTAATGTTCCCAGTCTCGACCCCATTTGTTTCCTGAGCACAAAGCAGTATCTAGGACTTTGGAGTCATGTTAAAAAAACATTCCCTCCACATATGCAACCATTTGTTTTCCCTTGCTGCTGAAGAACCTTAGAAGAAAATAATATTTGATTTACACATCTTCTGAGTTATATGAGAAAGGTAAATTTATATTCCTGACCAGGTATTTTATGGGGTTTGCTGCCAAAAGGTTGAGACTTTTTTCATCCTGTGGAATGTCAACAGTGTTTGGGGAAAATGAATGGTGTGACATCTCTAAGGTACAGTCGTTAGAGGTCGGATGGAAATAGTATGATAACATAAATAGAAGTGCTTCTGAACAAACCTTTCCACAAAATCAGCGACTGAGGGTGCTTCCAGACAGCACTAAACCACGGGTTTTAAACAGGAGTAAAAAATCCCGGGATTTCAGAACAGGTCCACATACAGACCTGTTGGTCCCAGGATTTCTGTCTCTGTTGTCCAAACTTGATGCTTTGTTGTGAGATTTAGAGGCTCCCAAGAAGGTTGCCGCAGGACTTCTGCTGGAAATTGTTTCTTTGCAGATATGCAGAGAATCACAACAGCAAATCACAGCAAAAGATCAGTTCTTTGTCCTGGCCAAAGAAACTGTGCCTTCATATGTTTCATGAAGTATCTACCACTCAAACAACGTTTACAGGGTAGGACCACTTCTGCCCAAATCAGCACTGCACAATCAAACAGGAACATACACTTTCAAGCCAGGAACTTTGTCATTATTGACACTTTTTAGAGCCTGGTTGTCTGGCCATCTGTCCACGCAGATTTGGTTGTGTACTTGTGGCATCAAACAACAGGGTGTTTCTCCTGGGTTATACATGGCTGTTCTTGATTGCTCTTCTTGTGAAAAGATGTACAACATTGACTAGGAGGCCACAACTTTGTCCTGGGCAGAGAAAATGTGCCTTCCACATGTTTCATAAAACTTCTGGCACAGAAACAAAGTTTACATGTTTTACTCAAGTATCACTTTCTTTTTAGGAACCAACCATTCAGGAACAAACCTAGATAAAAAAAGTCCTGTGATTTTTGATTGCAGAGACATATGGACATGCAAATATGCAGATATATTGGCTTAGTACCACAATATTCCTGCACCTGGAAATCTCACATTTTTTGCCTTTTGTTGAGATTGCTTCCACATTTATTATTTATTTATTTACTTATTTATTTATGGTAAAGGTAAAGGTTTCCCCCTGACATTAAGTCCAGTCAACTCTGGGGTGCAGTGCACATCTCCATTTCTAAGCCGAAGAGCTGGTGTTGTCCATAGACACCTCCTAGGCCATGTGGCTGGCATGACTGCATGGAGTGCCGATGCACATATACATGGCAAACATTCAATACCATATACACACAACATATATAGACAGAGACACAAAGGCTATTTAACTTTCCAGCTTCATGAGGGTATGCTTTTTAAAAAAATTCTGGTCACCAGGGGAGCTGTCGCTTCACCATCCACTTGTGACACCGATGGAGTACTTCCTCATTCTTTCCATGGTGCTGGAGAGTTTTATGGCGTCATAAATGAGTTAAACTAGCCTCCCTGTATAAGCAGTACCTAAATTTCCTACTTGACAGATGCAACTGTATTTCGGACTGCAAAGGTTGACAGCAAGCTAGACAAATGGCCGGAAGCTCACTCCGACCCAGGCTGGCTTCGAATTCATGACCTCTTGGTCAGTAGTGGTTTTAATGCAGCTGACTCCAAGCCAGCTGTGCCACAAACTGCTTGCTACGGAAGGTCCTCAGATAGAAGTACTGTCTGGATCGGCCCTGAGTCATCTTGAAGGCACCCAGCATCAAATCATTATGATGGATGGAGATGGCACCAGATATCCTGGCCAGGGTCAGTTGGGATTTCCCTATAATTTGTGTTCTCAACAAAGCAACGTTTCCAAACATTAATCCTGAGCTAAATAACTAGTAGGCTAGTTACTGAGCTAAATAACTAGTTTACCTGTCCGAACAGATTCTCCCCTATGTACCATCAAGATTGTTAAGATCGTCTGGAGGGGCCCTGCTCTCAGTCCCACCGTCCTCGCAAGCACACTTGGTGGGGACGAGGGACAGGGCCTTCTCAGTGGTGGCCCTTCGGTTCTGGAACTCCCTCCCACTAGAGATTAGAACTGCCCCTTCTCTCCTGACTTTTAGGAAACAGGTGAAAACCTGACTCTGGAAACTGGCATTTGACGAGTGAGTCAATAACTCGTGGCTATATGGATGGATGGTGATGAACAACAATTTTATTGTGACGACTTGGCCATTGTAATTATATGATTGTATTTTTGGTATTTTAATGTGTTAGTGTATTACGGAATGTGATGTTTTTAAATGATTGTTTGTGATGCTATTGTTGGAAACCGCCCTGAGTCCCTCCACGGAAGTGAGAAGACCGGTATACAAAAGTTCTAAATAAATAAATAAATAATAGGCACTTGACCTTATCTGACCTTGGATGTAAAGCAGTTTCAAGCCTGGCTTGTTCTGAGATGGGAGACCACCAATGAATATTAGGTGCTGCGGACTACATCGCAGAGGAAGGAACTGACAAAACAGCTCCAAGTATTTCTAAGCAAAACCTATGAAATGCATGTGCTCACTGTAAGTAGGAAATGACTTGAAAGCACACAACAACAGCATTGTTGATAGGATTTTAACATCTCGGGTAACATGGCTTTGCTAGAGCATTTCTTCACCAGGTGAAGACTTAACATAGGAGACTTTGGGAAGTACTTTGCTTATAATGCTGTGATACCTTTATCCACCCATCCAAATAATACATACGTCTCTCCATCATCATCTCTTCCTCCGATCTCTCCCTCTCTGTGTCTCTCTCAGTCTAAATCTCCTCCTCAAACTCAGGAAGATTCCTATCCATTTCTCCTTTTAAGCAAGTTTTCAAGGCTCTGTTGTCGGAAGATGGGAACATTAAAGCCTCATTTGCATTTATAGCATCAAAAAAGGATGAAGGAGATAAAGGGCTTCATTCGGCATGGTGTGATTAAAAAAATAGGGAAATAATTTGCATGAGGAATTGGGTGCTGGGTTGTTTTTTCTACTTAGGAAAAAAGGGATGGAGATAAGCATATTTCAAGGCAGAGAGAGATATGGAGCGCATAACATTTATAGATGCAAAGAGGACAAGGGATAAAATACTTCATGTTAATCCATGAGAATTCAGTGGCAGATCAGTAGTAGCTGAAATAGCTGGACATTTGCTTCCAGAAGTGGAAAGAATCCCAATGGATGTGCCATTGACAGTATCAGGAGTTTCTTAACTTTTCATGGAGGGAGCTTCAGTCTATAGACTTGCCAGCTAAAGTTGCCAAAAGTGCAGTTTGGAGACCTTGCTTGGTTGAAAACACAGAGGTGATAGGGAAGGAATACAAGAAAAGGTTTTGAATAGGTTAAAGCCAAGGCTATGTCTAGACAACATGAGAGAAATAAAGCACAGCCACTTTGTAACTGCTGCAAGCAAGCATGTAGCTGGGGGGGGGGGGGTTTGAGGGGCTTCAGCCCCCTGAAATTCTCATGGTGGTCTGCGAGAAGGCCTTACTGGTACATTATTTAAACTGTTATGTTTATTCATATCATGATCTGATCACCATTCTCAATATATCCCATATGCATGGGGGCATTGGGGTAACTGTGACGGCGCGAGTGGCACCACCTATATGTAGAACTGTTAGTTGCAAGATTTGAACTGTTATATCATGCCTGATTTTGCCTTTTTACCCTGTAAATGTATAGTTGGATTGATTGGTTATTTATAGCTGTCAATCAATGTTTTTTGCACCAGTTGAATTGCTCCTCCTGCTCAATTGTTTGACCCCATCTCTTCCTAGAGAGCAGGATAGTGTTTCCTTTTCCATTCCACCATCAAACTTTCTATTAGATGGACGTGAGAGAGAAACTTGGCTCTGAAGCCCTTGATTAAGTTATCTCTGCACCAATTCTGAGGTTCTTACCCTTGAGACTTATGCTTCATGTTCAGATCAACCTGGACAACGTTGAGAAGTCTCAAGTGCCTTCAAACCGGTCCTATGGCACCAGAGGAAGGCTTTGTGCTTTCAAATATAGGCCATTTGGATTGGGGCTGTGAATGTTCAGGCATTTGCAGCCATTGAGAAAGAGGGAACCTTGAAAAGCTTCTCAGCTGCAAAATTCCTTGGACCCAAGACAACCAGAGACTGTAATGTATATTTCCTTTACCCCCTTTGAAACGTCCAGCTTATTGCCTTAAAGGGATAACTCTTTGTGAACAATAAAACCTATTTTGAGTTATCTACAGTGTTTTGGTCCTTGGGAGTTCCAGTTTCCTAAAGGAGGGCAAGAGGCAATCCCCTGGGGAAAGATATCACGTCCATGCCTCTTTCACTAAGAGCTATAGCCCCCAGGCACAACGGCACACTAACGATACAAAAGGTTTGCTAGGGTAGACCCTCTTTCACTCAGACTCAGCCCCCCCCCGCCCCCGAATCAAAGGCACTGACTAATTTCCTCTCGCCTATCTATTTGCACATTAAGTCTTGCAGCTGGGCCAAGTGCCCAGTTGTTTTCAAGCCCCAAATCCAGAGAACCCTCTGGTAGCAATTCAGAGAGTACACTATCATCCCCACACACTTCAGGGACATTATCATGGGAAACTACACTTTAAACAGGGGTCTCCTGCAGCAGTATCATTGACCAAACCACTGGCATCACTTCCCACATCCGAAGCACCCTGATCCTGAAACTCAATCACAGGCTGAACTCCAACACACAGCCTCTTTCTCCGGAGATTTTTAAGCATGGCAGAATGGGGTTGGACTAGATGACCCTTGGGGTCTGTTCCAACTCAATGATTCTACGACTAGGCTTATCATGTATGGTCACACTGGAGAAAGCCTCGCTTGTTTGCCCTCACACGCTATATACACCTAAGCCTCCATGTTTGAACATCTGAATACTGGGACTATTAAATACAAAGAGATTTCAGCATATGTTTGTGTGAGAGCGAATGCAAGGATAGCAATGCAATCTTCAAGCTTTTCTCCAGCGAGGTAAACAAATGCGGCATTTAATCTTAATAAAATGAGAAGTTTAATAATGCGCTCCATTTTCGGCTGCTGAGACAGGCCAGATGTAAACTGCCCATTAACATTAGCTCTACATGACAAACCGCCCACCTCCGACAATAGTTCATTGCAAAGGGAGTCCTCTGGGCTGACAGAGACCCCGGAATGGCAGGGAGCTAAATCACACGGTTAAGGGATTTAAATATTCACACTTTAAAGGCAGCATTATCTGGAGAGGGAAAAAGGGCAGCTTTCGAGTGAGATGAGGCAGGGGCGGTGGGACAAGAACGGCAGCGCTTTCATCAGCACCGAAAGGGATGGCGGGCGGGAGAATGCAAAAGGGGGGTCACATAGAGAGCGGCAAAGAACAGTGTCTGGGGATGAATGCATCTCTTAAGCTGGAATCTTTTTAGCATCGTCTACACAGGTAAGTCACTCTATAGGTGAGTAATTTCGCCTGGCATACGATGTCTGTATTCAGCTCAACGTTGCAGAACAAGAATTGCACTGAAAATATAAGATCATTGTGTATTTATTTATTTTATTTACAGCATTTATATTCCGCCCTTCTCACCCCACAGGAGACTCAGGGCTGATCACAATACACATATACATGGCAAACATTCAATGCCATAGACACACAACCTATATAGATAGAGACACAAAGGCTATTTAACTTTCCAGCTTCATGAAGGTATGCTTTTTTTTAATTGCGGCCACCGGGGAAGCTGTCACTTCACTGTCCACATGTGACACCGATTGAGTACTTCCTCATTCTTTTTGCATGCTGCTGGACAGTTTTATGGCGTTGTAAATTAGTTAAATTAGCCTCCCCACATAAGCGATACCTAAATCTCCTGTTTGACAGATGCAACTGTCTTTTGGGCTGCAGAGGCCGACAGCAAACTAGACAAATGGCCGGAAGCTCACTCTGACTTGGGCTGGCTTTGAACTCGTGACCTCACGGTCAGTAGTGATTTTAAAGCAGCTGACTCCCAACCTGCTGTGCCACAACCCAGCCCTGTGTATCTCACTCATACAATCCTAGAGCTGGAAGAGACAAAAGGGTCATCCCATTCAACCTTGTCGTGAAATTCAGAAACACATAATCAAAGCATCCAATGGTCATTCAGCCTCTATTTAAAGCCTCCAGAAAAGGAGACACCAGAAGATTTCCAGGAAGTGGCGTATCAAGGTGGCCAATTGAAACATTCACACCTACCTCGAACAGGCAAGAGTTCTTATCTAGACCTATCCGAACGCATCTCCGCCTATGAACCCACCAGGACTCTAAGATCTTCTGGGGAGGCCCTGCTCTCGATCCCGCCTGCAACTCAGGCGCGGTTGGTGAGGACGAGGGACAGGGCCTTCTCGGTAGTAGCCCCTCGGCTGTGGAACGCCCTACCCATAGACATCAGATCAGCCCCCTCATTAATGGCATTTCGGAAGAAAGTTAAAACCTGGTTATTCAAACAGGCGTTTGAATAGGCAGTGCAATGAATTACAATGAATTATAGGAATCGGAACAACGGATGACGAACTTGGATTATGATTTTAGTTATGAGACGCTATTGAACTGGTTATTGATGTTATTGATGGTCACTGATGTTATTTGCTTAGTGTGTTAGTGTGTCAATTGTTTTTTAAATGGCTGTATGGTGTTGCATGGAATTTTTGCCGCTTCTTATTGTTAACCGCTCTGAGTCACCTAATTGGCTGAGAAGAGTAGTATACAAATAAAGTAAGTAAATAAATAAATAAATAAATTCTTTCTCCCACCTTGGGCATTTCACAGATATATAAACCCAATTTTCCTAGTCCCATCAAACCTCACAACCTCTAATGATGCTTGCCATAGATGCAGGCAAAACGTCAGGAAATAATGCTTCCAGAACATGCCATACAGCCCGAAAAATCTACAACAACCCAAAGACTTGGATGTTTCAATAAGCCTTTGAGAATGCCTAGCACAGTGCTTCTCAACCTTGGGTCCCCAGATGGTTTTGGCCTACAACTCCCACCTAGCACAGTGGTCCGCAATTATAATACAGCACAGTACTTTCATCCCATGAACTCGTTCCTTAGCCACAACCTGCACTATCCCTTTCTCTTTTTCTTGTTTACAGTTGGCCATATTTTTATGACAGTTGACACTATAGGTTATTGGGTGCTATTTTGAGTTTCAAATTGTTGTTTTATATACCACTGGTTTTATTTTTTTTTATTGTATCGTGTGTTTATTTTATGCCTTGGCACTTTGTGCCATATGTAAGCTGCCCCAAGTCCCTTTGGGAAGATGGAGGCAGGGTACAAAAATAAAGTTATTATTATAATTATATTTCTACCAGTTCTTAATGGGGTTCTTCATCTCTCCAGTCTCCCTCCAGTCCCAGAAAAAGAGGACTCTCCAGTAAGTGTGGTTGACTCAAGTTAAGAGCAATGAAAAATAAGGAATTGTAATATCATTTTTCCCACATCATATTTCTTTACGCCTCAGTAAACATTCTCTGCTATTTTCTGACTATTCACAGTATTTAGGTGACTCAAGATATATTTTCAGAGGGGGAGGAAAGCAACTTTGGAGGAAAAGCAGGGAGAGAAAGGCAATCAAAGTCTCCGGCAAACATTTCTCGCTAAGCTCTTGTCCCGTCAACCAAGGCTGCTTGAATACAAAGGCGTGGATCCTCTGAAAAGGATCACACAGCACCGTTTTCAAAAAAGACATTGCATGGTCTAGCCGCCTAAAGATAGCACCAAAATGCATTGCACGATAAGCAGTTTCTGCTAAACACATCCTTAATCTGGGCATTATTGCCGACTTTGCATGGGAAGGCTTTTTGGCTTTGTCAGGACAGGCACAGGGCTTGGCTTTGGACTTTTTCCTCCCTGGATTAGAAATGCTCCACTGAGTCAGATCAAAACAGATGGAGGGTTGATGTCATAAAATCAGAGAATTTTGGATTTGGAAGAGACTCCCAGGGGCATCCAATACAACCCCCTTCTGCCATGCAGGAAGACACAATCAAAGCTTCCAGACAGATGGTCATCCAAGCTCTGTATTGTCGAAGGCTTTCATGGCCAGAATCACTGGGTTGTTGTAGTTTTTTTTCGGGCTATATGGCTGTGGTCTAGAGGCATTCCCTTCTGACGTTTTGCATGCATCTATGGCAAGCATCCTCAGAGGTAGTGAGGTCTGTTGGAACTAGGAAAAAGTTGGTCATTCCACAGATATATAAACCCTTTTTCCTAGTTCCGAAGGAAACGGTATCCACACACAACCCTACTGGCATGTTAGCTATCCCTCCCAATTTCATGCCATCTGCAAATCTGCTAAGCATGCCTTCTATGCCAACATCCATGTCATTGCTAATGATGTTGAATAGCCTTGGGCTTAGGACAGATTCCTGTGGCACCCACTGGTCACCTCTCTTCAGGATGAGGAAGAGCCACGGAGAAGTACCTTTTGGATTAACCAGTTTACAGATAATGGTAATATTCATTTAGTTTAATGCAAGGATGGGCACCTAAATGGGGCAAAGGGCCAATTTTCCCTCCACACCTTGGTGAGCAGATATACTCTCAATCCTTCTCAAACTCCTGGTTTAATATCTCAAGAGTCCAGAGGCAATTTTTGCCTTTCCCTGGTCTATGTCGGCATGTGAGTATGTGTTTGTGCCATTATAGTAAAAAGGAGCGAGGCCGAGGTCTCCTAATGACTCATTCCCTTCCCCTCGCTGTGCATTTTTCATTTCATAAATTCATTCCAGTCTCTGTCTCCTCAGCTCGAGTGAGCATTCATCTCTCTTCCTTTATGAATATATCCCAAATCCGACGCTGGTTTGGCAATAAAGGCAGGGGACGCGCATTATTGGCTTTGCATTAGGTTTGTTTATAAAAGACGAGGCGTATTAATCATACGATGTCAAATGCTGGGGAAAGCGGGGCAGCAAGGCAAGAAATCTATTCATTAGAGGAAGCCGGGTGTCAAGCCGACTAGGTGGCAGACGGGATTGATGCACTACCAGAGAGTTTCGGTGCTTTCGACCTTCCTCTGAAAACAAATAATCAAACAAACTTCAGCTCGATATTTCTTTTCTTTGCATTTCCTTTGTGGCTAAGGATGTGAAAAATACTCAGTGCTGACTGTGTAGCCTTCCTCTCAACCCCACTTGGATCCTTGTCCTATCTTTCGTGCATCTTAGGGGAGAAGGCTTCTTTCTCATTCTTGGAAGATATTTGGCCTTATTTGCTCTTTTGTTGTTTATTAGTTCATCACTTCTGCTAGATTATTAAATATGGTTTTCTGTGGGCAAGCAGATGATGTCTACTGGATGCCATATGTTCTGTATCAGAAACTAGAGCTGATGTGGTCTTTCCAATGCAATTTTCTGAATCAGCACCCCAAATAACCAAACCGAATCTAAAGTTGACAAAAACTGATTCGTAACCCTTTTGGTCCTAATGTTGGAGAGTGGTCCCTGGTCAAAAAAAGGTTGGGAACCACTGGTATAGAATAATATTGGCTTTTATAATTGCTACATAGCATTGTTGACTCATATTCAGCATGTGGCCTAACATGACTCTGGATGAGGGTGAACAAATTGAAGTTATTTATTTATTTGTCGTGTCAGGACAACCAGTCAAATTATATTACATTGAAGTTGAATCCAGACAAGACAAAGGTCCCCCTGATCAGTCGTAAGACCGAACAGGGTATGGGTTACAGCCTGTGCTGGGCGAGGTTGCACTACCTCCGATGGCACAGGTTTGCAGCTTGGGAGTGATCCTGGATTCATCGCCGAGTCTGGAACCCAGGCGGTGGCTAGGGAAGATTTTGCACAATTAAAACTTGTGCACCAGATGAGCCCATACTTTGGGAAGTCAGAATTGGCCACTGTAGTCCATGCTCTAGTTGCATCCTGAATAGACTACTGCAACACGCTCTACAATGGGTTCCTCCTGGACCAGCCCATGCCAGAGCTCCCTGTTGGCTGTCACCACCCCCAGCTCCTTCAAGGTCAGTCCAGTCACTTCAAGGATACCATCCATCCATCTTGCCCTTGGTCAGCCCCTCTTCCTTTTTACTTCCCTTTTCCCCAGCATCATTGTCTTCTCCAAGCTTTCCTGTCTTCTCATGATGTGGCCAAAGTACTTCATCTTTGCATCTACTATCCTTCCCTCCAATGAGCAGTTGGGGTTTATTTCCTGAAGTATGGACTGGTTGGATCTTCTCACGGTCCAAGGCACTCTCACTATTTTCCTCCAACAACACAGTTCAAAAGCACCTATCTTCCTTCGCTCAGCCTTCCTTATGGTCCACCTCTCACATCCGTAGGTGACTATGGGGAATACCATTACTTTGACTATGCAGATCTTCGTTGCTAGAGAGATGTCTCTACTCTTCACTATTTTATTGAGACTGGTCGTTGCTCTCCCTCCAAGAAGTAAACATCTTCTGATTTCCTGGTTGCAGTCTGCATCTGCAGTAATCTTTTCTCTGGGACATCATATTTGGACAACCTGCTCTATGGAAGCTCAACTGGGATCAACCCTAGGATAATTTCAGCCTCATACTGAACCATGGTTCCTTATTACAACTTGTCACAAAATCATAGATTCCTAGAATTGGAAGAAACCCCAAGGGCTATCCACTCCAAACCCATTTTGTCAAGCGGGAACATATAATCCAACCTCTCCTGACAGATGGTCATCCAGCCTGTTGGAAAACATCCATAGAAGGAGGTTCTACTACATCTTGACACAGCAAACATTTAACTCTTGAACGGCTCTTAATGTCAGGAGGTTCTGATTAATATTCAGGAGACATTCATTTTCTTGCAGTTTGAAATCATTACTCTGTGTCCCAGAGTGAATTTACACTGTAGAATTAGTGTAGTTTGATACCACTTTAACTCTCCTGGCTTATTACTGTGAATTTTGGCTTTTGTAATTTGGTGATGCATTAGCAGTCTTTGCAGAGAAAACTAAAGGTATTGTAAAACCACAACTCCCATAATTTCATAGCATTCTGCCATCACAGTTAAAATGATGTCAAACTGTGTTAAGTCTATGGAAGAGATGTACCCCTATCTCTAGAGCTTCCCCCATCATTTGGTCTTTTGGATTTAAATTTTTGTGTAGTTTTGTTCTAACTATAACATGGCCCCATTAAATGCAGAATTGGTATCCAATGTTTCATTTGTCCATATCTGACTAAATATGCCCTGTCTAAGCACTTTCTGGGTTTTACAGTGTGATTCAATTATAACCTTGGGTTACAAGTTCTTCATTGCAGTAGAGTTCATTATTATCTATGGTTTGATATCCATAGTTTAATATCCACCATGGATATGGTGTTGTTCAGTGTATTGAATATAGGGCAAACTGTATTCGCAGGCCACACTTTGCCGTTGCTAGAAATTGACATCCGTTTAATGTTGACGTATAGTACTGTTTCTCAACCTTCCTAATGCCGCAACCCCTTAATACGGTTCCTCATGTTATGGTGACCCCCAACCATAACATTATTTTCATTGCTACTTTGTAACAATAATTTTGCTACTGTTATGAATTGTAATGAAAATATCTGATATGCAGGATGTATTTTCATTCACTAGACCAAATTTGGCATGAACACTCGATACACTCAAATTTAATACTGGTGGGGTTTGGGGAGGGGTTGATTATGTCATTTGGGAGTTGTAGTTGCTGAGATTTATAGCTCACCTACAATCAAAATGCATTCTGAACTCCACCAACGATGAAATTGAATCAGACTTGGCATACAGAAATTCCTTGACCAACAGAAAATACTGGAAGGGTTTGGTGGGCATTGACCTTTAGTTATGGAGTTCTCTATTTCGCAATCATGGGTATCTGAATCAAACTCTTTCAATCTCGGTAGAATTCTCACAATGCTGACCACATACGCAGAATTTCAGAGATCCTTTCCTGTTCTTCTATTAAGTTCCTTCAAAATGCAAATGGCAGCAGCTCCCCATCATTGGGAGAAATTAGCTGAAATACAAGGAAATGAGAGCGGTGAAAAGAAAAACAAACAGAATCGTCTCCAGCTGCAGCTCAATGAAACAACGTTCAGTGGCTTCTTCAATTCATTCACCCACTTCCTCGCCGTCTCCTCTTGTGACGCCACATGAAACACTTTCTATGGCACTCTGTAGAAAGCCATTGATGAATCTTTGGCTGGAATGAATAAACCGAAGATCTGTGTAGGAGAATCATAGAATCCTGGAGTTGGAAGAGACCACAAGGGCCATCCAGTCCAGAACCCGGTTCAATCAAGACAGAAAGCATGAAGTCTTCTGTTGGACAATGGAGCAGATGGAGTGAGAAGAATGAGAAGGATCAAGGTTGCAGGAGGACACCGTTGCTGAAGAGTCAGCCACTTCCACTGAGCTTTAGAGAAAGGGATGGGTGGCATGTAAAGTTCTGCAACTACTTTGTGGATCCAGGACTTTTTCACTGAAGTTTTCTGCCAATTTTAGGATACTACTACTACTAATAATAACAACAACACTTTATTTATATTCCGCACTTCTCACACCGAAGGGGATTCAGGAAGGATCACAGTACACATACACGACAAACATTCAATGCCATTTCTTTGGACAGGATAAAGACAGAACAGAACGGAGGTATATTGTATTATGTTGACATCCAGTTGAACATCCAACTTGTTGGTGCCTTTGGAAGTTGCAAGCCACAGGGGCACGCTGTCACTCCATCCGCTATTACGGAGAGCCAGGACTTCCTCCTTCCTTTTGGTCACCGGTATTCTTTGATCTTTTTCTTTATGGTGTCATAAAATACCTCCCCCACATTAGCAGTACCTAATTTCTCTAATCGCAGCTGTAAGCTGTTTTTGAACTGCTTAGGTAAACAGTGAGCAGGGCTGACAGTTGGGTGCTCACACCGACCCGGGGCTTCAAACTTGTAACCTTTTGGTTGTTAGGTCTTATCATTACTGGTCATTTACCAGCTGTGGTAAAGCCCTGTCTTAGGTCCCTAGACAACCCCACAAATCTCAGTGCTTCTGTTATCAAGGACATAGCCAGGTGCTTCCTTGATTCTTGCTTTCTTATAGCAAACCTTAGAACAGCCATACAGGGAGGCTTCAAGGTCTTTACAGCGAGTTGTAGGGTGAGCAATGTAGATGGAGGAAGAGAATACCATCCCCCAAAGTACCCAAGAAAGCACAGGATTGTAGAGTGGAAAGAGATTCCATGGGCTATCTAATCCAATCCCCTCTTGCCACACAGGAATACAAATACAACAGATGGCTATCCAGTCTCTGCATAAAAGCCTCCAGAGAAAAAGACTCCAATGAACTCGCAGACAGAGATACATTCTCCGCCATCATGCAGCTCTTACCATTAGGAAGCTCTTCCTAATGGTTAAGTAGAATATCTTTGCTGGAGTTTGAGTCCATTGCTCTGTGTCTTAGGGTGCATCTGCACTATAGAATCAATGCAGTTCAACAGCACATTAATTGCCGTGGCTCAATTCTATTGAATCCAGAACTTGGTAATTTGGAGAGGTAAGAGGAGTTTTGGTCAGAGAAGGCTAGAGACATTGCAAAATTAAATCTATCGTGATTCCATAGCATTGAACCATGGCAATTAAATTAGTGCCAAAGTGCATTCATTCTAACAGGGCTCAATTTTCTACTCAGCCCTAGAATCCCACAGAATGACCTTGGGCAAGTTATAAATTCTCAGATTCAGAAGGCAGCAATGGCAAACCTCCTAGTAATAAGTCTGGCCAAGAAAACCCTGTGATTGTTCACCTTAAGAGTTCTTTCCATAGTTTGGAAATGTTTTGGAGGCAAACAAACAGAACCACCAGCATCATTTAGCAAGATAATATATTGAGAAACAAGGCTCAATGCACACTGACTTGCATCCTACTGTTATTCCTAACCAGCATAGATTGACTGATTCATTGAAATGTTCCTCAACATTGACTCACCATACAAGAATAGATTCAATGAATCTACTCTTTTTATGCAGACCTATCAGCAGTTTATGACACTGTAAATTATCACCTTCTCTTGAGAAAAACCTTATAATATCACAAAGGACTACCACCTCACTTGCTTCATAGGAAATCTGCTACAAAACATGAGCTTTTTTGTTGAATTCCAGGGCCAGAGAAACAGATGGCAAAAACAGAAGAACGGCCTGACTCAGGGGAGTGGGTTCACTCCATCAATGTTTAACATTTACACAAATGATCAGACACTGTGAGAAGGGACAGAGAGTTTCATCTATGCTGACGATTGTGCCATCACCGCCCAAGCAGAAAGCTTGGAGTTGGTTGAACAGAAGCTCTCTGAAGCTTTAGGTGATCTTACTGCCTATTACATGGAAAACCAACTGATACCTAACTCATCTAAAACACAAACATGTGCTTTTCATCTCAAGAACAGACAAGCATCCTGAGCTCTGAGGATTACCTGGGAAGGTATCCCACGGAGCATTGCAGCACACCCAAATACCTGGGAATTACTCTGACTGTGCTCTGCCCTACAAGAAGCACTGCTTGAATATCAAGCAAAAAGTGGGCGCTAGAAACAATATCCTACGAAAGCTGACTAGCACAACCTGGGGATCACAACCAGATACAGTGAAGACATCTGCCCTTGCACATTACTACTCTGCTGCTCAGTACGCATGCCCAGTGAGGAACACATCTCATCACACTAAAACAGTGGATGTGGCTCTTAATGAGAAATGCTGCATTATCACAGGATGTTTACGCCATACACCACTGGAGAAATCATACTGTTTAGCCAGTATTGTATCACCTGACATCTGCCAGGAAGAAGCAGCCAATAATGAAAGGACCAAAGCAGTAACATTTCCGGCCCACCCCCTGTTCGGATATCAGAAAACATGCCAACATCTTAAATCAAGAAATAGTTTTCTAAGGTCTACAGAGATACTCGCAGGAACATCTCAGCAAGTGAGAGTCCAAACGTGGCAGGCTAAGAACTGGAACCTCAAGCCATGGCTGATATCAAATGAGAGACTCCCCCCTGGGCACACAGAAGACTTGGAAGGCGCTGAACAGACTGCGCTCTGGCACCACGAGATGCAGAGCCAAGATACAAAATGGGTGATGCCTGGCTCGACAACATAGAATCATAGAATCATAGAGTTGGAAGAGACCTCATGGGCCATCCAGTCCAACCCCCTGCCAAGAAGCAGGAATATTGCATTCAAATCACCCCTACAGATGGCCATCCAGCCTCTGTTTAAAAGCTTCCAAAGAAGGAGCCTCCACCACACTCCGGGGCAGAGAGTTCCACTGCTGAATGGCTCTCACAATCAGGAAGTTCTTCCTAATGTTCAGATGGAATCTCCTTCTTGTAGTTTGAAGCCATTGTTCCATATCCTAATCTCCATGGAAGCAGTAAACAAGCTTGCTCCCTCCTCCCTGTGGCTTCTTCTCACATATTTATACATGGCTATCATATCTCCTCTCAGCCTTCTCTTCTTCAGGCTAAACATGCCCAGCTCCTTAAGCCGCTCCTCATAGGGCTTGTTCTCCAGACCCTTGATCATTTTAGTCGCCCTCCCTGGACACATTTCAGCTTGTCAATATCTCTGTTGAATTGTGATGCCCAGAATTGGACACAATATTCCAGGTGTGGTCTAACCAAAGCGGAATAGAGGGGTAGCATAACTTCCCTAGATCTAGACACTATGCTCCTATTGATGCAGGCCAAAATCCCATTGGCTTTTTTGCTGCCACATCACATTGTTGAGAGTGTGACTGTGAATGTGGAAAAGAGCAAACCACAGACCACCTACTACAATGCGGTCTGAGCCCTGCCACATTCACAATGGAAGACCTCCTTATAGCAACACCAGAGGCACTCCAAGTGGCCAGCTTCTGGTCAAAGGACATTCAGTATAATGCCAAGTTTTTAAAACTTTGTGTTTTTTAAATACATTACAACTGTACCCTCGGTTTGCTTCTGATACGATAAATAAATATGCATAGCTGACTCTACTGTTTTTTGTAGAAGCTTATGCTTGAGAACAGTTTTGCTTTTATTAATAGGTAACATTGTGATTTCAACCTTGATGGTCATGTCACCTACAAGCACAGGATAAGAAGGAACATAAATATTTTAAATCAATAAACCTACTTGTATAATCACTGCAATCAGTGGCATTTGGATCATAAGGACAGCTATTTAATATTTAATCCACCCAAGACTCTCATAACAATTGTTCTTTATGCCCATTCCCTTGGAACAGAAAAAAAGCTTCGTGCTGATTCAAATGATTTCATGATGAGTAATCTCAAACACATCAGTTATTATGAAGGGTGGAAGATGCGTAGGAAGGAATGACAAGTGTAGCTTCTTGCTGTCTTATATTTACAATTGGATGAATAGAGTTTTGGAGGAGATATTGGCGAGAGTAATTACACAGCCAGCAAATTCAATAGTTAGACACTCATGCAGAATAAACTTCCTTGTCAACACAGTCAAGGAGCTAAAAGATGATCAGAATTTCCAATCTTCTTCATATCGCCTTATAAATAAAGGACAAGAAAACAGGTTGTGGGTCATTGCATGATATTCTTGCTGAAAACAATCAAGGGTCTGGAGAACAAGCCCTATGAGGAGCGGCTTAAAGAGCTGGGCATGTTTAGCTTGAAGAAGAGAAGGCTGAGAGGAGACATGATAGCCGTGTATAAGTATGTGAGATGAAGTCATAGAGAGGAGGGAGCAAACTTGTTTTCTGCTGCCCTGGAGACTAGGATGCAGAACAATGGCTTCAAACTGCAAGAAAGTAGATTCCATCTGAACATGAGGAAGAACTTCCTGACTGTGAGAGATGTTCAGCAGTGGAACTCTCTGCCCCAGAGTGTGGTGGAGGCTCCTTCTTTGGAAGCTTTTAAACAGAGGCTGGTGGCCATCCGTCAGGGGTGATTTGAATGCAATATTCCTGCTTCTTGGCAGGGGGTTGGACTGGATGGCCCATGAGATCTTTTCCAACTCTATGATTCTATGAAAATATACTTGGGATGAAGAGAGAGGTTCAAACAAAGTTGACACTGATTTATGACAACTCCCTGAATGAGAGACCTCCAAAGGTTACTGTAGAATTAATGCGGTTTGGCAAGTCTTTTAATGCCATAGCTCAATTGCCATGGAATATTGGGAATTGTAGTTTGTTGAATCACCAGGAATCTTTTCAAGGACCTTGAAAAACTACAACTCCCATATAGCTGCTCCACAGGTCATCCTCTTACCCAGCTAAAGTCTTGCAAACTCCAGGACTAAATCCATCTCTCTGGAATACAATCTTTCTCTTATCCAACTCCCTCCTACCTTAGCAAGTATCATTGTCTTTCATCATGTTTTCTCATGAAATTTCCTAAGTATGAGAGTCTCAGCTTTGTTATCTTGGATTCTAGAGAACGTTCTGCATTGATTTGCTTTTGCACCCATTCATTTGTCTTTTAGGCAGTAGCAGTATCTGCCGAATTGTCCCCCAACACAGAATACAAATTATAATAAATACATTCGAAATAAGTCCAAGATAAGACAGAAATAAAACCCAAGATTGTGGCAACCAGACTGATTGATAACTGGCAAATAGAGGGAGAAAACATGGAGGCAGTGACAGATTTTGTATTTCTAGGTGCAAAGATCACTACAGATGCTGACTGCAGCCAGGGAATCGGAATGAAACAACAGACTGGTTCAAGATTGGGAAAGGTGTACAGCAGGGTTGTATACTCTCACCCAACCTATTCAACTTGTATGCAGAACACATCATGCGATGTGCGGGGTGACGAATGCAAGGCTGGGGTGAAAATTGCTAGAAGAAACATTAACAACCTTAGATATGCAGATGATACCACTTTGATGGCTGAAAGCGAGGAGGAACTGAGGAGCCTTCTAATCAAGGTGAAAGAAGAAAGCACAAAAGCTGGGTAACATCAAGAAAACCAAGATTCTGGCAACCAGACTGATTGATAACTGGCAAATAGAGGAAGAAACGTGGAGGCAGTGACAGACTTTGTATTTCTAGGCGCGAAGATTACTGCAGGCGCAGACTGCAGCCAGGAAATCAGAAGACATTTACTTCTTGGGAGGAAAGCAATGACCAGATTCTATAAAATAGTGAAGAGTAGAGACATCACACCGGCAACGAAGATCTGCATGGTTAAAGCAATGGTATTCCCCGTAGTAACCTACGGATGTGAGAGCTGGACCATAAGGAAGGCCAAGTGAAGGAAGATAAATGCTTTTGAACTCTGGTGTTGGAGCCTTGAGAGTGTGGATCACATCCAACCAGTCCCTGCGGGAAATAAACCCCTTGCACATTGAAGTCCGGAAGTAGCTGCAATCTCTTACTTGTCCCATTCCTATCCATCTTACTCTTATCTAGCAATTCTTGTTAACATTTGACATTAAACACTTACAGAGTTCCGAAATTCGATTTAGGTATCCTTAATGTTCTGGCTGCTCCCGAGTTACTTTTCCTACTGCATATTTTTTTATGTGTTTCTTCAAAAATCTTTTTCTCATTCTAGACTGTCCAAACATTACTGTTTTCATTCCACTTCCTCATCTTCTGTTAGTTACGTGTTTAATCCTTTCCCCTCTTTTTTCTTCCTCATTCTTCTTCCTCATCTTCTTCTCTTTTTCTTCCCTCCTCTTCTTCTCCTCATTCTTTCCTTTTCCCCTTTTTTTTCTCTTTCTTTCCTCTTCTCTCCTTCCTTTTTTTTTTCTCCTCCTCCTTTCTTTTTCCCTTTTCTTTTCTTTTCTTCCCCCTCTTTTCCCTTTTCTCCCCTTCTCTTCTTCTTCCTTTTCCTTCCTCCCTCTTTTTTCTTTCTCCCCTTCCTCTCCTCTTTTCCTTTTA
>NW_026847438.1:244585480-244663086 GCF_025583915.1 Anolis sagrei ordinatus
TTCGCCTGCATCTATGGCAAGCATCCTCAGAGGTTGTGAGGTCACAACTTCTGAAGATGCTTGCCATAGATGCAGGAGAAACGTCAGGAGAGAATGCCTCTAGAACATGGTCATATAGCCAGAAAAATCCTACAACAACCCAATTGTTCTGCTTCTTGGCAGAATGGGATTGGACTGGATGGCCCATGAGGTCTCTTCCAACTCAAGGATTCTATGATTCTACGCTGAAGAGATAACAGAGGATACACACTAAGTTATTTTTGCAACCTTATTTGAGCACATTAGATGCAACAAAAAGTCTTTGTCAATACTATTCTTAGCATCAATTGAAGTAGACCCATTGGACTGAAATAATTTATCTATATGGTGGGTTTACCATTGCACAATCTGTTCAGTGTTTCTGTTGTCGTTCAAGCCAAACAATAGGATTCCAGGCCTGGTTTGGAAGGTAAGCAGAAAACGGGCAGAAGGAAAGGGAAAGGTTGTGAAGAAGTGATAAGGAAAGGGGTTGGGGGAAAAGAGAGGACTTTTTTCTTCCTGGATGCGAAAATCAATTTTATTCTCAGACTTCCCTGCCTTTTCATTTAGAAAGCAATAAAATTCTATTTGTCCCTTGTTCATTTTCTACATAAAATGCCACCAACCCAGTTGCTTTCGGCAATGGCACAAAATGTAATAGGTTAGGACTGCCGCTTTAAAATATGTTAGAGATTTTTAATGAAACCAATTTATATCAGTTTGTGGTAGTGAAAGGGCTGAGGCAACTTAATTTAGTTCCATTTTCCACACGTTTCTGGCCAAAGTAAGGATTCAGTCCGTTCTAATTCGGCAGCACCTCCATATGCTGGTCTAAGATGTTTCCACCTGATTTAGCTGGCGACCTCTATTAAACAGCCAGGTGTTTGGCTCTATTAGATGGATAATCTCTTGACACCTATGCACGGATGTTGCCGAATGTTACATTTTTAAAACTGGGCTGCTGCTTCATTTCCTTCTTCAAAAAAATCCATGTCAGCTTCCTTTGCAATGCCAAACTTTTAAAGATAAAATAAAATAAGGCAGCATTCCTCAAATGTTTCTTATGAGTTTGAGTCAGGTAACAAACAACTTGTGTGACGGCACGAGTGGCGCCACCTGTGTGTAGAACTTTAATTTGCAAAGGTTTAAACTGTATAACATGCCCAAACTTGCCTAGTTTGTAAATGTATAGTTGGATTGATTGGTTATTTATAGCTGTCAATCAATGTTGTTTGCACCAGTTATATTGCTTCCTCAGCTCAATTGCTTGGCTCCACCTCTTCCTGGAGGAGGGCAGAGCTTTTCCTTTTCTATGCTACCATCAAACTCTCTATCAGATAGATGTGAGAAAGAGACTTGGCTCTAAAGCCCTTAATTAAGTTAACTCTCATCACCAATTCTAAGGTTTTTTCCCTTGGAACCCATACTTCATGTCCAGATCGCCCTGGACAGCGTTGAGGAGACCCAAGCACCTTCAAACCGGTCCTTTGGCATCAAAAGGAAGACTCTGTGCCTTCAACATAGGCCATTGGACTGGGGGTTGTGTTTGTTCCGACCTTCGCAGCCATTGAGAAAAGAGGGAACAGGAAAAGCTTCTCAGCTGCAAAATCTCCCTGGACCCAAGACAACCAGAGACTGTAATGTATATTTCCTTTACCCCTTTGAAACTTCCAGCTTATTGCCTTAAAGGGATAACTCTTTGTGAACAATAAAACCTATTTTGAGTTATCTACAGTGTTTTGGTCCTTGGGAGTTCCAGTTCTCGCACATCAGAGGAGAAGCATGTATCTATCTCTATTGGTTCTATGATGGTCATCATAAATTAATATTGCAAACACCATGTACAATGACCATTAAATCCAGTTCAAAGCTAACTTCAAACTCTGGTGGCCAGACAACAACTCCCATGAAAACATGCAAAAGAAGACCCGAAATGCACACCAGGGATCTGTGGTTTGTGTAATCACCATTTGGACCTCAAACTGGTTCCAGGGTTTTCTATGTGATTATCTGCTCAGCAAAATCACTTTCCTCAATACTGGTTTGAAATGGCATTAAACGTTCAGTGTAGCTGGGGCGTAAGTCCTACATGACCCACACCCACACCCACTCACACATGACTATTTATTTATTTATTTATTTACCGTATTTGTATACCGCCTTCCTCAGCCCGTAGGCGACTCAAGGCGGTTAACACGACAAAATTCAGGTACACTGCCATGATTCCATAGTATTCAGCCATGGCAGTTAAAATGTCAACTTGTATTAGTTTTATAGTGCAGATGCACCCATAGATGCAACATAGCAGAAAGTCTACTATCAAGATAACCCAACAGGTTCCTATGATTGAGTGGAGATTCAAAGCCTTCTGGAATCCCAGTCCAACATTCAAGGCTATTTTTTTTTAAAAAATCTAACCATAAAGTCTACTGTTCTGAACAAGAATGTAAGGTTTACAGGCCAATGTTGAGTTTTATGTTGTTTGTCCCAGGGATATCCTGGACATAATCATAGAATCATAAAGTTGGAAGAGATCTCGTGGGCCATCCAGTCCAACCCCCTGCCAAGAAGCAGGAAAATCACATTCAAAGCACCCCTGACAGATGGCCATCCAGCTTCTGTTTAAAAGCCTCCAAAGAAGGAACCTCCACCACACTCTGGGACAGAGAGTTCCACTGCTGAACAGCTCTCACAGGTAGGGAGTCTGGAGTGTAGATAAGAGTAGAACAAATGTATTCCACATTCTTCCAAACAACTCTAAAAGTGAAGGAAAATAAGTAAAAGACTTTCCCCCAGTTTTATGGGTCTTTTTTGGAGAAATTATCTTGACCTGACAAGGGCGAAAAGACCTGAAGTCAGAAGGCTGATCAAAATAGTTACAGACTCAAAAAGATCCAGGAAAGATGAGAAAATCCTCAGACCTCACATAAGTAGAAGTGCAGGTATTTCCTCCAAGGAGATTACAAATCTCTGCAATTTTTAATTGCTGTAGGGTATGCCATACATTTAGATTATTGTTAACTATCTCCCAATACCACAACTCATGTTAATTAATGAGGCACCATTAATTAAAGTGACAATCATGTCATACCTATACAAATACATTCTGGAAAGTGGAATCTTGTGTGTCAAGCGATAACAAATGAAGTTATTCATTCCAATTTGCCTCTCTGAATTTATGCTCTATTTAGTTGCGTGCTCTCCAAGGTGAAATCGATGGAGTTGCTCAAGGATTTTTCATTACGAGTAGGTTCGATTCAGACTGGGCTACTTTTGTATGGCAGACTTTGCATTTAAGGAGAACAGAAGGTCTTGGATCAGGATTAGAGCAAACCAAAGGCCACCTATTACAATGCAGGCTGAGCCCTGCCACATGCAGTATGGAGGGTGTGCTGTCATGCACTGGGCCTATAGCAGTTGGCTTTTGAACAGGACGTGCTCTTTGTGCCCAGCGGGAAGCCGGGGTGCCTCGAGTGAGAGGCCCTAAGGATTTTCCTATACAGAGTCTTTAGAAGCTTGAAAGGTTTAACAAAGTCCTTTATTATTGCTTAAGTCTTCAACAAACAATCAAATACTTCTTAGATCTTCAACAAATTAAACAAATGCTTCAAGGCTTTGAATCAACTGGTGGCTTTCTTAATCTTGTCCACAAGGGACAGGCAACTGGCTTCGTGAACTGTTTCTTTTCTTTAAGAGGAAAACCCTTTTTAACCCCTCCTTGGGCAATCTACTTTCTAAACTTTGCTGGTGTGGGCTCTACTCCCGGCTCCAAACTGCTTCTTGGGTCCCGAGTAGACCTACCAGTCAAGGCTTTGTAGATTCTCCAGCTGGAGTCCTTTGGAACTGTTTTCCCCTGGAATTTTGTAAGAAACTAAGAAACAAAGCTTCTCTATAGGTGGAGCTAATCCACATCATTGTAGCTAAGCTTTCCAATGCAAGACTGACTTAAAACGGCTCCCTCTCCTCCCAGAGCCCTGGGGAAAGGGACGGAACCAAAACTTAACGATGATTGATGGGTCATTGGCTCTATAATTGCAAACCAAGGGAAGCCACCTTATTGCAAAATGCATGGAACTTTGGAAGACATGCAAACACTCAAAGAAAGAAAAGGAAGTTGGAGCTTTTGGCACAGCCGTACCAGCACAGAGGGTCTTCTTATAACAACACCAGAGGCAGTCCAAGTGGCCAGATACTGGTCAAAGGACATTGAATAGAATGCCAAGCTTGCAAACTTTGTGGGTTTTTTTAAATACAGTACAAGTGTTTGGTTCACTCCTGATATGATAAATAAATAAATTTAAGGATGTAGAACAATTCTACCCCAGAACAGTTCCTTCATTATCTTCCTTCCAGTGGCTACAGCCTTTGTGCCTTCTATTCTGTTCACTGAATAACACCTGGCATTTTAAACTGCAAGAGGAAATCAAAGGATTATGATACACAACTTTTCCAAACTTATTTGGCTCAAGATCATTAGAAGGGAAACAGATATAATAGCAGTCATTAACAGATGCTCTTCCAGCATCTGGAGGCCTTTTTGTTCCTGCAACTCTTATGCACAGAAGCCAATCTGCACGGAAGGTATCTCAATCAAAACACAGATTGACCAGAGTGATCATTGCAAGATAATTAAATAGACACCTCTCCTTTGTTGTTGGCACATGCGTGTGAAGTTAAGAGGGAGATGTCAAAGGCAAAACCATCTTCTCTGTTTGCAGAAAAGCCTTGAGAGCTGTCAGACGCTGACAGATTTGGGAATATTCATATCTCAACAACCCTTCACTGCTGCAAGCAGAGTTTTTATTTAACTTTTTTTTAAAAAAACAAAGATGGACAGATGGAATTAATTATCACCGTTTTTGCACATTTAGGAAAGACATCAGGATTGACACTTTAGAGCACTTCTCAATCCCAGCTGGAGCAGTTTGGAGCTCCGAGATGTTAAATACATAAATGCAGAAGAAAATTGGGCAGGCATGCAAAGAGAATGAGAGAGAGGGAACGAGAGCGACTGGTTCTGCATTAAGAATACTTGGCGCTACACTGCCGAACATCCTCTGAATAAATCCGATTTCTTGGGCTACCAGTTCTGACAGACACCAATGTCCTGGGATCCCATTTTCCCCAGCTATGTGGAATCTTTCCCCAGCTTGACTATCAGCCCCTGCCCATCAGTAAATGCAAGAGAAAAACAAAAATTAATTTAAACCGTGTGTTGCGTCTGCTAGTCGTGAATGCACACAACAAGGATTAGCCAATGTTTTTGTTTTTGTTCACGATTCCCCAGATACCTCACTAGAAACTTTCACATTCATTTCAAATTTAATTTATTGGCTGACAAACAAGAAGCTCGGTAGTATCTCTGTGCAAATTTTCTTTAAATCCCAAATGATGAAACCAATCACACTGATTTGGACCAATTTGTTCCATCTTGAGATTTGATCAGATTGGCCTGATTCCACTCTAGAGAAGGATGGGACCTTCCAAAGCATGTCTCTGCCCCTTTAGAGACCTAAATGTTAAAAATAGGTAGTGGGGCCATTTGCCTACAGGATGACAACATAAAGCAAATGCCAAGTGCTATGAAGGAGGAGAAGGAGGAGGAAAAGGAGGAGAAGGAGAAGAAGATGGAGAAGAAGGGAGGGATCTGGTTTTTATTCATCACGCGTTTACCAATTCCACCTCCAGCAGCTTTTCAGTCCTTTTTTAAAGACTTGGGCTGGGCTTACACTGACCTATATCCCAGGATATGATCCCAGATTATTTGCTTTGAACTGAATTATATGAGCCCACACTGCCAGATAATCTGAGATAAGTATCCTGGAATATAGTGCACCAACCACTGAACAGAATGGATCTGTCCTAGTTGGGATTATCCATCACTATAGATAGACTAAAAACTATGACCTCTTCTACACTGCCATATAAAATCTAGGTTATCTGCTTTGAACAGGATTATATATCATTGCAGATGCATATAATCCAGTTCAAAGCAGATAATGTAGATCTGGATTGTATAGAAGTGTAGAAGGGGCCTTCAACTAACTAACAAACTAGGAAGACAGAGACACCCACATAATGAGACCCTTGGGAGAATACCATACTTACCCATGCATAAATTGATTTGAAATTCAGGTTGGTTTGGGGGCCAAAAGTATGGAGGGTCATTCTATGGGGAGAGGAAAGCACCAATGGCAACTGAGGGGTCAGCCATCCCTGGCTGCCAATGCTATTTCTCCAATTGCAAATTCAAGAGGCCAGATGGACTAAGGTCTTGCCTTTTGCCACAGAGAAGTGAATGGTTCCCTTTTTCATAAGAGGTCAGATACAGTAATCTCATTGACCCATGGATAAGATGGACCAAATCTTTTGGATTTTTTAAACTAAAATTTCTAAACTTATACACAAATATATAGGGTACTGTGCCCTATGGACGTGGAGCAATCTCTTCAGAGAGGTACATTTAATTGGATCTACACTGAACTACATCCCAATATTTGATTTCAATTGGACTGGATTATATGAGTCTACACAGCTAGATAATATGGGATAAGCAAATAATTTGGTATCATCAGATTCTGAGATATAGGGCAATGTAGACACTGTTGGATGCAAAACAATCCTTTTATTGGAGATAATTAAAAAGCAATAAGATTAAAAACACTTTAAAGAAATAGGTAAATCCAATTAGGTAAGAAGATAAACAGGAACAAAGTAGTCCAGGGTAATTGTCCAGCAAAGTCCATAAAAATCAAGGCAAAACATTCCAAATAAAATGCAACAAATCAGAAACATGAAGCCAGGGCATGAATATAGAGCATAAAATACAAGAATCAAAACCATGAAACAAAGGCACTTAAAACATTAATTTCCCAAGCAAAACTTCCATGAACAAGAACGAGCTCTTGACTTGATTCCAAATGATGCTTCATCTGACTACATATCCTGTACTTGGGACTTTTATCTCCTCATTAGCTAAGTCTCTAGTATTCAGACATTGGTTTTATTTCAACTGAGAATTTCTTATCTTTTTCTCTCGGAGCCTGGCAGACCACTGAAGCCACTGTTTGGCTCTCCTGTTTTGACTAATCTCTTTGTGTCTATCTATTTGCTCATTAATTTCTGCAGCTGGGTCAGATGCTGAGCTGTTTTCATGTTCCCTATCATGGGAACTCTCTGGTAACAATTCAGAAAGCACACTGTCATCCCCACATACCCCAGGGACATTCTCATGGGAAGCTACACTTTGAACAGGGATCTCCTGGTCATTCTCCTCATCAAGATCACTGACCAAGCCATTGCCATCTTGAAACTCATTGACATCACTCTCCCCATCAAAAGCACCCTGATCCTGGAACACAATCACAGGCTGAGCTCCAACAATGGGGACCATAGATTTTTTTTTCCTGCTATTGCATAATGCAGAATGCCTGAACAGGGATTTTGTGTATCCTATCCATTTATACTCCCTCAAATATTTTGCAGCATTGCCAGGAATTTGGCCGCTTGAATCACATGGAGTATCCATTTCAGCACTGCTTCCTGAATGTCTCTTCTGACCACTATTGATTTGGGGGCCTCCTGTGAGGTGGTTGCTGGATTCCATTTACTGATTCCTTATTTTGGTTTGGAAGGGAAGGCACTTGGGTTTTGAGGGCAGGCAAACTTACTTCCTCGGCTGTTTTGCCATGGAAACCCATCTTTATGTTTTTTCATCTCCAGTCTGACAGGAACAGTGACTAAAGTACGGCTCTATCGATTAAACCTCTTGCACTGTTCCAAGAGTATATATGCATCCATTGCCATAACACAACATGGCATCTAATCAATACAGTGGTTACCCAGTTCTGTGGGCCACAGGGACCATACATTTAAAAAGCAAAGCAACAGAAGGGACTGATTTGAAGTTTCCAGGGACTCCCAAACACACATGCATCAACAGTTCAGGAAAAAAAGTTATAGGAAAATGTTTCATGGACCATGGCTCTCAGACTCATCCAGACACTTATTGTCCAAATAAACAACCTTTCTAGGATTTAGATTGGCTTTCCAAAATGGATTAGAAACACACAGACCTTCATTAAGGATGAAGAGAACTACCAGTCTTGTTTCTGTCACATATTCATTGGCTGCCAATAAGTTGCTGAGCCAAATTCAAGGTTCAGGTAATGACCTTTAAAGCCCTAAACTGTTCATGCCCCACTTATCTTCGCGATCACATCTCAATCAATGAGCTGGTGCGAACTCTAAGATTTGTCGAGGAGGCACTCCTCTCACACCCACCTCCGTCACAAGCATGGTTGGTGGGGACGAGAGAAAGGGCCTTCTTGGTGGTGGCCCCCTGCCTCTGGCAAACCCTTCCAAGGGAAATAAGACAGGCCCCATCCCTCCCCTCTTTTTGTAAGAGTTTGAAGATTTGGTGGTTTCAACAAATCTTCGAGAGTGACCAGTGCAAGCTCAGCCCAGACACGGTCAGAACACAACCTAGCCCCCTATATATTACCCTGGTCATTCTCCTAACAGGCCCCTTGAAATAGCCCATCTCCACTTTTATCGTTTACCTATTACAGTACTCTACCCAAATGCCAGTCCCATCTTATTTCAATTTCTATCAGTCTTGACCCAGCCTTTTTCAGTGTCCTGACCCATTCCTTTTCCATGCCTTTACAAATAGACATGAAGAGCAGGCAGGATTATTTAATATTGATATGTTGTTGGGTAATGCCATGCTTATGTTGCTATTACTGTTATTTTTTGTTCATGTTGTGACTCTGTATGTTTGGATGCTGTTGCTTGAAAACCGACCTGAGTCCACCCAGGGAGATAAAGCGGTATATAAATAAAGTTATTGTTGTTGTTGTTGATGTTGTTGTTGTTATTGTTATTGTTATTATTATTATTATTATTATTATTTGAAACACACCAAGATTAATACACAGCAAACAAGATCACTATGCTGGCTGTTGTACTGGATCATACTCCAGACACTTCCCAAGTTAATAATAATAATAATAATAATAATAATAATAATAATAATAATTAATATTATTATTATTTGAAACACAACTCTGCTGGCTGTTGTATTGGATCACACGTAGGACACTTCCCAAGTGTCTAGGACTGTGTCATGTATCAGTGAATTATGCATGCAGATCCCGGTAAGGTGGCCTTTTGCAGCTGGCAGATGATAAATTTGTCAGCGCCGATTGTGTTTAAGTGCAGGCCAAGGTCTTTAGGCACTGCACCCATTGTGCTGATCACCACTGGGACCACCTTGACTGGCTTTGCAGTTCGATCTTTAAATCCTCATATCGTGTCAGCTTTTCCAGTTGTTTCTCTGCAATTCTGCTGTCACCTGGGATTGTGACATCAACAATCCACACTTTGTTTTTTAACATGATCATGAGGTCAGGAGTATTGTGCTCCATGACTCTGTCTGAATTTGGAAGTCCCAGAGGAGTTTGATGTCTTCATTCTCTGTAACTTTTTCCAGCTTGTGATCCCACCAGTTCTTTGTCACAGGCAGATGGTATTTGTGGCACAAGTTCCAATGAATCATCTGAGCAAGGGTGTTGTGCCTCTGCTTGTAGTCTGTCTGCGTGATCTTCTTGCAGCAGCTATGGATGTGATCTATTGTTTCATCTACTTCCTTGCAGAGTCTACACTTGGGATCTGTCGTCGACTTTTCAATTCTGGCTTTGATGGCATTGGTTCTAATGGCTTGTTCTTGGGCTGCCAGAATCAGGCCCACCTTTGTCTCCTTCTTCAAAGTCCCATTTGTGAGCCACAGCCATGTTTTTGCTTTGTCAATTTGGCTCTCAATTTTCCCCAGGAGCTGCCCATGGAGAGCCTTCTTTGCCAGTTTTGGCTTCTGCTCTGGATTGTGTTTTTATGGTATTAACTCTTTGACTTTTGCACTCGAAGCAGTTTACTACTATTGACTTCCCTCAATGTTGGTTCTTGACTGCCTTTCCCATAATCTGCCAGTCCATGTTTCTCTTCTTCTACCGTTGGTTTCCCTTGCAGGAGCCCTCTCTCTGCCTCCTGATTTTCTGGGCAGGATAAGTCTGTTGACATCACTACGCAAGTCTAATGAGTAGTGGATTGTCATTAGTTTCCTTGTTTTTCTGTCCAGATCATCCAGCTCTGCTTGTGTCCAGTTCACAATCCCAGCAGTGTATCTAATGACAGAGATGGCCAGGTGTTGATAGCCTTGATCGTATTTCCGCCATTTAATTTGCTCTTCAAAATCTTTTTGAATCTTTGGATATATTAAGATTACTACTACTACTACTACTACTACTACTACTACTACTACTGACGACACCAAATTGGGAGGGATAGCCAATACTCCAGAGGACAGGAGCAGGATTCAAAACGATCTTGACAGATTAGAGAGATGGGCCAAAACTAACAAAATGAAGTTCAACTGGGACAAATGCAAGATACTCCACTTAGGCAGGAAAAACGAAATGCAAAGATACAGAATGGGGGACAATGCCTGGCTCAACAGCAGGACGTGTGAAAAAGACCTTGGAGTCCTCATGGACAACAAGTTAAACATGAGCCAACAATGTGATGTGGCGGCAAAAAAAGCCAATGGGATTTGGCCTGCATCAAGAGGAGCATAGTGTCTAGATCTAGGGAACTCATGCTACCCCTCTATTCCGCCTTGGTTAAACCACACCTGGAATATTGTGTCCAATTCTGGGCACCACAATTCAAGAGAGATGTTGACAAGCTGGAATGTGTCCAGAGGAGGGCGACTAAAATGATCAAGGGTCTGGAGAACAAGCCCTATGAGGAGCGGCTTAAGGAGTTGGCATGTTTAGCCTGAAGAAGAGAAGGCTGAGAGGGGATATGATAGCCATGTATAAATATGTGAGAGGCAGCCACAGGGAGGAGGGAGCAAGCTTGTTTTCTGCTTCCCTGGAGGCTAGGACACAAAACAATGGCTTCAAACTACAAGAAAGGAGATTGCATCTGAACATGAGGAAGAATTTCCTGACTGTGAGAACCGTTCAGCAGTGGAACTCTCTGCCCTGGAGTGTGGTGGAGGCTCCTTCTTTGGAATATTTTAAACAGGGGCTGGATGGCCATCTGTCAGGGGTGATTTGAATGCAATATTCCTGCTTCTTGGCAGAATGGGGTTGGACTGGATGGCCCAGGAGGTCTCTTCCAACCCTTTGATTCTATGATTCTACTACTACTGTGGCTTCTGGGCATTGCTTTCCTAGGGTTTTCTTGAGGCTGCTTGAGCCTTGCTACAGCATTTTATGCTCACTATTCAAGGTATTTAAATGTGTGTCTTCCCAGACCATGGTTACAAATCTGAAATGTGACCTCAAATTCAACATCATTCCAGCTCTAAGAGACCTCTCTTTCCCGCTTCCTATGCCGTATAACGATTTCAGAGAGTCTTTTCTTGTTCCTCCTTCCTCCGCAATGCCTCTGAGATTTCTATCTCCCTTGTATTTATTTAGTGCAGAACAGATTGATTTAAATCTTTGCCCAAGGTTATTTTTCCTCCTGCTTTGCATTAATTTTAAACACATAAAAAGAGGTTACATAGGGCCAGAATTTTGGAAGCGGAAGGAGAGGGGAAATGAATTTTCATTTAGAGGGAAAGGTGGGTGAAAAGAAAAGGGTATCCAGTACTCGAGGAGCTATTTTCATTTTTAAATACACAAACACTATCCCTTTACCAAGTGCAAATATATGCAATTGTTATTAAACTTCGGTTTCTTTCAGCTACTTCAGGGAAAGGCGCAGAATGTCACGGAAGCGAGGATCCATACAAATAGGATTAACAAATCCACATTTGAAGAAGAAGAAAAAGACCCCTGCCTTGCAGGGAGTTTTGACTTGTTAAGAGCCTTTGCAGACTTTCTAATGAAATCCAGATCCTGATAATTTAATCTGATGGGCCCAAGAATTAAAAGAATCAGCACTTTTTTTTTCATTCCTGCTGATGGTGGAGATTGCCTTTGATCAGGGCCAGGTTCCATTCTTGTCAAGCAGCAGGCAAAGAAGAATATAGCCATTAATTTTATTTTTACTTTGATCCAAAAAAACTTGAGTCCAGGTTATCCGAAGGAATTTATGATTCTCTAAATTTTTCAAGAAGGAATTTTCTCTTTGTTTCACCCCTTTCTCAAGAATCATTTGGTGGAAACAATGGAGAAGGACTTCATGAGGTGCATCTACACTACAGTATTAATTCAGCTTGACAGTTCTTTCACTGCCATTGCTCAATTTTTGGAATTTGGGAGACTATGGGTTTATAACAGGTATGGGCAAACCCAGGACGTGGGCTGCATGTGGTCCATTGGGCTCTTTTCTCAGGCACTCCTTTTTCTCATCAACTTATCCTTCCTTCTCTCTTTCTTTCCTCCTTCCCTCCCTCCCTTCCTTCCCTCTTTATTTCTCCTTCCTTTCTTTCCACTCTTTCATCCTTCCTTCCCTCTTTCCTCCCTCCTTCCGCTTCTCTCTTTCTCCTTCCTTCCTTCCTTCCTTCCTTCCTTCCTTCCTTCCTTCCTCTTTTTTCCTTCTCCCTTCCCTTCCTTTTGTCTTTTCTTCCTTTCTTCTCTCCCTCCATTTCCTTCCACCCTTCCTTTTCGTTCCTTCCTTCTTTCCTTCCTTCCTTCTCCTTTTTCCTTCCTTCCTTCCTTCCTTCCTCTTCCTTCCTCTATTGGTGTTAGGGTCAGACCACAACTGGAATCAAACAGCGAGGGGGGGGGGGGGGGGTGGGGGGGGGGGGGGGGGGGGGGGGGGGGGGGGGGGGGGGGAGGGGGGGGGGGGGGGGTGCATTTCTGGGCACCACAATTGAAGGTAAATATTGACAAGCTGGAATATGTCCAGAGAGAGGTGACTAAAATGATCAAGGGTCTGGAGAACAAGCCCTATGAGGAGCGGCTTAAGGACCTGGGCATGTTTAGCCTGAAGAAGAGAAGGCTGAGAGGAGACATGATAACCATGTATAAGTATGTGAGATGAAGCCACAGGGAGGAGGGAGCAAGCTTCCTTTCTGATGCCCTGGAGACTAGGACGCAAGGGAACAATGGCTTCAAAGTACAAGAAATGAGATTCCATCTGAACATTAGGAAGAACTTCCTGACTGTGAGAGCTGTTCAGCAGTGGAACTCTTTGCCCCGGAGTCTAGTGGGGGCTCCTTCTTTGGAAGCTTTTAAACAGAGCCTTGATGGTCATCTTTCGGGGGTGCTTTGAATGCAATTTTCCTGCTTCTTGGCAGGGGGTTGAACTGGATAGCCCATGAGGTCTCTTCCAACTCTATGATTCTATGAACATGAGAACCATGTTTTAAGATTTCAAAGGGTGTCCCATTGTGAAGGAGGGAGGGGGGAAAACTGTCTTTCTGCTGCTCTAGAGATGAGGGCAAAAGGGAAAATGGTTTCAAATGGCAGGGAAAGAGATTTGACAGCTGGCGAGTGGCATTTATACCCCGCCCTTCTCAACCCTGAGGGGGGACTCAGGGCGGCCTCACAAACACCATACAGCATCATCATAATAAAACAATCAACAATACATTAAATATTAAAAATATTAAAACAATAATTAAAACAATTTATTAATACATGCTTATTAAAATCAGAGCCTAAAATCCATTCCGGGTCAAATCATTGCCATAAGTGTTAAAATCTTCTTTTACTTGCTGCTCACTAATCAAATGCCTGGTTCTAAAGCCAGGTCTTGATTTTTCTTCTAAAAGACAGGAGGGAGGTGGTCATTCTGATGTCTCTGGGGAGAGCATTCCACAGGTGCGGGGGGGGGGGGGGGCACTAATGAGAAGGCCCTGTATCTTGTCCCCACCAATCACATTTGCAATGTTGGTAGGGTCGAGAGCAGGGCCTCTCCAGATGATCTTAAGTTTCATGATGGTTCGTACCAGGAGATACGTTCGGACAGGTAGTCTGGGCCAGTACCATTTAGGGCTTTGAAGGTTAAGACCAGCACTTTGAATTGTGCTCGGAAGCTGATCGGCAGCCAGTGGAGCGGGCATAACAGAGGAGTTGTACCTCCAATGAGCAGCTTGGACTAACTGAAGTTTCCAGGCAGTCTTCAAAGGCAGCACCATGTAGAGTGCGTTGCTGTAGCCTATTTGGGATGTAACAAGAGCGTGGACCACCACAACCAGATCAGACTTCCCAAGGTATGGGCGCAGCTGACACACAAGTTTTAATTGTGCAAAAGCTCTCCCGGCCACCGCCGAGACCTGGGATTCCAGGCTCAGCGGTAAGTCTAGGATCACTCCCAAGCTGCGAACCTGCATCTTCAGGGGGAGTGGAACCCCATCCACCACAGGCTGTAACCCTATGCCCTTACAGAAGTGAAAATGGAGCACCCAGCTATGTGATCAACAAGAAGATAGTTCTTGTTGACCAGTTCCCCATTTTGACCTTACCAAATACAACAACAATGACTAGGCCCTTACAAAGACTGCCTTGGCCAATGACACGGCAGCAACGACAAATGTGCTGGTACGGCTGTACCAGGAGCTCCAACTTTATTTTCTTTCTGTTATCTGTTTGCAGTTATAGGGCAGGCCTCCTGTCCATCATTGTTAAGTTTTGGTTCCACCCCTTGTTCAGGGCAATTGAGAAGGGGAGGGAGCCATTTTTTAGTTAGTCTCAGCAAGGAAAGCTAATGTACAGGACATGTGCAAGCCTCCCCTGTACGAAAGCTTCAACCCTTAAGACTTTCCGGGGAAAACAGTCTTAAGAGCATCCAAGACTTTCCGGGGGAGAACAGTCTTAAGAGTCTCCAAAGATTTCCAGGGAAACAACCCTAAAGACCAAAGAACTCCAGCTGGAGAACATCTAAGCTGGTAGGTCCACTCGGCGTTCGAGAAGCAGTTCGACCCGGTAGCGGAGCCCACATCAGTAAGGGTTAGATTACAATCAGCCTGGGAGAAGTTAAAAAGGGGACTTTCCTTTAAAGTAAAGAAGAAGTTATTGAAGACAGTTGCCTGTCCTTCGTGGGCAAGTTTAGGAAGCTACCAGTTGCATAAAAGCCTGGAATCATTTGTTTATCTTTATTGAAGTCAAGAAAGGTTTCTGTTTGATTGTTCATTAATAAAGGACTTTGTTATACTTCACAAGCCATCCAAATATCATTTGTGGTGGAAAACCTCTGAGAACTTCTCTTTGGGCCCCCTGGCTTCCCGCTGGGCAAAGGTTGCACGTCCTGTTTAAAGACAATTATTTACAGGCTCAGTGCGCGACAGAAAAACAACAACACAAGAGCATGGGCCAGTCGGTTCAGCAGAAACATCTAAACATCCTTGTGCTGGATCCAGGGCAGCTTCAAGTCACAATTCTTCCAGATTATCCTGCCACTGTAGATGTGCATGTAGACCTTTTTCCAGACCTCCTTCCAGTTGTGCCTGGAGTAGGTGAAACCCTCCATAGCTGCTTCTCTTAAATGAATCTGCCCCATTGGGACTTTGCTGTCCATAAACATAGGACAATAAAGTTGAATTAAGCTTGCATACATCACCAATGGGATGTCAGTTTTGTGTCTTGATTCAGTTGCACACAAAGATGCATCGAGGAATTGATGTGGAGATTTATGGGACTCAACCCTGAGGTAGGACCTCAGCCATTCCCCCATGAACAGTTGAATGGCAGACGACCAAAGAGGAAGTCTTTGGCTCCTTCCCAGGCAGGCAAATTATGTAATAAACTGTACTTCTCCAAGCAACAATTAAATACAGTTTTGCTGAAAGCTAGCAGAGGCTCCCCATCTATGCTGAAGTCATCATTATCTGAAATTTGGTTCAAGGGAGGTTAATATCTGTTGTCAAACGGAACTCTGGAATGGGCCCTCAGCCAAACCAATGGCAGGGTTGGGTTTGACATTATTGAAATAATTTTCCCCTATGTATTCAAAGGGATTGGCAGAATTCCTAAATTTGCAAGAAGCTTTGCACATTTCATCAGTGCTCTCGCTCCTGGGACATAGAGAGAGAAATCAAAAGAAGACGGCTAGAAATAATCATCTAGCAAGTTGGATTATTTGCAAGAGGGAATACAGACATAGAACTGCTGTGATGGTGGGAATAAGAAGCAACCAACAGCACATGGGTTAGGGGTGGAGAGGATCTCTTTTGCTACCCTTTTAGGAAGTCAAAAATAAAAATGGCTATAATTCTGTTTGGGCTATCTAAGGCCCCTTCTACACTGCCATATAATCCAGATTATCAAATCAGATAATCCACAATATCTGCTTAAACTGGATTATATGAGTCCATATTGCCATATAATGTCGTGAACCAGAAGCCTTAAAGGAGCCAAACACAAGTGCAATGTCCAAACAAGGTTTATTAATATAACAAAAATAGCTTAGAAACACTTAACTCAGTGTATCTAGCAAGAAAACAAGTCTGTAGCAAACTGCTAGGCAAAAAACACAACTTGGAAAAGAATGCGGATTATACTGGAGTATAATCCAGGTTAACAAAAAGTTCAAGCAAACTTCTTCAAAATTGCAAGGTAAACAAAACTCAAGGTAGCAAAGTGGGAGCAAGTAAAAACATAGTCAAGAAACAGTCCAAAGTAAAGGCACGTCCAAAAACAGAAGTTTAAGTCCAAAACGCGATGCCGTCATCAAAAAGCTATCCGAAGTCAGCAGAGAAGTAGAAGTCAGCACTTACAGGATTCCAGTCAGTAGAAGCACGGAAACACAGCGATCTGTAGTCCCAGGACCCAAGACAAAAGTAATGGCAGCAACAAAGTCCCAAGCCCAAATACAACACTTTGTCTACTGCAAAGTACTCAATGTTTGATACCTTCTTTTATCCTATAACTCATTATCAGATGATGAACTGCTCTCTACCCTGTCTTCATCACTCTCAGGTGCTTTAGCCTGCACAGCTGCTCGCCACCGCCCGTCCCTCCAACTTTTCCAGCGCCTATCAAGACTTAGATCACCCCATGTATTACCAGGTTGCCAGTCTCCCGAAAATCCTTCAGACTCATCACTTGATGTGGGTTGAGTACAAATGCCCCTAATGCCCTGTACACGGGTCCAGTCTAGCCCATCCTCCTCACCGTTATCACTCTCAGTCCCATCACTCCCTGTGAACCCCATGAAGTCTTCCTCCTCAGTTGGAGCATTATGTATTTCACAGATCCGCTTCCTTTCTTCGTCTGACTCTTGCTCCCGAGTAACCCGTTTAAAACCTCTACTCCCATCTCCCTCCTCCTCCATCTCAGAGTCTGTGAAACCCTCGAACGACTCAGTATCTGTAGGTGTCATGAATATCTCCCTAATTTGCTTCCTTTGCTGCTCTTGTTCCAGCACCTGAGCAGCCCTCTTCTACTACTAGTTGTAGCTTGCTCAGCACACTGTACTACAACATATAATCCTGTTCAAAGCAGATAATCTGGATTTTATATGGAAGTGTAGAAGGGGCCTATGATCTGCATACCACACAAGGGCCATTTTCCTCAATGTGCAGTGTGCAATCGTGCCTAATATCACCCCATGTGCCACTCTGCTTCTGCAGTCTTGAGTCTAATATGGCTGATCTCTATTACGCAGAAATGTCAACTGTTTCTAGAGAGGACATCAACAAAATTCTGTAAGAAGATTTATTCTGTCTGAGCAATTGGCACTTGTGGTTACCTGGACAATATTAGCTCTCAGTTCCAGAGACATAGCAAATCTTCCAAATACATGAACCACGAAAGTATCAATTTGCTTATTTAAGATGGACCAAGAAGTTTCATGGACTTCCCACCAACTGGGGGGTGGGAATGCAGCCCCCTATATAAAGCATTTAGTATCTGAGGACCCTTGGATTTCCTGACTTAAGCTGTGCCCAATGGATTTTTAGTTGATAAGATCTGACAAGGCGACAGCCCAAAGTACCACAGCTCTAGGCTTCACAGCTGTGACACTCAGCAATTGGCAACCTTGGGCCATTTCTCTCTTCTGAGCCACACAGAATTCTTTGGTATGCTTAGTTTTACTTGCCCCAATTGGGCTTTCACTTATAAAAATACACGAGCTCCTTTTGTGTGGCTGAGGCCAGTACATGCATTAGAGCGACCCAACATAATCCAATTGTGTGGCAATGAGTGAAACGTCCCCTTAAGGGAGTGAATGGAGCAGGATAATTACATCTAGAAGACATTTGCACCCAACTGTGTCTTCATCTTTGTTTTAATTCTATGCTCTAAGTCGGCTTGGTCCCCATATTGGTAGAAAGCTTGTTCTTTTTAATAATTGTCATCAGGTTGACTTTCAACTTATGGCAACATTATGAATGAGAGACTTCCAAGTCACCCTGTTAAAAACAATCTTGCTCAAGTCTTGGAAACGTAGGGTTGTGGTCTCCTTAGCTGAATATATCCATCTGGAATCATTGAATTGGAATAGACCACATGGGTCATCCAGTTCAATGCCATGCCATGTGATCTTTCTGTTTTGTGACTACCTTCCACCTTAACAAGCATTATTGCCTTTCCCCAAATGAATGCTATTTTCTCATTATATGTCCAAAGTATTCAGATATGGAAACCCACTTGAGCAAGGAATACTCTGTCTGCATCCTGTATGGTTCAGTGTAGCATAGTAGGTACACTATGGTCAGGTGGTCACCTGGGTTACCATAACGCTCTGAAGCTTGCTTATTTATTTATTTATTTAGTAACTATATATACCCCACCTTTCTCACCCAGAAGGCTTACAAACTATGGCAAAAATTCAATGCAACATTGTGCACATAACAATGAACATCTATATAAATAAAAATGTAATGTTCATTTGTGGGATTAACATAACTAAAAACCCACTGGGCGAATTGACACCAAATTTGGACACAAGACACCTATCAGGCCAACGAGTGACCATCACTCAAAAACACAGAAAAACACAGAAGAGACATAAAAAACAAATGTTGTAGTAGAGCCTGTTGTTAACACTTCAAGTGGTTGTATGAGTGGTAGAAGAGGGAAAAGGAGTGCTCAGGAGCTAGATGAGGAACAACAGAGGAAGAGGATCCGGGATATACTTATGTCAACCACTGACGAAGATTCCTTCGAAGGGTTTTCTGAGAGTGAGGAGGAGGAAGGAGATTCAGCAGACTTTTACTTAGGTGATCCCTCGTTTTCCGAAGAGGGTTGTCTTCCAGTATTCTTGTGGGTGTAGAACCCTATTCTTGCTCTGCATCTTCTTCCGCAGTGAGGACATTGGTTTCCAGGTGGAAGGCGGTCTCGGTCGGAGTTGGCTTGATGCGCCTTCCTCTTGGCATGCTTCTCCCTTTTGCCCTCCATTCGTGCCTCTTCAAATTCTGCAGCACTGCTGGTCACAGCTGACCTACAGCTGGAGCGGTCAAGGGCCAGGGCTTCCCAGTTCTCAGTGTCTATGCCAGAGTTTTTAAGGTTGGCATTGAGCCCGTCTTTAAATCTCTTTTCCTGTCCACCAACATTCCGTTTTCTGTTCTTGAGTTCGGAGTAGAGCAACTGCTTTGGGAGACGGTGGTCGGGCATCCGGATAACGTGGCTGGCCCAGCGGAGTTGATGGCGGAGGACCATCACTTCAATGCTGGTGGTCTTTGCTTCTTCCAGCATGCTGACGTTTGTCTTCCCAAGAGATTTGCAGGATTTTCCAGATGCAGCGCTGATGGAATCGTTCCAGGAGTTGCATGTGGCGTCTGTAGACTGTCCACATCTCACAAGCATACAGCAGGGTTGGGAGGACAATAGCTTTATAAAGAAGCACCTTGGTATCCCTACGGATGTCCCAGTCCTCAAATATTCTCTGCTTCATTCGGAAAATTTTCAACCTAACCTAAAATGGATTCTAACCCTCTACTATTTTTCCTCCTTTGAAATCCCATTGGAGAGTATATAAAACATGATTCTCAGTTCTTTAAGTTATTCCAGGAAAATCGAGAGTATTTGTTCCTTGAAGCTCAAGTTTTCTTTCCCTTCCCCATGAAAACAAAGTTTTCTTGATGCTTGTTATTAAAAACAGAACACTTTGAAAAACCAACTGCTATCCAAACCCCTATCCAAGGTAATTGGGACAACAACAACAAACCCATGGGTGGCCAGATATGGTGGGACATTCCTTGCAAGACTGAATCTGCATTTCCTAAAGCGACTGTACATTAGACATCCAAAAGCCTTAAACAACCCATGCCCCATAAATTTTTGATTACAAGTCCATTATTGAGGGAGGAAAGAGGAGTTTTTGAGGCACACAATAAGAGAGAGAGAGAGATAACAGTCTGAATAAAGAAGACAGCTCAGGCCTCTCCGATGATAAATCTATCCCCCATTCATTTGCTTCATTTATCAACTGAATGGTTGCAGACTGGACTAGTGTTTTCCATTCTGGGGGAACCAGCTGTTTCGAAAAGGGTTTGCATTATGGAAAAAATAAAAACCGCAGGTGCACAGATGCTACTTTGCTAACCGGCAGCACTCCCTGTACCTGTAATCACAAGCAAGGATTTGTACGCAGCCGTCTGAGAAGGGACACAGGAAATCAAAATAAACAAGAATGCACATTTTATTGAGGGCACCTGCTCCTAGCCTTTCCTAAATGGAAATTAAAGCCATACCGTTTAATGGCATCACATCCCACTCACATAAACAATAGTGCAATGTGTCCTCCTTGTTGTTAACAATGCACGGGAAGCTCTTTGCAGCTTGCATTTTGTTAAGGTAGACTACAATCTTCACTTCTCTCTTAATTGGGGGTATCCCTGACTGCCAGAGCCTCACAATAAGTGATACAATGAATTATTATTATGTTCTTAGCATTTTATAGCACTTTTCAAATTCAAAAGCACTTTGCATACACACTGAGACTCTACATTGGAGTTGCATTGCTGAAATTGCTACATGTGAATGTGCTGCACTACACTTGTGTTGAATGGCAGACTGCCATTAATATAATAATAATAATAATAATAATAATAATAATAACAACAACAACAACAACAACAACAATGGGGTTGTTGTAGGTTTTTTCGGGCTATATGGCCATGTTCTAGAGGCATTTTCTCCTGACGTTTCAACCTACATCTATGGCAAGCATCCTCAGAGGTAGTGAGATCTGTTGGAAATAGGAAAATGGGTTTATGTATCTGTGGAATGACCAGGGTGGGACAAAGTGATATTGAGTTTCACTTCAAAAGGACTCTTGTCTGCTGGAGCTAGGTGTGAATGTTTCAACTGATCACTTTGATTAGCATTTGATGGCCTGGCAGTGCCTGGGGGAATCTTTTGTTGAGAGGTGATTAGATGTCCTTGTTTGTTTGTTGTGCTGTTGTAATTTTATTGTTTTTTTTTAATACTGGTAGCCAGATTTTGTTCATTTTCATGGTTTCCTCCTTTCTGTTGAAATTGTCCACATTCTTGTGGATTTCAATGGCTTTCTGTGTAGTCTGACATGGAGGTTGTTGGAGTGATCCAGCATTTCTGTGTTCTCAAATAATATGCTGTGTCCAGGTTGGTTCATCAGGTGCTCTGCTATGGCTGACTTCTCTGGTTGAAGTCATGTGCAGTGCCTTTCATATTCCTTGATCCGTGTTTGGGCAATGCTGCTGCATTTGGTAGTCCCTATGTAGACATGTCCACAGCTGCATGGTATACAGCAGACTCCTGGATCCCTTGGAACTAACTAAAACAGCCATATAGCCTGGAAAAAAAACCTACAACAACCCAGTGATTCCGGTCATGAAAGCCTTCGACAATAATAATAATAATAATAATAATAATAATAATAATAATAACTACTTTATTTATACCCCACTACCATCTCCCTGGAACATTTATTATTTTTATTTATTTCGGGTACTTTTACCCCGCCCTTCTCAACCCCCGAGGGGGGACTCAGGGCGGCTTACAAAAAGGCACAATTCGATGCCTATACAAATTACACATAATGTACAAAACATAGTTAAAACAATTATCACAGTTAAACAATCAAAACAATCAGTATATAACACATCATATAAAACTATTCTCATGCTCAGCGTTTCGTCTTTCAGAGTTCCAGAGTTCCATTCCATTAGTCATTTCCTGACCATTGTCAAAGTCCTTTCTTTATCTCAACGTTTCGTCTTTCAGAGTTCCATAGTTCCATTCCATTAGTCATTTCCTGACCATTGTCAAAGTCCTTTCTTTAACTGCCCGATTGTCCGAATGCCTGGTCCCAAATCCATGTTTTCAGTTTTTTCCTAAAGGAAAGGAGTGATGTCACTGATCTAATTTCCCCAGGGAGTGAATTCCATAGGTGGGGGGCCACCACCGAGAAGGCCCTGCTCCTCGTCCCCGCCAACCTCACTTCTGATAGAGGCGGGGTCGAGAGCAGGGCCTCCCCAGAATACTCCAGGGTGGGACGTAGAGGGAGATCCGTTCGGACAGATACACTGGGCCAGAACCGTATAGGGTTTTGTAGGTCAAAACCAGCACTTTGAATTGTGCTCGGAACTAGATCGGCAGCCAGTGGAGCTGACACAACAGGGGGGTGGTATGCTCCCTGTAGGACGCTCCGGTGAGCATTCTGGCTGCCTCCTGTTGGACTAGTTGGAGTTTCCTAACAGTCTTCAAAGGCAACCCCACGTAGAGTGTTGCAGTAATCTATTCGGGATGTAACAAGAGCGTGGACCACTGTGGCCAGATCCGACTTCCCAAGGTACGGGCACAGCTGGCGCACAAGTTTTAATTGTGCAAAAGCTCTCCCGGCCACCGCCGAGACCTGGGGTTCCAGGCTCAGCGATGAGTCCAGGATCACTCCCAAGCTGCGAACCTGCGTCTTCAGGGGGAGTGTAACCCCATCTAACTCAGGCTGTAACCCTATGCCCTGTTTGGTCTTACGACTGACCCGTAGGACCTCTGTCTTGTCTGGATTCAGTTTCAATTTGTTAGCTCTCATCCAGTCCGACACAGCAGCCAAGCACCAATTCAAGGCTTACAAAGGACATGCCCAAGATTACAATTCAAACGCACATGTAAAACACTTTAACCAATTAAAACATTGGATAAAACAAATAACAACACAACTGAAACCAATATAAAAACAATACGGCTGAAAGAAACATAGCTGAGGTAGAGATTCAATGAGTGCAATACATTTTTACAGGAGCGCAGGAAATGCAACAATACAGTAAATGCACAACCCAGTGTCCATTCATACACACTGATAGGAATGAGGAACTATTAGACGCAAAAAGTAACCCTCACTTGGGGGTGATTCCACAAAAAATATAGCAGAGTGCCAGAAGTTCATAACCAGCAGAAGCTTACGTGTAGAGAGCAAGGATTAGTTTCCATTCAAGAGGTTGGAACAAGATTGCAGGGAGCCACAACTTCATATGTTCTAAAAGTAAGATGTTTATTAAACTCAAAAGAAATCCATTCTGGATAGAAATGGTTCTTGGAACTATCTAGCTTCACTGAGCTATCTTCTAAGAAAATAAAAAGGGAGAAAATAACAAAGTGGGATGCATCTACATCTTGCCTGGAGAATGGCAAGATGTGTCCTCACTCAAGGAGAACAAAGGGAAGAGAAGGCCAAAATGGAGACAGGTCGCATGGCCAGCCCAGGGCTATAAAAACAAACAAACAAACAAAAAACTCTTTGAAAGAGGAAGTTACCTCATCACTCAAAGATATCACATTGCTAAGTATTCAAAAGGGGAGGAGATAGTGGCATGTAGGAGGAGTAAGACAACACTTCTTCTAAGCCCCTCCTTGAGACAAGCATGCACAGGGAATTTAGGGAAGGAATCCCTCATTCTAATCTATCTAGGCTAACTACTCATTGAGGACTGGAGACTTGTGCAGCCAGGGATGACACCCAACACATACGAGGGTTGAATGAAAAGCAATGCCTCCACCTTCATTCTGTTCAGATTCTGGATATTTCTTTCAACAATCTTTGATTCAAGAGCATAGTTTTTTTTAAAAAAAAATCCTGGTGCTATTGGAGAAATAAATTCATCTCCAGTATATGATATGGTCAGTGGCAGATGCTTCCAAGTGCTAGTTCTTGATGCTAGACCTGCTGCTGAGGATTACCTGGGAAGGAATCCCACTGGAGCATTGCAGCACACCCAAATACCTGGGAGTTACTCTGGACCGTGCTCTGACCTACAAGAAGCACTGCCTGAACATCAAGCAAAAAGTGGGTGCTAGAAACAATATCATACGAAAGCTGACTGGCACAACCTGGGGATCACAAACAGACACAGTGAAGACGCCCTTGCGCTGTGCTACTCTGCTGCTGAGTATGCATGCCCAGTGTGGAACACATCTCACCACGCTAAAACAGTGGATGTGGCTCTTAATGAGACATGCCACATTATCACGGGGTGTCTGTGCCCTACACCACTGGAGAAATTACAGTTTAGCTGGTATTGCACCACCTGACATCCACCAAGAAGTAGCAGCCAAAAGTGAAAGGACCAAGGCAGAGACATTTCCAGCTCATCCCCTGTTTGGGTATCAGCCAGCACGTCAACGACTTAAATCAAGAAATAGTTTTCTAAGATCTACAGAGACACTCGCTGGAACACTCAGCAAGTGAGAGTCCAAAAGTGGCAGGCTCAAACCCAGAACCTCAACCAATGGCTGATACCAAATGAGAGACTCCCCCCTGGGCACACAGAAGACTGGGCAACTTGGAAGGTGCTGAACGGACTGCCTCTGGCACCACGAGATGCAGAACCAACCTTAAGAAATGGGGCTACAAAGTGGAATCCACGACATGCGAGTGTGGAGAAGAGCAAACCACAGACCACCAACTGTAATGCAACCTGAGCCGTGTTACATGCACAATGGAAGACCTCCTTGCGGCAACACCAGAGGCACTCCAAGTGGCCAGATACTGGTCAAAGGACATTTAATCAACTACCAAGCTTGCAAACTTTGTGTTTTGTTTGTTTGTTATGTTAAAAATGCAATACAACTGTTTGGCTTGCTCCTGACACGAAAAATAAATACTGAACATGTCTTTGTTCCAGATAGTTCCTAATATGCAAACAAAAGGATCTGTCTAGGGTCCCATATTGGAAGATAGGGATATTGATGTTATATATCATGCCTGTAGCAACTTGTGATGGGATGGTCAAAAAAGTCTCTAGGAGAACTATCGGATGTTCTTAGATACTTCAATAAAACAGTGCTTATTTTGTGGTCTTTTCAAATAAATGTAGAATATTGTATACGTTTGCTTCCTGCTTCAGTGTAACTGAACCCTTGTTGTGGACTTTAAAAGACTGCAGCTTAAATCTTGTAACTCAACTGTGTCACATCTGTAAACAACACTTTTCAATCGGCTGCCTAGACAGGATGTGCAAGAAGAAAGAACATCCAGACATAAAAGATGTGTTTTAATGCCATCTTTCAAAGAACAACAGTAGCTAATTGCTGTGTTTTCTAGTGGGAAAAATCTGTTTAATATGCAGATCTCAAAATGATGAATTTAAATGCAAGCTGCCAATGCTGAAGTAATTTAAATCACAAGGGGGAGGGGAAAGAGGAGGTTAAGCTCTTGTTTGAGGAACACTTTAAGTCGCTTCCAAAAACTGCCAAAGAATCACTGGTTCTATGCCAAGTTCCAGTTACTTCAGTTATTTTTAATAGTATGTTTTCATGAGTTTGTTGATGCAAGATCTGTTCTCTTTATTTAGTTTTTAAAGTAATAAGAATAATATTATCAACTTACTTGGTGTTGACTGGCCTTTGCCAATTGCTCGTTGGCAGAGTCGACGTTAGAAGATGCAGTCTCGATATTGGCTTCAATGCTATCTGTAAATTAAGATAATAGAAGGTAATTACATGGCACAGCGTGACAAGCAAATCCCACAATTTAATTGATTTAATTAATTAAAATTTAATTTATACATTCTCCAACTTGCAAACAGAGTGACTACTACCCGAATATAGAACCATCAAACAATTATGAAGGCAAATGAAAGAACAGTAAAACTAAAGAGTGTGGATCCTGTTGGTAACATGTATACAATTTGGTATTGTGCTCATGTACTTCGGAGCACAATACCAAATTTGGTATTGTGCTCATGTGGAGCCCCCGGTGGCACAGTGGCTGAATTCAACTTCAATGAATCACAAACTCTGCTCTCCTCTTCAGCAGTAGAACTGCAGCTAGATTTTGCCCATCCCTCTGGCAACACTTGGGAGGCTCGAAATTGTGTTTGTATTATGTTTTTTTTTCATCACATCAAAGGCTTGTCTTGTTGTTCATTCGTTCAGTCGTCTCCGACTCTTCGTGACCTCATGGACCAGCCCACGCCAGAGCTCCCTGTTGGCCGTCACCACCCCCAGCTCCTTCAAGGTCAGTCCAGTCACTTCAAGGATGCCATCATTCAAGGCTTGTCTACATGGGCATTAAAAGCAAGAGTCACCAGGAGTTGACTCCTGGCTGTCCCCATGACACCTCTCCACTTCACATGTTCAATTGGGTTCATTCATCTTAACCCCACATTAGGAAAACTTTGCTTGAAACTTTAGAGGAGAAGTTCCTAAACTTATTTGGTCAACCAGTGTAGACAGAAGGATCATGACCAATTTGGACTGGTTTGCTGTCCACATGGGGCACCATCACCATCTCCTTTCCTCTACACCAGTGGTTCTCAACCTGTGGGTCCCCAGGTGTTTTAGCCTACAACTCCCAGAAATCCAAGCCAGTTTACCAGCTGTTAGGATTTCTGGGAGTTGAAGGCCAAAACATCTGGGGACCCACAGGTTAAGAAACACTGCTGTACACTCATCGGTACAAAGGAAGGGGATGGATCGTGCTCGTGTTTCCACCACTGATGCTTTGAGCTGGATGTAGAGCTCGATGCAAACTCCTGGTCATAGCAGGCAACCCATATTGACACCAGGAGAGGCATCTCTGTGACCAGGAAAAAGTAGGGAACTGTTGCAGTCCAGCCACCTACGTGACTCCTTTTCACCCAAAATGAAGAGCTAATTAGCTCAGCCAACAAGAAGCAATCAACCAATTAAAAGTTTATTAAAGAAAAGAGTGTTCTATGGAGAAAAAACTAGTTCAAAAATACATTCCAAGGTAAAAAGTACAGAAGTATTTCCAAGGTAGAATAAAAAACTCAAAAGTGAAAGTACACCTAAAATATAAGCTCCAAACGTTATTCCAAAATATGTGTTACAGTCTGAATACTTTTGAGGCAGCAATAAACAAAGTTCTGCATTAAAAGTAAAAACAAAATCCACAAAACTTAGACCAAGAACTGTATCCAAACAAGATTCCCCAATCCTAAAGAGGAAAATATGACATGAAAGCAAGAGCTGAATCTGATCACGGAATGCATGTAAAATGTGACTTTCTTCTGAAAATGCAAAGTTGCTCTCACACAGAGAAATCCAAGGACTTAGCTTAAGGAACCAAATTGGTTCCCATGGAGACACTATTTACCTAACACCTGGAATCCCTCTGTTTATCTTCCAAACACTGAGATGACCTTAACAGCCTCTGCTTAGCACTATCTTGCTGTAACTGAAGACACTGGGTTATGGGCAACCATTCAGAATCTTCCACCTCTCAAGGTCAGGGAGAGCCTCTTGAAGCAGAGCCCCTAACTGCATTTCATCGGTAACACGCTCACTAAAAGCTGGTCTGTAAAGCCATTCCCATCATCTAGGGAATAACTACTTTTTTCCTTAGGTACCACAGAAGTAGTAGGCTCAAATTCAGGCTCTAGTTCAGGAGCACAAGGCCCCACCAAAGGGTTCCTTCCTCCTCCTCAGACCACACCTCAACAGGAACTGATCCCCCCACATTCTTACTGGTCAGGAGTATCCCCATGGGATGTCCATGACGGCCAGGTTGTTGGAGTTCAGCCTGTGATTGTCTTTCAGGATCAGGGTGCTTTGGATGTGGGAAGTGATGCCAATGAATTTCAAGATGGCAATAGTTTGGTCAATGATACTGATGCAGAGAAGGACCAGGAGACTCCTGTGCAAAGTGTAGTTTCCCATGAGAATGTCCCTGAAAGATGTGGGGATGATAGTGTACTCCCTGAATTGCTACTAGAGGGTTCCCAGGATTTGGGGCTTGAAAACAACTGGGCACCTGGCCCAGCTGCGAGACTTAATGAGCAAATAGATACACGAGAGGAAATTAGTCAAAACAGACAGGCCGAGTAGTGCCTTCGGCGTTCTGCCAGGCTCTGACAGAAAAAGATAACAGGATCTCAAGCAAAACGAAACCAATTCCTGAGTGCGTGGAATAGCTTAACGCGAGGATAAAAGTTCCAAGTATGGGAAATATAGTCAGATGAAGCATCATTGGAATCAAGTGTAGTTCTCGTCCTTTGTTTCATGGAAGCTTTGCTTGGAAGATTCTTGTCTAAGTATTTCTTGTTCATGATTTGGACTCTTGGAATGTCTGAATGCCTACTCCTGTTTCCTGTTTTTCTGAATTATATTAGAGAAGTGTGGACTTTGTTTTTATGAACTTTACCCTGGATTATTTTTGCTCCTGCTTATCTTCTTACTTAATTGGATTTACCTATTTCTTTAAAGTGCTTTTTACTTGCTATTTTTTAATTATCTTCAATAAAATGATTGTTTTCCAATAAACGGTGTGGTGTTTACAGTCAGAGGGCTTTTCCTGTCCTGGAGTGCAACACAGGTGTTGTTCACATAGAACTCTGTGGCTGGCTGAGAATGGCAACAGTGACATGAACAGTGAGGTGATCATTCAGAGGGTTGATGTGATCTCAGCCCAGATGGACTATTTAGACTCCAGTACATGACTGCAATGCATTCAGAAAGGTGCATGTAGCTGGCTCCAGGTTCACTCTAGAACATTTACGTTCTGGACTGGACACAGATTTACTAGCAAGTGAAGAGATGACCTTACATCTAAGTTTGAGGGGCTTCTGAAACTACATTTAAGGGCTTCACACCAACCTTTAATTGATTTCTCAAAACAAACAGATGTTTCCTCTTTCTTCCATACTGAGCACCCAACTATGTTGCTGTTGTTCATTCGTTCAGTCGTCTCCGACTCTTCATGACCTCATGGACCAGCCCACGCCAGAGCTCCCTGTCGGCCGTCACCACCCCCAGCTCCTTCAAGGTCAGTCCAGTCACTTCAAGGATGCCATCCATCCATCTTGCCCTTGGTCGGCCCCTCTTCATTTTGCCTTCCACTTTCCCCAGCATAATTGTCTTCTCTAGGCTTTGCTGTCTCCTCATGATGTGGCCAAAGTACTTCAACTTTGTCTCTAGTATCCTTCCCTCCATTGAGCAGCCGGGCTTTATTTCCTGGAGGATGGACTGGTTGGATCTTCTCGCAGTCCAAGGCACTCTCAGAACTTTCCTCCAACACCACAGCTCAAAAGCATTGATCTTCCTTCGCTCAGCCTTCCCTAAGGTCCAGCTCTCACATCCGTAGGTTACTACAGGGAATACCATGGCTTTGACTAGGCGGATCTTTGTTGCCAGTCTGATGTCTCTACTCTTTACTATTTTCTCGAGACTGGACATTGCTCTCCTCCCAATGTCCAGTCTCGATAAAATAGTGAAGAGTAGAGACATCAGACTGGCAACCAAGATCCATTGCCTAGTCAAAGCCATGGGAGTATTCCCTGTAGTCACCTACGGATGTGAGAGCTGGACCTTAGGGAAGGCTGAGCGAAGGAAGATAGATGCTTTTGAGCTGTGGTGTTGGAGGAAAGTTCTGAGAGTGCCTTGGACTGCGAGAAGATCCAACCAGTCCAGCCTCCAGGAAATAAAGCCCGACTGCTCACTGGAGGGAAGGATACTAGAGACAAAGTTGAAGTACTTTGGTCACATCATGAGGAGACAGCAAAGCCTAGAGAAGACAATGATGCTCTCTACTCTTTACTATTTTATCGAGACTGGACATTGCTCTCCTCCCAAGAAGTAAGCGTCTTCTGATTTCCTGGCCACAGTCTGCATCCAACTCTAGCTTCCTGTATTTTGCTAGCACAAATACCAAACACTACATTCATAGTGAACAACAATGAACAACAATGAGAGTTTCTTGCAAAGCGCCTTTAACATCAACACATTTGCTTTCTAAAACCATGTTTCAAGTTCTCGGCATACTAAGAGGATCCTAGCACTGTTATTCTGAGAATAGGCTTGAGTGCCGTCATTGTTATGTTTCTGTATGTGCTGTTTTGGAAATTACAATGGTATTTCTTATTGTATTCCTGTCTTTTATAATTATCACATTTTCCCAGGCAAGGTTGGAGAGAGCAATGCGCTTATAGAGAATTGCTTTATGCTTCAATTTTTGTAGCAATGATTTCCATTATATCTTTGACATGAATCAAAAGCTGTGGCACTGAAGTCAGGTTTTTGAGAGCAGAAGCAGGTGGGTTGACAAGGTCCCCCATGACCTTCTGGCAAGGAAACTAGTCCAATGTGGGCTAGGCAAAACTACGGTGAGGTGGATCTGTAATTGGTTAAATGGACAAACCCAGAGGGTGATTCTCACCAATGCTTCCTCTTCATCCTGGAAAGAAGTGACGAGCGGAGTGCCGCAGGGTTCCGTCCTGGGCCCGGTCCTGTTCAACATCTTTATTAATGACTAAGATGAAGGGTTAGAAGGCAGGATCATCAAGTTTGCAGATGACACCAAATTGGGAGGGAGAGCCAATACTCCAGAGGACAGAAGCAGGATTCAAAACAATCTTGACATATTGGAGAGACGGGCCAAAACTAACAAAATGAAGTCCAAGAGGGACAAATTCAAGATACTCCACTTAGGCAGAAAAAATGAAAAGCAAAGATACAGAATGGGGGATATGTGGCTCAAGAGCAGGATGTGTGAAAAAGATCTTGGAATCCTTGTGGACCACAAGTTAAGCACAAGCCAACAATGTGATGCTGCAGCTAAAAATGACAATGGGATTTTGGCCTGTATAAATAGGAGTCTAGTGTCTAGGTCCACGGAAGTCATGCTACCCTTGTATTCTGCCTTGGTTAAACCACACCTGGAATACTGTATCCAATTCTGGGCATCACAATTGAAGAGAGATATTTACAAGCAGGAATGTTTCCAGAGGAGGGCAGCTAAAATGATCATGGGTCTGGAGAACAAGCCCTATGAGGAATGGCTTAAATAGCTGGGCATGTTTAGCCTGCAGAAGAGAAGGCTGAGAGAAGACATGATAGCCACTTATCAATATGGAGCCCCCGGTGGTGCAGTGGGTTAAAGCCCTGTGCCAGCAGGACTGAAGACCAACAGGTTGCAGGTTCAAATCCAGGGAGAGGCAGATGAGCTCCCTCTAACAGCTCCAGCTCCTCATGCGGGGACATGAGAGAAGCCTCCCACAAGGATGATAAAAACATCAAATCATCCTGGCGTCCCCTGGGCAACGTCCTTGCAGACGGCCAATTCTCTCTTGCCAATAAAACAGGAGCTTCTGACACAACAAAAAAAATCTAACAATATGTGAGGGGAAGCCACAGGGTGGAGGGAGCAAGCTTGTTTTCTGCTTCCCTGGAGACTAGGACGCAGAACAATGGCTTCAAACTATTTGAACACAATTGTCCTGCTTCTTGGCAGGGGGTTGGACTGGATGATCCATGAGGTCTCTTCCAACTCTATGATTCTATATTAGTGATAGGCTTCATATATGAACACATTTATGTTTCACATATGCCCAACACATATAACCTGAAGGTAATTTTATATGTCATATTTTAAATAACTCTTTCTACAAAACAATGTGTACACCAAATGACCAGGTAGCAAAAGTGTCAGTCATGATCTCAGCCACCTATACGGAATAGTTGCATGTGGATGGGTGACACCCCTACCACCAACAGAACCCAAAGAGGACACAAACACTGCGCTGGAGTGAAAATGGCCACAACTTATTTATTGATTACAGGAACAAAGAGGTTGGCAGCCAGGCATGAGTTCTGGATCATGATTGATCAGCCCACTGCTAATCGATACCGCCAAATATGTCAGGGTGCCACCGGCACAATACTAGCCCATGTTACACGGCACCCCTGAGGACCACTGCAAGGAGCCTCGCCCGGTAAGCTGGGCAATGCATATTTTGGATTTTAGAAACCTGTTTAAGGAATATTCAACCCTGTTGTGATCTTACACTGGAATATTGAGGTCCATCTGGGAGAACCCTATTTCTACTGGTGCCCATTTCACACATGGTCAACCCACACATGTTGCACAAGTATTGGGTTCTGCACCCATGTGCAATTATTGACAAAGAAATAAATTCCAAGCAGAATGCTAGGCAACTTTCCTTGCTTTGATAAGAAAGACCCTTGGCTGAGAGTGACTGCCAGTCTCTACAGCCAGTAGTCTAAATGGATCATGGTCTGACCTAGCTTTCTGTATCACATCTGTTTCCCTGCTTTAGCCTCAAATTCTGAGGAAATTCTGCTGAAGAATGTTTCCTGCTTGCTGAGGACGTTGTTCATGAAATGTTTCTGGGATTAGTGTAATCCTTCCAACTGAAAGCAGCATTCAATAATGTCACTCTCACTTCATTTCGTACCCTCTTTCTCTCGCCTGTGTTTGTAGCTGAAGAATCAAATGAAGCAAAGTCTGGTCTGCTCAAATGTTAACCCCAGAGATAATGTGCATCAGTGGACTTATTTTGATCAAAAGGGGACTTGTCAAAAGGAAACACACCTCCAAACATTGCCAGCTGTAAGATGTGTTGTGTACAAACACCAACTTGGCTGCAGGAGGGTAGGGAGACGGAAAACAATGAAGTCTTAGAAACATAAAAATACTCTTCTGAACATTTTGCCACTCTCACAGGTCAGTATTGGGGGCTGTTGCTTTCATGAGTAATTCCTTAGAAAAATAGATGTAGACACACGGGAACCAATAACAAGGGTCAAAGAAATAACTGATGTAGTTAGCTCCAGGCATTCACATCTGATATGCCTCCTCAAAGCCTGAGCAAATTTGAAAATCTTAAATCTCAGCCAAAGGGGACTGCCAAGCAAGAATGCAACCTAGTTGTCTCCGATGTTGTCTCAGGGCGGTTCCACACAGGCCTTGAACGCGGGTACAATTGGGTTTCAGAAATACGATTGAGCTCAGGTTAAAGTACACACACCTCTCCCAAACATCTGTGCATTCCTGAGGAGAGGGGATGCCTGAGTGTCTGGCATGGGACCAAGACACAACACAAAACCTCCCAGAAAAGCCTTAAAATCCAAAAATAACTTATCTGGATACCATTCCCCATTCTCTGGAGCTTTAATGGCATGTAGAAATGATGTGCCAGGCAAAGAGGGTCCAGAAGTGATTTTTCCCCTACCTCCTTCTCCTGGTATGTCATTTCTCCATGGGAGGAGAGCTCTGGAGAAGGGGGAATGGTGGCCAGGTAAGTTATTTTTCAGTTTTAAGACTTTTCAAAGGAGTTTTGGGAGGGAGTGGGGGTTGTCTTGGGTTTTTCGGGCTCCAGGAGCCGAAAAAACCCAAGACACCTGTGTGGATTGACAGGAAAAACGAAATGCAAAGATACAGAATGGGGGGTGATGATGCCTGGCTCGAGAGCTGTACGTGTGAAAAAGATCTTGGAGTCCTCATGGATAACAAGTTACACATGAGCCAACAATGTGATGTGGCAGCAAAAAAAGCCAATGGGATTTTGGCCTGCATCAATAGGAGCATCGTGTCTAGATCTAGGGAAGTCATGCTACCCCTCTATTCTGCTTTGGTTAGACCACACCTGGAATATTGTGTCCAATTCTGGGCACCACAATTCAAGTGAGATATTGACAAGCTGGAATGTGTCCAGAGGAGGGCGACTAAAATGATCAAGGGTCTGGAGAACAAGCCCTATGAGGAGCGGCTTAAGGAGCTGGGCATGTTTAGCCTGAAGAAGAGAAGGCTGAGAGGAGATATGATAGCCATGTATAAATATGTGAAAGGAAGCCACAGGGAGGAGGGAGCAAGCTTGTTTTCTGCTTCCCTGGAGACTAGGACATGGAACAATGGCTTCAAACTACAAGAAAGGAGATTCCATCTGAACATGAGGAAGAACTTCCTGACTGTGAGAACTGTTCAGCAGTGGAACTCTCTGCCCCGGAGTGTGGTGGAGGCTCCTTCTTTGGAAGCTTTTAAACAGAGGCTGGATGGCCATCTGTCAGGGGTGATTTGAATGCAATATTCCTGCTTCTTGGCAGAATGGAGTTGGACTGGATGGCCCATGAGGTCTCCTCCAACTCTTTGTTTCTATGATTCTATTCTATGATTGAGTTACATGATGTGTCCCCAGGCCCAATCCACACAGCGCCCACACCTGGAAAGACCTGGGTCTTTCCAGATGTCAAATTAATTTGGGACAAAGCAGGGTTGTTTGGACACCCCCCAAATTGCAAAGACTTGTGTGTTTTGGGCACTGTCTGGATGCGCCCTCAATCTTCCTTCACATCTGATAAAAGAGCACAACCTTCAGCTCCAAACAAGATGATGGCCAAAAGCAGAATATCTTTTGATAGAGAGAAACCTCCATGGCAGGAGTAGCATTCATTGAAGATCTACCCCTGAAGATCAGGACCACTACAAAATTTACAAATGTACTTATGGCTGTTTGTTTCATATTCACATTCATTGTGTGTAGTTTCGAGGTTAGATCCTGGTTTTGGAAGTCCCCAATCCCCATTTACAAGGTTATTATCTTGATAGTTGAGAAGAAGATGGCTGACATTGTTCGCACGTGAGAGATATTTGGCACACAAGGGAATTGTGGCAATGGACTTGCCTCTATCAGTCATGAGAGAAAACATTCTTGTGTGGCAGTGGCAATATCAGTTACAGTCTTCCCAACTGTCAATCCTGTCAATCATAGCAGTTGCTTGTTTTGTAAATCACATCCATCACTCCACAACAGGATTACAGCCTATTGGATTTTCTTTCTTTTTAGATGTTGTATAACTGCACAATTCATAATTTTGGCCCAGAATACTCAATATACTCAAGAATAAGTCCAAAAATTTAGTCAAAAAAATCAAACCTGGGTTGACTTATCCATGGGTCATTGTGAGTACTGAACCTCACTTGTCTAAAAAAAGAGGCCATCTCCTTCTCTGAGTTGAGAACTTAGTATATCCCAAGAGAATATAAAGGAAACACCATCTCCCCTCTCTCCTCTTTGCAATTACACAGCTTCTGGCCTCTTAAAATTGGGGCAGCAGTAGTTTTCCCTCTATATATAATGACTTTCAACCTATCCATGGTCATAACAAAATCCATAAGTCTGGTCCCCAAAACTTTCCCTTTACATATACATAAAGTTGACTTATGTATACTCCATCCTCTAAATTACACTGGCCAATATACATTTTGGTGCCTCAAATGTTAGACCTGTTAGATTATCCTATTTGACCTGATGGTTCCAAAATCTGTACCAATTTTGTCCTGTCATCTCTAGTTTTTGAAATACAGAACACCTGCCATCTACCAGTCTTCATCTATTCATGCATAGAAAACCATGACAACCATATCTAAGAAACTAGAGCTGATGTGGTCTATCCAATGCGATTTTCTGAATCAGTGCTCCAAATAACCTCAGGAACAGGCCTAAAAACCAAGACATCAATAATTTTGGGGGGTTGTGTTATTTTTCAAATATTGCCAATGAATGTCTGCACCCCTATAACCGAATATGAATATTATAGTTCCCAAAACACACCAGTAACATAACCTTGCGATTTCCACATTTAAGAAACAGCAATCTTCATCTCAATGGAGTTTTTTTTTTTTTTGGCATAATTATTAGTTAGCCAGGAACTACAACCCCAACACAATTAATTTCCATCTGCATATCAGAGCTGCAGGTACCTCCTCCACATTCAAAGCTTCCAAGGCCCTCAGCTCCGTTAGACAAAGTGCCTTCGTATCCCAAAGCACATTTTATTATTGGAAGACAAATATTTGCTTAAATGCCTCCATTGGGTTGGAAAATTGTCTCAATTAATGTGAAGACACTCCTTGGTTTGTTTTCCCTTTCATGAGCATCGAAACACAAGGCATGTGGGACTTCTTTCCCTTAGCTGTCATTTCACATTAACCTCCCTTTGAATTTGCATGAGAAATTCACAGAGGCTGAGCTTCATGACTTGAAGAAAAAGACATCTGGCCAAAAAAGGATATTGCAAACACAAGGAGGGCCCGAGCACACCTGGCATTCTTTTGAAGATTTCATGAATGACGGTGGCCAAGAGCTCATCCTCCATGGATCAATCTAATTGGTAGATGAGCATCAGCTGATATACGGTGCCATCTCAACAAACACAAATCCACTACAAGTCGTAGTACATAAATCACAAAGGTAAATGTTTTTTTCAGCTTATATAATACAATATTAAACGTATAACCAACTTATATGATGCAGCATTGAGCAATACACAATGAACAAAAAACTTGTTTATACAGTGATTTTACATCAGTAACAAGAGTAGAGTCTTTCTTGCTGCAAAGCAGACTTCTCTTAAGGGCATAAGATCCCTTATTTTCACTAAAGATACTCTTGAGTGGAGTTTCCAGTCCCTTGTAAGAGGATATCCATGTAGAGGATTTCCAGACCCGGTTTCGACTAACGTCTTCCTCGGGTGGAGAAATGTGAAGACTACAATGAAGTGGACATCAAGTTCTCCATATTTATAAATGTATAAATATGTGAGAGGAAGCCACCGGGAGGAGGGAGCAAGCTTGTTTTCTGCTTCCTTGGAGACTAGGACACAATGGAACAATGGCTTCAAACTACAAGAAAGGAGATTCCATCTGAACATGAGGAAGAACTTCCTGACTGTGAGAGCGTTCAGCAGTGGAACTCTCTGCCCCGGAGTGTGGTGGAGGCTCCTTCTTTGGAAGCTTTTAAACAGAGGCTGGATGGCCATCTGTCAGGGGTGATTTGAATGCAATATTCCTGCTTCTTGGCAGGGGGTTGGACTGGATGGCCCATGAGGTCTCTTCCAACTCTTTGATTCTATGATTCTATGATTCTAGGTCACAAAGAGTCAGAAACGACTTAACGAATTAACATCAACAACAATTAAAGAGAATTCTGAACCCCACCAATTATAGAATTGGGCCAATCCCACACAGAACTCCCATGACCAACAGAAAATATTTTGTTTTGTGATGGTCTCTGGTGACCCCCTGACACCCCCTTGTGAGCCCCCCAGGGGTCCCGATCCACAAGTTGAGAAATGCTGGATTAGCATCAGATAGGTCGTGATGTAACATAGTTGCTATCTTTACAACAGAGAGGACTTTTAAAAACACAGAGAAATGAGATAATCCAGAAGTTCTAGTTTACTTCCTCTTTCCCTATGTCTTTAGGTGAAGGAAAGGAGCAAGAGAGTAATGGAGGGAGGGAGGACAAAATACCAAGAACAAGAAAAAAGAGAGAAAAAATAGCATGCCAGGAAACACAGCTATTTTCCAATGTTAATGTTCAATCTTATGGTCTCTTCTGCAGTCTGAAGTGCTAAAATCCAGACATAGGTTAACTGTCTTGTCACATTGCAAACACTCAGCCTCTGAAAGGGCTAATCATGGATTTAAATAAACAAATACTAATAGGAGCACCTACCTATTGTCTCTCCCTGTTCATACACCATAGAGGCCAAGTCCTTGATGATCTGGTTGACATCCAACATATCACTCTGAAAAATAAAATCAAACAAAAATAAACAAAAGGACAAGAAATAAATGGAATTATTGGGAACATAAGGTGAGTAAGGCTTAGCACTTTAACTGAAATGTCTAGAGAACATCGAGTAATTTTGAAAGGCTTTATCAACCCTCTGTCATTTTCTTCGAAGTGCCACACTTTGTATGTCCATTTGTAACATCACTTTGGTCGAATTTTATCAGAAGTTGAGAAATGTTCAAAATACTTCTGGGAATGTCTGGAGGTTTGACTGGACTTCTGATAACCACAGAAAACAAAGTATACCAGTAGAGGCTGGTGAGGTCAGCCAAGTAGCGAATCATCTCCAAGTTTAATCTCAAAGTCCAAACTTTAAGGGTAAATATCTAAGGTATGGAATGCATTTGGAGTTCGGTTTTGAAACACAATGTTTTCTGTTGGTCATGGAGGTTCTGTGTAGGGAAGTCTGGCCCAATTCTATTGTTGGCAGGGTTCAGAATGCTCTTGGACTGTAGATAAATCCCAGTAACTACAGCTCCCAAGTGTCAAGGTCTATTTTCCCCAAACTCCACCAGTGTTCACATTTGGGCATATTGAGTATTCATGCCAAGTTTGGTCCAGATCCATCATTGTTTGAGTCCACAGTGCTCTCTGGATGTAGGTGAACTACAACTCCAAAACGCAAGGTCAGTGCCCACCAAACCCTTCCAGTATTTTCTGTTGGTCATGGGAGTTCTGTGTGCCAAGTTTGGTTCAATTCCATCACTGACGGAGTTCAGAGTGCTCTTTGATTGTAGATGAACTATTAATCCCAGCAACTACAACTCCCAAACGACAAAATCTTTTTTTGAGTGAGGGACATACATTGGTTTAGTTGGTGTCTTGTGGCCAAATTTGCCGGCAATTCGTCCAGTGGTTTTTGAGTTATGTTAATCCCCCAAACACACACACACAGAGACACACACACACACACACAAATTGCACAGTGAATTCCCATTTTAGTGGGATCGACCAGTGATGGAGAAATCACCTGATTGCCTCTAGTCTTGCAAAGTTGCTGCTAGTCAGAATAGACTATACTTGACCTCAAATGATCTATCGTGGTCAGAAGCAGCTTCCTACAATATGAGGGTGTTGATAGAAATCCAGCTGTTTTACACAAACTGTATTTTTTTTGCCTTGTACATTATATAAATAGTCCCGGGAAGCAAAATCCTTATTTGTTTATGCAACATCATGCAGTAAATTGTGATAATAAGAACTGGTGAGCCATAACGGAGGGACCCAATTCATAAAAACGGCAAAGTCCGAGCAATAGGATCCTCTCGGTCATTTTTCCTACTTGGTATTATAGCATGGCAGTAATGCTATTTCATTGGAATATCCCAAGCGGAAATTGCTCCATTATGGTCTCTTCTTTTTGATGCTGAAATTATCCTCGGCAATTTCCCTCTGCATTTTTGGACTCTGCGTGGCACGGAAATATATGACATCATGGCAATCGCTGAAATAGAATCTTTGAGGTAAACACAGAGGTGCCCGTTAGGTCAAAGCATCGGGGAAATTGTAAGCAAGGAGATGGGATTGAAATACCTTTTAAAGTAAGAAAGGAATGCAAAATAATAAAGCAAAAATGGGCTATTCCTCCTCAGGCAGAACCTGTTAGAAATTTGGAGAGAAGCAAATGGTGTGGAGACATTGTTTATTGGTTTGGAGGAAATGAAATCGGGCACAGTCCTATCATTAGATGGAGTCTGGCAATGTGTCAGATGACAGATGATGGAACTACAACTGGAACTAGAAAGTCGAAAAGGATTGTATGAGGTGATCGGGGCCATTTTGACTATTTCATAGGTAAAATGCCCCAAATCACTTTATTTTACTTGTTAGTGTAATTAAGTCCTACTTTATCCCTCGGATCCCCTGTCCAGATACATTACATTGCTCTCTCACCCAATGTTTTTAAACTTTTCATCTCTGCAACCAGCCCTGCCCACTGTGATCAACTTTCTGTGTTCAAATATTGTGATTTTATATTGTTCTGATATGCTTATTTATACTGTTTCTTGTATTTTATCTTATTTTCTTATATTTTATTTTTGTATTTTTAAGTTGTATATTTGCATTGTTGTATTGCTGGGCTTGGCCTCATGTAAGCCGCCCCAAGTCCCCTTGGGGAGATGGTGGCGGGGTATAAATAAAGTATTATTATTATTATTATTATTATTATTATTATTATTATTATTAGAAACACAACGAGATAAAATCATAGAAAAAGAGTTGGAAAGGTCCTCATGGGTCATCCAGTCCAACTCCTTGCCAAGAAGCATTCAAATCACCCCTGACAGATGGCCATCCAGCCTCTGTTTAAAAGCTTCCAAAGAAGGAGTCTCCATCACACTCCAGGGCAGAGAGTTCCACTGCTCACAGTCAGGAAGTTCTTCCTCATGTTCAGATGGAATCTCCTTTCTTGATGAGTCCACAGCAGACAAGATCACTCTGCTGGCTGTTGTATTGGATCACACGTCGGACACTTCCCAAGTGTCTAGGACTGTGTCATGTATCGGCAAATAATGCTTGCAGATCCCAGTAGGATGGCCTTTTGCAGATGGTAATTTTGTCAGTGCCGCTTGTGTTTAAGTGCAGGCCAAGGTCTTTAGGCACTGCACCCAGTGTGCCAATCACCACTGGGACCACCTTGACTGGCTTGTGCCAGAGTCTTTGCAGTTCAATCTTTAAATCCTCATATCGTGTCAGCTTTTCCAGTTGTTTCTCTTCAATCCTGCTGTCACCTGGGATTGCAACATCGACAATCCATACTTTGTTTTTAACACGATCATGAGGTCAGGAGTATTGTGCTCCAAAACTCTGTCTGAATTCGGAAGTCCCAGAGTAGCTTGACGTGTTCAGTCTCTATAACTTTTTCTGGCTTGTGACCCCACCAGTTCTTTGTCGCAGGAATATGGTGTTTGTGTCACAAGTTCCAATGAATCATCTGAGCAACGGTGTTATGCCTCTGCTTGTAGTCTGTCTGCGCAATCTCCTTGCAGCAGCTGAGGATGTGATCTGTTGTTTCATCTGCTTCCTTACAGAGTCTACATTTGGGATTATTATTATTATTATTATTATTATTATTATTATTATTATATCAGACGCCAAGTTTAGATTAAAATTTCAAAGGGGGGCTTTAAATTCTCCAAAAATATTTCATGGAAGATAAAGAAGGGATTCCAGGTCTACATGCAAGCCGGAGACTTTTTTCCACCATCGCCTTAAATAACTTTGCTGTTTGTACGACGCTGCTGGTGTTGAAGATTCAGTTCATTGAACTGAATTGAAGGATACCGTTTCCATTCCCTCTCCAGTCAACTTCAGGGTTGGGGGGTGAAGGCTGGAGGGGAAATGAGTTGGAAAGCACCAACTTGTCCTTTGCTTCGGATGGTAAGATCTTGTGAGGTTCAGGGAATTCTCAGCCTCCTTCTGTAAAGGCTGGTAACTATTTAGGGAAAGGATTCAGCACTTTGGATAGCTCCATCCATCAATCACATTGTTTATATCTGGCCTTTCTCCCAGACGAGATTCCAAGCAGCTCACAAAGGCCAACAATTACAGCAAAAACACACTTGCCTGAAAACATACCAAAGGTGAAACTGGAAAGCAACAACAGAATTAAAACCAAACAAAACCTTGTTTTAAAATGGTACAGTGCTGTTAAGATGCCTTTCTCTTGTTAACAATGAGCTCCTGGAAAAGAAAGAATCGAAGGGGTTCTGGTGTCCCCCAAAAGGTAGCAAAGAAGAAGTTTTCCTAACTTTGGAAGGAAGGGACTTCCAAAGTGTGGGAGAAGCCATAGAGAAGACTTTACCCATGTTCCCACCAAATGTTCCTAGGAAAGTATGGGATAAAGAGAAGCCCTGGAGAGCTTACAGGTCAGATAAACTCATATGGGAAGATGTGGCATCAAATTAAGCCATATAGGGCTTTATGGATCTTACCCATCAATCTGAGTTATGTTTGGAAAGAGACCTACAGTCACTCGCTGATCACAACAATGGGATTCCATGCTCCCTGTAACTGATTTCCACCAGTACCTTTAAAGTGTGTATTAAAATCCTGAGCTCCTTTGCTACCCCATTGAAATTGAAGGCAGCAGCTTCAATTGACTAAGTGACCCAATGAGTCATAAGTTCTGTATGTGCAATCCTGTATTTGATAAACCCCTTCTTGACTGATCTTATCAAGCATGTAAAGATTGAGCCCTCTTGCAAGATGTCTTTCCTGAGAGTCTATACTCACAGGGTATCTAGTTCAACCCCATTTAGCCATGCAGGAAGGCACAGTGGAGTTCTCTTGCAAGTTGTCCTTCCAGCCTTTCTTTCTACCTCCTTCCAGAACCTCTGGAAGGGTTCTCCCAGAGGGCATCTAGTCCAGTCTTCTTTGGCCATGTCCTTCTCACTCTCTTCTCCTTTTCCCTTTCCCAAGGTCTTTCTGGCCTTTCTTTCTGGACAACTTTGCACTTCCTTCTAGGAGAATCTATACTGGAAGGGCCCACTTGAGGGTATCTAGTCCAAGAATCTACACTGGAAGGTCTCCCCAGAAGGCATATAATCCAACTCCATTTGGCCATGCAGGAAGGCAAAAGTGGAGCCCACAGTCCAATCCTGGAATTCAGAATATTCTGAAAACCAAACATTTCCACATAGATAATTGAGATAGTGATAACTTTGCTTTTAGATGTTTTTTTTAAACTTTGTTTATTTCACACAATTATTTAACATATTGTATATGAAATTAACCCCTGGCTCTGTGTGTAAGGTTTAGATGAAACATAAATGTATCTCACATTTATATTATGTCTCCAAGGTATCTCATTATATGTATTCCAAAATCTGAAAATATAAACATTTTTGGTGTACATTTTGGATAAGGAATACTGAACTTCGCTGACCCCACCAGCCTCTACTGGTATCCTTTGTCTTCTGTGCTTATCAGAGGTTCAATCAAGCCTCTAGGCCAGTGTTTCTCAACCTTCCTTATGCCGCAACACCTTAATAGAGTTCCTCATGTTGTGGTGACCCCCCAACCATAAAATTATTTTTTGTTCCTACTTTATAACTGTAATTTTGCTACTGTTGTGATTTGTAATGCATATATATGACATGCAGGATGTATTTTCATTCACTGGACCAAATTTGGTACATATACCCTATATGCCCAAATTTGAATATTGGTGAAGTTGGGGAGGAAATTATTTTGTCATTTGAAATACCTTTCGGACCGCATCTCGGCCTATGAGCCCACGAGGGCCTTGAGATCGTCTGGGGAGGCCCTTCTCTCGATCCCGCCTGCCTCACAGGCACGTCTGGTGGGGACGAGAGAGAGGGCCTTCTCGGTGGTGGCCCCCCGGCTGTGGAACACCCTCCCTGTTGACATCAGACAGGCGCCCTCCCTTATGTCCTTCCGTAAGAGCTTAAAGACCTGGCTATTCGAGAAGGCATTTAACTGAGTGTTATACTAATTGGTAATGACAACTGGAACGAAATGGATTATGAGATTGGTTACGATTCGATGTTGGAATGGAGCGGATGATTTAGTGTAATTTAGATTACTGTGTATTTTGATATGTTGTTTTTTTTGTATTGTTCTATTGTAAACGGTTTTTAAATGTTGTACACCGCCGCGAGTCGCCCCAGGGCTGAGAGCGGCGGTCAACAAATGCACCAAATAAATAAATAAATAAATAAATAAAGTTGTAGTTGCTGGGACTTATAGTTCACCTACAATAAAAGAGCATTCTGAACCCCACCAATGATGGAATTGAACCAAACTTGGCACACAGAACTTGGCATGGATACTCAATATGCTCAAATGTAGATACTGGTGGAGTTTGGGGAAAATAGACCTTGACACTTGGGAGCTGTAGTTAATGGGATTTATCTACAGTCAAAGAGCATTCTGAACCCTGCCAATAATACATATAGATAGATATGATTCACACAGAGAGAGATATAGTATCACAGATTTGAAAGGGACCCCTAAAGAAGGACAATTCTATGTTGCATGTTCCAGAGTAGGTAAACCAGACAAAGAAACAGCCAGAAATACGGTTTACCCACAAGCATAAAGAAATTACATATATTAGAAACCAACACTTTCTCATTATTTTATTTTCCAGATCACCAGACTGGGCCACAGCAACGCCTGGCAGGGGACCGCTAGTATATTATATTCAAACTACAGAAAAGTAGATTCCCCCTGAACATGAGGAAGAACTTCCTGACTGTGAGAGCTGTTCAGCAGTGGAACTCTCTGCCCGGAGTGTGGTGGAGGCTCCTTCTTTTTAAGCAGGAGCTGGATGGCCATCTGTTGGGGGTGCTTTGAATGTGATTATCCTGCTTCTTGGCAAAGGGGTTGGAGTAGATGGCCCACGTGGTCTCTTCCAATTCTATGATTCTATATAAAAGTTGACCTTATGTATAACTTTAGGGGAAGTTTTGAGGCCAAAATTATGAATATTGATATGAGCTGTGGATAAATCACCCTTCTGAAATGCCACTACTATGATCTTTGATCAGAGATTGGTTCTGCTGCACTTTCTCTGTGGGATTCTGTCTCTGCAAACCACAGTCACAGTTCAATAGTGTGTCAGCTACTGTAGATAAAAACAGTAGGGCCCTCCATTCACAACCCAAAATGCTCCGAGGACAACATCCAAATAGTCCTCCATTCAGGATTCTTTGTGAGGTTGCCTAGGTCACATAGTATCCTGAGATAGGAAAAGAGGAAAGCCACATTCCAGATGGTCTTCCACAATTAGGGAAACCATAACCATGAGTCTAAAATAATAGAGTCAAAGAGTTGGAAGAGACCACAAATGCCATACCCACTGTCATGCATGAAGACACAATCAAAGCTTACTTAGGCAACCCCTCGCTGTCCGAGTAGGATTGTCTTCCAAGATCAGTGTACTTACGGTGGGTATGTAGGTGACTATGGAGCCCTATTCTTGATCTGCATGTTCTCCCGCAGTGAGGGCATTGGTTTCCAGGTGGAAGGCGGTCCCAGTCGGGTTGGCTTGATGCACCTTCCTCTTGGCATGTTTCTCTCTTTCGCCCTCCATTCGTGCCTCTTCAAATTTTACTGCACTGCTGGGCTCAAGAGCCAGGGCTTCCCAGTTCTCAGTGTCTATGCTAGAGTTTTTAAGGTTGGCTTTGAGCCCTTCTTTAAATCTCTTTTCCTGTCCTCCAACATTTCATTTTCTGTTCTTGAGTTCGAGTAGAGCAACTGCTTTGGGAGACGGTGGTTGGTCATTTAGACAACATGGCCAGTCCAGCAGAGTTGATGGCAGAGGGCAATCAAAGCAGAATATGCCAGTACTAAGCAGGGTTGTTGATGCTAGGGGAGGACTTAGTGATCTATTGTCCTCCCAACCCTGCTATACGCCTGTGAGATGTAGACTGTCTACAGACGTCACATGCAACTCCTGGAATGATTCCATCAGCGCTGCCTCCAGAAAATCCTGCAAATCTCTTGGGAAGACAGGCGGACAAATGCCAGTGTGCTGGAAGAAGCAAAGACTACAAGAATTGAAGCGATGGTCCTCCGCCATCAACTCCGCTGGACCGGCCACGTTGTCCCGATGCCTGACCACCGTCTCACAAAGCAGTTGCTCTACTCTGAACTCAAGAATGGAAAACGGAATGTTGGAGGGCAGGAAAAGAGATTTAAAAATGGGCTCAAAGCCAACCTTAAAGCTCTATTACAGAATGTGCATATGTATGCTAAACTTTTACAAGGATCATTGCCTGTATGGGTGCGTGTTGAGGAAGAACATATGGACAATTAAGCAATTAAGCTTGGGCCACTCCCTGCATGGAGTATATTATGAGAAGTGTTTCCTGGTGTATTGAGAGATGGTGTTCAGATGATCAGGAAGAGACCAGATGGGACTTCTATACTACAGGACTTGCTGAAGATCCTGAACAATTTACTACAAGACTCCTTCCACCAATGAAGAAGCAGAGAATGCATGATTTTAATGCATTGGACTTTTGTGTGAGTTATTTTGCTGCAATGGACAAAGTTTATTTTCAAGGCTGGTTATTTTGTAAAGCTGCATATTTACCTCTGACTACTCAAGAGGTATCGATGCTTTTGAGCTGTGGTGTTGGAGGAAAGTGCTGAGAGTGCCTTGGACTGCGAGAAGATCCAACCAGTCCATCCTCCAGGAAATAAAGCCCGACTGCCCATTGGAGGGAAGGATACTAGAGACAAAGTTGAAATACTTTGGCCACATCATGAGGAGACAGCAAAGCCTAGAGAAGACAATTATGCTGGGGAAAGTGGAAGGTAAAAGGAAGAGGGGCCGACCAAGGGCAAGATGGATGGATGGCATCCTTGAAGTGACTAGACTGACCTTGAAGGAGCTGGGGGTGGTGACGGCCGACAGGGAGCTCTGGCGTGGGCTGGTCCATGAGGTCACGAAGAGTCGGAGACGACTGAATGAATGAACAACAACATCAAGAGTAAATTTTGTTTTTCCTTTTACTCTAACTCTGTGTGATTCAACTAGAGGGCTGGGGCTGGGAAGACTACTGGGTAGCTTCCGCATAGACTGATAAACCGCAACAAACTCTGGCATAGATACTGAGAACTGGAAAGCCCTGGCCCTTGGAGGTTAGCTGTGACTAGCAGTGCTGTAAAATTTGAAGAGACACAAATGGAGAGTGAAAGAAGAAACATGCCAAGAGGAAGGCGTGTCAAGCCAACCCCGACTGTGACCACCTTCCACCTGGAAACTGATGCCCTCACTGTGGGAGAAGATGCAGATCAAGAATAGGGCTCCACGGTCACCTACGGACCCACGGCCTGTACACCAATCTTGGAAGACAATCTTACTTGGACAACGAGGGATTGCATAAGGAAGTAAGTAAGTGATCTCTCATTCATGGGGCTACCATAAGTCAGTTGATAATGATAGTCAAACTAATTTGTCAAGTTCCCATATGTTCTTCTCGTGGAGTCTCCCCCTGTTATGGTGCCAAAGCTCTTCTCCTGCTTGGTTATCAAATGATATCTTGAGAACAGTTGCCTTGCATATTAAACGGCATGGTTCCCAATTTATTTCTTCCTTTGGACCTTCCAGGATTAGAACCTGTGGCGCCTGAGCATCCCCAACCTGCTGCTTAGATCGCTAAGCTGTCTCCTGTGATAAATTCATAAGAGGTGTCAACCAGATCTATGTGCTTTTGGGGGAAGAGTTCATTATGCATCTCTGAATGCCACAGTACTTAATTATGTAATGCAGTGAGAATCTCATTAATTTGTAATAAAGCCGGAGAGAACCATTGTGAATTACTGAACACACACACACACACACACACACACACGAGCTGAGAAACAAATCCAGGAAACCAAACACACACACACACACACAAAAGAGAGAAGGAAACTGAACAAAAGCGATGCATCACAAATAGAGTCAGCTCCTTTTGTTGTCAAATGACTTTGCCTTTAATTATTTATGCTAATATTCCCACTTGCTATATATCTTAGAGAACGTTTTGTCACTGCTGTTGAGGATGGAAAGAGCGGGTGGTTTCTGTGCTGGATTTTAATCTGAAGTCTAAAAACACTAACCTATTTTTGGAATACGAGTCAACCGCCTGGATTGTGCCTTTAAGGTTTGAATTAAAGCCCAAAGTAGATTCATTGCATCACTGACACCAGCACCATTAGCTGCTGCCGGAGATACGTTTTAATGACACAGGAACTTGCATGTATAAATAAAGAGTTAGCAAGTAGTAAGAGTGTGGCTTAGTTCAAGTTAAGGGATGCATTCACACTACAGATTTATAGCACTGTTCTATTTCAAATGCCAAGGAATTCTGGGACTGGACATTTACGAGAGGGGGAGCCCCTCCCTTTAAAAATCCCTGCAGGGAAGAGCTTCAACATAGGAAATGGCTCCTCCAAAGGTTTATTTATTTATTTGTTTACTACTAGCCATCCCCTGCCACGCGTTGTTGTGGCCGACATGGGGGTTCTGTGTGTGTGTGTGTGTGTGGGGGGGGGGGTTGGCCCAATTCTATCGTTGGTGTGATTCATAATGTTCTTTGATTGTAGGTGAACTATAAATCCCAGCATCTACAACTCCTGAATGTCAAGATTCTGTTTTCCCCAAACTCTACCAGTGTTCACATTTGGGCATATTGAGTATTTGTGTAGAGTTTGGTCCAGAGCCATCATTGTTTGAGTCCTCAGTGATCTCTGGATGTAGGTGAACTACAACTCCAAAACCAAAGGGCACTGCCCTCCAAACCCTCCTAGTATTTTCTGTTGGTCATGGGAGGACTGTGTGCCAAGTTTGGTTTAATTCCATCGTTGTTGCGGTTCAGAATGCTCTTTGATTGTAGGTGAACTATAAATCCCAGCAACTACAACTCCCAAATGACAAAATCATTTTTTTAGTGAAGGACATACATTGGGTTGTTAGGTGTCTTGTGTCCAAATTTGGTGTCAATTCGTCCAGTGGTTTTTGAGTTCTGTTAATCCCACAAACGAACATTACATTTTTATTTATATAGACTAGCCATCCCCTGCCACACGTTGTTGTGCCCAGTCCGTGTATATGTGTTTTGTGTGTTTGCATATATGTGGGTTGGTGTGGGTGTATATATGTGTGTACATATTTGTATATTTGTGTGTTTATATGTGTACATGCATGTTGCGTATGTGTATGCTTGTCTATATGCATATTTGTGTGTATATGTGTTGTTGTTCATTCGTTCAGTTGTCTCCGACTCTTCGTGACCTCATGGACCAGCCCACGCCAGAGCTCCCTGTCAGCCGTCACCACCCCCAGCTCCTTCAAGGTCAGTCCAGTCACTTCAAGGATCCCATCCATCCATCTTGCCCTTGGTCGGCCCCTCTTCCTTTTACCTTCCATATAAATACATATATGTATGTATGTGGATATGTATATGTGTGTGCATGTGTATATGTATATATGTATGTGTGCATGCATGTGTGCATTTGTACATGTATATATGTGTATGTGTATATTTGTGTGTGCTTGTGCATATATATACGTGTGTGTGTATGAATGTTTGCAAGTGCGTATTGTATATGAGTGTATGAGTATATGTATATATGGTGTATTTTTTGGCTGATTCTTTTTTCTAGATATTAATAAATCAGGTAAGTAATGTGGAAATGTGTTCACATAAACTTTTCAAAACAGTCCCCCTCCCATTGAGTATCAAAGAAGAAGGGCTAGATCATGGGAGTGGGCAAGTCTTGGCAAGATCAAAGAAAGCTAGACTGACTTGCAGTCCTCTTTCTCTCAATTCATCCTACAATATAGATTCCCAACCTCAGTCTTCTTATTTCCAAATTTCCCGTTCTTTTCAGTTTGCAGTCAGAATGGAAAAACCTAGGAGTGGCAAATGATCTGCACATAAAGCAACAGTAGAAGAAGGTGTTTCTCCGGAGAGCAGACAATAATGTCAGCTCGGCTCACAGAGAGCAATTGTGTTCCTCTTCTTCTTCCCTTCTGCTGGGCATAGGAGGCTTCCCACTTCATCCGTCCAGATGGCTAAACTCTTCAGGGCTTTGCAATTCATATTTGAAAGCAAGGAACAAGAAACAAAGAGCAAAAGAAAGGCGGAAAAAGAATAAGGGGTTGTTACACAAAATAGAAAGTGTCTTCAAAAGATCACTGTCTCCCTCACTCAGCCCTTCTAGGTTAATTAAACGGAAATAAATATTGCCCCTATTTTTTTTTAAAAAAAGCCATTTTTTTGCAGCCTGCATCACTCACATGACTCCAGCAAAGGGTCACCGCCTTGTCGGGGCGCTGGAGCTGGAGCACCTCAATGATGTCATGAGCGAAACCGTGAAGGGCCACCCAAGACGGGACGGTTGTGGCAGAGAGGTCAGACCAAGCGTGATCCCTGGGGAAGGCAATGGCAAACCACCCCAGTATCCTTGCCAAGAAAACTGAATGGACCAGTACAACCAGAGATATGTCGGTATGCCATTGGAAGATGGGACTCCCAGGTCGGAAGATGGCCAAAATGCTACTGGGGAGGAGCAGAGGATAAGTTCAACTAGCCCCAGATGTGATGACGCAGCTAGCTCAAAGCCGAAAGGAAGGCTAGCGGCCGACGGTACTGGAGGTGAACGACGAATCCGATGCTCTAAAGATCAACACACCATAGGAACCTGGAATGTAAGATCTATGAGCCAGGGCAAATTGGATGTGGTTATTGGTGAGATGTCAAGACTAAAGATAGACATTCTGGGGGTCAGCGAACTGAAATGGACTGGAATGGGCCACTTCACATCAGATGACCACCAGATCTACTACTGCGGACAAGAGGACCATCAAAGAAATGGAGTAGCCTTCATAATTAATAAGAAATTCGCTAAAGCGGTGCTTGGATACAACCCAAAAAATGACAGAATGATCTCAATTCGAGTGCAAGGAAAGCCTTTCAACATTACAGTGATCCAAATATACGCCCCAACCACAGCTGCTGAAGAAGCAGAAGTAGATCAGTTCTATGAGGATCTGCAGGACCTACTGGATAATACACCAAAAAGACATTATTTTCATTACAGGAGACTGGAATGCCAAGGTGGGAAGTCAAATGACAACAGCGATCACAGGCAAGCATGGTCTGGGAGAACAAAATGAAGCGGGACGCAGGCTGATAGAATTTTGCCAGGAAAACTCGCTGTGTATAACGAATACTCTCTTCCAACAACCTAAAAGACGGCTTTATACATGGACCTCACCAGATGGGTCAACACCGAAATCAGATTGACTACATCCTTTGCAGCCAAAGGTGGCGGACATCCATCCAGTCGGTGAAAACAAGACCTGGGGCTGACTGTAGCTCAGATCACGAACTTCTTATTGCCAAATTTAGAATAAAACTAAAGAGATCAGGGAAAATACACAGACCAGTTAGATATGATCTCACTAACATTCCTAGCGAATATACAGTGGAAGTGAAGAACAGATTTGAAGGACTAGATTTAGTAAACTGAATCCCAGAAGAACTATGGACAGAGGTCCGCGACATTGTTCAGGAGGCGGCAACAAAGTACGTCCCCCAAAGAAAAAGAAAACCAAGAAGGCAAAATGGTTGTCTGCTGAGACACTGGAAGTAGCCCAAGAAAGGAGGAAAGCAAAAGGAAACAGGGATAGGGAGATATGCCCAGTTAAATGCGCAATTCCAGAGGTTAGCCAGAAGAGATAAGGAACTATTTTTAAATAAGCAATGCATGGAAGTTGAAGAAGACAACAGAATAGGAAGGACAAGAGACCTCTTCCAGAAAATTAGAAACATTGGAGGTAAATTTCAGGCAAAAATTGCTATGATAAGAAACAAAGATGGCAGGGACCTAACAGAAGCTGAAGAGATCAAGAGAAGGTGGCGAGACTATACAGAAGATCTGTATAGGAAGGATAATAATATCGAGGATAGTTTTGACGGTGTGGGGAATGAATTAGAACCAGACATCCTGAGGAGTGAGGTTGAATGGGCCTTAAGAAGCATTGCTAACAACAAGGCAGCAGGAGATGACGGGATCCCAGCTGAACTGTTTAAAATCTTAAAAGATGATGCTGTCAAGGTGATGCATGCCATATGCCAGCAAATATGGAAAACACAAGAATGGCCATCAGACTGGAAAAAATCAACTTATATCCCCATACTAAAAAAGGGAAATGCGAAAGACTGCTCAAACTTCCGTACAGTGTCCCTTATTTCTCATGCCAGTAAGGTAATGCTCAAGATCCTGCAAGGAAGACTCCAGCAATACATGGAGCGAGAGTTGCCAGATGTTCAAGCTGGGTTTAGAAAAGGCAGAGGAACGAGAGACCAGATTGCCAATATCCGCTGGAGAATGGAGAAAGGCAGGGAGTTTCAGAAAAACATCTACTTCTGCTTCATTGACTATTCTAAAGCCTTTGACTGTGTGGATCATAATAAATTGTGGCAAGTTCTTGGTGGGATGGGCATCCCAAGCCACCTTGTCTCTCTCCTGAGGAATCTGTACAAGGACCAAGTAGCAACAGTCTGAACTGACCACGGAACAACAGACTGGTTCAAGATTGGGAAAGGCGTACGGCAAGGCTGCATACTCTCACCCAACCTTTTTAACTTGTATGCAGAACACATCATGCGATGTGCGGGGCTTGATGAATGCAAAGCTGGGGTGAAAATTGCTGGAAGAAACATTAACAACCTCAGATATGCAGATGACACCACTCTGATGGCCGAAAGCGAGGAGGAGCTGAGGAGCCTTCTAATCAAGGTGAAAGAAGAAAGTGCAAAAGCCGGGTTGCAGCTGAATGTCAAAAAAACCAAGATTATGGCAACAAGAATGATTGACAACTGGAAAATAGAGGGAGAAAATGTGGAGGCCGTGACAGATTTTGTATTTCTAGGTGCAAAGATTACTGCAGATGCAGACTGTGGCCAGGAAATCAGAAGACGCTTACTTCTTGGGAGGAGAGCAATGTCCAATCTCGATAAAATAGTAAAGAGTAGAGACATCAGACTGGCAACCAAGATCCATTGCCTAGTCAAAGCCATGGTATTCCCTGTAGTACCTACGGATGTGAGAGCTGGACCTTAGGGAAGGCTGAGCGAAGGAAGATCGATGCTTTTGAGCTGTGGTGTTGGAGAAAAGTTCTGAGAGTGCCTTGGACTGCGAGAAGATCAAACCAGTCCATCTTCCAGGAAATAAAGCCCGACTGCTCACTGGAGGGAAAGATACTAGAGACAAAGTTGAAGTACTTTGGCCACATCATGAGGAGACAGCAAAGCCTAGAGAAGACAATTATGCTGGGGAAAGTGGAAGGCAAAAGGAAGAGGGGCCGACCTAGGGCAAGATGGATGGATGGCATCCTTGAAGTGACTGGACTGACCTTGAAGGAGCTGGGGATGGTGACGGCCGACAGGGAGCTCTGGCGTGGGCTGGTCCATGAGGTCACGAAGAGTCGGAGACAACTGAATGAATGAACAACAACATCACTCACATGAAAGGGTCACATTGAAATCTGAAGAGGACAATGATTCAGATCCCCTTATACCTCCTTACTGGGGCAGCTACAGTTGATGGCTTTTGTTTTGTTTTGATTTTGGCCAAAAAAAAAGAAAAAAAGAATCCATAGACCCAAACGCGGTGAACCTTTTGGCTAATAAAAGACCATCTCTTCAACATCTTGAGATCTTTCTCCTTTTTTGGTGGGTTTTCCTGAATGCTTTCCACTTTTCATTGTTTTTGAATTGTTCTAAACCACCCTCAGGTAAAGTTGGATCAAACTTTTCTCCAGAAGGAGTTAATATTGCCTCCCTACTCTCCAATTCCTTTCTCAGTCACAGAGGAGAAATACTGGGATCAAAGATCTTTCCTGCAAGCCTGAGAGAAGCAGATGGAGAATAGCGATCACTTTTTTTAAGAGACGCACCTGTTCCTTCCCTTCCAAGCCTGCCCCAATTAAATCCGTACAAGGACAGAAAAACACATGCAAAGATATTTTAAGAAAAAAGACTTTGGGGAAACACACATTCCCTATACCGGTTCTTATTTTGTGAAAAATCCAGGAAGATGATCGTGTTGGAATTAGTCATTTGAATGAAAAACAATGGCACAAGGAATATCCATAACTTTGAATCATCCTCAAAAGGAACAGGTGACTACACTAAATTGAAATATACATACTTATATGACCTTAAGGAAAATTGGTACAAGATGATGTACGAGTGGTATATGACACCCCAAAAACTGGCCAAGTGTTATAAAAATATTCAAGATCAATGTTGGAAATGTGAGGCCCATACGGGTACATTCTTCCACGTGTGGTGGGGGTGTAAAGTGGTAAAAACCCATTGGACAAACATACATGAAACCATACAGAAAATACTGAAAATGAAATTCCAAATTAAGCCAGAGTATTACTTATTAGGAATCATGGACATAAAGCTAGATAAATATCAAGGCATCTTATTTAATTATTTGACCACAGCAGCAAGAATTACTTATGCAAGGAAGTGGAAGATAATCCAATGAAAGAAGAATGGATATTGAAAATACTTGACATAATAAATATGGACAAGCTAACATATCATTTAAAGACCTACCAAGGCAAACCAAAAATATCAACAGATTGGACTCTACTGGAAAAAAAAAATAATTCATAAAAAGATGGAGGGAAAAACAAGATTTTTTTTTATCAAAATAGACACTTAACCCTGATGGAAAAATGGGAAGACAAACATTTTTTTCCCTCGAACCCCAAGTATTTTTTTGTTTTCTTTTTCTTTTTATCCTTTTTTTCCTATTCTATATTTTTCACTTTTTTCCTTTTCTTCCTCTTTCTCCTTTCTGTTAAGGAAACATCACTTCTATTTTGTTTTATGTAACTGCAACACTTCCTTACTCTAAGCCTCACCTCCTACCCTAATGTCTTTATATTGCTGAAATAAAAAAAATAAACAAAGTGAACAAAGTGAATATATCTTGTTTAGTTTTTAAGTCAAATATTGTGATATTTTTCCATGGGTGCAAACAACTATTGGCAAACAAGAGGGAAAAATGAAAATGCACTTAAAACATTCTTATAGAAATTGGTCATAGTGATGCACTGGAGAACCTAGGATGATATCATATTAGTGTTGTAATGCAGAGGAGCCTGCTTTCCTATTGTCTGGATGCTTCCTGCAGAATTCTGGGAAATGTAGTTTAGGGATGCCAAGGATGTCTCTGGCTAAGAATTCCAAAGGCCCTGACCTAAACTACATTTCCCAGAATTCTGCAGGAGACAGACACACAACAGGAAAGCAGGAGAGTCAACTTTAAAAAGCTAGTGTGATATCATCCATAGAGAGAACATTTTAATCAAATCCATGAATAATCAAATCTGTAAAACTCCATTTTTTAATACGGAGGGCTGGCTGTACTTTGCCCTCCACTGGAATCCACTTCTTGATGATTACTATTTTCACCAAAAGTCATAGATGGGGTTTGTGCCGTAGCGCCTGGGGTCTATAGATCTTAGTGAAAGAAATATGGACGTGACACCTCTCCCCAGGGGATTGCCTCTTGCCCTCCTTTAGAGAACTGGAACTTCCAAGGACCAAGACACTATAGATAACTCGAAATAGTCTTTATTGTTCACAATGAGTTATCTTCCTTAGGCATAAACTTGATATTCAAAAGGGGTAAAGAAAACATACGTTACAGTCTTTGGAGTCTTGGGTCCAAGGGGTTTTGCAGCTGAGAAGCTTTCCAAGTTCCCTCTTTCTCAATGGCTGTGAAGGCCTGAGCTTTCACAACCCCAGTCCAATGACCTATAATTGAAGGCACAAAGTCTTCCTCTTGATGCCAAGGGACTGGTTTGAAGGCGCTTAAGATTCCGCAATGTCGTCCAGGTGAGCTGGATATGAAGAATGAATCTTAAGAGTACAGACTTAAGAATTGGTGAAGAAAGATGACTTAACTGAGGGCCTTTGGAGCTAAGCCCTACTCATGTCCATCTGCTGAGATGTTTGATGGTAGAATGAAAAGAAAGCCCTGCCCTTTTCCCCAGGAAGGGGAGGAGCCAAACAATTAAGCAGGGGAGGCAATTCAACAGAGGCAAACAACATTGATAGAAAGCAAGATAGCCAATCAATTCAACTGTACATTCACATACAAGTGGGGCCTGACGTGCCATCACAGGGTTAGATTTTATACTGGATATTCTGATGATAGTGTGGCAGGGTGTAGGTATGAATCTGAAGCCAGGATGTTCAATTACAAAAACTGTCTTCCCACTGGTTGAGTTCTTGCAACCAGAATTAAATATACAACATTTACTCTTCTCCGTCTTCCTCTCAGTTGGAGTAGAAACCAATGCCTCTGTAGGCTAGAATGCCCATCATCCCTGGCCACTGACACGTACAATTAAGTGAATGGCTGCTTTGACACTTCCACAGCTCTCAAGTTTCTTTTAAATCAATTTTGATTTGGGAGTACCAGGCTTGAGAAGGAGGTTTTTGACACACACTAAACCTGGAAAAGTTTTAGTTATTTGCTTGCTCATTTGCCAGCACTGGAACCCAGCCCAAATTACCCATGCAAAGCCTGTCTTGACTAATTAATTTTATTCCAGGATTTATCTTGCAAAAGCAGAGTTACTTGCCTCTCAAACGATTTCTGACAACAAAGTATCTCATAACCAAAATGATGAAGGGTGCAGGGAAGAAACTGGTGAGTTGACTCTTTTGGGGATACCACAGACACTTCCTTTTAACTTGAGAATCTTCTAATGTTTGCCCAAGTCTACACAAAATGTAAACCACTACAGCTAGCTGGACAAGCGAAACTAATATTCCAGGATGATTGACAGAAGCTATGGAAGAAAACTACTTATTGCAAGCATGTATGAGCTCATCTAATAGAAAGGTATTAGAGGGACCATATCCCTATATTGGCCACTGTGTTGAAGAAAGGAAAAGAAGAGTGAGATGAATCCTCAACTTGCGGAACGCCAAGCAGAAAGTACAAGAGGCTGGAAAGGAGGAGGAGGGGGGAGTTAATAGAATCTGGAGCCACAGAAGTCCCAGAAGTAATGATTTCTTGGAAAACCCTATATACTATTCTATGTGTTTTCATCAGAGTTCTAGATTTTAAAAAAAATGCTTCAGAAGGTTTCTGAATGACTAGCTATCCAAAAGTCAGTACTTTTGGATAGCCAGTCATTCTGACAACAATAAGAGTACTGACTTTTGGATAGCCAGTCATTTATTTTCTTTCAAGTCTAACAAACTTGCTATTTCAACACTGTCCACCTTACACAGTCTTTTAAAAGGTTTATGACTTTATTTATTTATTTATTTATTTTATTTACAGTATTTTTATTCTGCCCTTCTCACCCCGTAGGAGACTCAGGGCGGATTACAATGCACACATATATGGCAAACATTCAATGCCAAAGACACACAACAAATATAGACAGACAGTCAGAGGCTATTTAGCTTTTCTGGCCACCAGGGGAGCTGTCACTTTCATCATCCATCTGCGACACTGATGAAGTACTTCCGCAGTCTTTTTTATGACCTCGTAAATTAGTTGAATTAGCCTCCCCACACATAGGTGGTACCTAATCTTCCTACTTGACAGATGCAACTGTCTTTCGGGTTGCAAAGGTGAACAACAAGCTACACACTTGGTTGGAAGCTCACTCTGACCCGGGCTGGCTTCAAACTCATGATCTTTCGGTCAGAAGTGATCTTAATGCAGCTGACACTCAGCCAGCTGCATCACAGTCCCGGTGAAACATTGGCTGCAATGTTCATATTTCTGTGTCCCATTACACTCTGATTCCATCCCCACAACAATACAATAGCTAATACATCTATGGAATGCATATGTACCCCATCACTGTTCCCATACAGTAGGCCTTCCACTTTCATGGAGGTTAGGAGTAAAGGGCCTCCCCAAAAGTAGAAAAACACACACACACATTCTGGCCTTTTTAACCTAAGAGAGAAAAAAACCTGGAAATTTCTAGATCTTTCAACACATCTCTATGTCAACATCCACCAGAAATTGACTCGCTGAAGACCTTACAAATATATTGTCAAAGGCTTTCATAGCCGGAATCACTGGGTTGTTGTAGGTTTTTCGGGCTATATGGCCATGGTCTAGAAGCATTCTCTCCTGACGTTTCGCCTGCATCTGTGGCAAGCTTCCTCAGAGGTTGTGAGGATGCTTGCCACAGACGCAGGTGAAATGTCAGGAGAGAATGCTTCTTTAACATGGTCATACAGCCCAAAAAACATACAGCAACCAACTACTCAAGAAATGTTCTTTCTAGGAAACTCTATGTCTTTCAGTGCAACGCTATGAATAATGTCAGATGGAAATTGAGCATACAGCAATGTTGGAGGACCTTGAGCTTCATCTTAATGAAACTGCAAATAATCAAACCTGCTAAATTAAACCTGCAAATATGGAGGCCAACTGTATTTCCATCCAGTGACTAGGCCAGATTTAATTATTCTGAACAGCGATACTAATACCTTTCCATGTCATGCCAGCTAACCAACCAATACTGAAGACTGGATATTTAGGCTCTGCTTGTAATGCTGCAGCCAGAGAATGAGAATTTATATATCTAATAGAGATTCTGCCAAAATATTGGGAAGGACTTGCTTATGGTAAGATCAGTTGGATGATGTAATACAGGGTTCCCTCACTTTCGTTCCAGGACCACCTGTGATAAGTGAAAATCCGTGAAGTAGGGACACTCCGCCCAGCCTGACGTGGAAGGAGCGGGGGGCAGCAGAGGTGGCAAGAAGAAGGAGGCTGCCACCCAGGCCCTTTTCGGCGGCAGCCTCCTCCTCCTTGCTGCCTCCACTGCTCCCCACCTCAGAAGCCCCTTCCTCACCAGGCTGGGCACCCAAGGAACCTCCGAGGCGGGGAGCAGCGGACGCAGCAAGGAGGAGGCCGCCGCGAAGTAGGGATGCTCTGCCTACTTGGTGGTGGCCTCCTCCTCCTTGCTGCCTCTGCTGCTCCCTGCCTCGGAAGCTCCTTCCTCACAAGGCTGGGCACCCAAGGAGCCCCCGGAGCGGGAAGCAGCAGACGCAGCAAGGAGGAGGCCGCCGTGAAGTAGGGATGCTCTGCCTACTTGGTGGTGTCCTCCTCCTCCTTGCCGCCTCCGCTGCTCCCCACCTCAGAAGCCCCTTCCTCGCCAGGCTGGGCACCCAAGGAGCCTCCGAAGCGGGGAGCAGCGGACGCAGCAAGGAGGAGGCCGCCGTGAAGTAAGGATGCTCTGCCTACTTGGTGGTGTCCTCCTCCTCCTTGCCGCCTCTGCTGCTTCCCAACTCAGAAGCCCCTTCCTCACCAGGCTGGGCACCCAAGGAGCCTCCGAGGTGGGGAGCAGCAGACGCAGCAAGGAGGAGGCCGCCGTGAAGTAAGGATGCTCTGCCTACTTGGTGGTGTCCTCCTCCTCCTTGCCGCCTCTGCTGCTCCCCAACTCAGAAGCCCCTTCCTCACCAGGCTGGGCACCCAAGGAGCCTCCGAGGTGGGGAGCAGCAGACGCAGCAAGGAGGAGGCCGCCGCGAAGTAGGGATGCTCTGCCTACTTGGTGATGGCCTCCTCCTCCTTACCGCCTCCGCTGCTCCCCACCTCAGAAGCCCCTTCCTCGCCAGGCTGGGCACCCAAGGAGCCTCCGAGGCGGGGGAGCAGCGGACGCAGCAAGGAGGAGGCCGCCGTGAAGTAAGGATGCTCTGCCTACTTGGTGGTGTCCTCCTCCTCCTTGCCGCTTCTGCTGCTCCCCAACTCAGAAGCCCCTTCCTCACCAGGCTGGGCACCCAAGGAGCCTCCGAGGTGGGGAGCAGCAGACGCAGCAAGGAGGAGGCCGCCGCGAAGTAGGGATGCTCTGCCTACTTGGTGATGGCCTCCTCCTCCTTACCGCCTCCGCTGCTCCCCACCTCAGAAGCCCCTTCCTCGCCAGGCTGGGCACCCAAGGAGCCTCCGAGGCGGGGAGCAGCGGACGCAGCAAGGAGGAGGCCGCCGCGAAGTAGGGATGCTCTGCCTACTTGGTGATGGCCTCCTCCTCCTTACCGCCTCCGCTGCTCCCCACCTCAGAGGCCCCTTGGGTGCCCAGCCTGATGAGGAAGGAACAGAGAGCAGCTATACAGTGTTCCCGCTATATAGTACTCCCTCGTTGCTCCCTGTGAAATAGCGAGTCTGCAATAAGTAAACCATGAAGTAGTGAGGGAACACATTATACTGTTGCCTGGGAGTGTGGTTGAGGTTTTTAAGTAGAGAGTGGGTGGCCAGTGTTTTAATAGGGTCTTCCATTGTGGCAAAATAGGGTTGGACTGAATGATCCTGGAAGTCCTTTCCCACTCTAGAATTTTATGTTTCCAAACATACTGTGTGTCTTACTTGGATTTTAAGAAGAGTGCCTCTAAGAACATAGGGCTTTGGAAGTATTACTGAGCCACCTCTGAGCACCTCTGATGGTTTTATCAGCCTTGTACCTGAGCACTTCCTGGAACGACTGCCTCAACAGTTGCCCTTGAAAGTTATATCCTTATCTCCCAAATAATTAACTTCAGAGAGTTTATCTCACCTTTCCTATCCTCATTTGCATTTCCCATTCTCTATTCTCCCTCTGATATGCCCCTCCATCTTCAGCTGTCTTAAATAATTCCTCCCACCCAGGATGTGATTGGGTCTGAGCACATAGACAGAGATATTCTCTCCCCATCCTGTTTCTACAAAAAGACCTGATGAAATGTCCTTGGGGCTACACTGGTTTCCTGTTCTACAAGCTCACCTTCTAAATTATACCGAGCCCTCCTACCATTCCCTCTCAATCATTCAGCGGCAACTTATTTCTGACTGTGGGAAGAGAAACTCGTCTATTTCTCCATTGAAACAAACTCTTGCTGAGAAAACACATGCTAAAAAGAGAGCTACAAAGCAAGATGGAAAATGTAGTGTTTATCTTGGGCTAGTCAAGGGAGGTGGGGTGGAGATTGAGAGTGTTGGATCCCAAATAAGTATTCCTCCTCCCACAAAAAAAGAATTTTTCTTTCATCCTTCAAATTTTGAATATTTCTGCAACTTCACATGAACATTTAGAAATATAGGCTGATATAATGCACCATCAGATGTAACTGACATAGTGCAGTTGTCATAATTATATCTACAATGTCAATCAACTCATTAGTTATGTAACCAGCATGGCTATGTAGCTGAATAGTGTATTCCAGCCCAACGCCTCCCACTCTACCTAGACTTATCAGGCAGCAGCCACTGTGAGTGACGGGGGTCTGATCTTCTATCACTCAGGATGCAGTGGACTGATGTTTCCATCTACCTCCTGATTCCCAGTATGATCGACAGAAGCATGTTCCCTATGGCAATGCTTCCTCATCAGAGAATACAGATGGGAGTGGGGTGGAAACATCAGTCTGCTGGATTCTGGTTTATAACAAAGCCCTATTCACCAGTCTATAGTCTCACAATCGTATTTCTGCACACTTTTGTAATTCCATCATCCTACCATCCAGTCCAACCCCCTGCCAAGAAGCAGGAATATTGCATTTAAATCACATGGAGCGAGAGTTGCCAGATGTACAAGCTGGGTTTAGAAAAGGCAGAGGAACGAGAGACCAAATTGCCAATATCCGCTGGACAATGGGGAAAGGCAAGGAGTTTCACAAAAACATCTATGTCTGTTTCATTGATTATTCTAAAGCTTTTGATTGTGTGGATCATAATAAACTGTGGCAAATTCTTGGTGGTATGAGCATACCAAATCACCTTGTCCCTCTCCTGAGGAATCTGTATAAGGACCAAGTAGCAACAGTAAGAACTGACCATGGAACAACAGATTGGCTCAAGATTGGGGAAGGCATATGGCAGGGTTGTATACTCTCACCCAACCTATTCAACTTGTATGCAGAACATATCATGTGATGTGCAAGGCTTGACAAATGCAAGGCTGGGGTAAAAACTGCTGGAAGAAACATTAACAACCTGCAGATGACACCACTTTGATGGCCGAAAGCGAGGAGGAGCTGAGGAGCCTTGTAATCAAGGTGAAAGAAGAAAGTGCAAAAGCTGGGTTGCAGCTAAACATAAAAAAAAAAAAAACCACAAGATTATGGCAACAAGAATGATAGACAACTGGGAAACAGAGGGAGAAAACGTGGAGACAGTGACAGACTTGGTATTTCTAGGTGCAAAGATTACTGCAGACGCAGACTGCAACCAGGAAATCAGGAGATGCTTCCTTCTTGGGAGGAGAGCAATGGCCAATCTCGATAAAATAGTGAAGAGTAGAGACATCACACTGGCAACGAAGATCCGTATAGTTAAATCAATGGTATTCCCCATAGTCACCTATGGTTGTGAGAGCTGGACCAGAAGGAAGGCTAAGCGTAGGAAGGTAGAAACTTTTGAACTGTGGTGCTGGAGGAAAGTGCTGAGAGTGCCTTGGATTGCGAGAAGATCCAACCAGTCCATACTTCAGGAAATAAAGCCCAGCTGCACATTGGAGGAAAGGATATTAGAGGCAAAGATGAAGTACTTTGGCCACATCATGAGAAGACAGGAAAGCTTAGAGAAGACAATGATGCTGGGGAAAATGGAAGGAAAAAGGAAGAGGGGCCGACCAAGGGCAAGATGGATGGATAGTATCCTTGAAGTGACTGGATTGACCTTGAAAGAGCCCTCCTGATAGATGGTTCTCCAGTCTCTGCTTAAAATCCTCCAGAGAAGGAAACTGCACCATACTTAAAGGCAACATATTCAACTGGAAAAATTGCAGGATTATCTTATAAATCTTGTGTCCCATTTTGCCCAACAGTGGGACAAATTGGTCACCATGCATGCCACTCCATCATGATAACACTTTCCCCACCACACATGGGAAGCATTGTCCAAGCAATGAGGATCCGTACTGGCTCCATTAGAGCCAGCACAGCACTGGCAGGATCCTATGATGGGAGGGAAACATCGTATGACGCTTCCACTCCAATTGTGAATGGGGCCTCCATTGGAAGTCCACTGGAAGTGCCAATCCATCACTGGACTGGCAGGGAAGCATCCTAGGATGAATCCCGAGCTTCATCTAATACGGCCATTGGACAGAGACAACCTAGCCAAGGTAATCCATGTATCAGGCCCCAGCGTTCCACCCGCCCCCTCCTCCTGCCGACCAGGGGAGGAGGAGAAGAGGAGACTCCATCGCTCTGCCTGCCCCCTCCCGCCGATCCGGGGGAGGAGGAGAAGAAGAGGTCGAGGTCCGCAGCTCCCCTCTGGACAGGGAAGGCCCCATCGACCTGAGCTGGGCCCCGACCACCGAGCCTTTACTATCCCTACCATCTGGGCCTGGGCCTTCACCATCTGGGCCTGGGCCTTCATCAGGAAGGCCCGGGGCTTTTACGTTGTTTTCTATCGTTTACCATCTGGGCCTATACCATCTGAATATTGTAATAGACCAATTGTGCTGACCACCGCCGTGTTGATCATCTCCGGAAGATTGAAGACCCATCCGCTTTTAGATCAACCGTCTAGAGATTACATTGTGAATCACAATAACCCTACCTAATTGTTATCATCGACATCCTCGTAATAGTGTGTTTACAAAGTACTAACATAGTACGTTCCTTGGTTGTCTCTCGCTGCTAAATTAATACAAGAACGCATTTAGCACTTTAAGGCGCCTGCCACCTGCTGCCAAACTATACTAGCACTTACGCCCCCTTCCATACCCCTCTATGCCGCACTTTAGTCAGCGTTAAGAATCCAGTTTCGGGTACCTGTTGCACTTTAATATCTTGCACTTTATGAATTTACCCCAACGGCACGCAGTTGCTGTTGCTGACTGAGCCGTGTTATTGACTGTGTTGCACTTTAAGACTCTTGCACTTTATGATCTATCTAACTGGTGTGGCTGGAACGCCTATCACCATCTGAATCTATTGTTATCCATGTGGTTACCCATCCCCCTATTTGTACTGTCCCTGTTATTATTAACCAGTGGAAGGGGCAAGGGAGGAGGTGGGCTGGAACCGGCGAATAAAAATGAGGCGGGGAGGGGGGAGGAGAAGAAGCAAGGGAATTGGCAGGGGCCAGCAAGCCAAACATCTAGCGAAACAGATATTAAGACCCCAGTTTGGGACTACGGCATGGAGGGGGGGAGGTGTTCCACTAGCCGAGGGGCCCCCATAGAGGTCGTGGTGGGGAAGGAGGAGATGCGGAAAAAGGAGACCTCGAATTCGGCCTAATTCGGACCGCTTATCAACATTAATAACCCCAAATCGGTCTCCTAAGGTAAATTGGTGTAACCAGGTGAGCGGGCCCTCTGGATTGAAGGTGGTGCTGCTGAACGCCAGATCTGTCAACGGAAAAACGACCTTTATCCAGGATTTAATCCTGGATGAGCGGGCAGATCTGGCGTGCATTACGGAGACCTGGCTGGATGAAGCTGGGGGGGTGAATCTGACCCAGCTTTGTCCCCCAGGGTTCTCCGTACAGCACCAACCGAGATCCGGAGGACGGGGAGGCGGGGTTGCAGTGGTCTATAGAGATTCCATCCATCTGACCAGGAGCCCCATCCCGCAGACCACAAATTTTGAATGCGTCCACCTGAGGGTGGGTGACCGGGACAGAATAGGGATTCTGTTAGTGTACCGTCCACCTCGCTGCACTACAGTCTCCCTACCTGAGCTAGCGGGGGTAGTCTCGAGCCTGGCGTTGGAGTCTCAACGGCTTCTTGTGCTGGGAGACTTCAACGTCCATGCCGAGGCGACCCTCACAGGAGCGGCTCAGGACTTCATGTCTGCCATGGCAACCATGGGGCTGTCCCAACAAATATCTGGCCCCACCCACTGTGCTGGACATACATTGGACTTGGTTTTCTGCCAAGGGATGGGAGCAGGGTGGCGGTGTTGGAGGAGTTTCACCTCTCCGTTGCCATGGACTGACCACTTCCTGATCAGATTTAGGCTCACTGCACCCCCTAACCTCCGCAAAGGTGGAGGACCCATTAAGATGGTCCGCCCCAGGAGGCTTATGGATCCGAATGGATTCCTGACGGCTCTTGGGGATTTTCCCGCCTCCTCGGTAGGTGACCATGTCGAGGCCTTGGTCGCTCTCTGGAATGGGGAGATGGCCAGGGCAATTGACATGATCGCTCCGGAACGTCCCCTCTCAAGTAGCCGAGCTAAACCAGCCCCTTGGTTTACTGAGGAGCTGGCAGTGATGAAGCGAAGGAAGAGGGAACTAGAGAGCGTGTGGCGTTCGGACCCAAGCGAATCAAATCGAGCACGGTTTGTGTCCTTTTTAAGGGCATATGCCGCGGCAATAAAAGCCGCAAAGAAAACTTTCTTTGCGGCCACTATTGCGTCTGCAAAAAACCGTCCGGCGGAGTTGTTTCGGATTGTCAGAGGTCTTTTAACTCCCGCCACCTCAGGCGGGAGCCCTGACAATTCGGTCACGCGCTGTGAAGCATTTGCTCGGTTCTTCGCAGACAAAGTCGCTTTGATCCGTTCTGAGCTGGACACCATGTTAAATGCAGTCTCTGTGGATGTGACAAGAGCACCTGCTTGTCCTATTTTGATGGATTCTTTTCAGTTTGTGAAACCCGAGGATGTGGACAAGATACTTGGAGGACTGAGGCCCACCACGTCCATCCTAGACCCCTGCCCATCCTGGCTTCTGAAGGAGGCCAGAGGGGGATTGGCTGAGTGGGTAACGGTGGTGGTTAATGCCTCCCTTCGGGAAGGCAAGATTCCGGCGTGCTTAAAACAAGCAACTATAAAACCGCTGTTGAAGAAACCATCATTGGACCCCACTAAATTGGACAACTTTCGGCCTGTTTCCAATCTCCCCTTTTTGGGCAAAGTCATGGAAAGCGTGGTGGCCTCACAACTCCAGGTATTCTTGAGAGACACGGATTATCTGGATCCAGCACAGTCTGGTTTCAGACCGGGACATGGAACCGAGACGGTCTTGGTCGCCTTAGTGGATGATCTGCGCCGGGAGCTAGACAGGGGGAGTGTGTCCCTGTTGGTGCTCCTGGACCTCTCAGCGGCCTTCGATACCGTCGACCACGGTATCCTTCTGGGGCGCCTTGAGGAAATGGGTCTTGGGGGCACTGCTCTGCAGTGGCTCCAGTCATTTCTGGAGGGTCGTACCCAGAAGGTGTTATTGGGGGACTCCTGTTCAACACCACAGCCTTTGACCTGCGGGGTTCCACAGGGTTCTATATTGTCCCCCATGCTGTTTAATATCTACATGAAGCCGCTGGGTGAGATCATCCGGAGTTTCGGGGTGCGGTGTCATCTGTACGCAGATGATGTCCAACTCTGTCACTCCTTTCCACCTGCTACTAAGGAGGCTGTCGAGGTCCTGAACCGGTGCCTGGCCGCTGTAATGGTCTGGATGAGGGCGAACAAACTGAAAGTAAATCCAGACAAGACAGAGGTACTCCTGGTCAGTCGCAAGGCCGAACAGGGTATAGGGTTACAGCCTGTGCTGGACGGGGTCGCACTCCCCTTGAAGGCACAGGTTCGCAGCTTGGGTGTGACCCTGGATTCATCATTGAGCCTGGATCCCCAGGTTTCAGCAGTGACCAGGGGAGGATTTGCACAGCTTAGGCTCGTGCGCCAGCTGCGCCCGTACCTTGGGAAGTCTGACTTGGCCACGGTGGTACACGCTCTGGTCACATCACGCCTCGACTACTGCAACGCTCTCTACGTGGGGCTGCCCTTGAAGATGGCCCGGAAGCTTCAGCTAGTTCAGCGCGCGGCAGCCATGTTACTAACGGGAGCGGGACGCAGGGAGCATACAACGCCCTTGTTGTCCCAACTCCACTGGCTGCCGATTTGCTACCGGGCCCAATTTAAGGTGCTGGTGTTATCCTACAAAGCCCTAAACGGTTCCGGCCCAAAATACCTTTCGGACCGCATCTCGGCCTATGAGCCCACGAGGGCCTTGAGATCGTCTGGGGAGGCCCTTCTCTCGATCCCGCCTGCCTCACAGGCACGTCTGGCGGGGACGAGAGAGAGGGCCTTCTCAGTGGTGGCCCCCCGGCTGTGGAACACCCTCCCTGTTGACATCAGACAGGCGCCCTCTCTTATGGCTTTCTGGAAGAGCCTAAAGACCTGGCTCTTCGAGAGGGCATTTAACTAGTGCCAGACTAACTGATAATGACAACCGGACTGGAATATGGATTATGAGACTGGTAGGCTCCTATGTTGTGACGGTGCGGATTAGTTAGTATAATTTAGATTGATTGTGTAATTATGGCTTGTTGATGTATTGTGTGTTTTTTGTAAAATGTTTTTATATGTTGTACACCGCCGCGAGTCGCCCTAGGGCTGAGAGTGGCGGTCAACAAATGCATTAAATAAATAAAATAAATAAATAAATAAATAAATAAATAAAATCAGTAATTTCCCAGTTTGAGTACTGTAATGTGGGACTGCCCTTGAAGAAGGCTTAGAAACCACAACAAATGCAAAATGAAGCTTCTCAACTGTTGAATCGAATATTATATTGACACCATACAATGAAAGTTTGAAAAGACTTGTACTAGCTGAAGATATATTTCTGGTCTGAATTTAAGTTGCTTGTAATGGTATTTAAAACTCTGAATGGCTTCAGATATCAATATAAAAGAAGTGCTTACCACCATATGTATCTGCCAGAGGACTTAGATCTACTGAAGAAAAGGATTCCTTTATGTCCTATGGATGAAAGCAATACATTGTGTGGGGACATGAAAGCAGGCCTTCTCAGTTGTGGCACCCCATCTTTGAAAATTAAGGAACAGCAGGTGAGGTTATGTGGTTCTCTGGTAATATGATTGTGGGGCCAGACACTGCATTAATGAAGAGGAATAATACCAAGGCTGGACCTCTCTAACAACCACCAAGTCAGACTATACAAAGAAGCCATTGAAATCCATAATCATGTGGACAATTTCAACAGAAAGGAGGAAACCATGAAAATGAATAAAATCTGGCTACCAGTATTAAAAAACTCTAAAATTATAACAGCAAAACAACTCTCAAACACAGGGAAACTCCAGAAAGGAAACAATCAGGGACAGTTAATCCCCTCTCAACAAAAGATTCCCCCAGGCACTAGCAAGCCACACCAAACAATTGCCAGGCCTTCAAATGCTAATCAAGATGGCCAACTGAAACATTCACACCTACCTCCAACAGACAAGAGTTTTTTCTCCCACCCTGGACATTATTCCACAGATATATAAACCTCATTTTCCTAGTCCTCACAACCTCTGAGGATGCTTGCCATAGATGCAGGCGAAACATCAGGAGAGAATGCTTCTACAACATGGCCATATAGCCCGAAAAACCTAAAACAACCCAATACCAAGGCTTCTGAACAAAGGTATGTGTCAGCTATCTATGACATTGTGACTCTAGTGAAACAATAGTTTCATGTAATAATGTCCATAGAGTTCATATTTGACTAAACATAGTCTATATCATAGGCTTGAGCGTGGATCCATTTTTAACCATTTCCTTCGGCCAATCCAGCTTTTTCGGTTTGTTCGGGTGCCCATAACGGCAGGGAGGACAGCTCCAGGTCATCGCTCTTCCCTTCCTGGGCCTCCTTAAAATACCTTGGGTGATGTGATGCAGGGAGAGAAAGCGTACACTTGCCTCCAGCGTCTCTTCTCTAGAGTAGAAATAGTGTCTTCTTCCCTCCAGCGTCTCTTCTCTAGAGTAGAACTTAGTGTCTTCTACAGACTGACAGGAAAGGATCACAGAAAGAGTGGTCTCTTAACTCGGATGATTTTAATCCAGGTCTTAATGAAGGATATGGAAGGGGAGCCTGTGAGAAGTCCCCCCATAATGGGCCGGAGAGGATGCTCTCTTATCCCTGTTGCTAACACCCAGGCTCCCTTGAAGGAAAAAAAAGGGAAAGCTCCCAGAAATGGAAAGGAGAGCCTCGTAAGTTCCATTGCTGCCAATGGGCCAGATCTAGCTGTATTTTTTGGGTGACGACTGAAATTAGCTATCCGGCTACCCACCTGTTTTTGGGAGGTGTGCAAAAATGGATATGGGGGTCTACCAGTATGCGGTCAGCAGAAACAGATTGAGGTTCAGCTGAAATGCAAAAGTCTACTATCTGGTTCATGTTCATTATTATTATTGTTGTTGTTATTGTTATTGTTATTATTTTTGGCATTTATTTATTTATTTATTTATTTCGGTTGCTTCTACCCTGCCCTTCTCTACCCCCGAAGGGAGACTCAGGATGGCTTACATTAGTAACGGTGCAAGACTGCTACATCACAATTACATTAATATAACACAATCAAATACAAAACAATAATTAAAACCAATACATATAGTATTAATTAAAACAATAAAACAAAGTCACAATGTCATCTGCCGCAATGCCATTCCAGTCAGTGTCCATTATGGTGCAAATTACGTCTGCTGCCGAAAGGCCTGGTCCCAAAACCATGATTTTTTTTTCTGAAGGCCAGGAGGGATGGAGTCAATCTTCTTTCGTTTGGGAGTGCATTCCATAGGCAGGGGGCCACAGCTGAGAAGGCCCTGTCTCTCGTCCCCGCCAAACACATTTATGATGTCGACGGAAGCAAGAACAGGGCCTCCCCGAATGAACTTAGGTTGTGAGATGGGATGTAGAGGCAGATGCGTTCGGTCAAGTAAGCTGGGCCAGAACCGTATTGAGCTTTATAGGTCAAAACCAGCACTTTGAACTGGGCTCGGAGGTGGACCGGCAGCCAGTGAAGCTGACATAGCAGGGGGTAAATCAGAAACTTCATGCATGTGCAGAAGGTGTACAAAGTATCCTGAATATATAGGGCTGTCAATATCATAATTTCTGCTTGAATTCATATCCCACATTTTACAGAAGAGGGGATTATATGGCTTAACAAAATTCACCTCCAACCAGTGTATGACACTTTTGGTTTGTATTAAACAGGAATGGTTGCTTCGGTCACAAATTGCACAACAGTCGAGCAAAGAAATTATGGCTTGTCCTCCCAGTTTCTGATTTATTTCTTCTGAGCTCCTTTTATCAGGCAAACAGCTTGTAAACCAAGCAAGGGAAAAACCTTAGTTGCAGGGTGAGATATCACAACAAGCAAAGGTTTAAATCAGAGTTGGTACAAAAATGTCTCCCTCCACATTTCACCCAGTGTGGAAATATGATGCAATGGCACTGTAACCAAGCTCAGCTTCCTGGGGTAGAGTAGGCTGTCTGCCAGATATATGTCTCCCTCGAAATAGTGTGATGTCTTAGCATTGCAGCAACACAACTGTAAGCTCCAGGTTTACTACAAAGGTTGAATATATCTACTTGGGACCAGAAATGTTTTGGATTTTGGATTTTTTTTTTTAGATTTTGGAATGCATATATTTCCATATACCAGTGGTTCCCAACCTTTTGTTGCCCAGGGACAACTTGACCAGAGATCACTTTGACCAGGGACCACTCTTCAACATTAGTACCAAAAGGGTTACAATATCTACAGACCCACCAAGAAAATCCAACAAATGCTACATCCAGCAAAGGACAAGAGGGATCCTCTCACTTCTGCAGGAGTCTACCGTGTACCATGCAGCTGTGGACAAGTCTACATAGGGACCACAAAACGCAGCATTGCCCAAACACGAATCAAGGAACATGAAAGGCACTGCAGACTACTTCAACCAGAGAAGTCAGCCATAGCAGAGCACCTGATGAACCAACCTGGACACAGCATATTATTTGAGAACACAGAAATGCTGGACCACTCTCACAACCACCATGTCAGACTACACAGAGAAGCCATTGAAATCCACAAGTATGTGGACAATTTCAACAGAAAGAAAGGAACCATGAAAATGAACAAAATCTGGCTACCAGTATTAAAAAACTCAAAAATTACAACAGCAAAACAACAGAGAGTAAACAATCAAGCACATCAAATCACCTCTCAACAAAACGTTTGCTCCAGGCACTGCCAAGCCATATATGCTAATCAAGGTGGTCAGTTGAAACATTCACACCTAGCTCCAGCAGACAAGAGTCCTTTGTCCCACCCTGGTCATTCCACAGATATATAAACCCTTTTTCCTAGTTCCAACAGACCTCACTACCTCTGAGGATGCTTGCCATAGATGCAGGTGAAACGTCAGGAGAGAATGCCTCTAGACCAGGGGTAGGGAACCTTGGGCTGGGGGGCTTTAGCCCCCCCCCCCCAAAATTCTCATGGTGGTCCGTGAGAAGGCCTTACTGGTACATTATTTAAACTGTTATGTTTATTCATATCATGATCTGATCACCATGCTCAATATATCCCATATGCATGGGGGTATTGGGGTAATGATACAAAAGGTTTGCTAGGGTAGACCCTCTTTCACTCAGACTCAGCCCCCCCCCCCCCCAATCAAACTCAGCTCCCCCGAAACAAAATCCTGACTACGGGCCTGCTCTAGACCATGGCCATATAGCCTGAAAAAATAACCTACAACGACCCACTGTTTTTTTAGATTTTGTAATAGACATATGTAGTACATATTATGCACATATGCTAGTGGCTCCCAACCTTTTTTTGGCCAGGGACCACTTGACCAGGGACTACTCGAAAAGGGTTACAAATCAGTTTTTGGTCAACTTCAGATTCAGTTTGGTTATTTGGGGTGCTGATTCAGAAAATTGCATTGGATAGATCACATCAGCTGTAGTTTCTGATACAAAACATATGCCATCCAGTAGTCACCATCTGCTCGCCAACAGAAAATCATATTTAATGATCTAGAGCTGATGTGGAGCAATTTTCTAGAGCAATCTTCTGAATCAGCACCCCAAATAACCCCAGGAACAGACCTAAAAATGAAAACACCAAGGCACCCCCATTTCTGGGTGCCACGTGGAATGGCTCTGCTCAGTGGGGAGGAAGAAGAGCAGTCAAGAGGTTTGGTGTCACACCTTTAGGGTTCACATCCCCAAAGATGGGAACAGATGAACACACATAATAGGATTGTGGTACTAAAACTCAACTTTCTTTGGGAGTGCCCTCTGCATGGGCGCACAAAGAACAATTTTCTGATAAGCAGGAGTTGTATAATTAATAGTCCTCCAACCAAAATAGTAACAAGCTTATGATGACCCAGAAAAAGAAACAGATATTAGATTTTTCTTGATTGCTTCTTTAAGCTTGATGCCATTAAGCATCCTCCTCAGAAACAACCCTGAGAGAAACGACTATTCAGTCGTTAATAATTATTCTTTAAAGCAGAGTTTGTTTTATCGCTGTTCTTTCCCTTTTTAAATGACGTTAGCATCACTCTTCCCGCAATAACAAATCAATTGTATAATGGAAATGAAGATATGCGCGCACACACCAATCTGCAAGTGGTTTAAATAAAGAATGTCATTGTCATTATTATTAATACATGCATTAGTGTTGAGCCTGAAATAATTCAGGACAAATTAAATACACACACTGATAAAACTACTCCAAGGTGCTATTATTAGCCTGTCGTACATTTTCAGTCTTCAAACCCTAACCTTGCTTCTTTTTGTTGTCTACGAGATCACGTTGGTTGGCGGTGCTTTACCATTCTCACTTCAGCATTCTCATCAAGCGAGCACCGAAAATAGTAGAAAATAGAAATCACATCAAACTTGCAGCTCTCTTGAGCAAGACTTTTCCCTGGAAGTGGCTGGACACAGTCTCAATAGTCAGCCCAGTTTATCACCCACATACTTACTTAGGCAATCCCTCATTGTCCATGTAGGATAGTCTTCTGAGATCAGTGTCCTAGCGGTGGGTCCGTAGGTGACTGTGGAGCCCTATTCTTGACCTGCATTTTCTCCCACAGTGAGGGCATTGGTTTCCAGGTGGAAGGTGGTCTCGGTCGGGGTTGGCTTGATGCGCCTGGGCTTTGACACTTCTGTAACTTTATTTATTTATTTATTTATTATTTAAACTTATATGCCGCCACTCCCCTGGGGCTCGGAGCAGCTTACAAGAATAGCTAAAATCTAACAAAGTTTAAAAGCAATTTAAAACAATTTAAAAACAACAGTATCAAACATTAAAAGCCTGTCGAAACAGGTATGTCTTACATGCCCTGCGGAAAGCTGGTAAGTACCGCAGGGCACAAACTTCAGGTGGCAGAGCATTCCAGACTGATGGCGCCACTGCTGTGAAGGCTCTGCGTCTGGTAGCCATTAGGTCTTGACACTGGGGACTTCCAATAGATCTTGGTCCTCAGAACGGAGGGATCTCTGGGGTTGGTAGGGGGTGAGACGATCCCTCAGATACATTGGCCCCAGACCATGCAAGGCCTTAAAGGTGAGTACCATCACTTTGAAAGTGATCCGGTGCTCAATTGGTAACCAATGCAGCTGTAGTAAGATTGGTGTTATGTGGCATCTCATCGGAATTCCCGCAAGAAGCCGAGCAGCTGCGTTTTGTACCAACTTGAGCTTCCGAATCACCGACAGAGGGAGGCCAATGTAGAGGGCATTACAGTAGTCCAGTCTTGAGATGACCACTTTTACCCTCCATTCGTGCCTCTCAAATTCTGCAGCACTGCTGGTCACAGATGACCTCCAGCTGGAGCGCTCAAGGGCCAGGGCTTCCCAGTTCTCAGTGTCTATGCCAGAGTTTTTAAGGTTGGCTTTGAGCCCATCTTTAAATCTCTTTTCCTGTCCACCAACAGTCCGTTTTCCGTTCTTGAATTCAGAGTAGAGCAACTGCTTTGAGAGACAGTGGCTGGGCATCCAGACAATGTGGCCGGTCCAGCGGAGTTGATGGTGGAGGACCATCGCTTCAGTGCTGGTGGTCTTTGCTTCTTCCAGGATGCTGACATATGTCCTCTTGTCTTCCCAAGAGATTTGCAGGATTTTCCGGAGGCAGTGCTGATGGAATCGTTCCAGGAGTTGCATGTGACGTCTGGAGATAGTCCACGTCTCACAGGTGTATAGCAGGGTTGGGAGGACAATAGCTTTATGAACCTTGGTATCCCTATGGATGTCCCGGTCCTCAAACACTCTCTGCTTCATTCGGAAAAAAAATCCCTGGAAGTGGCTGGACACAATCTCAATAGTCAGCTCAGTTTGTCACCCACGAATATCCATACAATCCATTTGCAAATTAGACAGTGGTTGAGTATCCGTCTCAGAGCCTACAATGCATGACTTTAAGGTGATGGAGCTACACCACTGACATGACAAGAAACCATGCTAGTGAATCATGATGGTGCATAATGTATCCCAATGTGCACTGGCATGGTTGTAGAATCATAGGGTCATGGAATTGTAGAGTTGGAAGAGACCTCGTGGGCCATCCAGTCCAACCCCATTCTGCCAAGAAGCAGGACAATCTCCTTCAAAGAGATTTTGCGTATAAAGACATGTTCTGCCTCAGTTCCCCTGCTGGTTCCATTTACTGTAACTGCTATGGCTCAATGCTATGGAATCATGGAATTTGTAGTTTGGCGGGGCACCAGGACAGTATGACAGAAAAGGCAAAAGGTCTTGTAACTTTACATCTCCCATTATGGAGCCCCTGGTGGCGCAGTGGGTTGAACCCCTGTGCCGGCAGGACTGAAAACCGACAGGTCGCAGGTTCGAATCCGGGGAGAGCGCGGATGAGCTCCCTCTATCAGCTCCAGCTCCTCATGCGGGGACATGAGAGAAGCCTCCCACAAGGATCATAAAACATCATATCATCTGGGCGTCCCCTGAGCAACGTCCTTTAAGACAGCCAATTCTCTCACACCAGAAGCGATTGGAAGTTTCTCAGGTCACTCCTGACACGACAAAAACACCCTCCCATTATCCCATAGCATTGAGTCATAGCAGTTAAAGTGGAGCCAAACTTCATTAATTCTACAGTGTAGATGTATCCATATCACGTCTGCTTCCATCATGCCTTTACATGATGGTAAATACAGTTGCAATCATTTTGATACCTAGTAGGATGTCAATTTCTATATTCAAAGCATATGACTCAGTGTCCAGCTGTTTGTGTGTGTGTGTGTGTGTGCCAGGGAAGGCGAGTCCAGCCACCTTCATTCTCTATTCTCTATGACAAAGAGCCATTAGGTCTTCCTCCTTCCTTTTTGGTTACCCAGCATTTTCCGATCTTCTTTCTTTATGGCGTCGTAAAACACCTTACCCACTTTTAGCAGTGCCCAATTTCTCTAATTCCAGCTAAAGCTGTTTTTGAACTGCTTAGGTAAACAGTGAGCAGGGCTGACAGTCAACCGCTCATGCCAACCTGGAGCTTCTAGTTGCTGGTGATTTATCAGCTATGTTAAACCTCCGGCCCGCCCTTTCCCTTTCAAAAAAGGAGAGATTTGAGTTTAAGGTCCAAATTCAATTTCCAATCCCTAGCAACTCAAAGTGGCATAATGGTTTGCATGTTAGAGTTTGAAAACCAGGGCTTGGCAGACCGGAAAGCAAGCACATATCCTGTTAAGGATATTTCAGCCCCTTTAATATAGTGTGACCCTGAACTCAAAAATACACATGATCGGTTGTGGTTTTAAGTAGAAAAGAAAATAGTTTGTTCACTTTAGTTCAATAATGACACAAAGCAAATCAGAATTGTTGATCTCACCAAAGTATAATAACAAGCACTTTCCTCAATGAGTCTTCTTCTTTCTACGATGACACGAAATAACCATAGTAAATAGTTCAGTTTCTGTCTGCTTTGTTGAAAATAAGATGCCCTTGGTTTGCAGTTTAGATAAGCAGTCTTTCTTGGCCTTGACTTATGCTTCAGTTTCCAGCTTCCAAAGCTGCATGTCAGCTCCAATGGGCTCCCAGTGCTAATACAGAACCAAGCTAAGCTCAACAACCACAAACTCAGTGCCTTGTTTTATACAGTAAGTAGATAGCAGACCCAAATAAGCCATAACAGCTGCTTTAGTGCTGTAATAGAATGGTTCAGATCCTTCCTATTACGTATTTAGTAAAAAGTTTTTAGTAAACTGTTAGTAGCAACATGGAAACCCAATGGTGTGAGTAGGGAATGCATTCCTTTTCTGTAATGTACTCCATTTAGCACTCTTTTCATTTTTTCATACTAGTCAACTGTTCTCAGGCGGGTAGATCTTTTGGCACCGAAGTCTAAACTTCCAAACAAATTAGACTTCCAAGTACAATTTTGATAGGCTTCCCTGACCAGATACATCAGAGATAAATGGTTAAACATGGAGCCACAGCATATTTTTTGACTGATATGGGTTTCTAGCTTCCTCAGACATTAAATTCCACTCAATGGGTGGACTATAGCCCCAAATCACATGTCACCCTTGAAAACCAGATGTCTGAAGTTCCTCTATAAGCTACCAACTTTAGGGTGTGTCTGCTGAGATCCTAATGGGGTTCCTGCATGATCGACCAGGAGAAGGTAGAGCTGGGTGTCCTCTTCTGACCTTAGCAGACATGATGTAGGAAGCTGTTGCAACTCAGAGTAAGCTTCACCTTGCTTCCAAACACCACCACACAAGAGCTGTAGTTTTATAGTTTATTGAGGAAAAAATCCAAGTCAAAATAAAGAATAAGCATTGCAAAGTTCCAAAGATTAAGGTTAAATGCAGAATATAGTTCTAAAGATCTTCAGGTAAAAGCAGGAGACACAATCCTACTGGCAAAGTTCAAACCAGAGTCCCAGGTACAAGCAATGAAACAACTGCCCCATGAATCACAATGCAAGAAATCCCAAGCGTACTGCTTTCCAGGCTAAGGTTATTCCATGAATCTTTCAGGCTAATAAACTATGTTGAACTGACACTTTCCCTTGGTTTGCAAGAAACCTAAATACCTTTCTAACATGAAAACATTACATGAAATCATTGCGATGACCTTTCACTGAGCTGGCTTCTCATCTGCCAGCCAATCGAGAACTCCACCTGACCCGCAAATCAAGACGAGCTTGCCGGGTCAGGTCACTGTCAAGGCTTTCAGTACTTTCAGTATCAGTGTGGGAAGGGGGCAAATGCCTCCCCACCTGTGCGCTATCTCTTTTCTCCTGAGAACCACTGTGTTGATGTTGACTCTGCACTGTCCAACTCTGCACTGTCTGTGGGAGCTGCAGGCCCAGAGATCTGAGGCACAGAAAAAGAGCCAGGAATCGGAAACCCATCATCCTCATCATCACAGAACATCTCAGCCACAACAGAAGCTCCTTGACCAACAAGGCAAAGGTTATGATGTCAGTGTGAATATGAACAATGGATCATGTCAAATGATCCAAATGCCCATACACTGAGGACACTTCAAAGTTCCTAGGTACTCTTGAACAACCCTCAACTTTCCTTACTGCAGAACAAGGTTGGGTCAAGGAGTGAAATATTCAGATTATTGTGCATTGTAAACATAACCAGTTTTGGTGTGAGTATGGGTTATAGAGTTTTTTAAAACCCATGTAGATATGCTCATAATGCATCTCACCCAGAAAACAACATTGCCCTAATAAATATTAGGTTGCTCTAGTTCTGGCCTGTTTTTATTTCAATCGGCTAACACAGCAACCTCAGGAACTTTCACAACTGAACAACAAGTGATGAAGATATTTCAGGTCATTAACTCACATCACAACCTAATCAGACAACCCAGGCTCATCTCGTTAGCCAAGAACAATAACATTAAGTGATTCCTATGCTATCAGCTCAAGAGCTGCCAATCAAGGACAAATATCTGTTTTTAGAAGCTGGAGGGATGGAACAAGAGGCTTGGCGCTTATTTTCTGGGTGCTTAGCCAGTGTCGCAATTGGGAGAATGTGGAATATATTTTGCAAAGTGATGTGATTGTGTATTATGCCCTGGGAAGGATATAAAGGTGATTAAGATAAAGCAGAAGGGAGCAGGGTTCTGAAAAATGTTATGAGCCGGGATAGAGCACAGTAAGGAAAGAATAGCAAACTGATTTCAACACTATGCTCCCTGACATTGGGAGCAACAAAGGAGAATTCTGGGAAGACAGAGGGTTTTGAAAAGAAATTCCCACTATTTGATAAAAAGGCAAGCTTGCTTCCTTGCAGAGTAGCCAACTGCAGTAGGGACATCATAGATAAAAGAATCACCAATTAATAGAAGGACCACAAATATGATTGTGCATACATCACAAAAAATGGACGTTTTGGAAGAGCTAGATGCAGCCCTTGAAGCTCCTAGACTGAAAAAACCAAGGGTGATTGAGTCTCTAAATTGGGAAAAGATGGCATAAACATGAATTAAGTACATGCATAAGTAAATAAAATTCAGACATTTTTCCCCAAACTGCCTCAAATGTGTCCACATTTCTGTGGTTTATAGAATAGAATCAAAGAGTTGGAAGAGACCTCATGGTCCATCCAGTCCAACCCCCTGCCTAGAAGCAGGAATATTG
>NW_026847438.1:244677639-244705279 GCF_025583915.1 Anolis sagrei ordinatus
CACCACCACCAGCCCCAGCTACAGGCCTGCACTTCACAGCCCTTCAAATATTTCAGGTGGCTATTACCTCTGCCTTCTATCCTGTAGTCTCTCAACTCTTCCTTATAAAGCTTTTAGCTTGTTTACCAGCTTATTCTCCAAAACTGGATTTAAAATTCAAGATGAGGTTCAACGAAAGCATAATAGCAGGTATTTATTTATTTATTGTATCAGAAGTAAACCAAGGGTGTATTTGTAATGTACTTTTTTAAAAAAAACAACACAAAGTTTAAAAACTTTCATTATATTAAATGTCCTTTGACCAGTAACTGGCCACTTAGAGTGCCTCTGGTGTTGCTTTAAGAAGGTCTTTCGCTGTGCATGTGGCAGAGCTCAAACTGTTGTGCACTCCACTTTGTGGCCACATTTCTCAAGGCTGGCTCTGCATCTCGTGGCGCCAGAGCTCAGTCTGTTCAGCACCTTCCAAGCTGTCCAGTCTTCTGTGTGCCCAGGGAGGAGTCTCTCATTTGGGATCAGCCATGGCTTGAGGTTCCGGGTTTCAGCCTGCCACTTTTGGATTCTTGCTTGCTAATGTGGTTCCTGTGAGTATCTCTGTAGATCTTAGAAAACTATTTCTTGATTTAAGGTGTTGGCCTGCTAGCTGAATATCCGAATAGGGGATGCCCCAGAGATGTCACATCTTTGGTCCTTTCATTACAGGCTGCTACTCCCCCGCAGATGTCAGGTGGTCAGGGAGGAGTCTTTCATTTGGGATCAGCCATGTCTTGAGGTTCTGGGTTTGAGCCTGCCACTTTTGGACTCTCACTTGCTGAGGTGTTCCAGCGAGTGTAGGGCGCTGACATCCCGTGATAATGTGGCATCTCTCATTAAGAGCCACATCCACTGTTTTAATGTGGTAAGATGTGTACCACACTGGGCATGCGTACTCAGAAGCAGAGTAGCAAAGAGCAAGGGAAGATGTCTTCACTGAGTCTGGTTGTGATCCCCAGGTTGTGCAAGTCAGCTTTCATATGATGTTGTTTCTAGCATCCACTTTTTACAGATACCATTTATGCCTCTTGGTCAGAACATTATAGTTCCCTCAATGCAGTCTAGAATTGCATTGACTTTCTGTGCTGCAGAACCCAAAGTTGAATCAAGTTTAACATGCCATCAACTAAAAGTTCTAGATCCTTTAAAAATGTACTTTTTAAAAAACCAAGCCATCCATTCTAATGTTTATGCACTTGAATTTTCCTTCCTAAATGCAGTAGGGCACATTTATCCTGTGACAAAGCAGCAAGTGTGGATGATGGAGACAGAAACACCTGGATCAATAGGTATTTGGACATCTTCTCAGGTCCTTTTTTTGCCCCTGATTAAAGTGCACGATTTAGTGCTACCTGGAACTGCCCTATGAGGATGGGGCAGAAACACAACCATTTTTGTTCTAGTGTGCCTTAAAATCGTTTCCAAATTATGATGGCACTTTTTTATTTGTCGTGTCAGGGCAACCAGTCAATTATATTACATTTCTAACAGAACAAAGCAAACAAACAGACAAAATACAAAATGTGTGAGTTTGGTAGTTGATTAAATGTCCTTTGACCAGTATCTGGCCACTTGGAGTGCCTCTGGTGTTGCCGCAAGGAGGTCCTCCATTATGCATGTGGCAGGGCTCAGGTTGCATTGCAGCAGGTGGTCAGTGCTTTGCTCTTCTCCGCACTCGCATGTCGAGGATTCCACTTTGTAGCCCTTTTCTGAAGGTTGGCTCTGCATCTTGTGGTGCCAGAGCGCAGTGTGTTCAGCGTCTTCCAAGATGCCCAGTCTTCTGTGTGTCTAGGAGGTAGTCTCTCATTTGATATCAGCCATTGGTTGAGGTTCTGGGTTTGAGCCTGCCACTTTTGGACTCTCGCTTGCTGAGGTGTTCCAGCGAGTGTCTCTGTAGATATTAAAAAAACTATGTAGATATTTAATGTATTGTCGAAGGCTTTCATGGCTGGAATCACTAGGTTCTTGTGGGTTTTTTCGGGCTATAGAGCCATGTTCTAGAGGCATTTCTCCTGACGTTTCGCCTGCATCTATGGCAAGCATCCTCAGAGGTTGTGAGGTCTGTTGGAAGTAGGAAAAATGGGTTTGCTCTTTGTAGATATTTAAAAAACTATGATGGCACTGAGATGTGCTTATCACTGGATTTTCTTGGTAGGATTTGCATCCAAGACATTTCTCATTGCTTTTCTTTGAGGCTGAGAGAGAGTGGCTTGCCCAAGACTGTCCAGTGGGTTTCATGGCCAAGCAGTGATTTGAATCATGGTCTTCATCATTATAGTACAAGAGCCAAACCATTACACCGCTACTATTCAAATGTGCAACAATGAAAAATTCTCCCTTTCCCTCCTATGTCTTAGAAACGTGGTAGCAGGAAAATAGAAATTTGCAAATGGAAAGAGCAAAGAGAGGGCAAGAAAAGAATCCTGTAGGGGAAAAGAAATTATTCCATCTGTTCCTCAGACGGAGAATTTTCTCTGAATATTAAACGGCTTCGGTTGAAGTTTCTGCAGCTGCAATATTTAGCGCCGAGCCAGTGAAGAGCTTGAGCCCGAACTGTGACATGATTATGTAAGGAAATCTATTTTGAGGTCATTTTGACTGGTTTCTCATAATCACTAGATATAACAGTCATCTTCCCCTGGGATCTGTAAAATCAGATTCGTACGGTCTAATCTAAACCCTATTTGGAAGTCAAAGACGGTTCCCCCATTAACGCGGACTTTGCATCTGAGCCTCCAACCTGCGTTCAGGTTCAGCAAAGCTCTTGAATGCTCACTTAAATGTTTTCATGAATAAGGATTGGTTTAAGCAGGTGTTTGCATTCAACACACTTTTGCAAGGCCAGCAGACTCAAGGTTGTCGCACTTAGGGAACGTGCATCACCTTCAAATCTGGAATTAGGTCCTTTCGTTTCCCTCTAACTTCAGGAAGGCAGTTAGATGTATCACGACCTACTTCCAGGTCTATTTTGGCTTTTGTGTGTGTGTCAGGAGTGACTTGAGAAACTGCAAGTTGCTTCTGGTGTGAGAAAATGGGCCGTCTGCAAAGACGTTGCCTATGGGACACCGAGATGTTTGATGTTTTACCATCCTTGTACTAGGCTTCTCGCATGTCCCCGCATGGGGAGTTGGAGCTGTCAGAGGGAGCTCAACCCGCTCGCCCAGATTCGAACCACTGACCTGTCAGTCAGCAAGTCTGGCCAGCACAAGGGTTTAACCCATTGCATAACTTGGGGCTCGAGCCCCCTGTGGCGCAGTAGGTTAAAGCCCTGTGCCGGCAGGACTGAAGACCGACAGGTCGCAGGTTCGAATCCGGGGAGAGGCGGATGAGCTCCCTCTATCAGCTCCAGCTCCTCATGTGGGGACATGAGAGAAGCCTCCCACAAGGATGATAAAAACATCAAATCATCCGGGCGTCCCCTGGGCAATTGGCCTTGCAAACGGCCAATTCTCTCACACCAGAAGCGACTTGCTCCTGAGACGACAAAAAAACAAAACTTGGGGCTGGTGATATAAGATCCTATACTATGCTGATCAATGGTAATTTTACATTTGAATTGTTAAGTGGGGATTGTGTCACATAATTCATCTTTGCTTATTGTCTTGTTGTGTAAAACGTAAGGTACAATGGCTGTTTTTGCAATTCCAGTGAAATTAAGGGATACATAGGAAGCACCGACAAATAATGAAGACTGCCCAGCTGCATTTGCAGTGGTTGCCCTGGCAGATTCCACATAAGCAACCGAGAACTAAAAACAATCATCCATCCAAATTCCCTGGATTTAGGAGCACAGGATTTCCACAAAAGCGTAAAACCACAAGGAATACCTCCATTGAGATCTTTAGGTTCTCTAGCATGGTTCCATAGTCAACGTCAGCTTTAGATGGACCATAAATTTGGACTAGAGGACCTTCAAGATTCCTGAAGAGGTGTTCCTTCTATGAATTTCTAGGTTGGGTTGCTGTTTTCTAGGCAGTCTGGCCATGTTCCAGAAGCATTCTCCCCTAACATTTCAGCCACATCTGTGACAGGCATCCTCAGAGGTTGTGAGGTCTGTTGGAAACTCGGCAAATGAGGTTTATATCTATGGAATCATGTCGAGGGTGGGAGAAAGAACTCTTGTCTGCTTGGGGCAGATGTGAATGTTGCAATTGACTACCTTGATTAGCATTTAATGGCCTTGCACCTTCAAAGCCTGGCTGGTTGCTGTCTGGGGGGATACTTTGTTGGGAGGTGTTACTGGCCCTGATTGTTTCTTGTCTGGGATTCCCTTGTTTTTGAGTCTTGTTCTTTCTTTACTGTCCTGATTTTAGAGGGTTTTTTGAATACTTGTACCCAGATTTTGTTCATTTTCATGGTTTCCTCTTTTCTGTTGAAATTGTCCACATGCTTGTGGATTTCAATGGCTTCTCTGTGTAGTCTGAACTGGTGGTTGTTAGAGTGGTCCTGCATTTCTGTGTTCTCAAATAATATGGGGTGTCCAGGTTTCTAGGTCCCTTAGTATGGTCGGCTTCCAGCACAAGTTGGCCATAGAGTCATACTGGAGGACCTAGATATTATTTGAGAGGACATTTTATTCAAATCTATGTATTCTCAGAAAACTGAAAAACCTCAAATAATACTGCTGTTCTTGTTCCAGCATAAATCTGAGGTTGTTGCACTCCACGACAGGAAAAGCCCTCTGACTGTAAACACCACACCATTAATTGGAAAACAATCCTTTTATTGAAGATAGTTAAAAAGCAGCAAGTAAAAAGCACTTTAAAGAAATAGGTAAATCTAATTAGGTAAGAAGATAAGCAGGAGCAAAAAATAGTCCAAGGTAAAGTTCAGCAAAGTCCATAAAAATGAAGTCTACACTTCTCTAATATAATTCAGAAAACCATGAAACATTAATCCAAGGCATGAGTAGGCATTCTGTTGTAACTCAGCGTCCTGGTAGTGAAGCTACTATTAGGAGAAGGAGGAGAAGCAGTGATGCACAGTTGGAGGAGGAGCAGCGTCAGCTGAACGCATTAGGGATGTTATTATGGCACCCAGTGATTCTGATGACTTTGCAGGGTTTGGACCCGAAGAAATAGAAGTAGTGGACTACAGGGGAGTAAAACGCTTTGCCAGTGAGACTGACAGTGATGAGGAGTTAATGAGCAAACGGCTTAAAGACATAGCCGATAATTACAGTTCGGATGAACAGGGATCCAGTGATGGGGAAATGGAAGAGGAGCTGGATTGGACTCGGGTTAGGGAAATTCAGGACATATGTACACAGCCCACGTCTAGCGATGAATTTGAGGGGTTTCATGATACATGGCAGGCAGGTACTTCTTGGGAGGATTCTGGACAAGACCAACGCTGGCAGCGCTGGCGAAGTAATGAGCCAGCAGCTGAAGATAATGATCCAGGTGTAAGTGATGATAGTCAATCTAGCGATAGCGACTGCTGATAAAATGAGGGCTTTGGGATGGGTAGTTTCGCAGAGGACAAAGCGTTGTAACGGGTGTTTTGTGCTGCCTTACCTTCGTTTGGGTCCTGGGAATACAGCTATCGTGTTACCATGTGCCTCAACTCTGGATTGGACTACGTGAGTGACTTTGCCTTGCCCTTGACTTCAGAACGTTTCTTGACCACGCCATCTGCCTTTTGGACTCTACTTGTTGCCTTATTCCGTGTATGATCCTGGACTGTTTGACTACGCTGCTGCCATTGTCAGTTTTGTTCCAGCTTTCCTTTTCCAAGTGACTGAGTTCTGGGAAAGCCTGGTTTTTCCTCCCTTTTGTTTACCTGCTTGAAGGCTTTTGTGTTGCTAATCAGTACTGCAGTTTGAGTGCTATTAGCCTTGTTAAAGACCTATTAAAGACTCTGTTAACCCCTTACTAGCTGTGTTGGACAATCTTTGGGCTCTGGGTCACGACACATTCATACAATCCAAGAATCCAAAGCATGAAACAAGAAATACTAAGACAAGAATCTTCCCAGCAAGGCTTCCATGAAACAAGGACCAGAATTTCACTTGATTCCAAACGATGCTTCATCTGACTATATTTCCCATACTTGGAACTTTTATCCCCTCGTTAAGCTATCCCAAGCACTCAGAAATTGGTTTCACTTTAACTGAGATTTCCTTATCTTTTTTCTGTCGGATTCTGGCAGCCACTGTTCCATCTGCCTGTTTTGACCAATCTCCTGCCTCCTATCTATTTGCTCATTAAGTTTCGCAGGTGGGCCAGGTGCCCAGTTGTTTTCAAGCCCCAAATCCTGGGCACTCTCTGGTAACAATTCAAGAAGTATACCATCATCCCCACACCCTTCAGGGACATTCTCATGGGAAACTACACTTTGCACAGGGGTCTCCTGATCCATCTCTGCATCAGTATCATTGACTAAACCATTGCCATCTTGAAATTCATTGGCATCACTTCCTACATCCAAAGCACGCTGATCCTGAAACACAATCACAGGCTGAACTCCAACAGCAGTCAGTTTTAGCTTTAAGTTGACCATAGGATTGGACTGGAAGATCCAGAAATAGCTGAAGAGGTGTTCTCTCTACAAATTTTTAGGCTCACCAGAATCACAGAATGGAACTGGAGAACTTTGAGGTTCTCAGAGAGGACACTTTAATCAAACCTGTCATAATCAAATCTGCAGAAGTCAAATCAGAAAATGTGGAGGGCAGACAATAGATGGAATATTTAGATATTCTGCCACGATGCTGAACAACACATAGGTAGCAAATTTATTTACAAAGGTTTCTTGTGGTGAGGAATGTATGACATTTCTAGCTTACAAGAATCTAAGAGGATACTGTTTTGATCAGACCAACTATCCTAGAGCTCAGCATCTCTCTTCTTCTGTGTGCTTATGGTAACAAGATTCGAGGCAAACCCATGAAAAAATACTGCACACTAAGTAACGACAGCAACAAGGAAAGAAAGGGCTTCATATATACAGCAGTAGAGTCTCACCTGGTAGTAATGAACCAAGGAACAAAGACCTTAAAATCAAAGGAAGACAGTATAATGAAAATGTCAACTCCATGTGCAGCAACAAGGTGAAAGGCAAATTCCATGCTCAGGATTTTTGAGAAAGGAGCCAAAAATAAAGGCAATTGTTTTGGGAAATCTCCATTACGGTGCTAGATGCAACCATCTGAGAAAGGGATATAATACAGGGGATAAATATGCAGGAAAAACATCTCCCCAAATACATCTTACACAGCCCCATGTTACAAAACCATTAGAGAAATGTCTCCCAATTGTCCTATTTGTATATTTAAATCTCTAACTTGTTATTTTTTTAGTTGTTTTACAAGTATACTTTGACTATCTATGATTTGATGTGTTTTGTTATGTTTTTCTTGGCATTGAATGTTTGCTAACTTTTGTTGTAAACCGCCCCTAGTCCCTTCTGGGAGATAGGGCGAGATATAAATAAATAAATAAATAAATAACAACAATAATAATTTTTATTATAACTGTGTGGTTTTCTGTCATTGTATATTTCTGCTGCTTCTGTGACTGTTCATTTGTATTTTGATTTAAATTGCTGGGCATATTTAGCCTGAAGAAGAGAAGGCTGAGAGTAACAATGGCTTCAAACTACAAGAAAGGAGATTCCATCTGAACATGAGGAAGAACTTCCTGACTGTGAGAGCCGTTCAGCAGTGGAACTCTCTGCCCCAGAGTGTGGTGGAGGCTCCTTCTTTGGAGGCACCACAATTCAAGAGAGATATTGACAAGCTGGAATGTGTCCAGAGGAGGGCGACTAAAATGATCAAGGGTCTGGAGAACAAGCCCTATGAGGAGTGGCTTAAGGAGCTGGGCATGTTTAGCCTGAAGAAGAGAAGGCTGAGAGGAGATATGATGTTGTTGTTGTTCATTCGTTCAGTCGTCTCCGACTCTTCGTGACCTCATGGACCAGCCCACGCCAGAGCTCCCTGTCGGCCGTCACCACCCCCAGCTCCTTCAAGGTCAGTCCAGTCACTTCAAGGATGCCATCCATCCATCTTGCCCTTGGTCAGACCCTCTTCCTTTTGCCTTCCACTTTCCCCAGCATAACTGTCTTCTCTAGGCTTTCCTGTCTCCTCATGATGTGGCCAAAGTACTTCAACTTTGTCTCTAGTATTCTCCCCTCCAATGAGCAGTCGGGCTTTATTTCCTGAATTATGGACTGGATGAATCTTCTCGCAGTCCAAGGCACTCTCAGAACTTTCCTCCAGCACCACAGTTCAAAAGCATCTATCTTCCTTTGCTCAGCCTTCCCTATGGTCCAGCTCTCACATCTGTAGGTTACTACAGGGAATACCATGGCTTTGACTAGGCGGATCTTTGTTGCCAGTCTGATGTCTCTACTCTTTACTATTTTATCGAGACTGGACATTGCTCTCCTCCCAAGAAGTAAGCGTCTTCTGATTTCCTGGCCACAGTCTGCATCTGCAGTAATCTTTGCACCTAGAAATGCAAAGTCTGTCACGGCCTCCACGGTTTCTCCCTCTATTTCCAGTTGTCAATCATTCTTGTTGCCATAATCTTGGTTTTTTTGACGTTTAGCTGCAACCCGGCTTTTGCGCTTTCTTCTTTCACCTTGATTAGAAGGCTCCTCAGCTCCTCCTCGCTTTCGGCCATCAGAGTGGGGTCATCTGCATATCTGAGGTTGTTAATGTTTCTTCCAGCAATTTTCACCCCAGCTTTGCATTCATCCAGCCCCGCACATCGCATGATGTGTTCTGCATACAAGTTAAAAAGGTTGGGTGAGAGTAGGCAGCCTTGCCGTACGCCTTTCCCAATCTTGAACCAGTCTGTTGTTCCGTGGTCATGATAGATATGATATGATATGATAGCCATGTATAAATATGTGAGAGGAAGTCACAGGGAGGAGGGAGCAAGCTTGTTTTCTGCTTCCCTGGAGACTAGGATGCAGAACAATGGCTTCAAACTACAAGAAAGGAGATTCCATCTGAACATGAGGAAGAACTTCCTGACTGTGAGAGCCGTTCAGCAGTGGAACTCTCTGCCCCAGAGTGTGGTGGAGGCTCCTTCTTTGGAAGCTTTTAAACAGAGGCTGGATGGCCATCTGTCAGGGGTGATTTGAATGCAATATTACTGCTTCTTGGCAAGGGGGTGGACTAGATGGCCCATGAGGTCTCTTCCAACTCTATGATTCTATGATTCTGTAGTCCACTTGTCAATGGATGTCCAGAATGAGCAGCATCCACCGCGGTCCTTTTTTATCCTGGCTGATGACCGAGCCAATGGAGCTTCCAGTGGCGCAGTGGGTTAAACCCTTGTGCTGGCAGGACCGGAGACCGACAGGTCACAGATTTGAATCCAGGGAGAGCGTGGATGAGCTCCCTTTATCAGCTCCAGCTCCTCATGCAGGGACATGAGAGAAGCCTCCCATAAGGATGGTAAAACATCAAAACATCCGGGCATCCCCTGAGCAACATCCTTGCACACGGCCAATTCTCTCACACCAGAAGTGACTTGCAGTTTCTCAAGTCACTCCTGACACGACAAAAAAAAACTGAGCCAGTATAGACTTTATTTTGGTTTGTTTCTCCATATTGCTAATGGCTTAGGTGCTCTTACTTCCTCAGCTGAGACCTCTCTGAATTGGTTGGATCTGCTGGTAGTTACACTACCACCAACACAGCTCTCAGCATCCTTGGAGCAGTTAAGCCCTCCACCACAACAAGCTGGCACCCATTCGGGGGTGAAATCTCGCAAAATTTCACATCTGCTGTCATGGATGACCTGAAGCTGTTTGGAAAACCAAAACTGAAATCCAGCCTCTGACTAACACTCTCTGAATCTTTAGCACTGATATCAGCATGGAGTTTGGTTTGGACAAATGTTCGACAGTGGCACTGAAGAAGGGAAATATCATTGAAACTGAGGGCATAAATATGCCCAAGGGCCAAGCGATAAAGTGTCACCAGGCAGAGACCTATAAATATCTGGGCATACTACAGCTGAACAACATCAAACATGAACATGTGAAAACTGTGGTTAGCAAAGAATATACTCAAAGGACCAGAAAAATTCTCAAAAGCAAGCTCAATGGAGGCAATACCATCAAGGCCATAAACACCTGGGCCATACCTGTCATAAGATACATGGCATCATAAACTGGACACATGCAGAACTGGACAATTTGGACAGAAAAACAAGAAAACTCATGACCATTCTTAATTCACTGCATCCTCGCAGTGATATTGACCGTCTATATCTGCCTAGAAGGTCTGGTAGCAGAGGACTTTTACAAGTCAAGCAAGCATTTGAAGAAGAAAAACATGCCCTGGCAGAATATGGAAAGGAAAGTGAAGAACCTGCTTTGATTGAAGTCAATAATCAGAAACTTCTCAAAGCACAGTAGACGAAGAATTAGTACAAGAAAACTGTGCTACAAACCAGAGCTGACAGCTAGCACAACAAAGCATTGCATGGGGAGTTCCTTGACAAAATTGAAGGAAAAGTTGATAAGGAGAAGACCTGGTACCCTCTCCATGCAATGATCCTTTACTTATCCATGGATCATTCCTGCCCTCGACTTATATACGAGGCCATGATATTATATGTCAGCGGTTCCCAACCTTTCTTTGACCAGGGACCACTTGACCAGGGACCTCTCTCCAACGTTAGTATAAAAATGGTTACAAATCAGGTTTTGGTCAACTTTAGATTCAGCTTAGATTTGGGGTGCTATTTCAGAAAATTGTATTGGATAGACCACATCGGTTCTAGTTTCTGATACAGAGCATATGACATCCAGTAGTCACCATCTGCTCAAGCTGCAGACCTTATTTTAGGTCTCACAGCCCATCAATGGGCCATGGCCCACAAGTTGAGAACTACTACTCTATGTGCTTGATTATTAGCTCTGCTTTTGAATTATCACATAAGTATATGGAATGCATGAAGATGTGCATTGCTGAATGTGCTTTATCATTAGCTCTGCCCCCTCCATAGTCCACCACTCTAGTCGATGCACATTTCCTTGGGCATGGCATTTCTAGATGAACCTTCAAAGATTTGTTGGGAAAGGAATCAGCTGTCTCCTTTAAGTGTATGCCTAGAAACTCTGTGTACTTCTCAGTGTTGGAGATAAATGCCATCATAAAAAATAGCTTGATTAGGGAAGCATTCCCCCATATAATTCCCATCAGCTGAATTGAAAATAGTGCTAACATTAAATCAGGCCTAGTTCTGCTCCTTGCTTTCATCCTGGGCTCAAAAGTAGCTGGCAAGAGGCAGCTCTCTGAACGGTTATGTTCTTCGCGCCATGTCGATAGCATCACATTTCTTCCTGCGCTAATAATATTCCCATATCCACCCCCAAACAATTAGCTTAATCCAATTAGAGAGACCCAAGACAATATTTCTTAATCCAATCTTGTGATTTAGTCTGCAGTCCTATTCCAGAGTTCATTCTTAGTTTAAACTCTTCATGGAAAGAGAGATATATAAACGTTATTATTTCCCTGTGGCTTTTCTGGCTTTGGAAACACATTGGCGCAGGAGAAAGAAGGAAGATATAACTATTAGGGTTGGAAACAGCATTGATTTTGTTTTTCAAAAATGTGTAAAAACATGTCTAAAATGAGAAGAATTTTAGACTAATGAGAATCTTGACAGTTTGAGATTTATTTTGCACAAAATTCACACTTGGTTTGTAGGCAAAACAGTAATTTGTGTGTGTGCAAGGTGTGACATCTTACAGAAAATGACACTTTTAGTCGTAAACATTATTTCCTTTGAGAAATTGTTTCCTCTGTTTTGTAAAATGATTTCCGAAGAAGGACAGCAATAACTAAAAATATACAGACACACTTTCCAAAGGTAGAAATAGATTGAGATTGAAATTACCTTATTATGCTACAAGTATAAAGTCATGTAGTTAGTTGATGGAGGAAGAAGAGGGAACTTGAAGTTCTTTGAACTGTAAATATAACTCAAATTACACAACTAAACCACAAATGGAAAGAAATTATCCTTCATTAAGCTGTGCTTATAGAGCCAGTTCATTATTAGGAGGAAAAGATATACGCACAGTGGACTGCATGGATATATTTGCGTATAAATGTGGGGAAAATATGTTTTGGGACAGGGACACTGCTGGGATGCATCCCCAAGGTGCCATGTAGCCCCCATTCGATTTGACAGTTGAGTAACCAAGATAAGAGAAGTAGAACTTTCTTGCACTGACCTCAATCTGCTGGATGGCTTCTTCTCTCTGCCGGATGGCTTCCAAATCCTCCTCGGTGATTTCAGAGAGCAGGGCATGCTCCTGGTTCTGCTCAGGCCACATGCTGTCTCCTCCATTGAAGATCTTCTCATCATCAGCCAAGTCAGAGAAAGGGGTCTTAGGACTCTGTTGAAAGACAGGGACAAAGTAGATGCTCAGTTGACAGGATTCAGGACTTTATTGCATGAGGCAAACCAACTAATATTGGAGCTTGACCAAGATTGATGGTGTACTCTCCTACCCCCAATTCTCCCGTCTTTCTAATCCCACAATGTTGGATGCAATTATTCCTTTCTACCTCTGACAGAAAAGTGATGTCAGGAGGCAGGATTCGCCTCTTCTTCCCCATCCCTTTTGTAAGACAGGAATTGTAAAATTATTAAAAACTAGCTGTCCCCTGCCACGCATTGCTGTGGCCCAGTCTGGTGATCTGGAAAATAAAGTAATGGGAAAATGTTGGTTTCTAATATATGCAATGTCTTTATGCTTGAGTGTAAATAGTATTTCTTACAGTTTCTTTGCCAGTGTTGATGTGGAGATTGTGTGGTTTGCCTACTCTGGAACATGCAACATATCATAGTCCTTCTTTAAGGGTCTCTTTCAAATCTATGATACTATATCTCTCTCTGTGTGTGTGAGAGAATCATATCTATCTATCTATATTTATGACTGGATGGCTCTGATTACATTATTAGAAATCCCAAATGTCTATTTCCTTCAAACTCCATCTGTGTTCATATTTGGGCATATGGAACATTCGTGCCAAGTTTGACCCAATTCCATCATTGGTGGAGTTCAGAATGCTCTTTGATTGTAGGTAAACTATAAATCCCAGCAACGACAATTCCCAAATGACAAAATCAATTTTTTTTAGTGGAGGACATACATTGGGTTGTTAGGTGTCTTGTGTCCAAATTTGGTGTCAATTCCCCCAGTGGTTTTTGAGTTCTGATGGTATCACAAACAAACATTACATTTTTATTTATATAGTCTAGCTGTCTCCTGCCACGTGTTACTGTGGCCCAGTCTGTGTATATTTATTTATTTATTTATTTATTTATTTATTTATTTGTTTATTTATTTGCAGCATTTATATTCCACCCTTCTCACCCTGCAGGGGACTCAGAGCGGATTACAGTGTACACATATATGGCAAACATTCAATGCCAATTTTTGACATACAAACATATACAGACATAGACAGAGGCTATTTAACTTTTTCTGGCCGCCAGGGGAGCTGTCGCTTTCATCGTCCATCTGCGACGCTGATGAAGCACTTCCTCATTCCCCGCATGCTGCTGGAATGCTTTGCTGGAGTCTTTTTATGGCCTCATAAATTAGTTAATTTAGCCTCCCCACACTTTAAGGTGGTACCTAATTTTCCTGCTTGACAGATGCAACTGTCTTTCGGGTTGCAAAGGTCGACAACAGGCTACACAATTGGTTGGAAACCCACTCCAACCCAGGCTGGCTTCGAACTCATGACCTTTTGGTCAGAAGTGATCTTAATGCAGCTGACACTCAGCCAGCTGCGCCACAATCCCAGTATATGTGTTTTCTGTTTGTATATATGCGTATATGTGTGTACATATTTGTTTATATGTGTGTTTGTGTATACATGTGGTTTTGTGCATGCGTGCTGTGGCCCAGTCTATGTATATGTGTTTTGTGTGTGTGTGTATGTGTGTGTGTTTGTGTATATATGCCATTTTGTGCATGTGTTGTAATGCAGGGTTTTTTTGCTTTTTAAGTCTCTTCTGCTGTGTTTTTCAGTGTTTTGATGAGTGATGGTCACTTGTTGGCCTGAGAGGTGTCTTGTGTCCAAATTTGGTGTCAATTCGTCCGGTGGTTTTTGAGTTATGTTAATCCCACAAACGAACATTACATTTTTATTTATATAGATGAGGAACAAATATTAAAAATTGTTATGGAACAGTTGTAGTGTGGGGAGGTGGGATTAGGAGGATATGTGAAAATATAATTGCATGACCACAAAAATGGTGAATCAGTATAATTTCATAGTTAAAGAGAGTTGCAATATTGAAGGTGTTCAATCTTGTATGCATTCACTATCAATGGCAGTGTGACTGTAGAGCAGTGTTTCTCAGCCTGTAGGTTTCCAGATGTTGTGGCCTACAACTCTGAGAAATCCTAACCAGTTTACCTGCTGTTAGGATTTCTGGGAGTTGGAGGCCAAAACATCTGGGGACCCACAGGTTGAGAACACACTGCTGTAGAGGAACAGAATATTTGTGTGATAAAGTCCATAATAGCATGTTCTCCTTCACAACGAGAATGCAGTGTTTTCATACATGGAAACAATCCATCAAGAAAATGGATCACCAATTATTTCAGGAAAGTGGACCGACAATTATTTTCCCTCTTAACGAAGCATGCCTTTGCATAGCATTTAGTATAATAAGCTTAGGATCTCTTTTGAAAGAGAAAGTGTCAACATTTGTACTAGACACTAACAAGATGCATGGCACTGTGTTATATCAAGAAGACTGCTAATTCCAGCTACAGCTGACCCACTGAATTGGAGGACAGTTGTTACATTGCTAAAACCATAGAATTATGTCCACTGATTTGGCAAGTAGCAATTGGATCTACGTCCAGATTTGATTAAGGAAGAACCATTGAAATAAATGATAGGTTAGTCAAGAATAAATAATCATGCATAAATCTATCTATCTATCTATCTATCTATCTATCTATCTATCTATCATCCCTCTATATAAAAATGCTCTGTGCATAATTAGTACCTTAAAAACAAAAGAACTAATGAACGAAATCACACCAAATTTGGCAACAAAACGTCTCACAACACAAGGAGTGACCATCACTCAAAAAATTATGATTTTGTCATTTGGGAGTTGTAGTTGCTGGGATTTATAGTTCACCTACAATCAAATAGCATGATAGAATTGAACCGGCCGGTGCATACAGGACACCCATGACCAACAGAAAACACTAGAAGGATTTGGTGAGCATTGACCTTGAGTTTGGGAGTTGTAGTTCCAGAGACTACCATGGACTCAAACAATGATGGATCTGGACCAAACTTGGCACAAATATTCCATATGCCCAAATATGAACACAGATGGAGTTTAGGGAAAATAGACCTTGACATTTGGGAGTTGTAGTTTCTGGGATTTATAGTTCACATACACTCAAAGAGCATTCTGAACCCCACCAATAACAGAATTGGGCCAAACTTCCCACACAGAAGCCCCATGACCAACAGAAAATACTTAAAGCCATCCAGTCCAACTCCCTTCACCTGAGGAAAAAAACGTAATCAAAGCCCTCCTGACAAAAAGCCATCCAGCCATAGATATAGATATATATGATTCACACACAGAGAGATACAGTATCCTAGATTAGACCAGACAATCTCTACATCAACACTGACAAAGAAACAGCAAGAATTACTGTTTACCCACAAGCAGAAAGGCATTACATATATTAGAAGCCAACACTTTCTCATTACTTCATTTACCAGATCAACAGACTGGGCCACAGCAACGCGTGGCAGGGGACAGCTAGTATACACATATATAAGTCTAGAAATTTGACAAAAAATCAGTCCCAAAAACCTGGGTTGACATTAATGGGTCAATGTGAATACTGTACCTTATTTCCCATCAAAAAGGAACTATCTCCTTCTCTGAGTAGAGTGTCAAAAAGTAACGACTTAGATCAATTTTTCAAAACAAGCTCCGGCTGATTCAGCCCTTTCGGCCACCCGTAACGGCACACGCTCCACCGCTATTTCCCCTGGCCACAATAAAGCACAGGGCTGCTGAAAATAATGGGTTCTGGGTTTTGTTTTGTTTTGTTTGTTTGTTTGGCTACACATGGAGGGCTGAGAGGCAGCTGCATGGCTGCACTGGGTTTCCCTATGAACTCTGCCTGTTAAGCGAATAGGAACAGAAGAAAGCCTTGATGTGTCTTTTAGCCAAGCTGAGCTTCCATGATTCTGTTGCAAGCAGCCTTCTGAGAAAGCCAGATTAGTGATCTAAATTCTCAGTGCTGCTCGCAGCTCTGCATGGCTTGGCATGCTTTTTGACTCAAATAGCAATAAAAAAGTAGTTTACTTTTTACACACTTAAGAAACTGCCACTGATGGTGCCCATCACACGAGGCAAGTCTTAAATGTGGGGTGGAGGATATATGTATGTGTGTGTGTGTGTGTGTTGTGTTGTGTGTGTGTGTATTGGCTAATACTCCTTTGGGTGGTGTGGCCCCCACTAAAATAAGTGTGTAAAAAGGGTGCCTCCCTTAACTCAGCTTAATTGAAAAGGTGTTAATGGCAAACTATTCCAGAAAGGGCAGTTTCTTAAGTCTGATGCCTTTAAGCCAAGTCTTATTGAAGGATATAAGGAGAAACGATCCCAGAAAGTGCAGTTTCTTAAGTCTGATGCCCTCAAAAGAGGACCCTCATGTCACACCTCAGAGTACATTCACCTTGCTGAAAAACACCAAACTGCACACGGCCAGAAGTCTTTATTGTTTATGAAAAATAAAAGGTAAAAAGTTCTTAAAAGCAAAGGTAAATGTTCCAAAAGATCAATATAAAATAGCACTTGTAAGCTTAATCCAAAAAGGCACCTTTAAGGCCTTATATGGTCTGGGGCCGGTGTACCTGAGGGCCCGCTTATCCCCCTACCAACCCCAGAGATTACTTCGGTCCGAAGACCAAAATTTGCTTGAAGTCCCCAACATCCGGACCTATCACCTGTCCTCTACTAGGCAGAGAGCCTTCTCGATTGTGGCCCCTTATTTATGAATGCCTTGCCAGTTGAAACCCGATCTATCCGAGACCTACTTGCTTTTCGGAAAGCCTGTAAAACCTTTCTCTTCCGACAAGCTTTCGATGGGTGAATAACTCGGGACTATGTCTGTTCTTGTTTCTATTGAATTTTAAAGTAAATTGTATTGTTTTAATCTACTGCTGTAAACCGCTCCGAGCCAAATTGGGAGTAGTCAAATAAATGAATAATAATAAATAAAAGAAAAACCCAAGAGAACATGACCAAGTCCTGAAACCATGAACACAAGAACTCCAAGAATAATCCAAACAAAACAAAGGCAAGCTTCTTGGTAAAATGAAAAGTTGCTTTGACAAAGATTTGGTCTCAAACACACTGTTTAATACCCTTTGCAAAACATGAAGGTGTTTCTCTGGCCTCCTTCCTGTTAGCTATTCTCACACTCCAAACAATCAGCCCAATCTAAGGTTCCCATTTCACCAAAGTCAGTCTGTTCGTTAGTGTCAGCCTGTTTCTCTGCTTGCTGATTATCATTATCAGGCTGAGAACTGTCCTCCTTCTCTGAGTCAAACTGCACCTGCATCTGGCTAGTTTCAGTATCAACACTTTCATTCCTTGCTGTGGGCAACAGCAATTCTTCACTGTCTATAACAGGGACATTTTGAACCAGCCTGTGAACCTGAATCCCATCACCCTCATCAGAGACACTCTGTGATTCCAGCTGAGTCACAACACCTCATGAGTTCCCTATTGCTGCCAATAGGCCAGATCTTCCCAGATCTTTCGGTTACCAGATTGAAAAATGGATTTTTCCTGACCGAATTTAGGAGGCTCCTGAAAAATGGATCTGGGCATCCATCGAAATCCAGATACCAAAAACAGAACACAGTTTAACTGCATTGTATACCCCTAGTAGACAAGGTCAACTGGCCCCTGAGTCAGTTTTGGTACTTTCCCCTTTGTGTGAAATAACTCTCAACTCTTACATGGGTCATATCAAAATCCAAAATTTTGGCACCCAAACTTGCCTTTGACTTATACATGACACCAACTTATACATAAATATATAGAGTATGCCTGTTTCTACATTTATAATAAAACTTCTGCTTTCCTGAATATAAGCATTAATGATGTATGCTATTTTTATGCATAATACAGTACTAGGTATTTTTGTCATGTTTTCGGGGCCTCCAAATGCCAGCATTCATAAGAGACTGAGTTATCTATATTAATGTAATAAATTAATATCTAAAATTGGTTATTATTATGTTAAGAGTTCATTGGAGCTGCACTCAATATGAAGTTTAATTAACAAATACCCACCTACACATTTAAATGAGAAAGAAAGGAATGAAAACAAGTAGTAAGGTGAGAATAATAAGCTTAGAAATCTGATACGTTGAGAAACTGTATATCCTGAGCATCCTGTATCCAAAATCTGAAATATTCTGAAATCTGAATGTGTTCAAAATTTGAAATCGTCCATATTCACTAAGAAAGTTTCTGATGGTTCAATCTATGAAAAATGTGTTTCAAACACAAAGCTATTCAAAAAATTGTGCATACTTTACCTTCAGGATATGTACATACATTGTATGCAGAACACAAATGATTTCATGGTTAGATTTTAGTCACTTCTCCATATATCTTACTTTATAAGAGCTTTTTAATATTGTAATACTGGTATTTGTACATATTAGGGCTGTGCATTCAGCGTAAACCTTGACCTGTTTCGTGTCCTGGGTTTTGGTGGGGGCACCGATCTATTTCTTGGGAGCCTCCCCAAATTGAGAGGACAGATACCTGTTTTCACTCTGCGGTGCTAAAAAATCTGCTTCTATCAACCCTTTATTGGGAGGGGGGGCTTCCAAGGCTCCCCTTCCCACCATTTTAGGTATTTAAGCTGTTTTACTCTAGAGGAGAGGTGCTCACCTACAGGCAGATGCATACTTTAAGCAGGTTTCTTACCTTTCTACTCTAGAGGAGAGGTGCTTGACTCCAGGCAGGTAGGTGCACACCCTTTTTGGACCTGCACACCACAGACACACACTCTTTTTCCAAGACAAGGAGTCAAGTTCCAACTTTCTTACTCTAGAGGAGGCACTCAGCTGCAGGCAGTCATGCTGGGTCAGCATGCCACACACATTCCCTTTCTCTTTGCAAAGCAAGGAAGCATGGAGTCCCAAATGCTCATGAAAGCAGAGGGGGAGCAGTTGATCGGCTCCTGCTTGCTTTCGTGACAAGTGGGTTTTTGTGCAAGGGGCCCCCTCCCCGCTACGTGCTCCTGATGGTGTCAGAGGTGCTGCAGGGACCAAATGAAATGGGATCTGCACACAACCCTAGTATGTGTGTGTGTATCAAAATATCCACCTGCTCTTCCTCAATCGACAGGACACCAGATTTCTTTTGCTGCCTGATGACCAATGACTACAGGACCTTTATAATTTCAGGTTTTCTTAATACTATTGAATATATAGAGATCATGATTATAAATCAGTTACAAATGTGTTAATCGAGGTTACATAATGAGAACTGTTATTGAGAAATCCGGCTAAAATTTCTGAAAAAAATTCAACATAGTAGCCCAATGCAGGATGAGTATTGCTTATCTTAAATGCTTGCGACCAGAAGTGGTATTCCCATATACATACTCTCTCTCTCTCTCTCTCTCTATATATATATATATATATATACACACACACACACACACACACACACACACATATACATGTAATGTTCGTTTTTGGGATTAACAGAACTCAAAAACTACTGTGGGAATTGACACCAAATTTGGACACAAAACCCAATGTATATCCTTCACTCATAAAAACACTGAAAAACACAGCAAAAGCCCAAAAAAGCTAAATGACAAAAAGCTAAAGGACAATACAGAAAAAGGGAAGAAAGAGGGGGGGAAGGGGAGAAAAAAAAACAAACAAAGGAAGAAAGAAAGAGGGAGGGAAAGAAAGAAGGAAAAGGATAAGGAAGCATGGAAGCAAAGAGAGAAGGAAGGAAGGAAAAAGGTAGAGATTGAAGAAAGGAGAGAAAGAGGGAGGGAAAGAAAAAAGGGAGGAAGGAAACTTAGAGAAGGAAGGAAGGAAGGAGAGAAATAAAGGAAAAAAAAAGAAGGAAGAGAAAGGGAAGAAGGAGGGAAGGAGGGAAGAAAGTAGGGAGGGAGGGAGGAAGGGAAGAAAGGAAAGGAAGGAAGAAAAGAGAGACAGCAGAAGAGAAAGAAAAAGGGGGAAGGAAGGAAAGAGATAGAGAAGGAAGGAAGAAGAGAAGGAAAGACGGAAGGAAGGAAGGAAGGAAGGAAGGAAGGAAGGAAGGAAGGAAGGAAGGAAAGAGGGAGTGAAGGAAGGAGGAAGGAAGGAGGGAAGGAGAGAAAGAGGGAAGGTTGGCCATAGCAACGCGTGGTGGGTACAGCTAGTGTGTGTGTGTGTGTGTGTGTGTGTGTGTGTGTGTATCCCATTCACAAGTGAGAGGGGGAACTGTGACAGGGATCCAGCTTTTGGAGCCCCTGGTGGTGCAGTAGGTTAAACCACTGTGCTGCTGCACTTGCTGACCGAAAGGTCGGCGGATCAAATCTGGGGAGCATGGTGAGTTCCCATTGTTAGGCCCAGCTTCTGCCAACCTAGCATTTCAAAAACATGCACATGTGAGTAGATCAATAGGTAGCGCTCTAGTGAGAAGGTAACAGTGCTTCATGCAGTCATGCTGGCCACATGACCTTGGAATTGTCTATGGCAGGGGTCCTCAAACTTTTTAAACAGGGGGCCAGTTCACTGTCCCTCAGACCATTGGAGGGCCGGACTATCGTTTGTTTTTTTTAAACTATGATTAAATTCCTATGCACACTGCACATACCTTATTTTGCTACTGTTATGAATCATAATGTAAATATCTGATATGCAGGATGTATTTTCATTGTTACAAACTGAGCATAAAGCATTGTGATTAATCACAAAAAGAATATGTAATTATATATTGTGAAATATTTATTTCTAATTACAAATAAATGACATTTTGACTTCAAGCATGTCGTAGCAAGAGTAACAGTCTTAATATAACAACAGGGAACCCATTAATATGTTTACTGATCAGCCTATCAGCCGAACTCCCATGACCAACAGAAAATACTGGAGAGGTTTGGTTAAAATACACTCAAACATGTGGACGTTGCAGTCACTCCTGCAATCAAAGAGCATTCTGAATTCCCCAACAATGGGATTCAACCAAACTTGGCATACAGAACACCCATGACAATTAGATTCATCATAGTTTGTGGCAGCCACAGAAACAAAGTATCTGGAGGAGAACAACTACATTCAAGCAGGAAACTTGGCTAAACAGGAAATAACATTTTCAAACTAGGAACAGATTTTTGTTCTTCAATTTGGTTACAGAGTGTGATTCCAGTTGGGAAAGTCTGATCAAAGCAGGAGATCAGAAGAGGAAGACTTTATTATTATTATTATTATTATTATTATTATTATTATTATTATTATTATTATTTATACACCACTTTTTGTCTCCACAAGGAGACTGGTGGGCCCTTCCAGACAGGCCCTATATCCCAGGATCTGATCCCAGGTTTTCTTCTTTAAACTGGATTATATAAGTCTGCACTGCCAGATAATCTGGGATAAAGAGAAAACCTAGGATCAGATCCTGGGATATATGACCTGTCTTGAAGGGCCCTCAAAGGGCCCTTCCAAACAGCCATATAACCCAGAATGTCAAGGCAGATAATCCACAATATCTGCTTTGAACTGCATTATCAGAGTCCACACTGCCATATAAACCAGTTCAGTGTGGATTTTATACAGCTGTGTGGAAGGGGCCAAAGCAGCTTACATTTCAATACAATTTCAAATCTACAAATATATGAAACATTACAACAGAATTAAATATCATTGGTATTTTTTTTAAAGCAGGCATTGGTCAACTTGGGCCCTCCTTGTGTTTTGGACTTCAATCCCCACAATTCCTAACAGCCTACCTATTGGCTGTTTTCACAGCAGGAACCTGGATTTGCGGAAGAGAAGCAGAGGACAAAGAAGGGAAGAAAAGGAACCTCCGGTTTTGAGGAGACGTCTTTCCTCACGGAGGCTGGCGTTTCTGCCGCCCCCACTCTCCCCTTCCTGTTTAGCTGGGAGGGGGTGGGCTTTGCAGGGGCTCCTTGAGCCCTGCGTTCAGGTAGAGGTGTAGGGAAGGAGGGAGGGCTGGATGGTGAGGGGAGGCTTCGGGGCTGCCTATTGGCAGCTGTGTCTTTTCTGGAAGAGTGGAGGCAAGGGATTCTCTTGCCTCCGCTCTTCCAGGCAGCAGCCGCACACTCCCACCGCCACCCTCACCTCCTCTGAGGAAGAAAAAGAAAGGGAAGAAGAGGAGAAAGGGAGAGGGAAAAAGAGAGAGAAAGAGAAGAGAGAAAGGAGGAGGGAGAAAGAGAAAGAGAAAGAGAGAGGAGGAAAGGGGGAGAGACTGAAACGGGGAGGAGAGAGAGCTTGAGGGGGGAAAAGAAAGAACGAAAGGAGCTCTGCGTTAGCAGAGCCAAGACTGATTTCACTAAGACGCAGGCCTCCTCCTCGGCGGGCCGGATAAATGCCCTCGGGGGGCCGCATCCGGCCCCCGGGCCGTAGTTTGGGGACCCCTGGTCTATGGACAATGTTGGCTCTTTGGCTTAGAAATGGAGACGAGCACCACCCCACAGACCAAGCGTGATCCCTGGGGAAGGCAATGGCAAACCACTCCAGTATCCTTGCCAATAAAACTAAATGGACCAGTACAACCAGAGATATGTCGGTATGCCATTGGAAGATGGGACTCCCAGGTCGGAAGATGGCCAAAATGCTACTGGGGAGGAGCAGAGGATAAGTTCAACTAGCCCCAGATGTGATGACGCAGCTAGCTCAAAGCCGAAAGGAAGGCTAGCGGCCGACGGTACTGGAGGTGAACGACGAATCCGATGCTTAAAGATCAACACACCATAGGAACCTGGAATGTAAGATCTATGAGCCAGGGAAAATTGGATGTTGTTATTGGTGAGATGTCAAGACTAAAGATAGACATTCTGGGGGTCAGCGAACTGAAATGGACTGGAATGGGCCACTTCACATCAGATGACCACCAGATCTACTACTGCGGACAAGAGGAACATCGAAGAAATGGAGTAGCCTTCATAATTAATAAGAAATTCGCTAAAGCAGTGCTTGGATACAACCCAAAAAATGACAGAATGATCTCAATTCGAGTGCAAGGAAAGCCTTTCAACATTACAGTGATCCAAATATATGCCCCAACCACAGATGCTGAAGAAGCAGAAGTAGATCAGTTCTATGAGGATCTGCAGGACCTACTGGATAATACACCAAAAAGAGACATTATTTTCATTACAGGAGACTGGAATGCCAAGGTGGGAAGTCAAATGACAACTGGGATCACAGGCAAGCATGGTCTGGGAGAACAAAATGAAGCGGGACGCCGGCTGATAGAATTTTGCCAGGAAAACTCGCTGTGTATAACGAATACTCTCTTCCGACAACCTAAAAGACGGCTTTATACATGGACCTCACCAGATGGTCAACACCGAAATCAGATTGACTACATCCTTTGCAGCCAAAGGTGGCGGACATCCATCCAGTCGGTGAAAACAAGACCTGGGGCTGACTGTAGCTCAGATCACGAACTTCCTATTGCCCAATTTAGAATAAAACTAAAGAGATCAGGGAAAATACACAGACCAGTTAGATATGATCTCACTAACACTCCTAGCGAATATACAGTGGAAGTGAAGAACAGATTTGAAGGACTAGATTTAGTAAACAGAGTCCCAGAAGAACTATGGACAGAAGTCCGCGACATTGTTCAGGAGGCGGCAACAAAGTACGTCCCAAAGAAAAAGAAAACCAAGAAGGCAAAATGGTTGTCTGCTGAGACACTGGAAGTAGCCCAAGAAAGGGGGAAAGCAAAAGGAAACAGGGATAAGGGGAGATATGCCCAGTTAAATGCGCAATTCCAGAGGTTAGCCAGAAGAGATAAGGAACTATTTTTAAATAAGCAATGCATGGAAGCGGAAGAAGACAACAGAATAGGAAGGACAAGAGACCTCTTCCAGAAAATTAGAAACATTGGAGGTAAACTTCAGGCAAAAATTGGTATGATAAGAAACAAAGATGGCAGGGACCTAACAGAAGCTGAAGAGATCAAGAGAAGGTGGCGAGACTATACAGAAGATCTGTATAGGAAGGATAATAATATCGAGGATAGTTTTGATGGTGTGGTGAATGAATTAGAACCAGACATCCTGAGGAGTGAGGTTGAATGGGCCTTAAGAAGCATTGCTAACAACAAGGCAGCAGGAGACGACGGGATCCCAGCTGAACTGTTTAAAATCTTAAAAGATGATACTGTCAAGGTGATGCATGCCATATGCCAGCAAATATGGAAAACACAAGAATGGCCATCAGACTGGAAAAAATCAACTTATATCCCCATACCAAAAAAGGGAAATGCGAAAGACTGCTCAAACTTCCGTACAGTGGCCCTTATTTCTCATGCCAGTAAGGTAATGCTCAAGATCCTGCAAGGTAGACTCCAGCAATACATGGAGTGAGAGCTGCCAGATGTACAAGCTGGGTTTAGAAAAGGCAGAGGAACAAAGACCAAATTGCCAATATCCACTGGATAATGGAGAAAGGCAGGGAGTCTCAGAAAAACATCTATTTCTGTTTTATTAAAGCCTTTGACTATGTGGATCATAATAAATTGTGGCAAGTTCTTGTGGTATGGGCATACCAAGCCACCTTGTCTCTCTCCTGAGGAATCTGTACAAGGACCAAGTAGCAACAGTCAGAACTGACCACGGAACAACAGACTGGTTCAAGATTGGGAAAGGCATCCGGCAAGGCTGCATCCTCTCACCCAACCTTTTTAACTGTATGCAGAACACATCATGCGATGTGCGGGGCTGGATGAATGCAAAGCTGGGGTGAAAATTGCTGGAAGAAACATTAACAACCTCAGATATGCAGATGACACCACCGATGAAGCGAGGAGGAGCTGAGGAGCCTTCTAATCAAGGTGAAAGAAGAAAGCGCAAAAGCTGGGTTGCAGCTAAACGTCAAAAAAACCAAGATTATGGCAACAAGAATGATTGACAACTGGAAAATAGAAGGGGAAAATGTGGAGGCCGTGACAGACTTTGTATTTCTAGGGCAAAGATTACTGCAGATGCAGACTGTAGCCAGGAAATCAGAAGACGCTTACTTCTTGGGAGTAGAGCAATGTCCAGTCTCGATAAAATAGTTAAGAGTAGAGACATCAGACTGGCAACAAAGATCCGCCTAGTCAAAGCCATGGTATTCCCTGTAGTAACCTACGGATGTGAGAGCTGGACCTTAGGGAAGGCTGAGGAAGATCGATGCTTTTGAGCTGTGGTGTTGGAGGAAAGTGCTGAGAGTGCCTTGGACTGCGAGAAGATCCAACCAGTCCATCCTCCAGGAAATAAAGCCCGACTAGCTCATTGGAGGGAAGGATACTAGAGACAAAGTTGAAGTACTTTGGCCACATCATGAGGAGACAGGAAAGCTTGGAGAAGACAATGATGCTGGAGGAAATGGAAGGAAAAAGAAAGAGAGGCTGACCAAGGGCAAGATGAAAGGGTAGTATCCTTGAAGTGACCGGCTTGACTCTGAAGGAGCTGGGGGTTGGTGACAGCCGACAGGGAGCTCTGGCGTGGGCTGGTCCATGAGGTCACGAAGAGTCGGAGACGACTGAACGAATGAACAACAACAACAACACCACCCCACAGAGTTGGACAGAACTAGACTTAATGTCAAAGGGAAACCTTTACCCTTACTTATTAATCTTTTTGGGAAAAGGGGGGCACAAAACACAAATGGAAGAGATTTTTTGAATATCCTGTTAGCAATAAACACCTATTAACCTCACACATCACTAGCTGTCTTTTTGCAATGTTTTCCTTGCAGCTTTATCTATCACTTTCCAAAATAATTGCAGGAAAACTATGGGTCTTAAAAAGCAATATTGAAAAGGAGAAAGGAGAAGGGGGCAGAACAACCTAAGCCAGATAGCATTTGTCAATCTCAGATTCAAAAGAAAGGTTGGCAGATTTGGTGATTGAAGAGGCCGCTTTTCAAAACAGGCATGCTAAACAAAGTACAGCCATTACCACAGTGTTTTTAATTTAGGAAGAAAGCAACCTGCAAATCTGCTAAGCTTCACCTCCTAGCTCTGCTACAACTCCGAGATCTGCTTGGTTTCGTTAGCTTGGATAATCCTGGCTTCCTCAAAACAGTGAACCTTGGAGTCACCTGGAGATTCAGAGCTACAATCCAGTGAGCAGAAGCCCAAAGCAATTACGGGTCGAGAGGGCCCAAGGCAGCCGAGGAACATGTGACCTGGGACTCTCGAAATGCTTTTTGAGATGTGACAGCAGTGTGATTACCGTTTTGTATTATCTTTCATCCAGAAGAGAGAACTGAGGGATAGGAACCTGCCTTTTTGACAGGCTATTGTGACATAGCGGCCCATTCCTTTCGCTTGAGATTTTCCGCACAGGTACACACCATTCTGATAGACCAAGAAAAGGGAAGCATGGCAGCAGCAACAACATTCACATCAGTAGTAGCCTAACCATTGGAAAAGGCATGTTTTCACTTGTACAATCCCGTTTTGTGAGTCACCTTGAGTGAGAGCTAGCATAGTATAGTGATTTCAGAGTTGGATTAGGTCTCTAGGAGGCCAAAGTTCAAATCCCTACTCAGCCATGGAAATTCACTGGGTGACTTTAGGGACGTCACACTCTTTTTGCCTTTGAGGAGGGCAATGACATGACTCCTCTGGCTATATCTTGCTAGGAAAATCCTATGGACAAGGTCATATTTATTTATTTATTTAAAATATTTGTATTCCGCCCTTCTCGCTGCACAGGGGATTCAGGGCGGATTACAATGCATATACATAGCAAACATTCAATGTATGACATATATAGACAGACACAGAGACAATTTAACATTCCAGCTTTCCGGCTTCATGAGGGTATGCTCAGGCCACAGGGGGAGTTGCCGCTTCACCATCCACTTATGACACCGAGTCCTTTGATGGAGTACTTCCTCATTCTTCTGCATGCTGCTGGAAGGTTTTATGGTGTCATAAATTAGTTAAATTAGCCTCCCCGCATAAAGCAGTACCTAAATTTTCTACTTGACAGATGCAACTGTCTTTTGAGCTGCATAGGTCAACAGCAAGCTAGATTATTAATGGTCAGGAGCTCACTCCAACCCAGGCTGGCTTTGAATTTATGACCTCTCATTCCATAGCGATTTAATGCAGCTGTCTACTAACTAGCTGTGTCACAGCCCGGTCCATATATGCTCTGAAACAGTGCTCCTTGCAGTCATGCCAGCCACATGATCTAGGAGGTGTCTACGGTGTCTATATGTGCTCACTTCAGCAGCACATATACTAAAATTGGAACAATACAGAGAAGATTAGCATGGCCCCTGCTCAAGAATGACATGCAAATTCACGAAGCATTCCATATTTTTTATACTGATTTGTTGGAAATCGCCTTG